>CAJZCY010000002.1:28860000-29460000 GCA_914969975.1 Anopheles atroparvus | reverse complement strand
ATCAGAGCGCGCGTGTGGACTCTCCGCTGCTGGGATGAGGTAACGGCACGCCGATCGGCCACGAAAGCTTTACAGGGGTTTCCATCAAATCAAATCCGACTTTCTTTTTGGTTCGATCCAAATTTCTTTTCACACTAAATTATTCTCCAATCCGTTTGTCGATCTAAATGTCGATCAAACCATCTGTTCAGAAGGATGAGGAATAATGTTTTGCTCTGTGAAAAAGCAAGTGTCTAGAATGAAGTTATATTCGTCCACGTTTTGTTTTTCATTGCTAGTGTTTCTGTCTTTCTCTCACGTTCTATCGCTCACTTTCTCTCCTTCCATTTTTTTTTGCTCCTTAATCTAGACTAAATTGACAGCTGCGGTGAGAAATAATTCAATATTCCCCAACAGGCACCACTTGGGAGATTTAATTTAATTTAAAAAAAAGGATCATCAAACGGAGTGCGATCATCTTATTGAAAATTATTCCTTCAACAAAATGAAAGTAGTTGTTCTGACGGCTATAATATTGATGCAAGAATCCACCGCTGAGCAACGCTGTATTCATTTTGATTTGTTTTTTTTTTAACGCCAATCATCAGCTGACACTCATACACCCTATAACAGATCTTCATGCCCCGGCCACGATCGGTGCCGGTTTTTCCGCATTTACCCCGATTGGGTTACGATTTTCGGCCAGCTTCCCTTGGCCACCGCCAGCCGTCTCCCCACCGGGCTTCCCCGTTGTGCCACTTAGCGTCGACGGTGCGCGTGCAAAGGCCCGTCAAAATGATCAAATTAATACCCGAACGCCATGTATATCTCGACATACGTACATAGTGTGCCTCTCTCGGTCAGCTCCACTCAGGCACCTATTTTTTCGCCGGCAGGCACAATGAGCAAGAGAGAAGGCACAGCAAAAAAAAAAAACACCCCCGAAAACCCAAACGAAAATGGAAAGTAAGTCAAAATTTGCGCAAACTTACGTAACGATTTTGGATTCGCGCGGCGTTAATAATAAAGCAGATAAATTTGAAGCAAGGAGGAAATAAAAACATGCGCACTGGACAGGAAAACTCTCGGAGACCTCTTAGCCATCGGACGAATCGCGTTGTTCGCTGGACCACTTTTCGCCGCAACATAAGCGAAACACTCACAGAAAGCACGAGGCAGCGTCTAGCGCGACGGAAAACGATCGCCCTCGATCTTGGCGAAGAAGTGGAAGATGGAAAATTTGTCAAACTGCTGTGTTCCGCGGGCGGCGAAATGGCTGCTCCTAAAAGACAGCTGTCGAACACGCCTCGCCGAGGATGACCGCAACCGACCAATCCGACTAATCGCAACACAATGTGCCGGGCAAATACTACCCAAGCTCGAGGCTCGGAATTGCACTGTGCTCAAAATTGAGGCCAATCGTTCAATAGACAGGGATAAAGGCTGGATAAAAGGCTAATTTCCGTGGCTGGAGAAAATTTAGTTTACCCTCCCGAGTCGAGTGTGGCCAAGAGATGAAACATAACGCCTTGCGACATTGTTTGCAAAGAAAACAAAACATGAAATCGAAAGAAAGGGAAAGTAATGATGAAGAGGAGGAACAAAAAAAGGGATTACAAACTGCTTCAAAGATGCACCTCAAACTACCCGACACGGTGCGGAGGTCCTGTGCTGGGAAAGCTAGTGCTGGGATCGCGAAGGAATGAACTGAGATCCCGAACAAAACGATCGAGCGGCCCTCTCGGACAAAAGGGCAACACGGCATGTTCTTCTCTGCCATTCGATTCGACTTGCAGTGCGAGATAAACCGGTGTGCCTGTGTGTATGTTTTTGGACTTTCACCTGATGCGCTTCGCAAGGCACCGAATGCACTTGAACCTTTGCAACGATGACCACGACGCAAGTCACTTGAAATCAAAAGGTAGGCGGCGACAGGCTGAGCGGAAGAAAAGCGAAAAGGGCCGATTGCAGGCCGACTGTGGGCGCGTTTCACTTTCTTCCCGTACGTTCCACCCCGTTTTCCGTAATGCATTGATTGTTCGAAAATAATTTATCAAAAACGCTTCGCGGGGAAATAAAACTACAAATGTTAGGACCCTGCCAGCGTTGTAACAGTTGCAGCGAACTGAGACGGCAGTGGAGGGCAGGGGGGAGGCCAAACAGCCAGCGTCTACCGAAGCCGAACACGATGATCCTACCGTCGGACATAATCACGCTGCTGCACACGACAATAAGACAGACGCGAAGGAAAGTGAACCAGCTGAACCTAACCTGGGTGGAAGGAAGAGGGGGAGGAGGGTGCGGATGGTAAGGCTGGGAAATGGCCTTCCGAAAAGTTGGCCACCGGTGGTCCGCCGACTACAATTTATGCTGCGTTGTTGATACCAGATTAAAACGCTAAAAATCGTTTCACGAAAAAAGACGAAACGAAAGCGCGCCAAAGGGGGAAAAAACGTCTCCAAAAAGTAAAAGAAAAAAAAAGCCCCCCGTAAAGCACACCAGCATCTCAATGTGATTTCACGAACGTGTTACGTCTAGTTACGGAACCGCATAGTTCGTATTTTCGCCTCCTCTTGTTTTGTGTGTGCTGCACCCACTCAAAGCTTCGTGTGCGTCCCGCCGTTTGGTCTGCTCTGGCCCTGGCCTGGCCTGGTCCGGCCTTGCGGAACGCTGAGACGCGGTAAATGAGATTGCTTGTCTTGTGCTCTGGCCCTTACGCGTACGCGCAACGTTATCCCAAGGAATGGGGTTAGTTTTGTCGCGCATCTTCATCCCCAAAGCCACCAAGAGCCAAACAAAAAAGACTGCCTCAATGCCTCCGGAGTGGATGCTGTATGGAATTGCGGTGGGTTTTTTTGTTGTCTAGTGTGGTATGGGGTAGGTGGTGGTTTGTTTGCAGTTTGTCCCCTTTTTCCCACCGACACGCGGACGAGCAACCGATTGGCATCGGCTAAACGTGCCCGGTGTCGCCAAGCAAACGCTTGCCCTTCAAAAACTCTCATTAGCTGGAAAATAGTGCCAGATTTTGAGCGGTTTAATGCATCGTAACGGCACTAATAGGGGAAAAAGCGTAGGTACACGTTCTCACAAGTAGATAAACTAGACTAAACAGCAAAAACCAAATCTTTTGCCTGCAGCTAGTAGCACCGCGACGCAAGAGGTTGCAATTAAGCTTTAAGGTTTTGCGTGCTCAAATTGAAGGTTGGAATCAAATGAATCTGTGAACATGATCCAACTACGATCGTTCCAAATTAACAGGTGCAGAGTATGGTTTTTTTTTTTTCCTCTATGGCTTACACGCATTTTTTTGTAAGCGAGAGAATTATTGGTAAGATTTATCGTCCCACGCTTAATTTTAATCAGCGTTCCTTCCCGTATTCGTAAATTCACAAGCAATTTTGGGCATAAATTATTGTCGAACAGATTACTTATTGCTGCAGATAATGTACCTGCATTTGCGAAAAGTAAATATGATAGCACGGCCATCAATGGATGACATAAATCATATAAATCAGTCTTCATGTACCTCTTAAGAATTACAGCAGAGATCAATGCCTTTGGAGAAGAGCAGAACAGCGGCGGAAGCGGCAGAACTTTCCCGGGGCGATACGCTCAACCGGTGGTCGGTGTACGTGACTTCGGGCACGTTTAACCCAGCGGTCATCAACCGAAGATCGCATAAAATTTTGCAAAACTAGGTTTGGATTCTGCGTTACCGGTTTTACAGGAAGCGGGTTGGAAATGGGTACGCACTCGCGGAAAGATGTTCTGCGTGATGGAGGGGAATTACAATAAAGCGTGTTTAAGCTGAAACAGACCGTATACATTAGCAACCCCGAATGATAACATTTTTCGAAATTTCCATAAACTGCGCAGTGAGGCGCTCCGGTGCGTAAATCCACCGTCGAAAAGCATTTGGATGAACTCCTAGCTAATCGAAGGTCTAGCCATCCAAGTCAAACGCAAGGTTTTTTTAGTGATCCTTCCGAGGTCCGCAATCCTTCTGGCGAAGATCAATAGCGTCCTGCAGCTTAAACATAAAACCCAGGCTCACAAATTAAACTCTTATATCCACAACGCAACGCTGGCTAACGATCTACGGTGAGCAGTATTAACGAAGAACTACAACAGGAAGAAATAGGTCGCTCTTTTTGGTCTGGCTTCACAGCATCGCATAAGTATTTGATGTATGTTTAGCATCGCATCTTGAGAACTGAGAGTTTGTCAACAACGCGAGTATAAATTACTCCCGAGCGTAAAGTCCACACGAAGCGAGTGGGAGAGTCCAATACGCCGCAAATACGCAATTCCAACGTGAACTTGGCCTTAATTTCCTGATTGTGCGTGGGTCTGTGCGATTATTTATTAGCTAACTTCTCAAAAACTTTCCTTCATTTAGTCGCGCTGAAAGAATTCGCATCCGGTCAACGATAGCCTGCGCTGTGAATAACATAAGAAGGAAAATTCCACTCGTCTCCGGAAAGCCCCAAGGGCTGTGGATGGAATCGTGTCCAACGTGTGTAGGAGGCTGGAGTGGTTTTACTATGACGACAAGGACAAGTTCGTCATGCATGCGCCACGTTCTTGGTAACTTCGCATAGGTAAGTTGATCGGTTACTTAAAGGCGCGCCGATTGCACATCAAATTCGTCATTATATCGGCGTGATACAGATCGCGTTGACACCGCCACCGCGAGACAAATGGCGCCCATCGGGGCAGATATTAGTGACACCATGGAAAAACGATAATCGAAAAGTGACGGCCAAACGGAACGATGCATGCTTCCCTCGCTGCGGATGCAACCGGATGTTCGCAAACCACCAGCTGAGATCGAGATCGGTCGAAATGCATTCGATACGCGCGTACATAGGTTCATTGCTGCGGCCAAGGGCAAAATATGAAAGCAATTGCCATGAAGGGGATTACCTCGTTCTTAAATGGAAAATCAGGTTATTAGTTACGACTAATAACATGTGCATATTTCTTTTTCTCAGAAAGATTGAATGCATAAAATGCATAGGAAGAAGCGAGGATGTGTATTGTTCGACGCTTCTAGACAAAAGGATTCCCAAGCTTAAATTGAATATAAAATTATGGATAAGAAAGTTCAACAAATTATTGTGATGTTTAACAGCAAGAGGTTTTTATCACTCGGAAACTGATTGGGTACCTGTTTTACAATATTACTTGACTTATAGAAACGGGGTTTATAAACTGGCGTACTTTGTCTCAATGTTTGCCTATGCCAATGCAAAGCAGTGTGATGCAAAAATGCTCTTGAGCAAACCCCTGCCTGGTATTAGGGAAATATCGAAGGCAGCATAAGACAATCCTTACGTTTCCTCCGCTATCCATGTCCATAAAATCCTCCCTTGCTTCGATATTGATTCATTCCATTTCCAAACGGAAAACTGCATGTCGACCGGTGTTGATGTACCACTTGCCACACTGCCCTTCGTCTCATTCCAAAGTATGTTTCCACCGCCATGATCGCGGTAACTGCCGTACGAGGTTATGCAGCTTTGTTTGTCCTTATCTCGAGCCGCTGTTCGCAGCCAACCGAATCTCTCCGCAGGCGAAAAGGAAGAAAAGTGAAAATAGGCCGTCCGAGGTGCAAAAGCGCAATGCGTTTCCTTGCTTCACTTCCTCCGCCGCCGCGCGCCTTACGCCTGCGACCATCCCGACATCACCTCGAGGACGCACTCGTACACACCCTTCGACATCCGCAAAGCAGGATAGCGGCGAGCAGGCTGGGTCATTCCTGGGCGAGAAAGTGAGATTACCGTGTAGCATCCAGCTGACCACACGGACGGCGAGATTTCCTCCCATTTGGCGGTTGCTGCAAAATCGTTCCCTTTTGTCACCTGCCGGTGGAGCAGAGCTCGCCCGGCGGAATCTGTTGCGCGATACCGTCCACTCGCGCACCCGCAATCTCCGAGGAACAAAACCGTGCAGAGAAGAAACCACATCCACCCCAGGTCAAGCGAGTTGTGCGCGGGCCGACGATCGTATATACTACACGAAGCGACTCGTGCGCGCGATCGCACAACACCGCGAGAGCAGCGTAGCTTTCGAGTCCATCGCCGAACCGTGGCGCTCGCAGTTCGCAGCTGAAACGTGCCGCGTGAGGACGCCTGTCAAACGTGCCCGAGTCGTCCCCACCCCTCAGTTCGTCCTGTTTCTTATCCTTTCTGCTTCAAGTGTCAGTTGGAGTGTGCACGTGTGTGTCTGTGTGTGTGTGTGAGAGAGAGTGAATGTCTAGTTCAATTGGATAATCGGTTGTCGGGAAGGAAAGACAGCAACGTCGACGTTGCGCAAAGCGACGAACCCTTTTGGGGAGGAACTAGTTTTAAAACCACCGCAAAGAGCTATCGTCGCCGTGCCTCCCGATCGCAGACAAACCAACGGACACATTGGAGCTAGATTTAACTTAGGCTAAACCCTTCCAGTGCTTTTCGGCAGTTGTTTTGTTGTTTTTTGGGACAGCACGAATCTGGTGACGCGCTACCGGTAAACGGACACGGACGTGCTCGGCAGAGGTGGAACGAACGTGTTGCATACGAATAAATAAACTAGGAGGAAACAGCCACTCGGTGACGGAGAATTCCAGCGGCGAATGGTTCCTTCTTTCCGCCTACGGCTGAGCCTTGTGATAGAACTTTCGAAGGTGGTGCGTTTGGACGTTCATCCTTCCGACTTAAGCTTTCCGCAAAGGACGCGCCAAAAACTAGCTCAAGAGTGACACAAGCAACTGCGAAAGCGAACGACGACGGGCAGCTTCACACCACACCGCCAGGATGGATTTCCTTCAGCAGATGAATCTGACCGACTTCACGATCTACGACCTGTTCAACGTCAAGGGTGTCGGTAAGTTTGCCTAGGTACTCCCAGGGCTGAGCGAGGAGGTGACTCAAACACATTTGAAAATAAAACCAGTGAGGGAGACTAACTGTTCTGTTCCCCGAAACCGCAACACGTACGAACCGAACGAACATGGGGCTGCGGGTTGGTGTGTTTCGGTAGGTTCAGCAAAACTTTCCTACCAGCAACAACCGGCGGAAAGAGTGATCCACCTGCCACCCCACCGATAAACAACCCACGTTCCGTACGCACGGTACTGTTCGGCAGTGCGATGCTTTTGCAACTTCAGCACCTCGCGGTGCTTCCTTCACAGTGACATTTATTCTTACTTTTTTTTTTTTGCGCCAAGCCCTAGGTCAGGCGAGTCGCAAGAATGTGAAGGAAAGAAACTGCACGGAGAAATTAAACTGGCATTGGTTTTAAGAGCAACGGAGGAAAGGAAGAAAAAAAAAAACAGGCCCTGACCAATTTTTCCTACACGGGACGCCATTGGAAAGCTTTCGTATGCATACCAATCACGCTGCAGAACACAGATGGTCGCAGCAGACGGGCGACAATATGTAATAGGCAATTTAATTTTACTGTCCAAAAATCCGTCAACCGTCTGCCGTTTCTGCGGTCCCTTTTTCCCTCTAATGCGAAGAGAACCGCAGCCGGGGGTACTGAAATACCATTCCCGAATTTGCGTGAACTTTCAGTCAGCCACTTGAGTATGCTGCGCGCGTCCCAAAATCGATGCGATTAATGTTCGGAGTGGAGAAAATCTATCATAAGACAGAAAGCGATGTGCTTCGGTTATCCTATCCCGTTTCTGGCCTGTTGCTATGTTGCCAACTTTATTGTTTAAAGAAAGAAATTTATGTCGAGCGTATTAGCATGCGAAAAACAGTCTGTCTTTCGTTTCAATATTGATCTCCTTCTTTGTTAAGCGCACGACGCCGAAAATCAAAGAAAAGGTCTGTCTTTCACAAGTTTTCGAGACAATAAAGCGAAATTTACAAATCTATTGATTTCTTATACATGCAGTACTCAGTAATGTATGCATCCTCGAAATTCGTCTTAACGAAACCACTTACAGAACTCCATAGACAAGCTTTGACGAAGGACCAGATTCCTTTGCCCTCCAATTGATTTCGTAGGCCTTACAACAGTACAGTGCTCTCCCTCTCTTTCTCTTTTTCTTCTCCCTTTTTTTCTCAAAAAAAATCATTTACTTGAACAAACTTAATAACTACTGTAAATGACAAATATTCCTACTAACGTTGTCTCGAATCCCTCCGTTGTCGAAAAACCAAGAATGAATTATGTGTTTGTAAAAGAGATGCGTAAAATATACAGAGCAAAAAGGCTGGAAACGTAGTCGTAGATCGATTATTGCAAGCCTTTAGATGTACGGTCTAGATGAACATTTCATCTTTACTCGCTACACAATCCAGCCCGATGACGTCATACATTAAACGTAAGCCGAGTGGCTTCAAGCTCCATGGAATTCAACATGTTATTACCTAACAATAGGAAACTTTTAACAGAAACAAAAGATTCAAGTTGTTAAAAAAAAACCTGTTACACTGCAAGTTTAGGTGGTAACAATTACATAAGATGAGGGTAAATTGCCCGATATAAATTGCACGGTCGAACTTGCTCATTCATTAATGCAAGCTCTGTCATAAGTGCATAGGTGAAAAGCAAGTGAATTTGCAATGGAATTCGGCAGGTCAAACAACCAAAAAAGTGAAATAAAATGCTACCAATTGCGCGAGCTAATTAATAGCGAACGATCGCGCCACTTTAAGCAGCAAGCGATTAAGCATTCACGTCAGAAAATGCAAAAACGAAGCCATTTCTTTTCCTTCCGTGCAGCAGCGCATGCAGGCAAATGTCCGATGCGCAAGTGCCCTGTTGCTACCGCACGTACGATTTCATGCGTTTTTTTGTTGTTGTACTTGCATGACCTCTACCTTCGTTTGATGTTCGTCTTTGGGGTGCCATTAAAGTTTGTTTGGTTTGCCACTAAAGTATTAGCGGTTCGACAGGCCATCATTTGGCATGCTAGGCAAGTATGTGCCAGTTTTAAGATCATACTACTTTTCACAATGCAATGGTTGACGTCATCTGAATACGTTTTCGCAACACAGGAGGAGCAATTAAATTGGGAGTTAAAAAATGTATTGCTTTGCGAAACGCCTGACGCTCACCGGGTCGAACAGCAGCATCAAGGATCAAGGAACGCATTCTAAATGCACACGTGCTTGCGCTCACGCCTCGCATTGAGAGAGGGTTTTAAAATTCTGTCCCATACCTACACCGACTGGCGCTGCAGGCTGCCAAACCGCACAGAATTTATGTACATTCGATTCGCTGACTCAATGAGGCCTGCTCGATCGTCGGTCGATTCCATTCTGTTTCGTTTTCACCGATGATCGATGGTTTATCCAGCTCTGGAGTAAGCTCTGCGGAAGCACCAGATCGAATGATCCGTTTTCCTTTTTCGGCCATCCAAGCGTCCAGCCTGTTCCCCGCGGGATCGCGGCTAGTCTCATCAACGCTTCATCATTTCTTTGTTTTGCTTCAAATTTATTCCGCCACACCATAAACTCGCCGGACTGGACGCATGGTCCCGTCAACTGCTGATAATGTGGCCGGCGGTACCGCGTTTCCGTATGACGCACACGCAAAACGAAAACTACACCCAACCCTCCCACCATCCGCTCGTTCACAGAGGAACACATCGATGCGTACCCTTTGATGGCATCACCCGTGCCGAGCTCCATCGTGATTGCCATATACCTTTACTTCATCTACAAATATGGACCAAGGTAAGTTCGTACGCGAGATCTTCTTCACTTTAAGCTCTCCCCGAGCGGTGCCTTGACAGGGAAGACACCTGCTTGGAATTAAACATTTACCCTGTACGTCCCGATAACGAACGAAGCGAGAGCTGAAATCAGTTGCTAGTTAAAAGACATGTATTCAACATCCTCCCTTGCCGTATCACTCTCTTTGCAGCTACATGGAAAATCGAAAACCGTACAACCTGCGCTGGATCATTGCGGCCTACAACATCTTTCAGGTGGTTGCGTGCGGCTATCTGGTCCTAAATGTGAGTTTTTCCTAACAATATCAATACTCCATCTTAAAATTGTGCCTTAAACTCATTAAGTTCATTAACATTGCAATTGCTATGCCAAACAGCGAACGATTCCGAAAGACGGCTTAAGTTCAAACAACTTTGAAATCCCACAATAATTGCTTACGTCTCTTTCCCTGTCATGCTAGTAAGGTAATTTTATCCCAAAAACATTTATTCCACTCAGCTATAACTATTCTTAAAGAGATTTAAGTTGATCCTTATTCAAAACAATATTGGCATGCATATTTTATTCAAACGCACCCGTAAGACCTCTTTCATAACTCAAACATCGTATGAATACGAAACGTTTTCATTAAAAAAAGAAATGCGGTCATATTGTGAAAAAAGTTGACTCAAAAGGTATGAGGTACTCGAGAGATGGCGTCTCATTCATCCGTTGCCTTCCATTTCCCCTTTCAACAGTACATTAAGGTGGGATTCGAGTTCAACTTCATCGGAAGATGCACCCCGAAGCTACCGGTTAGCGAGTACAAGCACGGACTGGACGCGGTCTACTACGGCTGGCTGGCGATGTGCCTGCGCATGGTCGAGTTCATCGAGACCGTATTCTTCGTTCTGCGTAAGAAGCAGAACCAAGTGTCCACGCTGCACGTTTACCATCATATCAGCACGTTCCTGATCGTTTGGTGGAGCCTGAAGCTAAGCTTGTGTACGGAAATCGGTCATGCTCTATCATCCGCCGAGGAGTCCGTTCGTTTGATCCTTATTTTCTCTTCTTTGCTTCTTGTGTAGCGTACCAAGAGATGTCCATCATGGTGCTGAACTCGATCGTGCACATGATCATGTACTCCTACTACTTCCTGTCGTCATTCAAGCCCTGCCAGCCGTTCACTAACCGGGTCAAGCCGGCCATCACCATCATCCAGCTGGCGCAGCTGGTTACGATGCTGGTGCACGTGTATGTCGCCCTCCAGCCGACCTGTACCGCCAACAAGACGATCTACACCCTGCACGCCGTCAACCTGGTCATCCTGATCAGCCTCTTCACCAACTTCTACATCCAGACGTACGTGAGGAAGGCGCGTAAGCTGAAGCAAAAATAACGCTTCTGAGCCAAGCAGCTCTTAGAATAGGTGCATCACCGGTCCGAAACGACGAAGGGTTACGGGGGGAAAGGGTTTGATAGAATTAGAGCTATGTTTGTGTTGTGAATGAGAGGACAGAAGGAGCTGGCGTTAAAAGGGAGTGAAATGAAAGAAAACACAAGGGCACAAAAGGACAAGGGCAAAGGATGGCGAAATTAGACGACGACTCGAAGCTGACCTCGCTTGTGGTTATTACACATGTTGGTTATTTCTACCCGTCCAATTTCTTTTCCTTAACTATCATACATCCCACTTCAATCTTTTCTTGCCCTTTGCGACGGAGACCAATACTCCATCGACATACCTACGGTACAACGTCTCGAGGCGTCACCGTTGACACATTTTGCGTTAGGACAGCTCTCACGCGGACGTAATTTGTAAGAGTTGTGTGCCGTATGTACCACGATCGAAAAGGAAAGTGGCATTCTTTGCTAGCGCTAAATATTTATAAGTACTTCAGGATACCCCCTTCTTCTTTTCTACTTTATTCGTCTTGTTGAACAACGCGTTTCTTTTTGCAAGCTCGAATCAAGCCTGTGAACGAGAAACGCAAACCAAACCCTCTCCTAGCCCTCCTCTTCTCATTCACCAAACACCTTATTTATGTTTTTCCCATCCCTGCAAACCCTGGTTGCCTTATGTAATATGTTTTTTTAATGGAAGAAATAAAAAAAAACACATCTTAAAAATAGTTGCACTTTTCGGCTCGTTCGCGATGTCAAATGTTTGGTTAAAAGTGGATCAATAGAGCTTAGACAGAAGATAAGAAACATGTATATATGCGATACATGCCGCGTATCCAGAGGCACTATCGTTATCACGGACGATAAAGCGAAAATTGTGATCCAATTCTGATAATTCTTATCTCTTTTCTAATAATCTAAACAGACTGCAGCTAACGTTGGAGCTTGCGAACATGCGTAAAATCTATCTTGATTCATCATGCTAATCTATTGAAGAAAGGTTAAGAATACGAAAAAAATGAAATGTATTTCGATGATCTGAATCGTCACACGCGAAAGATGGGAATTGATCCCATAAGTTTTCTAAACTACAGCTCCATTTCAATAAATAAGATTCAACATGCGAAGGCAAACGGCTGTTAGAAAGGCGTTCCGTAGTAAAAAAAGAAAAGCAAAATAAGGTCTAGATAAGGAACAGCTTCCTCCCTCGAGCATTAAGAATGAAAGGTCGATCGTGCGCAAGAAGGAGACTATTCTTGTTATCGCATCGTCACAACGAAGGCAACTTATGCGTGCCACAACCCTCATGCATGCCAAATGGTTCGTCAACATAAAGTGTGATAAGCCACGACAATGAGGTTCAATTCGAGACCATTTCAGGTAAGGGTATGGGTAAAAAAAAACCTTAACCTCCTTTAATAATCCGAAAATAAACAGATTACAAGCACCGTCACGGTAACTACCGAACATTATCATGTAGTACGAATAAGAATGTTCTCGTCAGGGCATTTTATCAGCGGCATCGTTTGATCGAGCTTACTTTGCATCAATTTTGAAAATTACCATGTGCGTTATAATCAAGCAGGCACCTTGTGATTCCCAATCTGTCCTACAGAATGATTCTAGAGTAGCGCTAGCTTCATATCTGCGATCCTATGACATCATCAGGCAGATTCAGATCCGACCGACTTCAGCACAGTCTATGCTATACGCTTGGCTTCTCTCCCGGAATCGTCTCATTTGTTGATAAGATAATTCTCCATGGTTTGCTTAGTACTAGCATCATCCGCAGTTGATCGGTCGCTTAGCTTACAGCAGCCCTCTTGCTTGGACTAACAAAAGCAACCATCGGATCTGTTATTCAACTTCATCTACAAGTTAAAAGCAGAATTAAAGTACGTTTCGTAGAAATCGTTCCCTCTCTTGGAGAAAACAGCCTTGCTAAAAAATGACAACAAACAGCTTTCACGAGATAGAAACCGTGCGAAATGGGGGCAACGAAGTTCCGTCACGTTCACGTCATCTTCTTCGACTTCGTTGCAGCGTTGAAGCAGTTCATGCATGGCCAACTTACGGTGTAATACGACAGCAGTCCCGCGTACTCATCCAGAACGAACCATCGATACTGCCACCCTTTCATGACGTTCGTCCATTTGGACAGTGTTCCCTCCAGCATCGCCATTTCCAGCGAATGTCAGCTTCACAGAGGATGCAGGAACGACCGCTTCTTCCGGCCAGTGGTATCCCTCGGAGCAGAAAAACAACGGCCTTCTAGGGAGCTATTTGATCGAAACTACACAGTTTACTTTTTCCACCACCGCCGCACGAGAGTTTCGCGAGAAAATTGCACCACCGGACGTCCCGCACGAAAACGATTCCGAAGGCAAAACAACAAATTTCATGCACCGAAACGATCCACTGACTGACTGACCGACTGACACTAGTCTAGTGACCAGAGTTTCAACCCGCACCCACCACCGTATCGTGACGTTAAAAAACAAAGGAACGCAGCGCACCCAGTTCCAGAAAATCATAACCACTGGGTCTTTTTCAGACGAACTTGAAATTACAAGATTAGACAAAATTTGATGACCACGAGGCAAGTATATTTTAAGTTTTCATTCGAACAGAAATAGATGAGATGTTTTTTAATGAATTTCTACAATTTAACACACGACTACACAGCAGTACAACTCGCACCTCAACCGTTACAATGAACGAACTAAAATAGGCTTAAAATTTGCATTATTCCTTGTTAACTTTAAATAGCAACTCCTCTCAGGCACATGAACCTCTTATTGCATTGTCGTTGTAGTATGGAAACAAAGGTAATCAAAATAAAACGTTCAGAAATGTTCAACCACAACGCATTTCTTAAAAAATTTGGTATGAAAAATACTGACAATAAATGAACAGTTTCTGAACCGTTTGTTCTAGGGATGTTGAAAATCAAAAACTTCGACGGACGGAACGGTAAAATTTCGTGATGAAAGTCCAACTGGAGGCGTCACGTCGAACTGAATGAGGAAAACTAAGTACATGGCCAATGCGGAGAGCATCTGAAAAAAAAAAAGAAATCACCATTACAATAACCAGAACCAAAGTGTATGTCCAAAATTACCGATCCAAAAAGGTTCCAGTCGAAGTGAAATAATCCGCAGGAGAAAGACATGTCCCGCATTTTAATTTGCAACGAGAGTGTTGAGAGCTTGAACGAAAAACAACATTGTTTCATGAGAAATCGGGTCCTGAGAATGACTTGCCACGTGCTTGGGTACCCTTTCAATAACATCGCTGGAGAAATTTCGCTGATGCTTTCGTATGATCTGATGTACGATGTCACCCATTTCCCGTCCAGTAGCTTGCGTTATCGTGGTACTTGTAATAACCGTAACGATCCCTACTAAATAGTATCCAATCCACGAGCCGTTAGCAAAAGCCATGACTTGGAACGCCCAGGATCCGGAATTGAAAGCTCTAAAAGAAAAATGGCATTGCAAGGATGTTTTTCGGAGGATTTTGGTTTATAATTCCATCGATACCTACTTGTAGATGGTGAACAGACCAAAGACGAGGAACACAAACATCGCCCCGAAGTGGAACATTAGAGGCAGGGAACCTATGCGATTTACCAGCCTTATCGCATCACACAGATGGTAATGCAGGACGGATAAGCGATTGATCGTTTTCAGCAAAGAGTCCGAGCTGGAATGTTTATCGACCTTCAGTTTTGTGATGTATCTAAACAATGAGGTAAATTTGAAAGAACCATCGTAATCGGAAAATATTAATGTCGCAAATCTTAGTAAAACTCATCGTGTTATCATCCTTACGTATTGTAGATAGTGCTAATAGAAAGCTTGTTGAAGCCAGCCGATGCTGGGGCGACCATCGTTATTTTTGGAAGGCTAGATCGTTTAATGCCTCCCCCCACTCCCCCTGTCCCAATGTCTTTCGTAGGCTTCCCGTAGATCGTGAATATCTCGTCGTATGCGATGGTTGGCGTTCTGCTCTTGCGACCATGATCCAGCAGAATCATCTCGCTGTTACCTTCGTCCAGGAGTAGTTGCTTCATCAGCCGATTGACTATCGCAAACAGGCGCCGTATGTGGATGGTGCAGTAGGTGTACTCATTCATCAGCCCCAATCTTGAGACGTTCATCAAATAGTATGACGCATAAAGGTAGGTAGTGTGTATGTTCAGCGTTTTATCGATAAGAAAGTAGTATCCAGTCAGGACCAGCAGGAGATATAAGTTCTCGCCGATTATGACACACGAAATGAATCTTGTAAAATCAGAAAACATGCATAATATTTAGTTGTATAAGCAATAACAGCCGCTACTGTATATCTTACAATTGAACGACTCGCACAGGGTTCTTAACAAAAAACTCCTGCTCAACCACCTTCGTGATGCTGTCCAGTAGGTTCATGTACTCCCACTTTCGCTTATACTGCACAATATTTATGGTCATGATAAGCAAACCTAATGAATAAAACGCGTTACTCATTAAA
This sequence comes from Anopheles atroparvus, assembly GCA_914969975.1. NCBI lineage: Eukaryota > Metazoa > Arthropoda > Insecta > Diptera > Culicidae > Anopheles > Anopheles atroparvus. The sequence continues at coordinate 29,444,446 of CAJZCY010000002.1, read as the reverse complement.
GCCACATTCAGTTCAGGTTGCACCGAAAGAACCACCCGCGGAACGTTTATCGGTCATTAGTGAGTGCATTACTTCCGCTTACCCAGATAGAGCCCGTTCACGATGTGCGTCTGCAGTCCGTACCGCAGAATATCCGACTCGAACGGCTCCATGTAGTAGTCCCACAGTTTCCCGTTGGAATTCACGAGAATACAGAAAATAAACATGACGTAAAGAACCACCAGATAGCCAATATCGAGCACCGTGACACCGGGGGACGCCTGCAGGAAGGACTGCGGCCACAATCCGGACAGCTTCGAGTTGTAAAAGATTGGCTTCATTATCTGGCAGAAAGTGCTGTCGGTGGGTTTTGCGTTTTCGTTGATCATGATTGCTACAACACGTGGGATTAAGTTGCACAAGAATCCTTTTCCTATTCCAAATCGGCGTTGACGACAACTCTTTCGGATGGAATGAACGAATTTGAAACGGGGTCCTGGCGCACAAGTTGTGGTTTATCCATCAGACCAATTAGTTTTTGGTGATAAAAATCAAATTATTTTACACTTTATTGGTTATTTATCTTATCGATTGGATCTAATGCTAGGTAAAAAAAAAAAACTATACAACACTACACCAGGTGAAGGAAAACATAAATCGAACGAACTTGGTAATTGCGTTTCCTATCAAACAAAACCAAAAACAGAAATGTACATTGACACTCGTAGAAAGGTGAAAATGCATGGAAAGGTAGAAAATTTAGACGTACTTGTGCCCGTACAAACGAACTAAACGGGGGGGTGGGATAAAAAATTATTCGTAACAGGAAAAACAGGCAAAGGCAGCCACAACATGATAATCTAACGTGCACGAACGCCACGGTTAGGCAGGCCAGGAGGGTTATCGTGCCACGGGCATCGATGGATTAATTGCTCCTAATCAAACGGGGACGGCGGGCCGCTTCTGCTTCTGTTTCTTCTGGTTTGGTACTCCCGGGGTCACCGCACTAGGCTGCGGTACGGTACGTTGGCGACTAGCGGCGGCCGCTGTGGACCGAAGCGTGGCTAGAACACGGACGCAAACAGCAGCGAGTAGAGCGCCTTGCCGATGTAGTAGATGAGCCCGCCGTAGATTAATGTCTTACATATCTTGTCGACCCACCACATGCTGGTTTTCGTTTTTACCACAGTGAAACGGAACGCACCGGAAAATGTAGATAGAAAAGATAAGGTTAGTGAAACATTTCATGGCATACAAAGGTGATGGAAGTGTCCCCGTTTTCTTTGAACGACATACTTACACTCTCATGTGCCGCTTGGCTGCGGGAATAGTGTCATCCGTTTCCTTCAGGATGTACCATCGTGCGGCTCGTATGCAGTCCTCGAAGTACTCCTGAATCTCCACACCTATGCGTGTGTCGGGGGACCACAGCAAGAAAAAGAAACGACAGTCATACTTTTAGTTCCACTTCTAGTGAAGTCCCCTTAAAATGTTTGGCATTACCCCCGGCGTCTATCTTAAAGTTGACCTTCTCCTCGTCATTGATAACGGTTCGTAGGTACACTATGCTGGCGTTGTCAAAGTCCCACTGGTTGTTTGCGTAGTACTCGAACACCTCAAAACCCTTGGCAATACGCTGATGTATCCTCCACAGTCTGCCGGGATAGGTGAAAAATTAATAACATGGCGCTGGTTAGCAAAAGCGCGTGGTTGTAATCCTTCACTGGAGTCTCCAAGGTCTCGCACTCACATTGGCTTATATCCGAAGCAGTAGAGCAGACAATCGATGAAGAACGCCGGAACCCAGTGGAAGAAGAACGCCGCCAGGTTGTGCTCCCAACGGGTACGCTTCATCGAACCGCCCGGGTACCAGAGGACACCATTCAGCGGGATCTTGTTCGAGACAATCCACTTGCCGCGCTCGATGATGCCCTCCCAAGACACCTTAATCTCGGCCGAGCTGACCAGATGATAGATATTCCGCTTGTAGTCCCTGGCGTAGTAATGGGGAGATGGATAAAATTAATCAGTTGCAGGACGACAGACCACGACTGCGCAGCCCCGTTCCTCACTTATTTCCAATGTAGTTCCAGGTGCTGACGGCCATTGCGCTCACGGCGAAGTCGACCGGTAGGTAGTCTCCGTAGCCGGTCGAGTTGCAGTACATCGATCGGATGACGCCCTTACCGGCACCGATCAGCAGCCCCACCGGTCCGTTGATGTTGTCCGTCCAGCCGGGGATTGGCTCGCGCCAGGTGGGAATCACGATCGACGGCCGGAAGATGACTGCCGGAATCTCGCTCATCGATTCAACCACCAGGGCTTCCGCGAGCGCTTTGGTATAGGCGTAGGTGTTCGGACAATCGCCCAAAATTCTACCGGGGAAGGAAAGAAAAATCGGCTCAGAATCGTTAGACCAGAAACACAGACATCCCAGCTATATTTCAATGGAAACATACTTTGCGGTCATGCCATCGACGACGCTTTCCTCCAGCCACTCGACGGCTTTGATGACCTTGTGCGGATCGGCCGGCGGTGGATACGGCTTCTCGAGCAGCAGCTTCTCATTCAGGTGGCAGTAGGAAGTGGACACATAGCCGAACATCTATCGCAATAGATTGCAAACATTATCAGTACGGATTTTGTGTGGCCTTTCACTCCCGCCTTTTGCACTTACGTCCAGCTTTTTGCACTGCTTCGCCAAATCGATCATAAACTTGGTGCCGCGCGTGTTAAGCATGACCGCCTTCTTGAGCGTTTCGTCGAAGCGGATCGTGGCGGCGCAGTGATAGATGATGGAGACATTTTCCACGATCAGCATGCGATCCTCGGGCGAAATGGCTAGCTCCGGCTCCGTCACGTCACCACCGATCACGACACATTGGCTTATCAACGTATCCAGACCGCGCAGACCTTTGACAGTCTCGAACAGCTACGCAACCCAACCCAACCGGGAGGGATAAGAGAAGAGAAGAAACCGAGTGATTAGTTAATAAATTCCCTTTCCTTTTCCCCCTTTTCTGATAATGGGCGCAGGCTGTGCGTGTTAGGCAACGCGTCTGTTCCGTTATGCCTTGTTTCAACGAAAAACTTCGCTAATGATTGCGTCGGTCGTAGTTATCTGGGCAACAGTAATTTTGCCATCGGCCTTTGCTAACAACCTTGCCTCAGATCTTCGTAGTTGTGTATCGAAAAGTATTAATTACTAAACCATTTTTTCCCACCAATTTCGTGATCTAATAATCTCGCTAATGATAAATTTATCGGAAAACCTCGTTGGAATGGACGAGTGCAACACAGGTGAAACAGATAGCTCAAAATAGATTGTTGATGATAATGGACAGGTCAAGATAAATATCCAAACATGCCCAGATTTCACTGGATCATAACCCTGAAGGACACAAACAAGTTGGCATGAAAGTGAACTATCTCCATCCCAAAGTAAAAAAAAGAAATTAATCTGCTCTAAAAGTATCAACTAACGTGGATAAGACGTCAACCTTCACGATCGTTATAGAAACCCTCTAGCTGTAGTTGGGAACTAATCTGCAGTAAAAATTCACGGTCTAGTTTAAGCAAAATATTTCCAACAAAAAAACGACCACGAACCCCCAAATGCCGACCGCCTAAGTCGTGAGGAAAAAACTGTTTAAGCTGGTCGGACGAAAACGCCCGGTTTTGCGACTAGGTTTGGACTGGAAAGGTAAAGGCCAAGGAAAAATTGTGCGCACCATCTGACTTGTTGACTACGGCGATTAATGCGTTTGCGTGGTGTTGTACGTACGTACGTTGTGAGTTCGCACTTAGTTTTTAAACAGGTGTATGAAAGGACGATAAAACAACCTACATCTTGGATTAAAAACCCAAGGCGTTCATGGCAATTAGGTTAAGTGTTTGGTTTTTCTATTCAACTCATTAAGTGCCTAAAAATCGGAATATGATGTTTATAGTCTAATTAAGCAGCAACATGTTCAACACTTGGTTAGTATGGTAAGGCTATTTTGACAAATGCCCTTCATAGGATTCTGCAGAGGTTAAGTATTTGTTTCACCGACTACATTAAGATGACTCATCACTATGTATGGAAAATCCGTTCAATTCTGCTCCCGCCGAAGAATGTCCATTCCCAACCGTAATGCTCGATATTGGAAAATTACATCACACAACCTCGTTCTCTCTCTTTCTGCGCTGGACGCATCGAAAAGAATTTCACATAACCACTTTTCCCGACCCACCGCCCTCGGCTCGGCGGCAAGTAATGTGTTGCAATTATGCGTAATTGAAGACTCGATCAAAATTTCGCTTGCGTTAGCGCAGACTGCGTTGTATCGAGGCGGTGGTACAGCGAGATATCTCTTCTCCCTCTCCCGGGTGGTACCGGTTTTTCTATGCCGGAAAAGTCGCGCCCGGTACGCAAATGGGTGTGCGTGCATGCGGCGTCCGCGATATGGCATTATTCATCACTTCGGTGCAATTTGACCTACTCCCCTTTGGGTGATCGTAAAACACATCAGAAAATGCCTTATCTAACACGGGGAAAAATTGTTCTCATGATACAACAACGTAAAGATTATGATCGCGAATTACCACTGCAGTTATGTACGATTAAATGAATGAACAAAACTTATCAAGAAGTTGACGCAAATCGATAGTTTATAATTTAGATTTGAGCTTAAATGAATCGAGTTATTCGAATTGATATTTATCATATTAAATATTTTCTTACACGTGAAACAACATAAGCCGAATCGTTAATAACAACGGCCTGCAAAGCGTTAATTTAGATGCCTTAGCGCAAATGCGTCACAAAAAAGGGGTAACAACGTTACCAATTTAATAAAAGTAGACGCATAAAAAACCCTTCAGTTTCGTATGGAAAACATGTTTCTCTCCTGCCCAGAGAAAAACGTTTCTTGGTTGGAATCGTTTTGAAGGGAACCGCACGGCTAGACCTCTCTCTATGGGGATGACGAAAAACCGGCTCATGGCGGCCGGCAAGCAACGGAACAAACTACAGACGCATGCAAACCCCAGCCAACCGACGGCGTTTGCTAACGATTGCCAGAGCGATTGCTCCATCCGACGCTCAAATGAGTGGTTCAAATATTCCGCGGCTCGGCGCGGCGTAAGAAAATCGGAACACACAGCATCCCTGCCACCTGCAGCACCGATGGACGGATTGCCCAACTCAAGGTTGGCTTTTTATGCGACCGGGCCGCGGCCCCGTCGACCCCGCGAAGAAACTTTAGCGACCAATAGAGACACAGTGTTTGTTTATGTGTGCGTCAGGCGTTGCCAGTCGATCAGAGCGGCTCAAATGCACGTGTAGCTTGCTCTCTTGGAGCAGGTCGGTAGACTGCGCGGTCACTCATTATGCTGCCGAAGCTCGGCATGTGCCCACGATGAGCATGGAGCAGGGTGGCCGCAATGCTGCGTCGAGTACAAGAGGCTGTACGCGTCCATCCTTGTCCCCAATTCGGTACGAAGCAACACGGTGGTTACACGGCGCGCCACTACAAGGCCACTGGTTCACCGTTGTGGTCTCCGAAACTGTGCCCGCTCGCACTCCTACCACCGAAGCCCGAAGCATACGCAATCCGGCCATCCAGGGATGCTCTGCTCCACGGTGGCGCCATCTGGCTAGGTCCACTTACCGGATTGGCAAAGATGTCCTCCAAGCGTTGCCGCGGGGACTTGCCCTTCTTCGCTCTGACTAGAAGATAGATCTTGCCGATCTCCGGACAGCGTCTGCGAGGGAAACACCAGTAGAGAATGAGCTGTGTAATGTGTTCGGATCACGCATGGCGTACTTACCGGAGAAGCTTCTCAATCAGCGCCTTGCCAAGGAATCCCGTTCCGCCCGTGATCAGCACGTGGCGATCTTTGAACATTGGCGCGATACGGTCGCGTCCGTCATTCAGGTCGACGTCCATCACGCCTGCGGTGAAGCTGTAGCCTGGCGGGGTAATTCCTACAAACAATCAATAGAAACAATCTGTGAGATAAAAACGATTACAGCCACGGAGAAGCATCATCGTGACGCCAGTCAAGCGCACCCTTACTGCCCGTAACTCTTTAACAACCGATAGAAACGGAAAGTAAGGTAGCGGGCTTGCTAATTTATTCAACGTGAACTACACACGGAGGTCGCGGGTGTGAGCGTTATGTTTGCATTCCATGATTGCATAATAAGCAGCTGCAAACAACCGCCGCGTGCTTGAGTTCTCACCCCGGATTGCCCAGCGATTGCTTCCTAAGGAGCTGAAGCAACGATTCACAGGAACTGGCACAATCTACGTTACGGTGACGAAGGAAACATCAGGTTAATGTGAGCCTACACACATTTTTTGTCACATGCAGCCAATCGAAATATACTCGCAGCACAGTTGGAAATGATGACTGAAATATGTTCAGACAACATTTCCAAAATTAGAAAACCGGTTCCCAAATCTGTGATGCGATAGCTTGAACCAAGCTCCGTTCATGATTATTTTCTCTGCCTTGAATGAATGAACTTGGGAACAATTTATCATCCTTCGTTTGAATCCGCAAGATTGATTTGTCGATGAACCATTCCAGCTTAAACAGTCGGCACAATAATTAATGAGAAAGATGCCTCGCCGGAGAGATGATCGAGCTTGTTGTAGACGCAAGGTGGTCCGTCCGTATGGTTTCATATGCACACTTGTCCAGGTCTGATCTGGGATTTTATTCGAAGCAGTACTCTAGAATCAAACTGTACTGATGCGGCTACTTTGGCTCAGGTGGTCATTACGGTTGTTTTCAACTTACAGTGGCTCAACCTCATTTTCCCATAGAAGTTAATTGTGGCGTCTGTGGAAATGAAAATGGAAAACGGTATTTTGTCGTGAACGGTGACGCTGCAAATACACGCGTTCCTAACAAGATCAAGGAACGATCGAGTTCGTTTGATTCCACATTTTACCGACTGAGGAGACTTGAGGCTGAGGGCTTCTACGGCGCAAAAGAACTAGTTGAGAGTTATATGTTGCTTCATTCGAATGATCATCCGGTGCACGTACGTTGCATCTATTTCAGGTTAACCCGGTTTGTTGTTGTTGTTGTATTGCCCAAAAGGAACATTCGAACGGCATTCCATCTTCGATGGGCTCATTCCTTTTCTTGCTATCAATCGAGTGACAAATTAAGTCTCTAGCTAGTGGCCTGCATTGAGATCGACAAAAAAAAACCAACCTTGACGGACCGAGACAGGCATCTCCAGCATCTTAATCGGCAAGCAAGTAAACCGTCGGCCCCTGGAGACCTCTGGCACAGTTAACGCTCATCGGTCTACGCCAACTCCGCAAGCTACCACATTAGACCCAACAGTTAATTTGGATGAATATTTTTGTTACTTGCACCTTACCGATGCAGAAGAAGCAAGAGGGTGGGAAAAAGCAGAGATAACATAGAGAAAAGCCCAACCAAACGCCTTTTAACACACGCACGCCAACCTGGAAGGGTTTGTTGATGGTTATTTATCTAGCTTTTCTAACGACACATGTCGGCCTTCGTCTACCCGTGCCGTTGGTTTCAACCGTTGGCCGATTAATAGGAAAAATGTTCACGACCCACATCCGAGACACGGTGCGACCTGTGCGGCGTTCAACCCTGCGTTTCGATTGGGAAGTTACTGGGTGTACTGACCGAAGCGCGAGCTTTGTTGAAAATATCTCTATCTGCAACAATAAAATTTTACTCCAAATTCATTGGAATGTCAACAGGTTTCACTTGATAGACAGAAAATGTGGACGGTAAATAGGAAAGCACTAATTTTTGCGTTACAAAAATAACGACACAGTTTCGGAAAACTGCTTTAATTTATTTTAAATAAATTTCCGACGTTAATGTTTTGATAAAATTATTTCACAAAAATCGATCAAAAGTGGATTCAGTTTACCCGTTGCGTTGCATAATACTTTCTGACCATGTGCATCACGTGACTTTTTAAATTTTTTCAGTCACAGTGTTTATCTTCCCTCATTTGTAAAGGAGATCTGCACCAGACATGCAAATAGTGAGTTCCTTGGTACTGTTTGCAAAATCGGTAATTTGCATTCGAATCTTCCCTGATTGCCTAATCGCGATAATACGCGTTTGCCTAAAAAGATGCGATAGACTAATGCAAATATTGAGTATCGGCTCGCAGGTTCACGAGATCACACATAAAACGACGTCCAAAGCCCCAGAGTGAAGGTCTTGGTTTGGTACAACGCTACCCGGCCATCGTGGCCGATTAATTCATTAACACTTCTCCCCTAATCTTCCCCCAAGGTACGGAGATAGTGTGGCCTTGCCAGAGGCCTTTGTAAATTCCTTCCCTTCCCAGACAGCTGACGATCGGAAAAGAAACGGAAAGATTTTCGTTTGTTTTGTGGTCACAAATCACCAATGACCCACTTTGTCTTAGGCCGCCAGTCTGCATTATTCTCTGCCTAATGTTTATATTGACTGGCTGGTGAGAGACGCATTTGAATTTTATCTGACTGCCGCTGGAATTTCGAATGCGTTTCGTTATTTCCCTCGACTGAGTGGACAATTAGCGTGGACAAACAAAGGTGTGCACGCGTCCATCTAGTGTGTGTAGATCGATCTCTTCTTCGGGGGGCCTTCCACAGCTGACCTTTGGTGTCTGACGTAAGAAAAATCAGTAATCGTAACTGCTTGCTGCTGGGAAGTTTCTTTCCGTTTCGTTCGCAGCTCACGTTAGGAACTATAGCGAATTATATACAAAAGAAGGAGAAAAAAGCCAACCCATCAACCTTCCTTTTTTGTGTGAATCTATGCAGGAACCGATACTGGTAGGATGCGTAAGTTTTTCCGACAGTTTCCGATCGTCGATCGTTAATGGTGAAACGCCATCTGGAATATGCGGTCCAAAGGTTTCAGGCGCCGAAAATGTTGTTATGCGTGGTGTCTGAGACAATTGGCAAAAAAAAGGTGACTCCATCAAGGTCAATGTCGGAAAGCAACGCCTCGTGAGCCGTGACGTTTCGTTGGCGGTGTCTGTCCCGAGCCGAACAAGGTAGCCCGAGTGGATGAAAGTGGAGCAACGGCTCGGAAGACTTTCCGAATACAGAGGAACCGACTGTGACGGGACGGGGAGCGGAAGGGTATGACTTAGCGGTATCACGCGTTTCTGCATGGAACGCCACTAATTAATCATTTCGTCAGTATTGATTGGGTTTTTATTTAAATTTGCTGTATCATCATCATCCCACAGCCGGTGGGGAGATGATCCAAGGAGAAGAGATCCGAAAAGAAATGATTGAAGGTCAAAATATCAATTTAAACTAAACCACGAACATAAATTAATTGATTCCTTGAAATCTTACTTCTTACATTCGAACATAATTTAACAGCAGGAAGCTCATACATATGTCTCTTATCATTAAATAGGCATACATAATGTTTTGATTTAAACGATGCATTCAAGTTAACTTTTAATAATATTAGAAGAAAAATAGAAGTAAAACACGACACATGGTTCAAAAAGGGAAAGCTTCCCTTCGAAAATTTAAAACAAAGAGGTTTTCTTAAAACGTTACTCTCTATCATTTTCACCTTCAAGCAACGATAAGACTCGCCTTACTCGGCATATTCATCGACCGATCACCTCTAGGCGAAGGTCAATGACAGCGATGGCCGGCGGACAGGATGTGAAGCAGCGCGACTTCGGTAGGTTCCACCAACCGTCGAAAATGCAGCACCGCACCATTCGTCGTCCGTGAGATGCCACCATATCCTAGGCACGCCTAGCCAATGACAAACGTTATCCGACAAACCCCAAATCCACGAGGGCCCCACCGTACCGAACACGTCATCGACCGCCAGCTAACGACGAAATGGATAAAACGAGTTTTTGGAGGTTTTGCTGCGAGATTTTCGAGCGGGGTCGAAACATCCGCGACGAGAGACGCCGAAAGGCGACGTAACCTTGACCAAAACTGGTCGAGTCACAGGGATCGCAGTTTGTTTTTGGATGCGATACAAGTGGATGGCCCGCAACCCAGGGTGCAACCGGGGATCTGAAACTATCTGCACACACGATTGAACGATTGAGAAGAAACTTTTCTAATAGCTTCCTATAAACCAGTAAACAGATACTAACCCGGAACGTAACGAGAGGAAATCAAAGTTTGAGGTAAACACACATTTGACAATACAGGAAGTGTTTCAAATGGTAAGGTTAATCCGATAGTAAAATAAGTTAAGGTTTTGGTTGGATCCATTTACGTCCGAAAGGAAGCTGTGGCTGAGTGGCTTCGGAAACGAGTGGCAAACGAGACGCCCCGAAACACTCGGCATTGATTATTTAGCAATCAGTGACAAGGCTAATCGAGAAACGAATTAGCAGATACAAAGGTAACGCAAACATTTCATTACTCCTCTTCAGAGGCAGCCAGTGGCTACTACGATCGAGATAGCGAAACGTTTCCTTCAGATGGAGGCGCTACCGAATTGCTTTTCGAAACGGCGATGTCGCAATCGGTTTTAGAAGGGAATGAACTGCAGGTGCGTAGAGTTGCAGCTCCATTCTGGCATTTATGCATACAGCTTTAAAAGCTTCCACAACGTGGTAACCGTCTGAATGTCGAAAGAATCGGTTGCAAGAACAATCCGATTTCACTTCCCCACCCCCCCGAGAATTGCCGCACCGAACAAGAAGTACAGCACATCGTGTACTCCCTTCCAACAGCCACCAGCCACGGGAATCAGCTCCACTGGGGGCGCTGACTCGTGGCTTCTTGCGACCCTAAACGTGTCTTTTCCGTCGTTACATCATGCGGTCGTGTAGAAAGTGGGGAGGGCTAGGAAAAGTCCTACTCGAAGACCGCTTGGTTGCAGCAGTGCCGTCAGCGCGTTGCACTTTTTGAGTGCACGGAATTGGCCAGCTTAAACCGTGCTCGAGTGAATAAGCCTATGCTGGTTCGCGTGCCGGACAGGTTCTCTATTGGTTCAACTCTTTTAGGTGCGAAAACATTCCGGTGCTAGTTCCTTGGGGTGTACTCCTTCGCCAGTCCTTTCTGACACATCCAGATTGTTCTTTGGAAAATATGATATCTTAAAAACCATTACAAGTGTTCAGACTTGATAAAAGAAAAACTCCATTATCGACCGACAAAGTTGCACAATAGACGCATGTGTCGGGCTATTTTTAAAGCTGGGTGGAATGCAAGATTTCGCCACATTCTCTGAAGGTCTTAGTTTGAGAGGCACTTTTCACTGGCAACCCTTTGGTTGCTTTGCACCAAAGTCCAAAGAATGTCTGGTGCTCGATGGCGTATACATTTGAAGCACAAAACTGGTTACCGAGCCTAATCCACAGCCTCGGTTGTTGCACCCATCAGGTGTCAGATGGTTTCTTCGGAGATTTTTTTGTCTATTTCTCCTTCTTCGGCAGCCTTTCCCTTCTAACAAGTGCTAGTACACTTGTACAGATACAGAAGTCTATCGCAGGCGAGTTCGTTTATCGTATAGCGGCCACACTGCGGGCCACAATTTTTCTCGCAACGGAACGCGTGATCCGCTAATGTCTTGCTGGCAAACTGGCAACGTAGCCTTTCATCTGGTCATCTTCGCACACGCCGAAATTGAAGATGGCGCGCGGTTTTGTGATCGATGCGAACACGTCGAATGTGTTCAACAGCTGCCGCGGTGATGGCGAAAGAGTCGAAAGAGCTCGCGAAGCTCCACCGCCATCATGCCTTATGAACGCGGACCTACCTGTCGGAGGTGTTTAACACGAAATATCGCGCAATCTTGCGAAAAGCAGAGAGAAACAAACAATCAAACCAGCACAAAACCAACACTTTTTTTTAAATAAAGGCCACTGATCTAAGAAGAAAAAAACATGTTCACCCTCACATGTGGAATTATACTATAGTGGATGTTTGTACTCGCTCGACACTCATAGTAAGAGCAGTCTTAGTCGCTAAACTGAACTCGTCAACCTAACTACACTTTGCCACGGAACACGGTTAGGCACCTAGCGGCCAGCTAGATAACTTTCACTGAGTGAGTAGAAGTGCACTCCACGAACGTCGCCGCCAGCCAAACTTACTTCTTAAGCAGCACCTGCCTTGTCGTGGTGGGATTTTAGAGATTTTTTTTGGCGCACCGTTAGAATACCGTACAGTTTTTATTTAACGTCCCAAGAGCAGGCAAGTGCGTATCGAACCGCTCACTAGCGAATCTGCCGATCGACTGACCGATGGAGCCTACGTGATCGAGCTCCAAACCGCGCGTTTCGGAGGTTTGTACGATCGCGCTGGACCGTCTCTCCGCGGTGCCGTCAGTGTGTGAGGGTTGTGCGATATCTCACGAAAGATCGTGTGCTTTTCTCACATCGTGCCTCCCTTCTACCCGGTGCCGGTGGGTTGCATTGCAGCTTCGCGAGGCGCCGCGTTATGGCGCACAAAGAACGGTGAGCGTTGGGAAAAACACACACCCAAAACTCGGCGCAAGTCATTCATTCCGGACGAGTGAGAAGTCGAAAGCGTAAACTCCAATCCGTTCTGTATGTCTCTTTCCGCCATTGTGTAGCATTGTAGAGCATTGTGTCCGATTAAGCAATCCCTTATGGGTGTGTTAGGATGCTTTCAGAAATACAACGCGAGTGCCTTTTTCTCTCAATAGCTCTCAACCGCAGCAGGAGTATTTGCCACCTTGCCTTCAACTCTTTGCAAGCTGACTTAGTTTTCTTTCTAATGCGCCATTATATTGACTGCCAAAGCTTACCTTTTGTGTGCCCATCCGATCCGCGCGCACTTTTTGTTGAGCTTTGATCGAGAGCTTTCGGTGATCACGCGGTTGCTCTCCTCCATTTTCTTTCAGCTCCAAAGAGGATGTTCGATCAACCGTGCGTTGGAATGGTTTGGGTATTGCGCAGAAACTAAACCAACAAGCCGTGCCCACGAGTTCGAGCTCGGTAACGCTCACCGTTCGAATTCTCTGGCAGTGTTACATCGACCTCGCGTTGAGCTTTCGCTGGCGGTTTAACTTGGTGTTATCCTTTCCACAAAGAGAATATCTAGCATCTTCCGTTTTCCATCGTTTGGGTTAGTCGTTGATGGTTGCATGCTTTTTGTTTGATTAACAACAATTTATTAGTCACTTCCATTCTGTTGACCAAACTTCACTTCCATGATTCTGAACAAAAAATTAAAAAAAAAACATTTTTTATTTGAATTGTTGATTCCTCTACTTTTAACCTTGGTGGGTCAATATTCTTCTAGAACATGAATCCAATCGATGTTCATCATATTCCAAGCCCTAGATGAAAACGTGAAACATAATCAAAATATTCACACCACATAAAAAAAAACTGATAACCACTCTTCACAGCCCGAAACCCGGATAATGTATTCGAAACAAACAAAAAACCAACAAACACTCCCACAACATCTCCAAGTCGCGCCGTACCGGATACCGCCAGTGGAGGTGACCGAACCGGCAGATGATGATTGAAAATCGATCGCCCGCTCACTGCCGACACTGGAACGACGTCACGATGCCAAAGACCAGACATCAGCAAAAAGATAAAGCGAGCATCAAGTAGCACGATGCTGGAAAATCGAAATACCGTACTGCTCTTATCGAAACCATTGCCGGTTCACGAATCAGTTTGTTGCTTCGCCTGCATCGGAATCCCGGGTTCCGGAAGGATTTGTGAACTGCTTCTCCATCGGTTGGTCAGATTTCTCCACAACAACAGGCCTTGTATTGGGTTATGTGTGTGTGCGTGTGTTTTTTTTTTTTTCGTTTCGTTGCCTTATGCCTTATGCCAGTGAATAGCGTTAATGACGCGTGCACACGATTTCTTCTTCGATTTGGCGGAGTTCCCCTACGTCTTTGTGGCAAACGTCGCAATGAACACGAGGGATGATGTTTCTGGTTGGGTGTTTTTTTATCCTCACCCCAACGAGCCGAGCGATTTTCACTGCAGAATAGTGATGAGCATAAATCAATAACATTCCTGTAAGCAAATCGGATGAAGCAAAGGCTAGCATATTCGGGACGTTATGGTAGGGAAAAGTCTACCAGCAAATGGAACTACCATTTTGAGAAAGAGCAGATTTTCTTTGATGATATATTTCTATCATAGCGAAGGTTTGTTGCATTAAATTTTCTAAGTATTTTTATGCACAGATTCTTCAAGCTAAAGTTTTTTTTCTCTAATATTAATCTGGGATAAAAGTGTTTTACTTTTGTGCAAAACATGTGACTGAAATGAAATACGTGCAGTTATTATGACGCTTGCACTAAGTCCTCTAGTTAAAATTTATACATTTTTGTGTATACTTTGTTGGTGAATTTCTTCGTTTTGACTCAATTTTCCAAAAAATTCAACCTGAAAAAATTGCACGTAACGGTTTTATTTTTATAATCCTGCGGTTACTCCGAAATGCCGCATCGGTCACTCCCATTAATCACGTACGAAACTCGCAAGGGATATCCCCCTTACTGAGCAACAAGATATCCTTGGTTCATGCGGGTATAAAGTATTTATGTTTATACAAGAGTGATGACTTCATTGACCATAAAAGCGCTCATTTTTGACCTTTATGGTCTTCGCCAGAGGGCTTCAAGATGCTTTAAATTGTTTTCCTTATGTTGCTCTCACCTTACTCTTTTTACTTATTTTATACGCAATTTTTTTGTTTGTAAACCCAATTAATTCATAAGAAAATAGACTCATTGACGATGTAAGCGGCCGTACAACTTTTTTGTTACGTATTCCAGGATGAAAAAGGCCACTTCCACAAAGCTGATGAAACTACACCCGAGGAAAAGCGCTGCTCCACCACCGAGTGAAACTGAAGCCGGAAAAGTGTGTGGTTAAAGTTCAATAAAACAACTCCGCAACACTCAACGCTCTCCACCCACTCACCAATCAAGTTGCTTATATCGAAGAGGACGTCACGCTTCATCCGCATCCTCGGGTAGATGATTTGTGTTTCTAGCTTACTGTTCGCCTGCTCCAGCACCTGTTGCATAGAACCACAGGCCATCGATTAGTGAACACCTTTCCCTCGTTAGGGGGTAATTTCCGCTAGCCATCACCTTCTTCTTCACCGACACCTCCCGAAGGGAGAGGGACTCGCACAGCTGGGGGCAGCTGCAGTTTTTCGTCGGATACCAGTGGTCGAAATTGCGCGCCAGGCAGTACAGGCCGGCCGGAGTGCAGACGGGTTTTCCTGGATGGACGGAGCAAGAGGGAACCGAATTTTCCTAATTATTTGCACGAGCCGATAAAAACCACCCCCCGATTCGGATACGACCTATATTGTAGAAGAACGGAATACACTCGCACAAACGTAGGGCCGACTCGATCCGGCAGTTTATCCGACACAAATTAATGGTGTAAACCTACCGTCCCCGACCGCAATGAAACGGAAGATAAGTGGCGTATCCATTTGCCCTAACAAGGATGACGTTCCTTCCGGTACACGGATAAGCATCCTTACCCTGAAATACGAGAGACGTTCGTTCGGCAGGCGACACTTGCGTCGGTGGCGCGACAATTGCTTCAGGGCTTTCGACGCGACCACCTGCTCCACCGAGAGCGTCGAGCTGATGATGTCATGCTCTCCGAGGACGTAGTGTATTGGACTGTCACCCGTCATCACGTCCTGCTCGATGTGAATGTACTGCGAAAAAGTTTGTCGAAAATTATCAGACAAAATTGAAAATCCAAAATATGAACATTAGAGCATTAGACATTTTAACAGTGAATGATTTGAATTCTTGAAATTAGAAATATGATTAAAATGTACATTCGAAAGACAAAAAAAAACAAATTTAAAAAAACTGATCATGCTTAATTCACATTAATTTGGAAACACATTTCTCTAATTCTCTATAAATCTGAATGAATATCTGCTGATTATGAGCATCAGTCACATCAGTAAAAACCTTAAACCGTGTTGTGCGTGTTCTTTATCCGCGGCTCTGTTAACCAGCAGCCGTGGCCGAGTGGTTAAGGCGTCTGACTAGAAATCAGATTCCCTCTGGGAGCGTAGGTTCGAATCCTACCGGCTGCGTACGAAAAATAATATCTACAATGTGTTAGTGTCTTTTTTTCATGTGTTGGCACATTTTTATGCTGATCAAAATCAAGTGAAAATGCAATAAATAATCAAATTAATCCGTTCCACACCCACCTACCACATCATTTCTCTTCGATTCCGCGTGACTCATCGCGACCATCGTGCGGCAAACGTCCAGCGTGTAGCAATCGGGTGAAGTTTCCTTCGAGTAGTTTCCAGGCGATCTATCCAAGGCACAATAAAGCGGAATTGAAAGGGGTACAAAATAAACTGCTCGCGCTTCTCGTTTCATATAGTTCCATAGCTTACCGGACGCTATAGGGGCTCTGGAAGCGGTAGAGCATCGTCGAGGAGTAGCAGATGCCCACCTCGGTCAGGACAGGCGCAAACGTTTTCCACGGTGACGTCAGCGGATGGCTCAGCTCGCGCACCAGCGTGATCATGCCGACGTCGAGGACGGACGAATCGTTCGCGAACGGCTCGAACGTGGCCAGATTATCGAACCGGGCCCGGCTTACCGTCAGCAGAAAGCGTCGATAGTGGTCGAAGTTGGTGTGATTCTCGTCCACCTTCCAGTAGCTGCCGCGATTGAGGAAGGAAACAAAAGCATTATTTCAAACATCAGGAAAAGGCAAATCCTGTTTGGGGCTAAGGTGGTTCCAGGGTTGCCAGGGATTACGGTAGATAGCTTAGTGCAGCAGATCATGATCGTGAATTCGCCTTGCTACCTTTGGAGCAGCTGGGTCAGCCTTTCCTCGTTGACGTGGTCGGAGCAGACGGTGGCTGCCGGCGGCCGAAAAACCCAGCTGAGGTAGTCCGTCTCGACATTCAGCACGGTGGCGTTCTCCTTGTAGCGCTGCCAGTGCATGTTGCAGATGCTGACCGAGCAGACGACGGATATCGTGAGCATCGCCAGCCAGAACGCCTTCTCCAGCCAGTGCGTCCGCTGGCGTACCAGATGCGCCAGGCCGTGGATGGACGATTCGCTCGCGAAGGTGTACAGGAGATCCATTGGACGTTTTGCTTGGCGGGGGTTTGGAATGAAACTGTACGAAAACGAAGCAAACTTTGAAAACAGTGGCACATTCGATTGTCTTTTCGTAAAACACCAATCAGATAACGTCGATGGGACACATCGCACAAAGGGAGATTTTCGATGGTAAAATTACCATTATTTGCGAAGTTACATGTTCCGTTAAAATGTAATTAAATTTTGCTAAAAAATCATACATATCAAGCATGAGAATCAATTAAATGTGTTTAAAAATGTGTTTAAATCTCAAATATTAGCCTTTGCTTCGAAAAATTACTACCATTGTTCATTACTTGCTAGAGATGAACAATAAAAATGCATTACCGCAACAGCGACGTGCCGTTCGGTAGCTAATCGAAAATGCATGCAATTCTAGGCACCATAATTATGAACCATCGCACGAACATCACGCCAAACACAGTAATCCGACACCTTCACAAATCCTAGCACCCCAACTCTAGGAGACATCAAGTTCGACCGGGTGGAGTTATGCTGCAACGGTTTTGATCCTACGCAGCCGATGTTCTGCACAGACCTCAGTCACGGTGGTTCGGCATGGCAAAATAGCGATGGAGAGAGGGGGAGAGAGTGAAAAGAAGCGAAGGTAGCGCTAAATTGACTTCTTGAGGCGAATTGCAGCCGCTGCAGTTTGACGATGCAGTTGTCGGACGGGAAGATTGATTTGCCGAATGTCGCAACCGAGAAGGAGGCCGTTATGAAGAGTGAAGTAAAAGGGCTCAGGCGGTTGTGTCGTATTTTAAACGCGCCGTGTCAATAAATCAGGCATGAGGCCGTGTCAAGAGTTATTATTGTCATGGCTTATGAGGAGCTCCTAGGAACCCCCGATTGGAGGAATTAGCTGTACTTAGCGAAACGACCATTTTGCCTAAGAGTGTGGTTTAAAATCCACGAAATATGCTACTCAGTGGTCCGACACAGACAATTAGCCGGTGAGAATTATTTCGCTGCAATTATATAATTACAGCAGAATCCACCTGAAGCTGAAAAAGATAAACAAACGAATAAAACTGTTATGTAATTTCAATAGAAATCCTTTTTCACACAATCCTGACGTGATATGTTTATATTTTCGTATTGTTGCGCATCATTATGCTTCGAACTAGCGGAACGCTGTGGAGGCCAGCTGGAAAATGTACGAAATATGTTACGAGTTGTCCCGCCAAGCCATCCAAACTGCCTCCGTGCAGACGGGCGCATGGCGCTCGACGCCATCGTTGTCGTCATTATGCCGTTTTCCAGATAATGACCTCTTAGCACACACACGCTGCGGAACCGCACTCCAGCAATCGTCATCGCTCGAAGGGCTTTCTTCCCCTCGTTCAAGCGATGCCCACCATTAATACACGCGTCCACGTGTTCGATACTCGAGTTGGATGGCATGCTTGGCTGCTGGCAACCCCTATCGCTCCATCGCTGGAGCGCAATGAAATGAGCCATGACGATGCTGTCTGAAAAAGATGAGCCAGTCACCCACCGGCCGCTTCCACTTCCATTGCTCCGGTCGAGGGCCTCTCCTGCTTTTAACTGGGTATCTGAACCTATTCCGTCACACCTACGGCCGGCGTGAGGCCGCTTTGACGCTCCTTCTTCGTGCTTTCGTAAGCATTAGCGAAAGGAAGGCCAGCGATCTCGTTAGGAATGCCCACCGGAGGGAAAGCAATCCTGAGGAGAGTTTTCCACGCCGACCAAGGGAGGGAAACGGTGAGATGTTGTGTATTGCCGTGGTCCACGCAGCCATATATCTTCCGTGCACACCTTAAGGAAGAATGGAAGCGCCCATCCGTATGTTTCGAAGAGTTTCGAGAGTTAAGGGAAGCAAACGAAAAGCCAAAGCGCGTCAGACGCCGGCAGGATTACGCCGGACGACAAAGGTCACCCGAATGCGCGCCATGGTGGCAGCGGATTTATGCTTTCACCGCACCGGACTCGTCTTACCGGGATAAATCACTTCCGCCAGCGTTCAACGCACGAGCAGTTTTTCTCGGGGTGGCAGATGGCAGAGTAACGCTCGGATATCCTGTGGTTACCGCAACATCTTCTTACGTGCAGGGCCCTCCACCGCCCAAACAAGACGTGACTAGAGGGCGAGTCGGAAGTGGTGATAATAAAGCGGGTATTTGCGGCGGCGGTTGGAGGAAAAATTAAAATTAACTTCTTTAATTACAAACCACATCCGACACCGGCGGAGCGTCTGCTTGTGGAATGTTGCTCCCGGACCGGGGGAAAAATGCTCCAGCCAAACGACCACCGACACCACAAGCACGGCGGTTATTATTGATAACGGTTCCGATAACAATGATAGATGGTACGTCTTAGGCGTTGGCGAAAAATCGCCCCAACGAGCATACCGGCAGGAATTAGCCGGATCATCCGATATACCGTCTCATATTAACCGCCCGACGGAAGGTTGCCCGAACGACGAGTTTAAGCTGAGGCTCCACGCGTGGCGTGACGTCTAATTTTCGGGAAGCGCTTCGACAAGAGAACCCGCAATTCTGTTTTTTTTTGCCTTATATGCCGTAACAAGCCAGCCAGGAATTAGCGCCCAGGAAGTCCTCTTTTGGCGTGGGTGAACCGTCGGTTATAAAATCGTTCGAATATGGCCTCGATGGTTCAGAAGTTCATCACTGTCGGCACGGGTCAGCTACGGTCTCAAAGTTGAAGCTGCCCGGTAGCTCCCGGTAGCCCTGTGTAACGGCAGAACGCGTTTTGTGTAACACCATTGAATCGAGGCGTTACGGAAGCAACAAGTGGCGATCGTAGCGGATTGTACAGACCGGATATCGTTCCAAAACTTGGTTGGAGAGTGTCGTACCGTGGATTATTGTGGACCATATCTGCCTTCTTCAAGTGAATCGAAAGCGGTGTAGCTTAAAAGTTTTGGTAATATTTAGACCGTAACATCTCCTTCAAGTGCCTCCTAGTTGTGGAATCATACCAAAGCAAGTCAACAGCCAGGTAATGAAAGATGAATTGAAGCTAGATCTAATATATCTCTGATGAGATCACAATCTGTTCATAAAACCACATATTATACTTTTCGAACATTCCATTTAGACTAACTTAGGTTAGAACACATTCAAAATTGAACTTTCTTTCATGGTTGAGTTTTTTAACAGTTTTATTTCTTATCGCACTTCAATTGATAACGATGGAGATGGGAGTGAATCCCTATGCAGATGAATACTTTCCTATCGCAAGTAAAAAATTCATACCTGGAACATGGACACGAAAACTGCTTGGATTATCATAACGCAAGCATAATGTTCGAAAATCGATCTACATTTATTTGATTGCAACAAGTGTTGTTATAGCATATGCTTATTGATAAACGCGCTCGTGTAGTATAATACATCAATCAAATTACAATGGCGACAGCAAAATCTTCGCTTGCACGAGGACGCGTGACTTTCGGTGGCAAGCTTTTCGTCCTAGGATTCTGAATGATTCATGACACAATCCTTACGCAGTTCAGTTCAATTCTACAAGCTGTAGGCATGTGCCATTTTGTTTGCTTTCCTTCTTCAGCAAAGATCAACAGTAGGGGTGTCGGATTTAGTCGATTGTATCCAGTGAAAAGAACTTTAACCAGCTGTGAATCATTTTGGATGTCATCTGCCGAAGGTTTGAGTTTTATTTTTTGGTAGCCTTTCGGAGCTATTTCGTCTTGACGTTGCTTGCTTGATGCGCGTGAACCGTTTCTGAACTGGTTCACAAAAGCCCTTCAACAACTTTCTGGAGCATCTGAGAAATGCTGTTAACACATGTAACCCACGGTTATCTAGCATGTGGTGAAATAATTTCCCCTTCGTTCTGAAACGAACGCAATTCGCACGGCCCTTTTGCTAGACGAAACCGACCGTTGCACAGCCTTGGCTGCTACCGGAATGCATTGCAATCGGAAAAGTTGCACCGCCCGATGGCGCAACCTGGCCGGCACGCTTTCCCTCCCGTCTGCACTCGCAAGGCGCACTCGAACGCGTCGGAAGCTCCCCTTCTCCACGGACACGGCCTGCGATGCGTCCAAATCGATGGCGAAATTGCAGTCAAACTAAAAATTGGCATTGGAAGTGGGTTGCACCGCCGGCGGCGAAGTGCAACACCGAGGCACCTTATGCACGCGCCAAACTTATGCTTGCTCACCTGCTTTCGCAACCATCCTTCCTACCTGGGCGGTTTGCCGCTTCCCGCGGGTGCACTAAATCTCGATCTTGGATCGCGTACCGGAACGCAAGCCACCCGGGAGAAGCCACTTCGATGACCTTCGGTCTGAAAATACACCACGATGATAAAACCGGCCCGGCCCGTTCGGGAGTGCTTGAAACTTTGCAATAAAATTATAAATCTCATCAGTACACATTCTGCTGCTGCTGCTGCTGCTGCTGCTGGGAAAACTTTGGAAGACAAAGTGCGCCGAAAGCGCCCACACGGAGACACTTACACACTCGCCAGCCTGAAGGATGCTCGGGAATGGGCGGCGAAGTTCATCTCTTGACTTCTTGACAATAATGGCACGAACAACAGGGGAACCAGAAACACCGAGTAACAACGAAAAAAGCCCATCCAGGAAAATGGGAAGGAGAGCAAATGTGGCGTCTTTGGGATCTGTGTCCCATTCCCTGCATGATGATGCTGTTCGGGTATATCTATTGTTCCCGTCAAGCTGAAGTAAGCGCACGGCTTGTTTGTGTGTGCGAGTGTGAGTATGTAATTGGAAGGTGTCCTTCTGCCGTGTCCTCGCCAGTTGACCTCTGGTTGGTCGTGTCGATCGAAGAAAAGAATCAAACCACGACTTGCCCGAGCCGTTTCGGCAAAAAGCAGAGCGTCATATCGGAGCGAAAGACCTTCCCCCATGTTGGCATTGAAGAGGAACTTCCACGCAAGTACACACGGCAGGAGGGAGTAGGTGGAAACCTGTGGGTGAAAAGTTCGTCCTGCCCGTGCAGCGGCTAGCTTATGGACGGTGTCCAAGTGCGTCCATGTGTTCGACGCTCGTAAAACGAGTGTCAAGCCAAATCTGAGCAGAAAACTTTCTTTTTTAATGTCCTCACGCCCACGCCCATGTGTGTCCCGTGCGTATGGGGCTATAAACATGCAATGGGCACGAGTTTGCGTAATTTATGAGACGATTTTTTTTCTTTCTTCTTTTTTATAGCCTTGTCAAACCGGCAAGGCGGGAGTGTAAATGAGACCGGCACTTCATATCAATACTCATGAGCATTACGCGGGCTTATGTTGCGGCCAAATTGATAAAACCGCCAGATTGGTTGGGTGAAAAGCTCATCAGCTTTTATTTGCCAACCGGTTAACGGTTGGAGAATCTATAGGCTCGTTCATGGTTT
Organism: Anopheles atroparvus; assembly: GCA_914969975.1. Classification (NCBI taxonomy): domain Eukaryota; kingdom Metazoa; phylum Arthropoda; class Insecta; order Diptera; family Culicidae; genus Anopheles; species Anopheles atroparvus. The sequence continues at coordinate 29,421,998 of CAJZCY010000002.1, read as the reverse complement.
GAGGTAATTTTTCCAGGAGTGTAAGCTACCGTAACTGTCAGTAATTCGAACCCATATACGAAGAACTATCAGAAGCATCAACCGATCGTAATTTATTCAATTTAAACATCATTTGCTTCAAACGTATTAGGAAAGCACGTACTATTGCCTCGCTGAAGAAAGTGATAACTGTTTCAAACTTATCTCTAGCTTCTTTAATAAAAAGTAAAACTCAAACCGCCAAATTGGAAGACCCTACAGTTTCTTTCTATACTGGTCTTTTTGGAAGACTTATTAAAATTCTTATACAAAAATGATTTGGTTTTTCATTATTAATAACTTAATTTCAGCCAACTTCAAATATGTCAGTGAAGATATACGGCTAATTTTTTTTTCCTGGATCCGGGGATAGCTGAGGGCTATTAATGTCGGCCTCAGGCAACGAAAGTTGAGTATTTCATTTGATCGCAACGGTGTTGTGTCTCGGAAAACTTACTCGGCTTGTTTTAGACCATTTAGTGCACTGACTTATAAGCCACGGCTTAAAACCGACAAGGGCGTTGCTTATTTGCCCACCATCCCCGAAACATAATTAGCAATGGCTAAGCGAGGGAACAATGTTCTTTTCAGCCTTCACCAGCAATAAGCAGTGTGTGTTTGCCATTCGATAAACGTTACAGTAGCTACGGTCGTTCTTCATAAAGGCTGTTTCCTTGCCCCTTTACTTCTTCCATTCATTCTTGCATGGTTGGAGTTTTTTTGAAAGGTGCACTGCAAATGAAAGTTTGGAGAACGATAAAGTTTTGCTTCGACCCTGCGAGCTCTCTTCGACCATCCCCTTTCTCCCCGTGACGTCTTTCTTTCAAACATGCACGTGCAATGAAATGAAGGCATGGGGGCTGCGTGGAAAATCGGGCAACTCATACGTACCGAACAGGTTTCGTGCGGAAGTCTGAGTTCTGAGAACAATCTCCGCTACCATCAGGAGCGCCAACCGAGTTATATTCACCGCTTTTCGTATACAGTGTTCGGAAAAATCAGGCAGGTCGGCAGCATTCGTCGCAGAAGATGCGGGGGTGACTTACGAGATTGGTTGGTTTTTTTTTTATGACTGCACTATGCGCACGGTTTTCTTGTTCAATGTGAACTCCTCACCCATCCCTCCATTGATGACTTTTCATTCTTCTTCAGCGGGAATAATCTGCGACGATAAGCTGCCTCGCCGGCTAACTGCTTGCGACAGGTTTTCTGCAAAAGCGGCGCTCCACTTTCAAAATTTTTGATCCAACTCCCCCTCTCCCGTGGCACGTTCTCTTTTTTAAAAGATTGTTCATAATTTAGTTTGCACAAGTTTGCAGGCGAGCCCGAAGGAGCATCGAGGCAACAACATGGCTCATATTCAGCCACGGGAGCATGTTGCTACTTGTTGCTTTCCATCCAGGCGGTCCAGGTTACGCAGAACACAATGGAATGTAAAAAAAAACGCATTGCTCCTTAATGAAGTTGAAAATGGTTGACTGACGCGCTATTCTCGTACCGATTATTCGGCTCACTGCGTAAATCTGGCCTTCTTTTCTATCGAACTTGCCTCATAGGAAAACACTTTTCTCGATCATGAGGAAAGTTTTCCACTTTTGATTTTAAATAACGAACCGTCCGATGGTCCGTACACCTTGACACGTTTCTAAGCTCGTTAATGCATCATCTAGTTTACGATAATTTTCCCAACGTTTGTTTTTGCCTGCCATTTTCCCAGCGACCATGATTCGGACGAAAATTTGATGGAAAAATTCATTCGAACCGGCGGCTTGTCAGGAGGATGATAATCGAAGGTGAACCGAAGGATTTGCTGGCACGCACCTTAATGCAATTGGTAATTTTTTGCCTGGTCTAGTAACACTGTAACATTTCACGTAGCTTTACGGGCTGCTCGGTAGGATAAAAAAGGACAAACTGTTACACCAATATTGCAGTTACTCCTTTGAAAGATATGATAAATTTTTGACAAAAATTAAGACGGCAGCGAAAAGGTGAATCCATTTGAGAGAAGACATGATAGAACCAACGTTATTATAAGCTTGTACAAAAAAGAGACTTTTAATTTATACTCTTTTGGTTCATTCTTCCTTTTTGTTGTTAAAATCAAGATTAAAATTATTCAAGATAAAAATTCATAATTTGAAACTGGCGTTTGTTAAAGAGGACCACTGGTCAACCTCATGTTAAAAAAGGCGTCTTACTTTGCACTTGTTTTTCGCTTGTTGCTAAGTAAGATCAACAATTCGTTCCATTCAGATCCTTCTTACATGTCTGGTTATCTTTTACGCCCGGAAATGGCAATGAATGCCTTGGCGGAGCGTCAAAAGAAGTGCAAAAAAAATCTCAGAATCGGAAAATCCTTCACACGATTTCCGGCACGGGCTTACCTTTGCACGGGGCGGCCATTCGGCAACGGTTGCTGGTAGGAAGTCCTGGCACAATGGTGGACAAACAACACGAAACCGCACCGCACTGTCGACGGTAGCAGGAACGGCGCGATTGCAGCCGACGGCGACGCTGGTTTCACTACAATAAAAGTGCTTCCTTTGCGCGCGCCACAACGCGCCAAGTAAATCTCTATTAACAACTTTCTCCAACCCCAGGCTGCTGGCCTTTTTCCATTGCATCATACGCTAGTTTTCGTTGTTGTCTTTCTGTTTTTTCCTTTATATAAGTTAGGGTCGCTCCGAGGAACCACTATGGAGAGCTCCGGATCGCTTGTCTTGCTGGTAAAAACCGGAGGAAAAGAAACACGCCCGTTTCCTCCGTGTCGCTAGTTATGGTCGGATTGTTGCCACTAGCTGGTCTTTTCTTCTCCACCGCGCGGCCTTTATATGTTGCTGCAGCCAACATTTCCTTCCGGGTTTATTCCCCTTCATCTCTTACAATTTCCACTTACAGGAAACACTTACAGAACGCTTGCCAGACCACCGGGTTTACAAACCGGAGCGTGTTCAGTTTTTTGGTACTTTCTGGGAACATTGGAATGGAAAGTGTAAAAATCATCGATAGTAGAAAATTGTTTTTATGGTTATCTTTAGAAATTTTAAATCATCCAAAATCCGCGTAATATGATGCCCAAGTTATGTTATGGTCAAAAATATAGGATTTTCAAGTCCCATTTTGAGATAAACAAACTCTTGAGCTAAGCTGATTAAGTCTTAACTACCCAAGAAAATTAATATTATTTTTTACTCGATGAACAACAAATTAAAATATTTTAAAAGATTTTCTTTTAATAAACGCCAATACGAATAGAAAATAATCGGGACCTTGTAAGCATGTAAAATATATCGTACGCGTTTCGTCACAATGTCGCACTGTTTGCTCAAATGTCTTGTCTGGCCTCCCAAACTGGCAAGGGAAATTGCTAAACATACGATAGAAAAAAAAAACAAACAAAAAAAACAAATCAACACGCTCCCCGAAGGCCGTTCGAGTGTAAGTGCCAAAAAATGATCCATAAAATAAATCCCACTCGAAGTGATCATCACGCGCACGTACGCAGGACGCTGTTACATTGTCCCAAATCGTGCGGGCTGTTGTGTGAGATGTTGTTCGCACCTCGCCGCCCTTCACTCCCACTCCCAAGAGCGAGTGCACATGGGCGGGAAAATTAACACATCCTGGGCGCCGCACCGTTGCTGCTTCATTAATGGCAAATTGCTATAGTGCCGTAACCGTATCATCGATCATGGTTGCATTTGATGCGTTCGGAGGCAGGGAAATGAAAGAAAAACACGGAAATGTGGGACCATCAGTGTGGACCGTTTTTTTTTTTGTGTGTGAACCTTATTCTGCTCATCTCGCGCTCTGCAAGGCCTAACAGACTGACTTGACGGACTGAACGACAGCCGAGACGAACGTGCAAGACGCGACTCGACACGACAAGCATCTTCCACTCATGCAGCTACTTATGATTACCCTGACACGACGTGACGGCAGGGGACGAGTAGCGGCGTGCCACAAGTGGTGATTGAAAGTAATGTCGGGCGTGCAAACAGCAGCTGGCTTTGTGCCATTTCTGTGAGCTTCCGTCCGATTCGGGAACATGCAGTGGGAAGGCGAGCGTGATCACTACATGGCCGCAATTAGTGCGCCGGTGGAGGGCACGTGTGTGGGTACACGAATATACATCCAAAGTCAATCATCCAAGGTGGAAAATAAACCAAAAGCTTATCTCAACTTAATCCTTGTGCTTTCCTGAACCACTTTCTACCAGGAGTTGTGATATTCCATAAAGATAAACAATGTAATGATTTGATGCATAAGTTCATTATCTTGGTTAATCTTATCACCCACTGTAGGTTAATTGCAGAAAGATGACTTTCTTTCTTTAAACGGCGTGTTCTTTAAGAAAATGAATAAAGTTATTCTTGAACACTTAAAAATTGAATCCAATGAAGTTAAAGTGATAATAAGCTATTCCTTGAGCATGTGGTCTCCTTAAATTTCTTCAATTCGGTGCCCACGACACTGAAACCTTGATAAGAAACTAGAATCCCATCTACAGACGCAATTGCGCGACGTCTGGAGAATAAATGCTGTAATGCCGTAAATCTGTTTAATTACTTTTAAATCGTTCGTCCTTCCGACGATGCCTTGCAATTGTTGCCTTCCGTTTCTGTTCTACACGTACAAGATACTTTTCTTAAGCATGAGCTAGTTGCTTAAATCGAATATTCTTTATTTTACAAAGTCATTTACACTACTCTCAGTGAAATCTTATCGATTTCTAAATTGTAATCTCGAATGTAATGGTTTGTCTAACGTTTTCGTGAATTTCATTTCATTGAGGCATAAATAAAGTGTTTGCAAACATAATAATAAGTTTAAAGCAATTACCTTTACGTGCAGGATAATGTGTAGGCGTTATAAATAACCCACCTGCTCGCCTTCGCCATTAGGTAAAGAAGCAAACCCGCACTATCCCGGCTAATGAACATTTCCCACCGGTTCGAGCGTACTCTCTACGCCGACCGCCGAGCTGGGTGTTGCAATAAGCACTAGCATGTTCTTTTCCACCCATCCACCCACGATGCGATCAACTAGCGACGACGCACTATGCACGAATAAAGCAGACTTACCAAGGACTCGACCAGCTGACAAAGCCAATCGGCTATCCCTGTTGGGGAGTTTCCATTCCTTTGCGCAACATAAATCGTTGAATATTTTGTTCCAAAACGCGATTAGTCGTCCAAAATGCCACGAGGCTACACGGAGCAAAGGTGAAACAACAAAATTTTACCATCCCTGTTGCGGCCCGTTCCACGGTGACTGTGCGTGTTTTCCAGTAGCCCATGGCCGGGAGTATGGCGTCGAGCAGATCCGATGGAAGGCGACGACCTGTTGCGTTTTTCCCCCCGAACAGGCAAAGGGGTGGAAAACCTTCTAATGCACAGACCGTACCGCCAGGAATCCGGTCCTAATTATGAACCACGATGGCTCACACCGGTGAATGCGTCACCACACCGTTTGGCTAACGTTTGGGGGGGCTCATTTTTCGGGGACATAAATTTTAGAATATCCTCCCGACCTCGCAAACCTCCCTGCCGGTGACCTTTGCTGGGGCAAGATTTTCGGCTAGATGGGGAACCGTGGAGATTTTAACTAATGAACTCCTATCTTCTCCGCTGCCCGACCGGCGGTACTTTTGGCCAACAGGCTGGATGCGGGATGTACAAGAAAAAGCAATAGAGAAAATTGTCAAACGTTAGGCATTGTTAGGCGTTCTACAGTGCGATGAATAATAGCAGAACAAAGTGGAAAATATCTTCTACACACATACTTTACTGCTTTTTCTAAAAAAGTGCTTTAAAAATAAGCAAACCATTTTAATTTGTAATAAATTGGGATATACATCCGTGTAATTTTGAAATCTACAATACTTTTATAATGAGTTCAGACATTTTATCCATAGTTTTTAATCACCTCTCTTTGTTAAACTTGTTTCCCTATGATGTATAATTTCCTTGTTCGATACAATTTTATCATTCCCTGTACGGAAGCACCCGCCGGGACAGGAGACAACCAGAAAAACCATTTTAATTAAGCCAAAATGAAACTGAAGATTCTCACCGATGATTAATTGACCTGCCTTAAAATGGGCACAGGAGAAGGCTGGCATCAACTCTACATAGGAATTCGCAAAAATCACACACAAACGCACGCAACATAGATGACAAATTCACCGCTATTCATTATCCTTAGCTGGTGAAAATCGAGGCCCATTGCTTTGCGCTCTTGTTAACCATTATCCTTGCCCATGTTTCCATCAGTTTCGGGAGGGAAAACAAGGCAAAAGGTGCTAGAAAATGATTTCTAGAGCAGAAAAATAGTTTTGATTCATAAGAATACAATGAAGTATGGTTCAAATGTAGAAAAGGTCTGACACGACAGCATTGATCATGGATTGGCGAGATTTACGAATTTTAACGGATAAAATTGACTACAAAGCAAACAAAACGAGCCTCAATTATGAAAGTGTGAAAACCGGGATTTTTCATTGCAATACAACACTCAACCAAAACCAAGCAACGCAGTAGAGAAGGATCTTTGTTCTACGTTAAACTGTGAAACAGAAGCCGATTTTCCACAACCAAAAGGGAACGTACCACATGTCCAACAAATTGCTCTGTCCAAGCACAGATCATTGATAACACCGCATACATATAGTTTAAGCTTAACGCCTCCAACAGAGTTGCCTAAAAAAAAGGGATTGAACTAGCCCACAAGCAAAAACATGTGTGCATGCTAAAAATGGCTACAGCTTGCCCATCGGACACCATCAAAATGCGGTATCGACCGTAAACTGTTGGGATTAATTTTAATTGGCAGCAACCGTCGGTCCATAGATGAGTGAAAACTGGGCCAACTTAAAAAAAAAGGAAGACGAAACCCACAACCGAAACCCTTCCGCTGCAATTTTTCCCCATTGGTCGGGGAAATATTTAAACCGTCCCTTCGCCTGCGCTTCGTAAAACTCTGCTGTAACCGACAAAGCTCACCCCCACAGCGGTGACGAAAAGGGCAAGCAAAGGAGCGCACTGGCCACAAACAGCAAAGAACTATTTCCTCTCCTATCCCCTCAGCCATTCCTGCCCCAGAAGGACCGTTTTGCCCATGAATATCCCCGTTGGCCGGCAAGCAACTATGGTAATAGATTCTTGCTAGTTCTTTTTCAAACCGGTTTGCTTCTGCTGTCGGTTAGTCTCCAATAAATTGATTTTTATTTTAATAGTTTGTCGGACTGTTTTTCTTGCCCGCCTACACCGGTGCTGAAATTTCCTCACTTTCCCTTTTTTTGTCTCAGATATTGTATAGTTTCAAGGGACACTTTTTTTCCCTGAACATTTCCCTTTCTTTTGATCGAATGCGAAATGTTTATTAACATGAACTACCGCCAAAGTTATTTCTGTATCGGTTTTTTGCTTTTTGTCTGTTCTTCTTTCCTTTTTTGTTTGATAATCAATAAGTCGAAGGTTTTCTTTTTTTTTTTCAAGTCTCAACGGTCAGTTGCGTTTCCTCGACACTTTCATTGGTAGTTTTGCTTCAGCTGTCCTATGCTAGGTTGACTTTTTGCATATTTGTTCCACCATTCATTTCCTTTGCGTCGCAAAGGAAAGGATCTTTTTTTCTCAAGTGCCATCCATTGTTCTAATCAGAAGATATAAAACCGCAAAATAAATTCTATCCTCCCCCACGCCATTCCATCCAGTGACTCATCCGAAGAGTATAAAATCCTTCTCTCGCAGACGCTTTGAGGTGCTGATTCAGATGAATTTTCTCATGGTTGCTAGCGTCACTGAATGCGTTGTAGACAAACGCTAGTCAATGAAAATGAAATCCTCCTCGAAATCATCGTTCGTCACCGCAATTCAAGGGCAGGGGGGGGGGGGGGGTGATAGCATAGTTTCTTTCCCATCGGCAGCGCCCTAATGCCCTAAGGATTTTTTTTTCTGAAAAAATACTTTTCCTGTATCTTAAAATAAAAACCAACCAATCATCTTGTTATTTCGGCGTCAGGCTGCATCGTATCTGACGCTTTTCATCATCAAGCAATGCTATCGTTCACAAGTATGACTTCACTTGGGAGGCTATGTGGCAAATTATCAACTAAAGTTATTTAGCTTCAACTCCAATTGCACATTCTGCCAAAGAAAACACAGCTGTGGTCTCTGGAAAATGTTGTAAAATGCACTAAACAGACCAGTCGTATTAACTTCCATCGTAAAAGCTCCACGCTGTCCTTCAATTCGATCGTCCCAGGCACCATAACACTCCTACGTACGCACTCGTGTGCTCTAATAACGACCCCAAAAAAAGCAAAATCAATCGCTGCCAGAACCGTGCGCAACGAGAATGCAGCATGCATGCATAGCAACTTAAAATCCCATTTTTATTGAGAACTGCATTAAAAACCGTCCTGCAAACAGACCCTCTGACGACCACGGGACAGTCTTCCGGAATCCACATGGCCATTTGGACACTGGTCACATGTCCGCCGGAGAAAGAGGAAGCTCGTTTTTATGAGAATCCCATTGTTCAAATCTCTTCAACCCCTTCCCCCATAACCCCCATAGCCTTACAGAGTTTTATTACCCTAGCCTGTAGAACTGCATCGCATGCCATCGATGCATCGAGTGATCCAGCGGGCCCGTTTGGTGGCGCCTAAAAGTATGCACTGCATATAAGGGTGGGTGTACGCGCAATGGCTTTGGAAAGCTTTCGGAACAGTCAGTACACGGTCATTTGCGAGCCACTTCGCCCACGTTATGCGACAGTCGAAGGAGCTGGGTGAAATAAATCCACCCACGGAAAACATCCTCAAAAAGGACGAACATTTAGGGATGCACTTCGATCTACGAATTATCCATATTTGGTTTCCAAGATCTTATTGCCTACCGTTAGGCGCGTAAGGATTCATTTAACCGTTAACCTTGTAGTCATTGAGAATACTTTTGTACGTCAGAAAACTCGCCCATAAAAAAAAGGCACGCACAACCCGAACTTGCGTCATTATAGACAACATTTGTGGCCGAACTCGAACCCGATCTACCAACAGGATCTCCGGCGGGATCAGAGATCGCAAACCGAAGCATCCGGGCTGCCCCAACTGGGTGAGGAAAACCTTCCACCCGGCGGTCTCAAAACCGACCGTGCGGGATGGTGGGAAAACTGGAGCCAAGAACGAACCGAACCAAAAAAGAAACCGTCTACCGATATCAAACGTCGTCGGTGTCGTCCTTCCTTCCGAAAGCGGATGATGCCAGCAAAGCCCCGAAGTTGGCGAAAAAGATAACTTGGCCGGTTTTCCTCAACGGCTCGAGGATGATACCGAGTGGGTTGTGTGTGTGTGTGTGTGTTTGTGTGTTTATGTGTGCCGTTCGGTGTGTCGATGCACGCATACGCAACGCAACGCCACCAACGAACCGTCGGCCACGACGACCGAGCTTGCCGAGTCGGGCCGACACCGGCAGGAGTTAAAAAGCCACGATGCCGCCCGTTACGCTTCCAGTGTCGCCACGGAAGAGCACGCGAATCGTCACGCGGGGGAAAATAGAACGAAACGGACAGAGCGCAGTTTTGGGAACTAGAGCGGCACGCGTACGTACGCAGTGTACGACGGGAAGGTCCTTCGACGTGGCTTCGAGTGTGCTCCGGTGCAATCAGTAGACTTGGCGTCTCCATCGCAGGCGAACGTCCATTTTGGAGGCTCCCACCCCCCACACGGGTTGGCCCTGCGTGGTGCGCGCTTTCCGTGCGGTGGGAAAGCGAAACAAAGTGGGCCGACTTCCGATTGTGGTTGCATTTCCAGTCGGAGTGCGTGCGAATTGTGCTCGGACGGAAAAAGTGCTACTTTTTTCTTGGAAGCGTGATTTGATACTTTGAGATCCACAGGCAAATCACCTTGCCTTTTGCTTCCATCGGCATCTGGCGAAGAAGCGGGTGAACGGTTCGCACAAGACTCCCGCCGTTCATAGCTATTTGTGGTACGCGACAGATTTAAATTTAAACCGTTTTTCGTGCCCCGAAATGAACGCATTGCCGTTGGCCTCCGACCGCGGGTGTGCGGCTTAGTTTCGCAGTCGTTGTGTGCGTTGTGGTGATGTTTCTGGTGCTTTAATCTGTGCTAATCCCGGAAGAGACTTTACAGGTGACATCACGCGGTGAATGATTGACCAATGCGCCCGCTGCGGACGAGTCACTGGAGTTCGCCGGAGTTTCCCATTACCGCTACCGCCCCAACGTGCCGAGGCCTGCGGGCAACCCCTCAGTGACCGACGAGTGTAACCGGAGTAACGTGCGAAATGTTTCTATGTGGTGGTAAAGTGCCCGTCGGCTTTTCCCCCCCCTTCGCTTTTTTTCGCCTTCCTCCCGCCAGGGGTCCGCTCCCTCTCCTAGGGTTCGTAATTGGCAATCGACGTTTTTATTTGCTGAAAATCCGCTCCCACCAAAAAATAATCTGCTAAGGAAAACGGACCAGCTGAAATTTCTTCATTGCTTCATTTTCCTTGCTCCCCTTTCATTGCACAAGAGGAAAGAAAACGGTGGAGAAAAGCGGCATGAGTTTGTCTAAGAAATTAGGACAAATCGAATAGGACAATTAAGTACCTACATGCAGAGTCCCGCACGCGACGGGTGGCCCGAAAAGACAACCCTTCGTGGAGTGTATACCTCCTCACCTTCTCCCTCTCGAATGTTTTGTATCCATTTTCACTCGCCTCAAAAAAATAAATAAATCAAAACTGAACAAGATTACTTTCACCAAAACTATCCCGAATAAAGCTGGCCGGTTCGGAAGTCGTCCGGATTGCATCACGGTGAACTTGAAAACTGCACTGTTCCGGTTTCCGCTTTCCGTTCTAAGTTTGCGCTCTCTTTTTCCTTCGCTAGACTTGAGCCGTTCTTTTTAACTATGTTTGCCCATGCTATAATATTTTTACTTCCCTTGTTTGCCTTGAATTTTTTGCAGTTGTTCTATCAACCTCATTCCCTCCAGCTCTCTTTCTCTCTCCCTCTTTCTTTTCTTTTTCCCATCCCCCACTCCCTTTCTTCTACCTTGTTTGGGAATGATTTATTGATTGGAATTCTGTTGGCACTCGGTCAAATTTCGTCGTCGCTCCGACTGCGATGCATCTTGTTCCGTGCCAAAGCTTCGCGCAGAAACGTCATTAAAGGACACTCCGGAGGCCCAGGGACGGACACCGTGGCGTCACTCTGGTGTGCTCTGGTGTATGTGGTTGTGCAGCTATGTGCAGGGAGGGTAAAATTTGGCGAAAGGCCGTTAAAATCTGACGCACGCGATTGTCTTTTTTTTTTCTTCTAACTTCCTCACTGGCTTGGAGGCTGCCCAAGCAAATGAAAGACAAGGGTTTTTTTAGCTCATCAGAGGATGTGAGTGACGGGCCGTGCATGTTTTAGCAGATTAAATTCGTAATCGTGACCGAGCGGAGCGATGCTGCAATCTCGGGTCCGGTAACATTCCGAAGACATGTTTCCGGGCTCGAGCCACACGCTTTCATAATTTGTGAGCTATTTTTAGACATTTCGGAGCGTTTTTCTTGCCCTTATTAGTTTGATAGTATTATAGAATTTATTACGAGGCGTAGGGACTCATTTTTTTCGAATTCTGTTCTTCGGTGCTCTTCTCGCATTAACATTTGCACAAACGTTCTGTCATGAGTGAGTAATAGATTGTTTGGATCAATCGATCCTTTTGCTGGTCTTTTATGCGTGAAGGGATGCAAAACAACTTATTTCAAACATGAAGACCAGGATTAAAACATCTTGACCGCCGAGCATATATTACGGAGCCCTAGAGACTCTATCCTCTAAGGACGATGGTGAATAATTTATCAGCCACGTTTTTATCAATATGTTTCCAAGCATACGTTCAAGAAGCGTGCTGTGAATACTTTCTGAATAATGAGGAACATTATTAATGACACCGTTAATTGATTGCCAATAATTTTATTCCATTTCACAGTTGTCTTAAAAGTGTATCATAACGTTTGATTATAAGCTCTTACAAATAGATTCAACAGAGCTTGGCAGAATAAATTCAAACAGTTATGTTTATCACGCAATTCAATTCTGGTTGTACTACAAACTTTTGATTACAACATCGAGCTATTTGTGTAATTGTTGAATTCAATCACTCCAATCCTGGCCCTCAGCATAGAAGTCGTTTTAAGCGGTCCGTTGTATTTTCAGGTCAAGGATATTCTAAAACAACCTCGTTGATATTCGACACGTGCTTCCTTGGATTTTTTTACGACAAGAAGCGATCAATGGAAATGAACGTACACTCTCCCAACTAGTTTTATAATGTGCTGTGGAGCAAAAAAATCAAAGTGGTACATGGTACATGTCCGAAAAGCACAGCATAAAGTTGCGTTTACGTGTTTCCTGTTTGTGTCAAGCTGGCAAAATTCATGGTCAATTACTTGTAGCCGGAAATGTGGATTGAATGAGACTATGGGAGCAGAGTTTTCTTTTTTTTTTTTTTGGATCGGAAAAGAAGAAACATAAGAATTAAAATATGTTTTCACGATTTGAACCATTAACTAAGTTAAACAGGTATTTTCTTGAGAATGATCACAAAATGGCTGCCATTTGTAGCGTGCAACTAAGCTTATAAAATCTCAAGTTTATTGTTTTCTTAAACACTTTTTTCATTATTCTTTTCAATTAAATTTTTTTATATTTTTGTTGCCGATATTTAGGAATTTATTCAAATGGTTTTATTAAGTTTAACCAATTGTATACTCTTATTTGACTCGTTTTGAAAACAGATTTATAGTATTATCCTGAAATACACTCAATACAGTTCCGCGTGTTGACATCGCGCGATTACAGAAACTAAAACCAACGTCAAGAGATGCAGGAAAATCCGTTACGTTTAGTCACATTTCAATGAAAATGGCACAGAAACTAGGAAAACCGCGAGGAAAAACCACTTGTTACGCAACTTGCCGCAGAACGATCCGCCGCCAGCCGAACGAGACGAACAGTCAACATCAAATAATATTTTTTGTTTCTTTGGCACCTGTTTTGGTGGTGGTGGTGGTTTTCGGTTGCATGCGGTGAAAACGTCCGCGAAGAGTTGATTCCATAAACCTGCCGAAAAATGATCCGATTGGCATTTCTTGGAATACGAAAACTATGACGTTGGACGTAGAGGAATGCAATACTTATTCCGTTTGCTTTTTGACACAATACCATTAAAATGACTGATTAACACTGGATGGGAATTTCTTTCACTGCCAATAGTAGTAAAATAACAAGATTGAAAAATGCTATCTCTATGTCACATTGAAATCTAGTATCGAAGAATTGCATGAAAATAAGCATGATGATGAAAATAAGCATGATGAACAGCTCTAAGAAGAAAAAATGAATGCTATTAATGATGGAACTATTTTTGTAGTGCTCTTTTTTTATTTTAAATAGACAGAATTTACAGTTTCCAGCAAACTGCAAGGAAAACCCATTTCTAATTTTCTCACGTACACGGACAAATTGCATTGAAAATTTCCTCCATTTTCCGAATGGGGTGCCAATGCATACGTTGTACAGAACAGGTGTGGGTGGAAATGAAGAAGCAAAGAATCAGCTCGAATAGGGGATGTTCAATTTAAACTTTCTTTTAATCGCACACGATCTGAACTCCAACGGAACGATAATTAAAACTGAAAATAAGTAAATCATACGTAAAGATAAAACGTTTGATTAAGTAAGTTCCTTGGAAACTTGTCAAAATTATCTTTTTATCGCATCTGCAAACTAATAGATCCGATAGAGTCCGTCAATAATGAATGGGGAAATAGTAAATGGAGAAATGAGTTATAAGGAGTGGAACTGCTCTGTAACAGATTATTATTTAAAGGAGTTGATGAAAAAATGTGGTATGCACTGTTATTAACCCTGAGAGTCACTTGCAGATCAACGAATCTTCAACCATATGCCTATGATTAATAGCTTTACGGAACGTCACCCAAAGAATGGATCCTCTTTACGAATTTGGTGAAAATTTTCTCATCCAATGATGCGTATTCACCTCCTTTTGTTTGAAACTGGGCAATTCTATTCATTCTACATATGAAAAACATTTTTTTTATTAATAGAAGCTTCATTTAATTGAAGCAATGAAGGAGAAGTTGTTGCACACGTGGTTATTAATAATCCACCTCATAAACAACCCGCTGAGAGTTTCAATACCAAGCTGAAGAAGTGTGGACATTGTTATTTAAACACCTACTTAAACCTTAACAATTGTCTTCCTGTATCCTGTGGGGCTGAGAGAGGAAGCCAGTGTTTCAACTTTTCCGACTGTTATCCCCACTGCATGCAGGCGCCACATTTGAAAGGCGAAAAAAGGATACAAAATTCAACGAAGAAAGGCACTGCAAGAACGCCGGATTCTCTAGCCCTCTCAGCCACGGGGCACACGATTGGATGGGGAATAGTCGGCACACATAATTAAATTCAAATTTATCTTCTCACTTTCGAGGCCCGCGCCGAATGGACGCTTTCCTTCCTTGCATATTCACAGGTCGTCGCGCGGCCGGAAGTGGCAAATTTTCCGAGCGCTCTCCTTCCGCGTAGCGTGTTTCATGAAATTCATTCATTCGGTTTTCTTCCGTTCCAACCCCTTTTCCTTCCTTTGCAAACTATATTGTAATTATTTCAAGCGGGCTTTCTTTTCCTAAATTGTTTTGTTCTTCATTCTATCGCCCCCGCAGAAAGCAACAGCGGCACAATGAAGCTCTACCTATTTCTCGCCATCGTCGTGTGCAAATCGTGCAATTACTTCTCCCACGCCGAGTACGACTCGCTGGTGGAATGGGCCGGCCAGAACCCATCGGATGCGGACACATCGCTCGAGGGTGCCTCCTTGGCAGGGTTCGAGTGGTCCCCGTACGGGCGGGCACCGTGGACGTCGGCGGTGAAGCGCAGCGCCAAGGCGGACATCCAGACGCGTCGCCGAAGTGCACTGGACAAGAACTTCATGCGGTTTGGCCGGGCGGACCCGCAAGTGGTGCGCTACTCGCGCGCTTCCAACCTGATGCGGTTCGGGCGCCCGGACCGGAACTTCCTCCGTTTTGGGCGCGACGGCTGGCCGGGCAGCGCCAGTGAACTGGAGGCCCCCGAGCAGGTGCTGGACGACCTGAGCAAGGAGTACGCGACCTCCACCGAGCAGCTGGAGCAGCGGGACGACGCCGGCGGGCGGCCGACGTCTTCGAAGCGCAACGCGGGCGGTGGCGCCTCGGAGGAGCTGATGAGCGCGGGCCTGTCCGAGTCGGGCGAGCAGATCCGCCCGAAGCAGATCGTCTACTACCGGCGGGACTCGCCCAAGAACCTGATGCGCTTCGGTAAGCGGCGCGCCTCGGGCTACATGCGCTTTGGCCGGGCGAACTTAATGCGCTTCGGTCGGCGAAGCGACGAACCCGAACCGGACGAGTTTGGGCGCGTCGCCAGGGCTGGACCGTCGAATCTGATGCGTTTCGGTCGCGCCGGCAACCTGATGCGCTTCGGACGTTCGGGGCCCAGCGAACCGACCACCGAGGGACGAAAGGAAGGATCGAACCAACCCAGCAACGGAACGGCATCGCTCCCGACGGAAGAAGGCAACCCGGTGGCGTCACGAGCCGCGGCCTCCCTACCAGCAAATTTGCTCGAACTGCTCGATGGAGATCGGCTGGTGCAGGGGATGACCAAGGACCAGGAGCGGCTGCTGCTGGACGCGATGGAAGTGGAGGCTGGGGCGTCCCGAGCCCTGACACCCGACGAGCGAGTTCCACTGTACGTCGTCGAGAAGTAGTAGGTTTCAGACTAACGGACATCTTACCAACTGCTTACGACAACATCCTCAGCCTTCCCTATCCTTAAGCAACCAACGCGCAAAATGGCGTATTGTTGATAAAAAAATCATTTAACAACAATCGAAAGAAAAAAAGGCTGGTATCAACAATACGGATCATTTTGCACCACCTTGGCGAACAGAGAAAGGGAAGGGGATGGGACGGAAAACAAGAGCAAAAGATAGGGGAAAACGTAGGCCAAAAACAGTATTAAACAACGCTTCGAGAGGAAGCTACGGGCGGACAATGGACAAAAAAACACGAATTGAAACAAAACTGCTCGAACGGGAAAAACGACATTTAAAAGCACATAACCCTACGCAAAAAGAAAATAGGAGCAAAAGGACACAAACCATGCATCAATTAGCCTTCCCTCTCCCCAACCGCCAATGTCACCTAGCATTTACTATCCACTTGCACGTAGTTTTGAAGTTTAAGGGATCTTAGTGCCAGCTACAAGGATGAAGAAGAAAAAAATATAATAAAGAAATTGAAAAAGGAAACATCCATCACTATTGGAGCATTAAATGCTTCTAGGCGGTGTTTATGAGGCGACAATGTTAAGGAACCTAGAAGTTGACACACAGAATATAAAGATATTATATATATACACACAAACATTGGTATTAAAGCAACAGGATCTCATTAAATATAAACTAAAGCAGGAAAACGGGGTAAAAAAAACCTACCAAGTGAACAAAAAAAAAAACTCCTCGGACAGATCACTACCGAGGTAGAAGCCACCGATCGCAGTTGGTTGTTTGCTCTCCCTCTATATCTGTTCGCAAGCTGTGTACATTACGGAAGGAATCACTGTCGTTATAATCAGAGTAACTTGCACCCCACGGGGATTAAGACTACCCCGTGTGGGCTAGCAAATGGAAAACTGTAAAAAATAAAGTAATCAACCGATTTTACTCTTCATTGGCAATTTTACTGGTGGGTCCATCAATGTGTGTGTTCTAATTTGAATCCGTTATCGAAGAGGTAAGATTCACTTTAGATTGCTTCAAGAATTGTGATGACTCTTTAAACGTTCGATTAAAATATTTCGGGTTTCAGAACATTTCTGACCGTTTTGTATGATTTGAATTCCAATTCATGTTATGCAGATTCATATGCAGAACATGTAAAAGCATCCAAGGAAAATTAATATTTAATATCAATTTTTGTTGTATTTCAAATCATAAAATCATCTCCGCACATGCTTTCCTTTTTAAATTCATCAGAATTTCACTTCTCTGATTCTGAAATATTTCAAGTGAGCTTTCATGAAATATTTCCAAAAAATTTAAGCTTTTTTATTTTGGCGCGCAATTATTCACCAATTACCAGAATATGTTCGGTACAAAATACAATAACCGTTGGCTTTCTTTTCTCTCATAATATACTCAATTTAACATTGATTTTTTCAACAAAAAATTAAAAAAACCTTTAAAAAAAAAAATTAAAAAATCACCTCATTACTCATAACGGAACAAAATTGACTACCTCACAAACTTAAACAATTTGCAAAATTTTCGCAGTAGGCTTAGCCAATTTATTGCATCAGAATCAGTTTTAAAATTTACGATTGGAACAGCGTAAATTTTCGTGAGTGTTTTACATAAAAATTGAAAAATTCACAAATTATGAGCTACCTACCAGACGATGGGCCATTGAATACGTCCACAGTTCATCAGAAACCCGTTTCGAAAAAAAGTCACCGCGTACAGGTCAACATACCTTCAGAAAATGGTACGCATTCAAGCCGAATGATTGGAAAGTATTTTACTGACCTAATACACTACTCTATTGCTTCCAGTCAGTCTTACCGAGCATTATGCTGATAAAAGTGAATCAGGCCAAAAATCTGCACAGTATAGAAATCTTTCCGAAACGCCACATATTGGCATACTAACGGGAACGACTGCGTACAACAAAGCTTACAATAACACGTAAGTTACACCGGAAGAAGAACTTATTTATGGAATATTCACTTCATCCGATCATATCTTTCAGTGACGATATCTTGAAGCATCTCTGCGTGGCTTATCTGTGCACGATACTAAAGCCACCTTCCAAATGGACACCGGAAACCTTCGCCGAGGTGGTGGAGCTGGAGTCTACCATCGCCCCAACAAAGTTGACGACGACGTTACCGATTCAAAAGGATGATAAAACATACCACATTCACCTCTCCAGCACCTTGGCGAAGGGCCGTTTTAACAACGCACCCCAGCGCCCGTCCAAACAAGTTCGCCTGAGCGTGCACCAGGCTCTGGCGCGTATTCAGCGTGGAAAGGCTGCAATTTGGACTTGCGATTCGCACTTCTTTCTCATTCGTCGCGTCCAGGAGGGTTTCTACTTCTACACCATGAGCCTGCAGGGCAGGCCGGCACTGATGTTCTTCATTTGCCACCGACTGATGGTTAACTTTGTACAGGAGACGTACGGCTGTACGGAACGATCCAAGTATTTCCTCTCCAAGGTGGTGCTGCATTCGATTGAGGAGGACGATTTAGTCCGGATAGTTTGGAAGATGAAACGGTGCATCGGCATGCAGCTGGAAGACTCACGGGAGGCTATCCTGCATGGTAACATCTGCCTAGCTGGGCCAAGTTTGGAGCGCTCGCTGGAGATAGGTCTTAATGTGCTCGTGCGTGCAGGACCTGCGCAGCCTATGCCCCGTTCCTGGGACAACAAGACGCTGAATGGGTGCTTCAAGCGATCCCCGAACGTATGGTGTGCTGCCGAGAAGATAGCAAAGTTTCTGCGCGATCGAAACGAGTCCTCGTATTCGGTTGGACTGTACGACATTGCGTGTAGGACCAACGCAATAGGCCACCGTCAGCGGAAGCACTTCGAGGACCTCGTGAACTACTTCCTCGCGTCCTGCACGGCACTGCTCGTCGTCGGTCTCGACTGCTGCTTCCTGCTGTGGGCCCGCGATGATTTCATCCACTGGTTTAGCCCGTTTCGATACAGCTCCCTCCGGGATGAACCGAAATCGATGCAAAATCGGGCCAGCTTCCTGCACATTTCGAATGCACTCGTCAAGACGTCGCAATCGCTCTACGAATACTTGTTCGAGCTGGGCGTTTTCCCCGACCATACGGTGGAGCTGCTTCCGATGCGTGTGAATGAAAGCAGGCGTTCGGAGGCGCCCGTCAGCAGTGAGGATGATGATTCGCTCGATCAGGAAGGTTTTATCATTTCGCCGGCAAGTGAGAAAGGCTGGAACAGTTTCTATGCGCCGACTTCGCACTCCCCGTCGGCGTTGCGGTTGGCCCGGCAAATGTTGGACATGGTCTACCGAACGGCCGAGGATCGGTGCAACTGAGCTGCGGCTGGGATATCAAATATCTCCCGGTAATGGTTTAAACCACAAACATGACCACCAATGAACACGCGGTAATAGGCTCCCAGTAATCGAGAACTTGACACTACATTTGGAAAAGAAAACATTATTAACACATAAACACACCTGAAAAAAAAAAACAAATCATCTCAAATACAAGACCATGTTGAAGTGAATTTTGTTCGGTACGGTTTATTGTATGTATAGATTTACAACATGTAAAGCAACGGAGGCCCCGTGGAAGGATTCTCGATGTTTGCTTCGGTTTGATCCGAGCACTAGCAACTTTGCTGTTGTAAATTCTTTGGGAGAGAATCAATTCCACCTGGCCTCGGCCATATTTCGGCTGACTGTTTGCCATTCTTCGATAAATATATCATATATACAGATAGTTCTTTTCAACAATATCCAACCCTAAAATACAGGTTAATAATACACACTCAGTTAGAATACGGTGCGACCGAGTGACACGTTCCGTTCCTCAAAATGCACCATGCGATGGATCAATACTTTATGCGCTGCTCATGGGTACGCGATCGGCTACGTCCCAGCGATTTCCAATATTTCCCGGGTTTTCAGAAACCTCAGGATCACATCCAAATAGGTATTCCGTCGTGGCGCTTACGTCGAGCCAACGCTGGCACTGTGCGTCAGCAGCATCACGTCCTCGGGCAGCGGATGTCGTTTGTACTGCCGCTCCGTCACAAGGAACACCACCAGACCGCCGTACACGATGTAGAGCAGCCCAAGCGTGTTGATCAGAATGGCCTGCGGGGGCAGGGCCGAGTAGTTCGGTCTGTGGCAAGAGCACGGAATAAAATTCATGTTATCAATCTGCTGAAGCTAGTGCCAACGTGACAATCCAGGCGCGTTTCACTTACACGGAGAAGATAGCCTTTTCGAGCAATCCCAAAAGTGCCGCGGCAATGGCCAGCACGAACCCGGCAACACCGAAAAACACGTGCACCGGCATGTACGACGCCCGCAGCTGTTCGCGCACCCCGGGGAACAGATAGGCCGCGAAGCCGAACACGTACTGGAGAAAGGTAAGCAGAGGGAGAAAACCATAATTAATTGTACTTCTTATCGTATCTCTATAAAATGGACGCAAAATACAAGTAACGAAATTATCAAAACTTAACAAACTCGATCTTCCAAATTGAATATAATAATAAATTCGATGAATTAAATGCGTCTTTAAGTTATTGCTAATAAACCACACCAGTTGCGTTGGTTCTTACCTGGAGCGAAAAGAGTAGCACCGCCCCCAGTCCCACCCACGAGTGAAGCGTGTACATGTTCGGAATGGGCCTCGGTTGGGCGAGATTGTGCGAGTCGAACACGGCCACCAGCGCCACGACGGTGAAGACGAATGCTGCCCCGTGCACGGTGGCGTGCGTAAGCTTCAGCGGCTTCTTGCGCGCGTACCGGAACCCACGGTAAACGAGAATGGCTGAAAGGAAAGGGATCAAAGAAAACACCTCGAGGTTAAGCATTTCCTGCACGAGGGCCAAGAGCTTCTACACCTACAGTTGCCGTAGAGGAAAATCATGCCGACCGACATCAGCAGCGGGTGCCAGTTGAACTGCACGGACGGCTTGGAGGACCAGGCGAGCCCATCGAGGTGGATGCCGATCCAGCAGCTGACGAGGATGATAATCGTGATGCCGACGAGCTGCGTCACCAGATAGAGGATGCGGAAGTTGTTGAGGGCCGAGGGCGGCGGTGGGCTGTTATCCATCGTGCTGGCTTGAAAACGTGGCGGAGGGCCCGGTTTCGTTGCGCTGTAATAATAGAGCAGTAGCACACGTTTAGTTGGCCTTCGCGAGTCGTGAATATTGCATGATGGCTTCTCCGCAGCACCGAGAGGGAATTGCTGACAGGGTCGGGTTCTTGCGTCGTAGAATCTGACTTCCCTCATTGCATGTCGATATTACGGGAACAGTACTTTGATAAAACACCCACATCTTCCCCAAAATAATCTGGGAAAACCCTTAATTTGTTTATTGGACACGGCTAGCTTCCTTGGCAGAAGCTTATGGAAGAGATAGTTTCATTGGAACTCCAGATTAACTAGGCATAAACCTACATTGATGATTCATCGTTTTAGTGGTTCTTGAAATTTGTTCAACTCATTTTATCATCGTCGGACGCGTCAGCAGTGTTGTTCTAGCGTTTCAGATTACGTTGACCAAACGGACGAGTGGAAGAAAGGCAAGGTTAGTCATGGCTTTCGCGATGAATTCCTCCATATATTGCAAGCAAAGCCGAACGACCAGCCCGTGAGAGAGTAAATATAATAAAACCAAGTCAATAAAGCACACGTTGCGGGCGGACAAAACCTCAATGTCCGTCGCGTTGGCTTTACACAGAATTGCTTCTAGAAATTAAATGGGACCTGCTTGCCACGCTCCAAGATTACGCACTCTTGATTATCTTATTTCGTTTCAATAAAAATTAATTTGTCATAGACTCCATTCTTAATTTTTTTGACCAGTTTAACTTTAAGCTAATTTGAATAACTAAAACCTATAGGTTTGTTCAAACGGTATCGGAAATCTACTTTTTTATTACCTGTTCCCTGTTATCTCCATCATCATGTCACCGTGCCAGATGGTCTAGACTTTATACATGGCAGGCAATTGGCTCATCGATAACCTTTACAATCCAATCAATGTAACCCATTACGCCCTCGTGGCATGGGTCTGCTTCGGAAACACTCGAACGTCGTGGAATCGTTATCTAATACATTGCATGCAATGCGACGCATGATAGTTGCGGATGACCTCATTAGAAGTTAGCTTTTTCCTAGACATTGTAAGGATTGTGAGACCATCTGTATTAATTCATGGGCCCGTCCGTTATGTCATTTCGACCTTCAATAAAATTGAAATTGAAGTTCAAGTTTAAACTACGATTGTGAAAAAAGGGAAGTCATATTAAAAAATCTATTAAAAGTATTTAGAATATATGTTTTAATTAGTTTTCGATTAGCTATTTGCTTAGCACCTCGCATTTCATTATCAAATATTTCATTTGTATTCAGCCACTAAAAATAGTTAAAATGTACCCCTTCATCCGAGTACACCTTCCTCGTGACATGATTGACATCCTACTTATTTCAAATCTAATTCCTTCTGTCAGGTTTAGAAAGCGTCCAAGGTAGGCACCGGCACGCAGCCACACTTGAAGTGTGACCAACCGTATCTGTTGGAGCCTCCTCTAGGCCCGAGGCATTCCACCCGACAGCGTCATGATTAGGATCTTCCGGAGCAGACGTTTTAAAACAACGACGCCCGATAACAGCGACGCACTGAAAGGGAGCGGTCACGTTTTATGATTTCATGATTTTTTTTTTTTTCAATTAGTTTGCATTAGATCCCCCATGTGTCTTTCGTTGGATTTTTACTTTACACAGTTTAGCTTCGAAGAATTTTTTTTTTTGTTCTTCAAGAATCAAACTTCGTCCAATCATTATGATCACACGAAAAGCCGCAAAAAGATTTCCTTCGAAATTGCGTACGTTCGCCGCTGCGAGAAAATGGAAAATCGCATTTTCCGAAAAGAGCACAGCCTAACCTTCGCACGTGCGTTGAAGGTTTTGGCGAGTCCGAGACCTTGTGGGCGGGATGGTGGGCGCATCATTATGATGATGAGTGAAGCAAATCAAGTCACTTTCCCGTCCCATCCGCGGAACGCGTACGCCTCAGACTGGCGGACGTTTCAATTCCGAAACCGGGCCACTTTCTGACAGGGTGTGGCTTTTATTGTTGATTTCTTTCGACGCATTCGCTTGCCGGTTATTATTCGGAAGGAAGTTGTTGTATTAATTTAACATTGTTGAGAATACTAACAAAAAAATATGTTACTTTTTGATCGATTTTTCTGTACTTATTTAGCAAGCAGAGTTTCGATTTAAAAACCTTGATAACCTTTGATGCAGAGTTTCAAACGACTCATTGCAATTTTTCAAACGTTATATATGTTATATCTTACATCCATCTGGAACAGATTGCAAACAAGCAGGAAAAAGTTGACAAGGGAGTATTTCATTCAAAGAAAAAGTTTAATGCAAAAGAAAATTTCTTTTCATCCACCGGACTAACCCGTGAAAGCTAAATAACTCCGCTGGTAGATTTTCAATAGTTGTGGTACATAAAATGTGGAAAGGCTGGAGAAAATAAATCCAAAGCATTCGAGGAAAATTTAGAAATTCATTGAATGTTAACCCCCACAAGCCCCGACCGAGACGAGACTTTTTCGTTGGCTTTCCACGGCTCAGCGACATTCCATATGAAGTTCGCAACTGGAAGCAAATACCATGTGCGATTACGGCGTTCATTATTCAGAGGGTTGCTGTGTGCCGGTTTTAATTTATTCAAACGTTCCCATGACGGCCAACCTCACCACCTCAGCGTTACTGTTGGCGAGCCTAAAAATATCCTTGCACAAAGCGAAATTGAGAAACGGGAAAAAATGTATACCATGTTCCTATTGATTTTTCTACCACCGCTGTTTGCCATCATATTTGCGTCGTTGCCATCACGCAAAGCATGGAAACGTGTTCACTAATGTCCTGCGGTACGCGGTTCGTCTGAAACGGTAAGGACTTGGCAGGGACTCTCTGTTTGATTTTCGCTTTTATCGCTTCCGCTTGCTGGAGATGAGACATTCCTGGAATGCATATATTAAATGAAGTCCAAAGGACGGAGTGAAGCTACGTCTGTACGCTTGGGAACCACCGAAGGGCTTGACAAACATTTCCACTTCAGATAAGGATCTGCTTAATGGTCGCGCAGGTCACCAGGGAAAGAAGGATTTGCACGGCTCTAGAAGTCGTGGGGCATAATTGATAAGTTTCTGAAGCAATAATTGTAAGAAAAGAAATTGCTTCCAGTAAGACCAACATAAGTTTGCCAGTGAATGTTATTAGCCTACGTTATTAGCGATCTCGTGCAGACGATAAGGCCAATTTAATGAAGTTGAAAGTTTTGTCCACCGTATCTGTACGTAAATTTATTTACTGTAAATTTTATTTTGCACAAATAAACTTTGGAGACAGCGTTTCAAATAAACTCATAATGGTTTTTTAGTTGCATTTGTAGGTATATGCCTCATTAAATTGATTTTATGATAACACTTTTTAATTTTACTTAGAAATCTAAAACGCTAACTTTTTTAAATAAACTATATAGTTTTAGTTTTAAAATTTACATGGAAAATATATATCAGAAATAAAGTGTCCGTAATTTGAACAATTGTTTACGATTAGTAACTTATTAAATAAACTGATTCCACGCGCTTGTCCACCCGTATGTGTTTTTTTTGTGCAGCCACACAAAGAGCCCCTTTTACAATTGCAGCCATCTCTGTCCAATGCTCCACGAAGCATACTTGCTGACACGCCAGCACTCCCAGACCGGGGGACATTCGTGCCGTCTTTGCATAACAAGCCACGATGGGAACAAGCGGGGCTCGAAATCAACTCATGCTGCTGAAATAGTGCTCCCTAGGCGTACACGAAGAAACTTCTTCGTTTTTTTTTTTCTATCGTTTAAACAAATTACTTCGCTGGGCATGAAACAATCATGCGTTTTTCATGTACATTTTGTTTGGCGGAAAGACACGGCTTACGCGAACCAACACGGAAGCAAAGACCCCCGTTTGACCTTCCGCAGCATTTGAGCATAAGAAAACCCTATGTGAAGTGAAAAGTGCAGGGGGGGGGGGGGGGGGGGTCGAGAGCAGGGAGTGGCAAGAATAGGCGCAAAGGGGAAGACTACCAACAGTGACACGAACAGGGGGCCATCTGGAAACTGACTACCTGAACTAAGCTTCCATATGGTCGGTTGTCCCTTAACACTGAGTAGCGAACACTGGTGGGTGGGAAAGTTTCCAACATTAACATTAGCAGCTGGCCACTGGAAAAGCGCAAAAACTTCGTATTCTCCCGACGGGGGCGGGGTTGGATGATAATGAGACTTAATGATTATTATGTCGTCTCGGATGGCGGGAGATGCGGTCCCCCACAGAAAAACCTCGTGGCATGGCAGTAATTGAAAACACTCTTGGCAATGGAAAAACTTCCTTCACCGCAAAAGATACAATCGCCTTCAAGCAGAAAACACACTTCGAACTACGTAAAACGTAAAGCTGAACAAACTGTGCCATTAATGCCATTATCGGTGGAGAAAGAAAAAAACGAACAGCCAAAAACGAAACCCCCTTCAAAAATCAGGATCACCAGCCCAATTTCAAACGTGCAACTTGTTGAAGCAAAACGGTGAAAAAGTTCAACCAAGGGAAATTCCGTAACGCACAAACATTACCTAAAGACAGCATACGTACACACACACACACAAACACAGAGGAACACAAGTAAATAGATAAGATTTATCAGAGGGAAAAGGCACTCGCTCTCTGCGTGGAGAGTTTCCCAGTGAACTCAAATTGAGGTTTAGAATTTAATGGAGACTATAATTGGTGCATAAACTGTCGCATTAACACCCGTGCACCGAAAAAAAAACGCGAACGGTTGTTGGATATTTTCCAGAGGAAAAGTTTTCCGTTAACGATTTTCCGAGATCGATTTCATGCCATTAATGGAAATTAAAGTCGTTTGAACTTACACTTTAGACATGTTCAAATTTACACACGTGTAACATTATGAAATAGAAACATCTTGCAGACGTTCGTACGAATCAGGTCACTAGGTATTTTTGTTCCTTTCTGTTTTCGGAAGCTGATATCAAACAAACACACACGCCACCCGGGGGAGGAGGAGAAACCGGCCAGCTCACGGCTCCATCAAGCACGCACACGGGAGCGGTCAACCTTTTTACTTGCCTTTTGCAGTAATGTGGAGCAGCACTGCAATTAATCACTTTTTCGCGTTTCGCGTTGCGGGAAGGAGTTTTTTTTTTCGCAAACCGACGAAGCTTTAAGTGTGAACGGTGCCTCGATGGAACACTTCTCCTCCAAACAGCTGCCGGAACCGATCTGCTGCCGGAGTCGGAAACTGTGATGGGTTTTCCCTCGTGCCGTGTCGATTTCTCTCCGCTCACCGAAGAAGAGCGCCAAAGGGCTAGCTCCCACACAGAGAGCTTCTCTTTCTCTCTAAGTTTCACCGTTTCTGTTGCGCGCCACGAAACGGTACTTGCAATCTAGAGAAGCAGCAGCGGCAGCAGCAGAACCAGTCAGCAAAAATACGTACCGTAACCCGACGCCGCACGCGACGCACTGAACGGACGCGGACACTTCTGCGAACGGCGAACGCGTTCCACGCTGCAGAGCATGGTTGTGTGGAGCTGGAGGTGAAACCATTGGGGCTGACGTTCGGCAATCCCAATCAAATGAAAGGGAACATTTGTTTGATTTGATGATGAGAAAAATATTACCTTCCACAATAATTTTCAACAAGTGCTTGAAGGAAGGCGACCAATGCGCATACACCACCAGAACATGCGGATTGTGATTACATTCTGATATGCGATTCGCTCGTACTCTTTTTTTTTCATGTAACATCAGCGATGAGATCATGGAGACGAGTCGTTTCCCTGTGCCATCCCTATAGGATAATTATCTTTCCTGTTTCTCGCAATATACGTACGTACGTAGTGATACGTATCAGCGTAGAATCACATCAGCACGACGTGAATGTTGGGTTGGTATAATAGTTTCGCATGATGCCGATTTTCTTTTTTAAATAAATTCTATGTGTTCTTAATCAAAAATTCTATAAGCACTAATGTGTTATCTGTCGATAAACTTGGATGAGGAATGTTTTTCGAAAATAGAAACACTTTTTATTTTCTTTGGAATGAGGTTCTGCAACATCTTTTGTACAAGAATCTTGTGGGGATCTGTCCTTTTTTTTTTTTTGCAACTGCGGAGTAATCTCAACACCTGGATTATCACCTGTTGGACATGTTTCCGTCCGCTTCATATTGCGCGTCTTAGTTCAACAACAACAACGAGTTTGTCGTGGTTAATTTATGAACCCTTTGCTGTAATAGTAGATTATTTGCTCATACAGTGTAAATGTAAGCAAACCAAATTATCTTTTTGGACATTCTGTAATTCGATTTATTTGCATTAGAGCAGCTCTGCTATCGCTATCCTGTATAGTACAATGTAATTTTTAAATAAAAAAATAAGATAGTTTGGCATCGTTTGACTCATACTGGTTCAAGATTGAAAATTCTCGTCAAACCATCATAACTAACTGGAAATAGGCGTTTGACCATCCACTCATCGACTAGCGTATCCTTCCCTAGTTTTAGCATCCTTTTAACAAATCCAAATTGATGTATCCTTTTTTTATTTCTACCACCCACCTAAACCGAAATGTCATCAAAGGGAAGAAAATGGATGAAAACTACTTTCCGGCTCATAGACCTTGGAAATCAAGAAGAAATACAAAACGCAAAAACATTGTGTCGTAAGAGTTTGAAGCGCATTTGTTTGGATTTATTTCCGGTCATGTCAAGGAGTGGTAAAAACGAGGCGTACCTAGCGCGAATTAAAATCTATCTCAAACGAGGGGCAACATATAATAGTAGTGGCAATGAATGTAGGGGAACTATTTACAAAACAGTTACAGCTGTTGCTCTCGCAGGGAAGCGACACGGTTGCGTTAGCGTATTTTCGTTAGCATGTTGCCGTCATTCACCTCGATATCGATAGCTCTGTAGTTAAACATAGGATAGAATAAAAATCAACCTTTTTGTTTTCCCTACCGAAGAACGTACCATCCGCGGGTCATTGCAATAGCTTCAATGTGCCATCATGTGGATGTGGATGTAGTTAAGACACCATGCCATTTTATTATCATTATTATATCGTCTGCGTGTGGGCCTGCAACATGGCTGCCGCTGAGAAGAACACTGCTACCTCCTATCCGCTCAACACGCTGTCATTTTTTGTTTTTTCGCGAACGGATAATAAAAAAAAAAAAAACAATGCAATACAATACCATACATTATCATACATTACAATATACTAATTAATACTATCGGCTCCAGGGCATGATCACTCGCATGCCAATTGTTTCTCCGCGTTCAAGAAGGAAGGGGAAAACTAGACACTTAGCTTGATGATTATTTTCTTTGAAACAAAGGGGGATAATGGGGATGGAAAGTTGCGAAGCAAAAAGCGTAAACTACTGCAAGGAGGAACAGGATTCTAACGCTAAAGAAAGAAAAAAAAAAAGACTGTAGGAATCAACTGCTCGTCTCTGCGGGCAACGATACAAGTTTGAGGAAAAGGCAACTGAGGATGTTGCATTAGTTGAGTTGTCCCTTATTCCCCTCTTTTTGCTGCCTGATTTAGTGGGGTTTTCTTTTTCAAGTCCATCGTTTTCTTCTCCTTCTCCAACCGGAAACGAGGGAGTCCCCATGCAAAACGTGTGTTATCCACTTTTCCTTTCTTCGTCTAAAAGCAAACAAATATAATAACTTAACGAAAGCAAATCTCACCTCACGAAAGGCATGCCGGAAACGGTGCCTAAATGCTTACAATGCAGCTACCCTCCGTTTCCGCTCGATCTGGTTCCGGTTCTCGCTTGATCTTTCCCTGGACGGTCGGCACGGTGTGGCGGCCTCTGGCGGCCTCCTATCCATCATCCATTCATGCCCTTTCGGTGGCAAAAGTGAATCTAAATGTTAATGCGTGTGTTTACATTTAACTAATACATAAGAAACTAACAAGCCTAATAGAGTACTTGGTACGTGAGGAAGAGCAAATAAATCTATAAAGCGCAAGGAGCTACGAGTTGGCGAAAGTGATCGGAGAAAAAAAGCCTTTGAAAAGAAATCCATTTTTGGTTGTTTTTTTTTTTGCTGTCTCCCACCGCACACCTTTACCACATCTTCCTGCTTTTTCTACACAACGTGGAATAGTCGAATTTGTTCGTTTTGCTATATATGTGGGAGACGATTCTGTTCCAGTTCCTGTACCCTTGCCCGTCTAGTCTATTCCATGCTCCTGTGTAGCCGCCGATTTGTTTGTATCTATTTCCATATACGGATCTTGCGTCCTTGTTTTTGTGTTTCACATAATGTTAACGGATTTTGTTTTGCTTCTTCTGCTTTCTTTTTTTTTTATTGCACACAACGACCAGTCCATTGCTACTCTCACTAAGGATTCTCATCACTTTTTGCGATGGTTTTTTAGCTCCACCGTTCTTATTATTGATCCGCGCGTTACTCCCTTTCTCCATCCCGTTTTCCGGCAAGCATATTTTTTGGGACGATGTCGTACTATCGAAATGTCGAAACCACCGCTCTAGAAAGGGAAGGAAAGGCGTTCGAACCGACCGTACCCATTTGAAGGCGATTTTTAAACATTCCCAAATTTTTTACACACTCATCGCACAACACGACGATTCGCCCAACGAAGGGAAACACCTTTTCCGAAACTTTGCATTGGTTACAAGGGTTTGCTTGCAAGCAACAGCCATTCCACGCCCCCTCCCGTCTCTTCCCGTCACACGATCAATCAAAACATTGCACCAAACTTATCTTCATAAGAACGAATCCTCCGCCGAATAACACGTGCACTAGTAGCAGGGTGCCCTTCCCATAATGCTGGATGGACCAGGTGCGGACAAAGGGAAACAAAATGCCTGAACTCGTCCTAACTTGTTGCCGCCTGTCCGGCGCGATGTCTCTATAGGCTCTGCGTAACACCTGCGCCAGCTGTCCGCGGACGCTAGTGGTGAATTTTTTTTTTCGAACGATAAATCCAAAACGGTCGAGGACATTTATACGTCGCCGTGGTGATGCTACTAGCCATCCTATTGCTACACACCCTCTCTCCCCCTGTCTCTCTCTCTCTTTCTCTTTCTCATTCCTACCCTATCGCTCTTATAGCTCTTTCTTTGTTGCACTCTACCCTCACGTGCTCACAGCTCACTTTTTCGTCGGCGTACCGCGCTGGGTAAGGCTCTCGAACCTCCGGAAGGTGTAGTTGATGAAGACCCAATCCTTGAGCACTTCCCCTTCCGGTTGTGGATGCGCAGCTGAGGGTGGAAAGGATGGAAGTGGAAAAAAAACAATTTACTACGCGTACGGGACAGAAGCAAACGTGTGACCAGAAGGCGGATGGGTTTCAAACACTTACGTATCTCTAGTGCGACGTCCGGAAAATCGTCAAAGTTCGATGTGTCATCGATCGAGCGCACCTCCACGGGGATGGCCGCCGGGCGCTCTCGTATGTGCTCCCAGTCGACGCCACGGAAGAATTGCACTAACTTCAGATCCTCAATTCCACGCTGCGAGCCGAGTCTAGGGTGTAGGGAAAATGTTATGAGATCATTTGTATAGTGCATCCATTCAATTTCCTTAAGGTCCATGAAATCATCAAGGACCTTCATGATGTTGAAATAAAAGCCAACACACCCCCATACCCCCGAATTCATTCTTACCGGCGTTCAGCTTCGCAGCAAAACTTCACTATCGTATCACGTGCCTCCTCCGAGATGGGCGTCTCGGGCGGGAAGATCAACGTCTCCCGCCAGTTCATCACCTTCCGATAGGTGTCCTGCGGGTTGTCCGAGCAGAACGGCGGATAGCCCATCAGCATCTCGTACATGATCACGCCGAGCGACCACCAGTCGCAGGCCGGACCGTACCCGGTCTGCAGGAACACCTCCGGCGCAATATAGTCAGGCGTACCGACCGTGCTGTACGCGAGCGCCCGCCGGTTGCGCTTCCAGCTTTCGGCCCTCCGCTTCGAGTCCATCGGGCTGGCGCAGGTGCCGATGAAATCGGACGGTTTTGCCTGCGACAGGTCGCGGTAGAAGTCGGTACGGTGCGACTTTTTCAGGCCAGTGCACAGCCCAAAGTCGGACAGCTTCAGGTGGCCGCGCGCATCGAGCAGCAGGTTGTCGGGCTTGATGTCACGGTGTATAAAGCCGAGGCGGTGGATCGAGTCGATCGCCAGGGCCGTTTCGACGATGTAGAACTGTGTGCACTCCTCCGACAGCGTGTCCTTTTTCATCAGCAGCGTCATCATGTCGCCCCCGGGCAGGAACTCCATGATCAGATACAAATTTACCGAGTCCTGGGTGAGGATGAGAGGAAAGCCCATTCATTTTAATTGATGTTTAATATCGAAAAAGCAACAGGCTTAATACAGCGACCAGTTTCATCTACCTGAAAACTGTAGTACATCTTCACCACCCACTGATGGTCCGCCTCGACCAGCACGTCCCGCTCGGCGCGCACGTGAGCCACCTGTTCCTTCTCGAGCATGTCTGCCTTTCGCAGGACCTTCATCGCGTACACGTGGCCCGTGTCCTTCTTCTGCACCAGCCGAACCTCGCCGAACGCACCGCGGCCGATCACCTTCAGCGCCTCAAAGTCCTCCACGCCCAGGCGGGACCGTTTCAGGCGCAAAAACTCCGTCTCCTTCTGGGCGTGCTGCATGCGCTTCTCCTGCCGCTGCGACTCGGACAGGGTTTCATCCTTCAGCGACGCCTCCAGCTTCGCCTGGCGCTGTTTCCGCTCGCCGTGCTGTGTGATCAGGTTGCTGTAGTAGTTCTCCAGTGTGACTTTCGCCTTCGTCGCCTTATCGAGCGTGTGATCGCTGAAGCGAACCGTGTTATCAGTCGCCGTCATGATGCGCGCCACTATCTATGATGCTGCCGTCCGGTATTCCTGCTCCGTTACGGGCTTCCCTTCGGTTCCGGGAAGTGGTGTACACTGGCGCTGTCGTACGTGCTTCCTATGCCGCTCCGGAAGACTGGCCCCTTACAGTCACTACCGCAAACAATCTGCAAGATTTGCAGGAGATGGAAGGGAAGCATGATTAGATCTAGTATGAAAAGCCCTAGCAACGATGTGTCCAGCTCTTTTCATGTGTTTACTGTGATAATTTTTCACGGATACCACAGATCATAGAGAAAATCATTTCATCATTAACATCACGCTAGCACCGCCGTGCTTGGTCACCTCCGTCTCTGCTGTCGGTTGTCCCTTCCATAAGGTAAAAAGCTCTTTGTGATTTGCTGCCCATAGCAGGGAGGCAAAACGGTAAACCCGTTTCGCAAGTAAGCGCAAGAGTGAAACATAAAGAACGACACAGTTGCCCTCTCCTCCTGTCTGCACTCTACTGTGATCTACTTGCAGGTACAGTTCTTATTCTTTTTTTCATTAGATTCCTTTTTTATAATTCTCCGCGCGCACGTTTCAGTGCACCCTTTAATGTGTATGTGCCTTCGCCCGTGTTGTGCCACTAGTGAAGCGGAAAAGCTTCACCGCCACTGGCGGTAGGCCACATTGCATTCGCTGGGTCGACGGGACGGTGGAATCGAGTAGAATGCAGACACTGAATGGGTAGCAAACGGGGGGTTAGAAGGAGGTCAACGAGTCTGGAGTGGCGCGCGCTCAGCGAATTGCGAGGACGAGCGTCATCCACCATCGGGTGTGGAGAGACGTACTGATTCTCAACGAAGGAAGACGAGGTGTATTTTTATGTAACGGTGAGGCATCATCATCGTGTATGCAAAGGGCCTGCCAAGGGTTTCGAAGAAATTTGGTTTCCTTTCTCGGTCTTGTGTTTTTCCTTTTTCCTTGGTAAGTATTGTCAAGTGCGACCTTCGAGTTTTCCGTCACCACTGCAAACAAGTATGCGCCACCAACTTCTCCACCGGACTACCCTTTCACCAAGATGCGCACCACTAGACGTTCGATCGAAACTGGTGACAACATACGCACTTCTTTGTAAAATAAATAATGAACGCAAACATCACGTCATGCGAAGGGGAAAGAATTACCCAAGCACCGTGCTTCTTCAGGCACCAACATTACACGATAGCACATTTGCGTGAGATACATTCTTCTAGTATTGTTATTATGCAAGAACTTTTCCGCAGCAGAAAGGGGGGCAATTTTCCGTCCATTACCACCCGCTCCCAACATATCATTTTTACACACGGAGTTAGGGACTGATTACCACCGTTTTCTTTCACCTTTCGATTCTCCACCGTATTCGGCTGGCGCTGTCTTGATTTTTGCCCGCAGAGCGATGCGAATATCACTGTCCAGCATGGACTGCCGATGATTGCAGACGACGATGGAAACGCAGCCAGAGCAACACAACACAGCACCACTTCCCTAACGGGATCGCGCAACGATAATTCGGTTCGGTTCTGAGAGAAAAGTATTTACGTACGCGCTGAAATTTCTTTGTAAATTGAGTCTCTACTGCACGGTCGAACGGTGGGGTTGTGCAATATGTCGCCCCGCGTACGTCAAACTGCACTACTGACGTCAGTGGTCGGCAGAAAGAAAGAGAAAGCCGATGTGGAACGTACAAATGAACGTTACCTCTTCTTGAGTCGACTTGTCATTGCCAACTGCTAGAGAAGACAAGGTTGTTAAGCAGGTGTGCTACTTTCGATCAGAACTGAATTTATTCAAAACTATTGATTTCCAGTGCCTTTTGGAAAATCAATCAATAAATTTATGTATTTTTGAACCCATCCTTGTAAATTAACTGTAGCAAAATAAACTAAAAACAAAACAATAAATAAACCTTTTTTGGAATACCAAGTTCTAGTTATCTCGGAACCTTTGACGTTCAAGCAAACGTAAAATTGCCAAACATAAACAGACGGGCTCATTCGACGCGACCTCTTGGATTTGTGTGGAGTCTTTTTACTAAAGTTCGTTTTGGTATTATCATGGAAAACATTCTGGAACCCAGCAGCTCCGACGACAACATGCCGCCGGATAATAAGAAAGATCTACAATCATTACTCTCGTCGGAGGATGATTTTTTCGAGCCACCATCTAGTAGCAGGCGCGATTCCTCGGGCAACGAAGGCAAATCGAATCAAGCTCTCAAAACAGAGTTCGAGGATATTATAATGCCTGAAATGGGCCACGATAGCAGTGCGATCGTAAAGGAACAGAAGGAACGGGATCGAGAGAAGCGAAAGGAAAGCAAGAGCAAACGCGAGCTGGAAGAAGAAGAACGAGAAAAGATGCAGTAAGCAAACAGCGTTTAGTTTCTTTCATAGCACTATGTTACCTACTTTTCTTCGTTTTCAGGGTGCTTGTATCAAACTTCACTGAAGAACAACTTGATCGGTACGAGATGTACCGACGAGCTGCATTTCCTAAAGCTGCCGTTAAAAGACTTATGCAAACAATCACCGGATGTTCCGTGTCCCAGAATGTAGTCATTGCAATGTCCGGCATAGCGAAGGTGTTTGTTGGGGAAGTGGTCGAAGAAGCCCTAGATATGATGGAGCGGTCCGGCGAAACAGGAGCCATTCAACCC
The DNA here is from genome assembly GCA_914969975.1 of Anopheles atroparvus. Taxonomy (NCBI): domain Eukaryota; kingdom Metazoa; phylum Arthropoda; class Insecta; order Diptera; family Culicidae; genus Anopheles; species Anopheles atroparvus. The sequence goes on along the minus strand of CAJZCY010000002.1, from coordinate 29,387,486 downwards.
AAGTATTTGCGGGAAGCTGTTCGCCAGCTCCGAAACAAGGGACAGATTCCAAATGGCCGAGGGCATAAACAATTTTTCAAACTGAACTGATGTGTGTAGGATTTCAATAAACAAAATATGTAATATACATCCATCGAATTGATTTTATTGTATTCCAAATTAACTCTCTAGGATGGTTATATGGATAAAAACCTGTCAGCAATTCAAAAATTGAAAACTTTTCGATGAACTTGGATTTGACTTGGAATGGCTGACGAACTCGTTAACGCGACCGTACAAGATACATATATGTCGTTTCGTTCTATCGGTCTATAACAACCTTTCAAGTTCTCTTTTCCTAGACCGCCATTACTTCGGGTCGCATCTGTCAAAACGTTTATTGTAAACGCTCCCAAACTGGATGCGGTAAAATTTTTCGACCCCAGGTAGATTTTAATATTCTCCGATATTCCGGTGTGAAAGGCATCGAGGACACTTTCATTTCTTTTCCGTGTGTGTTCAGGCACTGAGATTTTGCCAAAATGGTAAGTTTTACAGTGCAACAATGTTGTAATATGCTTAACAACAAACGCCGTGCACGGAACGATGCCAGGTTATGGCGTCGTCGTGGAAAGGCACTCTAAACAATGGACACTACATAGTTTTTTTTTTGTGTTTTCGGCTTTTTCAGACGATTGGCAAAAACAACAAAATGATTCAGCTCCTGAACTACAGGGTGCGAATCGTTTTGCAAGACTCGCGTACGTTCATCGGAACATTCAAGGCCTTCGACAAACATATGAACCTCATCCTAGGAGACTGCGAAGAGTTCAGAAAAATCAAGCCGAAAAACACCAAACTGCCAGAGCGGGAAGAAAAGCGTGTACTAGGATTTGTGCTGCTGCGCGGAGGCAACATTGTGTCGCTAACGATTGAAGGTCCGCCACCACCGGAAGAGGGGTTACCACGCGTTCCGATTCCGGGTGGCGCCGGTGGGCCCGGTATGGGACGGGTGACGGGCCGTGGCATGCCGGCCAATATTGCTGGCGTTCCGGCCGGACTACAGGGGCCGGTGCGCGGTGTTGGTGGACCCTCGCAGCAACACATGGCACCGGTTGGCCGTGGTCAGCAAGTGTCCGCCCCGCCACAGATGCGCCCGATGATTCCAGGTGGTCCTCCACCAGGCATGATGCCGGGTGCCGGCCTCAATCCGATGGCAGGGATGGCCCGCGGAGCGCCACCACCGATGCGAGGCCCGCCGCCCGGTATGATGCGCGGCGGTCCGCCTCCAAGACCTTACTAACCGTTTCACTGCATACAAACATAATTAGATTTTAGCAGCTTTCCACCACATTTCAAACAAAATAGGAAACTCCGATTATTCTAAAAAATGTAACTCTTCTACATTGTATATTCATGTAAGGAATAAATCGAATGAATTTCTCAAAAGAAAGCCGTGTACAATCGAATAGTTTTTATAAATTTTAATCGCCCTTTTATCTCAGACACGGCACGAAAAAGTTTGATGAAATTCCGGCATTTTACTCATGGCATGGACAAACTCAATCTCCGCTATGTTGCCGTTGTTCTGTAGATCGATTTCTTTAAGAAGCTGAAAATATAGCATTGCGTTCCGTGAAGCATTTTGTTTTTCCCCGTAAGTGAACATAATCCGTAAATTCTTACCACATCCGCTATACTTTGTTTTTCAGCCTCTTCCAGTGAGTCGTGCTTGGTCAACCGATCGCACAGAATCAGAATGTCCTCTTTTGTTATCACATTATCATTATCAAAATCTAGTGGAGCATAATCGAAATGAATGTCACGAAAATGTGACGAAAGCTCACGGTAGACCTACCATACAGTTGAAACGCCCACGTTGCTTTAACCGACAGGGGGCATTTTTCCGAGAGAACGCTGAACAGATCTAGGAGGTCCTCGAACGAAAACCGTTCATCGTTTTCCGACGAAAACACGTGCAGCAAACGGTCACGGAAGGGATTGTGCTGAAATATCAATCAAAAGCTTACTCATCTCACCTTCACAACCTTCCGAACCCGTCTCCGTTGTGGTTTACCTTCAATTGAGGAAACAACTCCACCACATCTTGCTCGGGGAACCGTTTCGTTAGGGAAAAGTTGCGTCCCCCGTCAAGGACGAGAAATTTTTGCAATATGTATATAATTTCGGACTTGTTCAGGTACGTTAACTCGACGTATTCTTCCAGCTGTTCGTTGGTAATGAACACGCTCTTATTACTGCCCATCGCAAACCCGAAACTGATCGAATAACCGAATTACTTTGGCCTCCACTTGGCAGCAATCGAATCAATTAGGATCAATCAGACTAAAACTAACACAAGCGCGAAGGGAACACCCCAATGCGTTTAGATTCAAATACAGGCAACGTTCAATGATCGAACACATCCAATATTGGGCAAACGGTTGTGATAAACGATTTTATTTCTCTTTACCTACCCGAGAGAGGATCTCAACCGTTTTCCACGCTAAAAAATCATCGCTAGTATGGCTTGGCCCGGTGACTCACGTGCAACTTCTGTTTCAAACTTTTGCTCGCGCTACTGACGGTCGGTTCCGCTTCATCCCGAGGCTTCCACAGCGTGATCAAACCGCTTTCGCCCGTGGCAATCAGATACTGCGCCTGTCGTTTGATGGGAGGAAAAACCATTAAAAAGAGACATATAGATAAGCGAACTGATGATAAGAATGGACGCCAAAGTGGTTGTGCGAGTGGATACTTTGGCAAGATCAAACATGAGGAAGACGAGAAGAAGAAAAAAAGCTACGGTTTCGATATTGTGTACCTTTTCATTGTAAACACTTGCGCGGACTATTTGCCTGTTTCCGCTGAACGATCGATCTGGAAGAAGGCATTTGTTATCGTACTTCAGCGTTCGTAGGCATTCCGAACTAAAAAAAAAAAAAACGCAATGTTGTTGTTATTTTCATTTCTAGATAAGCCTTTGTGATAGTCAAGCCAGAAAATTTTCAAGAAGTACCTACCCTTTGTTGTAGTTTGAACCGGCAAGTACAAAAAAGCTCCCATTGCCATAGTTATGCGTCCCAACAACGTTGCAATCGATCGCTGATGTACGCCGTATGGCTTGCGTGATATTTTCGCGATCAAACATAGCCACGCTGTCCTGACTTTCCACATCGTACAAATGTAGATCGTTCGTTGTGGTAATGCATGCCACCAGATCCCTTCCTTTCGGATCCTTGTGCCAGTTGATGGAGTCGATCGACGTTTCCACATTGAAGCAGTATTCCATCGCATCATCTTCGGTTGCCTTCGATATGTCGAACACATTGATAAGCCCGTCCACACTGGCGCTGGCGAGCCGGTCCGGGTTGGTCGGATGAAACCGCACGTTGGTGATATCGTCACTGTGGCACTCCCAATAGCTGCCGAGAGTTGTGCGTTCACGTACGTCGAAGAACAGCAGGAAGCTATCGCCGTTCTTCTGCTCCTCGCTCGACGCACAAAGGACGCGATCGTTCTGGTTGATATCACAGGACGTCATCGTCTTCTTCAAGCCCTCCGATGTATCTGGAAGCCAGGGAGAAGAAAAGGGAATTTTACGAACCGATCATCTTTTACGAAGCAATCCGGAAATCTTACCTTCGAACCGGTGTACTTCTTTGCCGGTTCGTACATCGTACAAAAAAATATCCCCACCCTCCGTGCAGCAAACGAGGCTGTTGGAATCTGCATTGAAAAACCGCACCCCACGGATACCGCTTTTGTATTTGCCGAATGTCCCATTGGCGAGAGCTAGTTCACCGCTATCGCGCACGTGATACAGTTGCAATTCTTTGCGAGACAACCCGACGGCTAGCGAGGTAGAATCGTTGGACTGCGATAAGTGTAGCCCGCAGGTACGTTTCAGCGATGCGGCCACTTCAAAACTGGCCGTTACGTCGTGTCGAAACAAATCGATCAACTCTTTACTGCTACAGGAATCGGCGTCGGGTACAGGGGATTCCTCGTCAGAACTTTCAGGGTCTGAAAGCAAATTTTCTCCGTTCAGTTAGAATTCCGTGATAAGTACATCTTATTCACAATTCTTTAGTCTAATTTCAAACATACCTTCAAACATATTTGTTTGGTTTTTTGCTTACTGAACAAACTTTACCGCAATGTGCTGTATGGAATATGTGTGGAAGGCCCAAATAACAACGTAAAAACACGTGTAAAATAAACCGGTGTTTTGACAGTTCCCACTTTGACAACACTCGCTCTTTGAGCGCGCTTTTTGTTGACGCCACTGTTTACTTTGATTTCGGGCGGTTCGGGCAAGCGATCGTTCAAATGAAATTGTGTAGAATTGCAAATCCAAATAACGCATACACAAAACATGAGTGAAACAAAAGTGAATGTGGCCAGTGCAACCGATCTACTGTTGCTCGGGGAGTCTGCAAAAGATGTGCCACCCAAGGAGATAGCGCGGGCCGTTTTGAAGGGACTTTGCCACCAGGAGAGCGATATCGGTTTGTACGAGTGTTTGTTTACGAGTATCATCCATCATTTTGAACCGAAGGAATTTGAAGCGGATGTATCCTGTATCGTTCTACCGCAATTGGTCGTCTTTCTGGAAAAGGTACACATTACCGGCTAGCTTTTGATACGATTTCATCGATTTATTTGAACCTTCCATCATCTCCCCCCGCCTCTCCCAACTTTTCGCAGATCCAGAAAGAGTTGCAAACGAATGCTCTTTCGTACTTCTTTGTGGAAAATCTAACAATATTGCTACGCCTGGCCGATGTACTGCAGAAGCTTATCGAATATCTCGTGAAGCAGGCGGAACGATGCCAATTATACCATTCGCTAGCCATTTTCCCCGAATATTTGCTCCGCTGCTACACGATAGTGCGACAAAACTATATCGCGATGGCCAAGGAATCGAACGTCCTGGAAGCGATGAAAACGTTGTACGCGATTTGCAAGAAAATACTTATGGCATTTCTTGACCTGCTGTGCCCAAGGGATGGGACCACCCGTGGGAGTTACTTTCTGCTGATGGATAATGAGGAAGAGTACGAATGTTTAGAGAAAGGTAGGGAAAACATCTCAAAGTGTCAAGCAAATCTTCCGCATTCTTGACGAATTTATGTTTATTTTAATTGCAGTGTGTACCCTGCTGGCGAGTGTTGGAAATGAGATCAGCCCTATAGACTCACTGTTGGCCAGCGACGTCTGGAAGGCAATCGTGAAACTGTCCACCGAACATGCGGAGCACTGTGTTACGAGCAATCGAACCAGCTGGCTGTCGCAGATCATCTTAACGTTGAACAGCGGAATTGACACAACGTTCAACGAAATTCGAATTAAAAATGAAGCTTCCAAGCAGGCCACGATTTCCCTAAAATTGAATGCATTCTTCCTTCGGGTGATGCTGAAGCTGCTTTGGCTTCTGAAGCCGCACACGACTCCCGAGTTGTTCCATCCAATTGTGGCTACCTTATTGCAAATCAAAGCAAGCATGAGACCAAATTCGGGGCTCTGCAGTGAGCTAGTAGCAGGGATCGATCAATACTTGCACATCGGATACATGGCGATTGTCGAAAGTTCCATTCGTTCTGAGTCATTTGCAAAGGTAAGACGGTTTGGTTTGAATGAAACGGATGGATTCATGATCCGTAACTTATATAATCTGGTACTTCTTTCACAGGAATTTTGCCAACACGAGTGCAAGACAACGGAAGAAATACATTCGTTTTACACTCTCCTGATGCACGTGATCGGACAAGTCGTGTCTAACGCAAACGACAGCAATCTGGTGGCTTTCTACTGCTACCGACCGAATCTCCTGGCTTACGTATGTACCCTCCTGAAACGGTCAGATTCTTTACTCCTTCATAACACTCCGCTGTACAAGCAACTCCTCACCCATTGCTCGGGGTTAATTTTAATGGGCGCCCGGTTGAGAAATCGCGAGGCTCAGAAAACTATCGAAGAAACCTTGGTTCGCATGGTGCTGCAGGAGCACTACCACACGGCTTTGCTAGGAATTGACCTGTGGTCGGTGTTCGTGCGTTATCACTCCACCCAGCTGTTGTTCGGCTACTTTGTGTTTTGGAAGAAAATACACGATCATTACTCGTTGTTTCGCACACGGCCGCAGCAGGTTTACGTTGCCCAACTTCTACGCAATTTGTGGGTATTTCTGCCTGCCACGCAGAAGGGTAAACTGCTCGACACCTATCCCGTATCCGATAAAGCTAATGATCGTTTGTGGGCGACGACTGTTCCACTGTCCGGGGAGATCGATGAAGTACGCCGTAAGCTGTTTGTAGCATCCGTAGAGAAGCGTTTGCAAAATGGGACGAATTTGCTGCAGCAACGTCCCACCGTTGAAGGCTTTTATGAGATGTTAGGACTGCTGTTGATCGGGCACAACACGCGCAGGTTATGTAAAGAGACGCTAAATCAGGTTTGGAACACGCCTTTAGATTGGCATGAAATTTGGAACACCCCAACTGCAGGAACCTTACTCCACTGCCTGGAAAAGAGTACCGAAAAGATCCCCGATGGCATGCTGCACTCGATCAATAGTTTCGCTCTTTCTGATTCGAGCGCCTTCCTGAAGTGTATGATCGTAAAGCTGGTGGAAAAAGCGAACTCAGCCGTCGGCGTATCATCGTTTGTTGAGCCGCTCCTCATGGACGATTGCCTTTTTATTGTTGCCCTTGCATATACTATGATAGGGAAATTGAACGAAAAACAGCATTCTGGGGTTCAGCAGTTGCTGGTAAAATCTCCTCACATAAAATCGCAACTAGCAATTTTGCAACAAAACAAACATCAGTCGAAAAAACTGCAATCTGGTCCCTGGAACGAAAGTATTCCATTGTCGGTTTCGCACCATTGTCGTTCGTCACCCGTACCCGTCGTTGCGCCTGAGTCTTGTGGGGACATGACGATGGTGATTAATAGCAAAATTGATGAACTTTTCCCCGACGATGACGATGAGGACGATAGCATGAACGAGCTGGATATAGGTCTACTGACGGATACTGTATCGGAGGCAAAAAAGCGTAAAGTCGAGGAGATAGAACAGCACCCCGAATCGCCTAATGAGGCCATCACGCGGTGCCTTTGCGAGCTAGAAGGGCAGGGAAAATTGTTGGAAAAACTGGTGCAATCTAGGGAGCTGAAAGTGACACAGAGAGGACGATTGCAAAGCATTATCTCTACGTTAGCGAAGGCGTTGGACAGCTGACAACAATAGGAGCAACAAATATATTGTAAATATGGGTTACCTGATGGGTAGGTCTCATTTTATTGCATAGTATTTAGATATAAGATATATATTTTTAAATGCTCAGGTTTATGTACGTATATAATAGCATATAATAATGAGAAATAACGCATCCACGTTTTTTTTTTAATTGTGTTAGTGATGTGTTATCCGAAACTAACATGTTGCTGATAATGGTTATATTTTTTGTTTGGATTTTAGTTATCGTGTAGTTACTGTACTACTTAATAATAGTTAGGCGTAAGGTTAATAGTCATGAACAGCAGTTCCCTTCTCAATGCCCATGAACTTGATCATCCAGCCAATGCCGGCAAAGTTAAACGTCTTGATGTACCGCACCTGCACGACGCTGTTATTGCTTATGTAGTTTGCCGGCTTGTCGCCTCCGCAATGCTCTCTGGCAACCTTTTTTTGTTTGCCCGTTTGAGGGCTGCCGCCATCGGCCGCCTCCTCGACGTCCAGTATCTGCAGGAAGTCCGTGGTACAGGACGACTTGCTGCCGAGATCAAATACTTCGAACCGTAGCGCGACCACGAGATTGGCGGGGACACTCACCGTCCACAGGCACTCCATGCGCGATCGGTTGTTGGCCGGATAGAGTGGACTGCTGAAGACGCCACCGTAGTTGAACAGCTCCCCGCCACAGCCCTGACCCTGGTCGGTGGCAAGGTACGTCGCGTCAAGCAACAGGGACACGTAGTCCCGGTCGGTCGGCGGCAGCACGACTCGTAGCACGTTGCTGACGGTGAATATCGGGTCCGGCGTGACAAAGTTGCAGTACTTGCCGAGCAGCCGATCTTCGCCCGGGCCGTCGTACACCTTGATCGCGTGCTTGTCGCACTCCACATTGTACAGGTAGAAGCTGTTGAAGTACAGCGCGATCGTGTAGTTCTGTGGCACCGCCACCGTGATCGTGCACGTTTCATTCTTGGCCATCTCATTCTGTACTAGGCGTCCCTGCAGGGCGGTGTAGTTCTTCGCACACCGGCTGCTCTCGTGGATGCGTAGAGCGACACCACGGCCTTCGATGGAGAAGTCACTTTCGAACTTAACGTACACGCGGTTCGTGATGGACACGTACGTGCTCGGCAGATTACCGCTGCCACAGTAGATGTGATAGGCGTTCGGATAACGGGTACCCTGGACGAAAATGGAAATGTTATTGTTTATGTTTCAAGTCATCAGCGGTAGAAATTAACTTTCAGCACTATTGACGGTTACAAACGACGCCCATGCGAACGATTCATCCCATGAAACCATGCAAATACGGTTGAAGCATATAATGAAGCAAACGAAAAACGGGCCTACATTCTGTGATTTTTTGTTTTGTGATTGTTTTCGCCTTTTTATACCAGCAATAGGGACAAAGTTATGAATATAAATTCCACGTGAGCTGTGTTGCCGTTCGTAGCCGGCGAAATCGCGCAATGTTCTAGTACTTACTTGATAGAAACTCGTTTTACTAGCGCTACCTCCATTGAAGATTAAAGTACTGCCAAGTCCCTCATAGATGACGGACTTAAGCTTTAATGTAAGAGAAGATATTATGAACGGATGAACTCAACCAAGCCCTACGATTGCACTTACCGAAGCGTCCCGAATACCCAAATAGTCCCTGCATTTTCCACCGCTTTCGTCGTAGGCCTGTAGGTCCATCTGTTCGAACTGTATCTCAATATTCTTCCCTGCACCGACCTCCAGCTCCCACATGCATTTGGTGTTCGGTGGATATCGATTCGCTCCTCCGAAATTCGGTGTGCTGAGTGTCACGAGCAGCCCTCCGGTAAGGTTATGCTGCATTGCACCACACAGGGACGGCACGAGGGACACGTTCGCCTCGAAAAGCGTGCCCTTGAGCATCGAGTCGGTCTTGTAGCGGAAGTGAAGTGCCGACCCGAAGGTGGTCTGCGGTGCGACTGGTTCATTGCCGCAGAAACGCCCGATCAGCTCGGCGAACACACTGGCACCATCGCGCAGCTCGACGAAGTTGTCCGAACAGTCCGTCACGTTGCGTGCCGTACCGACGTGGAATTGCGAGAACGTCGCCTGTAGCGTGTAGCCGCTCGGTGCCTGGAACGTATACTGGCAGTCCATGACGTGCGCGTTGTCGCTACCCAGCACGTTGAATGTGTACCAGGGCGTCCGCTCGTCGAGCTTGTGGTGCTGGTCGCAGTCGGGCGTGTAGAGGATCATGGCGGACATCTTGGCCGCGGACGACGTGAACGATTCCGCCTTGAACGTGATCAGCCCGTGGCTACCGGTGATCGCGATCGGCGGTGCCTGCGCCGTCAGGTTGCCGCACAGCAGCGCCAACCGTTGCTCCTGCTTGGGCTCCAGTCCGCGGAACACCTCCACCGTGTCAAAGTAACACAACTCCGTGTGCTCAACCTCGAGCGTTTCGAAGCGCACCGTTACCTTCTTACCGGGCGGGATGGTAATGTACCAGCGGCAGACGAGCGCCGGACGATACGTTCCATCCGGCGGTAACTGCTCCGGGCTGCGGATAAGGCTCGTGGCCGTTATGTTGCCACCGCACGTGTCCAGCCGGTACTCGAACTTGAAGCCACGCGCCTGGATGTAGCGGTCGGTGCGGAACACGATCGAAGCCCGGTCCTGCACCCGTAGACGCCCGGGCGGGTTTTTCATACAGTACGTGCCCATCTTCTCCCAGGTGAGCGGTTCGGCGAACTCCAGCTTCCGATACACGGTCAGGTTGTCGTACGCGCACACGGAGGTGGCCATCATATCTTCGAGCACGAAGTCGAGGAAGTTAAACTCGATCCCACCGTCGGTCTTGTTCGCAAGGAACGTGTAGTTGCACACCTGCAGGTTGTTGTACTTGTCCGGGTAGTTGGGACTCACTATGATGTTCGTTTCATGGCTGGCGTAGAATATTCCTACAAAAGGGGTGAAATCACAATAGATAATATGGTGATACGTTAAAAGTAACTAGCAGAATGGTCATAAAACGAATGAGGCAATGCGGCATGAACACGTCATTTTCAAAGTATTTTAATTTATATAACAATTGGATCCCTCACGATATGTTGCTCAAATAACACATCATCAAATTTGAATTTTTCCCTACTGATCGTCAGCTCAAAATCAAAGAAAGTCTCATTAATTTTACATCAGTTGCTCGTGGCCACTTACCTCCACAGTTCGATTCCCAGTTGATGGTGAATCCGTCCAACTCAACGGAGTCGTCCGTGCGGAAGATCACCTTCATATCGGTGCCGGTCGAGTTGAAGGAAGGTGGCGTTTCCTTGCCACACACCCGCCCCAGGCTGACCCACCCATCCGGCCGGCGATCGAACAGTTCCACGTAGTCCTTCGTGCAGTTCGGGCTCTTTTCCAAGTTGAACCGATCGACGAAGGTGATCCCGATGTGCTGGCCGGCGTTGGCCCGCAACAACCACACACACTCCTCCCTCGGTCGGTACTTGCCCTTGTCCAGCGGCGATCCGAACCGGGGCATCCCCGCGTGGAGCGTTCCGCCGCAGCCAAACGTTTTGGTGCTAAGCCGCAGCTCGAAGTCACCCGACCGGCTGTACAGCTTCGTGTGGTACTCGACGAACAGGAGGTGCTTCTGGGTGCTGATCGATCCCGCCTCCGGACGCATGTCCTTGCAGTACCGCCCAAGCTGTGGACTGAGCGGCGTCGGTCCGTTGTACACGATCAGGTACTCCATATCGCACGCCAGCTGCGGATCGAACCGCTCGAAGCTGATGTCGATCAGGGTCTGATCGGGATAGGTGACAACCCACGCGCAGTGCAACGGCTGCTCGCCGAAAGTGCCCTGCGGGCGGGAAATGTTACCGACCGTAGTGAACGAACCACCGCACTGGTGCACCCTGTAGTCCATCTTGAACGACTGCGGGAAACCGACGTAATTTTGCACGACCGAAATGGCCGTATCGTGGAACGGTGACAGGACCAGCTCCTGCGTGGCGTTCTGGCAGAACCGCTTCAGTAGCACTGTACCAACGACACCGGGTGCCGCCCGATGCGATATATCGATACACATCCGCGTCATCGGGCCGGCGAACACCTCGACGAAGTTCATCGCCAGCGTGCCGACGTTCGGCCTGAGGGGATCGTTAGTTAAGCGACCCTGCGTTCGACTGTACGTGCACACGACCGTACTCACGTTGACCGGGGTTTCGATCCTTCCCTCCAATCCGTTCAGATTGCCAACGCAAATGGACGGTAGGTCGCTGGAAAAGCGCAACCGGAACCCGCGACTTCCGCTGCCGGCCCGGGAGAGGTACTGCACCAGCATCTTGTTCGCGCTGGAGAGGATCGGATCGACACTGCCCGCCGACGTCGTGATCATCTTGATGCGTGCGTTGTAGGATGCTCCATCGAAGAACGACAATCGCTGGGACCAGAACGGCGCACCGGCTGCCGATGCGATGTTAAGATCCAGAAACTCGATCTTGATGCGCCGCCCATCGGGAACTGTGATGCGCCACTCGCAGAACGCGGACGGCTGCAACTCCTCACCGTAGCCAGGGCTGGTGATCTCACCGGAGTCTGCCTCGATCGCCTTGCTGCAGCGGCTGTAGTTGAGCGCAAAGTTGAGCCGGAACCCGCGCCAAACCGCGTTCGGCTTGAACGACGTAAAGACGATCTTCACCCTCGGTAGAAGGCTCACGATCGGCTGCTTCGGGATGGTCGTGCCACAGAACGAGCCAAGTTCGAGCATGGTCGCGTTCGGGCCCGGAAATAGCGTGTAGATCTTCACGTTATCGTTGGCCGAACAGTTGACGCTGTTCGGGAGGTGCAGGTCGGCAAAGGTGAGACTGAGCGTTCCGTGCAGGCCCTCCTGGATGTAGTACTCACACGCGGTCGCCGACGGGTAGCCGCCCAGCAGTGGGTAGTTCTTGGACGAGATCGTTCCTCGCGCACCGCGCACTGTTCCGCCGCATTTGGCCAGACTCACCTGCAGTTTGAACCGTCCGTTGTTGTTCGTGCGTCCGTTGAAGTACTTCAGCGAGAGCGCGTTTGTTCTGGTCATGATTTGCTTGGTGAGATCGGCGGAGCAGGAGTGCAGTAGCTCCGGGGCGGCCTCCGTCAACCCTTCCCGCAGCTGGATGTACTCGTTTTTGCAGTCCGCCACGTGTCCGAAGAACGACACCTCGACGAACTGGGCCTGCAGCAGCTCGCCGGCCGGCGCCAGGAAGGACCAGAAGCACTCGCTGTGCGGTGGCGGTACGTCCGGATAGTTCGGTGACATGACCTCCGTTTTGGTGTACTGCGAGTTCAGCAGCACATTGCCACCACATTCGACGCTCACCTCGCGGTACAGCAAACGGAACGTGTTCGGACCCTGGATCCGGTTGGGTGTGAACTGCACGAACGCGCGATTACTACCCGTCTGGATGCTGCTCGGTATAGCCGTGCCAATGTACCGCCCGAGCAGAGGCGAGTGCTCGTCGATGCCGTTCCGGATTGCCACGAAGCCCTCGCGATTAAGTAGGGTCGCCCCGGGAAGGCTGATGTTGAGCTGGTCGAAGCTGAACTCTATCGTTCGCCCCGCGCGTACGCTGATGTTCCACATGCACGACATCATCGAGTGCAGCCGACTCGGCAGTTCGCTCAGGGCGGAAGTTTTGTTCGGCTGCGTGATGACACCGTTCGGTTCCGTCAGTAATCCTCCGCAGAGGAGTGACACACTACCGACGAACCCGGTCCGGTTCAGATAGTAGTCCGTGTTAAACTCCACCTTCAGGTAGGGCGTCCCTTCGAACGATCGCTTGTCGCGGAAATTGTAGGTACAGATGCGCCCGAACGACTTCCACGTGAACAGATCGCTCGAGCTGAACACCTCAATGTAGTCCGTCAGACAGCTGTCCGTTTCGTCCAGGTCGATGAAGTCGAAATTCAGGAACGGGTGGTACGTCGGGACGGCCGACTGCAGGATCCAACTACAGTTTAGCCCGTTTTGGTAGCCCCGCGGGTAGCCGGGGGAAGACAGATTGAACACTTCGTCGGTTCGGTTCAGCAGGACGGTCGCGTGGCCACCGCAGAAGAACTCATCGTCTACGGCAATTTCGGTGGCCTCACTGACCGCCTTCTGCTGCCAGCTAAGCGAAAACGTGGACGAATCGATCACGTCCGAGTGGTCGAGCACAATGTACACCACGTTCGTGGTCGACACCACCGGTTTCGGTTTAATGTATCCACAGGTGGTCAGGAGCGTAACGGCCGTTTCATCGTATCCGTCGTAGATCTGTACCACAGAAAAAAAACCTCCTTCAAACAGTGGAAAAACACCTACAAAATCTCTATGGTCAATATAGCTTACAGTAAGGGTGCCATCACACATGAATGGATCATTCGTATGACGATCGACAGCGAAACGGTTGAAGTTGATCGATATCACCGAACCGATGTCAACGGTAATACGCCAGCCCATATTTTCCGACCGGGTGTAGCCTCTCGGGAACATCGGAGACGTGATCGTGCCACTCGAACCGGTGAGCTCGCTTAAAGTATCTGTCGGAAAAGAAATCTTTTATAAAATCATACAACCAAAAGTTTTGCCTAAAAAGAAGTAAAACGTTCGCGAATACTACTGTTTCCATAAAATCGAATTACAAGAGTACACTGCTTATGCCATATCAAGGTAGATAAACACACACCGTACGAATACTCCGCCAGGAATCCCTTCGCCACACCAAGCTCGTTCGACCGGAACTTGACCCAGAAGCTGCTCGCCTCCGTTAGGTTCAGTGGGATTTGCTTGCCGCAGAAATCGCCCAACAGTTTGCCCCCGCCATTCTTCTCCCGGATCTCCAGATAGTCCCCGTTGCATCCGTCTGACGGTTCGATGTCGAGCTCCTTGATGAGCAGCGACAGCTTGTTTCCCGGCGAGGCTATCAGCTCCCAGACGCACTCCACCTTCAAGGGATAGGTGTCCGGATAGTTGGGTGAGGCAAACTCACCCGCCAGTGCAGTGAGACGTCCTCCGCAGGCTGAGGGTGAAAGGAGCGAAAGGGAGGGAGCAAATCATATGGTCGTCGTGGAAGAAGCTATTTCCTGAAGCTTTAATTCTTTCTTCACCACACGCACCATTGTCGAGTGTAGTGTACGCGATCTCTATGAACAGATTGTCGATCTTCTGCAGGTACAGATCGTCGGAGCTGATCAGTACAGTGAGCGCATTCCCGCGGCTCACGATCGCCGGAGGGATTTTGTGACCGCAGTTTTCCAATCGCAACGGACCGTCGGTGGTTTCACCCTCGAACACCGAGAGGCTCGCTAGGCAGTCTCCATCGGAGTCGAAGATGCTCTGATGGACGATCGTCAGCGTGATGCGTTGCGTTTGCTCGGGGGCCACCAGCACCCAGGTGCAGTTATCGGAGGACATCTTGTGCGCCTTGTTGAGCGTGATGGTGCCCGGTGCGTTCACCACAATCCGCGATCCGCAGTTCTGCAAAATGGGAAACACAAGTTTCTCCTTGTCTAGTATATGCATATTTCACGTTTTCTCTATCCGTTTATTACCGTCGCGTAATTTGCGCGGAATCCTTTTGCCTCGTAAATGCCATCGGACTGGAAGGTGACCAGCAGTTCGTTCCCGGTGGTCCTGACGGTGGCCGTATCTCCGCTTCCGCACAGCTTCAGAAGCAGCTTGTCGATCGCGCGCACATTGCCATCGTACACCATGAGGGCGTCGCTGGTGCAGTTGTCCGATTTTTGGATCGCCCAATCGTTCAACGTGAACTGCAGCGTGTGCGACATGTCGGTTTTAATGATCCACGAGCAGGAAGCGTTGGTTGGATAGTTTTTGGGGTAGTTGGGCGAGGACAGGAAGCCCTCGTGGTTCATGATCCTTCCGCCACATTCTGTAGGAGTTGAGGAAGATATGTTTAGTCATTTTATTTGTGATTGGTGGCATTCAAACTGCATGGCACTCACTCTGATTCGATGTCGTGTAACGCGCCCGGAACCCTTTGTACGTGAAGGTGGTGTCACTGTAGAACTTCACAAACAACTGGTTGCCGCTGCTGACGATGCTGACCGGTTCCTTTTGCTCGTGGCAGAGCGTCGCCAGAACGTGCGTAAAGTTGGCATCGCTGGCGACCCGCAGCCCATCAAAGCGACACTCGTCGCCCGTTTCCATGTGGAAGTCCTCCACGACCAGATTGATCACCGTTTCCGGCTCGGTCGTGATGGTCCAGTGGCACTCCGTTAGCTTGGGGTACTGGTTCGGGTAGTTCGGCGAGCTAAGCACACCGTACGGCTTGGTCAGTTCGCCACCGCACCCGTTGATGGACCATTCCGCCCGGAATCCCATCTGTTCGCCGCTCGAGTCGGTGTGGAAGATCAGATCGAGCGTCCGGCCGATGCTGACCATCGGGCTCGGCTTGTTGGCGCAGAAGCGGCGCGTCATCGGTAGATCACCCGCGCCCATCTCCTGCAGCTCGAGATAATCGAACGGGCAGCGCTGGGTCGTGTTCTCCGCGCTCACCAGCTGCCCGATCGACTCAAAGTCGAAGTGAGAGAACTCCAGGTTGATCCGGTTGCCCGGTGGCACCGTGATCGTCCACCGGCAGTCCGCCGAGGAGGGGTACTCGTTCGGGAAGTTCGGCGACTCGATGAACCCGCCGTACCCGGTGATGTTACGCCGGCAGAGTATGTTGTACTTGAGCTGGAAACCGCGCCGCTGGTTAGTGTCGTCCGTACGCATCCGAATGTACGCGTGGTTCGACTCGGTGTTCAGCACCAGCGGGTCCGTGTCCGAGGTGCAGAAGCGTCCCAGTTTCCGGCCGCTCATGTCGAACCCATCGTAGATGTCTAGGTAGTCGTACAGGCAGTTCTTGTGGCTTTCCATGTCGAGATCGGTGAACACGATGTGGATGGCCGAGCCGAGGCTGGTCGAGATGCGCCACACGCACATGGCGTTCTGGCCGTATGGTAGCGGGTAGT
The DNA here is from genome assembly GCA_914969975.1 of Anopheles atroparvus. NCBI lineage: Eukaryota > Metazoa > Arthropoda > Insecta > Diptera > Culicidae > Anopheles > Anopheles atroparvus. The sequence goes on along the minus strand of CAJZCY010000002.1, from coordinate 29,371,285 downwards.
TTGGCGAGATGATGGAGCCTCGGGGGGACGTTAGGACACCACCGCAACCGGTCGACGCCGAGTCCCATTCGAGCAGGAACCCGGCGTAGTTGCGCGAACTGTCCGAGAAGAAGCGCAAGTACAGCTGGTGGCTGAATGAAATCGTCCCGTTGAAGTTGTCCTCGCCGCAGAAGGTACCGATCAGTGGTGCGCTCGACGATCCTCCGTTCCGAACCGTCAGCCCATCGAAACGGCAGGATTTGTGTTTCTCCATCGTGAAATTTCGCACCAACAGCATGATCTGCTGGCCCATTGGTACGGTGATGACCCACTCGCACACCTTATTGGAGAGGTAGTTCTTGGGCCAACCGGGTGACTTGATGATGCCACTCGTTGCGAAGTAGTTTCCACCGCATGCTGCAAAGAAACAAAAAGCGAATCAAAGTAAGCCATTTTATGACGATCCATTCTATCAATTGTCATTGATTTAAGTTAAGATTTTTGATACGAAAAAAAAGCTTACATTTTTCCACATCGATAAAGGTGAATGCCACAGCGAAGCCATCCTTCGATGAGGAAGAATCCGTCACGAACCGTATCGTGAGCATATTGCCGGAGCTGGTGATCGCCGGTGGCTTCTCCGAGCCGCAGTACCGCCCAACCAAGCTGTCCGCCATCGACGAGTTATCGAACACCTGCACGTAGTCGTACACGCAGTTCGCGCTCAGCTCCAGCTCGAAGCTGTTCCACGTCAGCTGGATGGCGTGCCCGACCGGTGCGACAATGATCCACTCGCACTGCGCATCGTGCTGGTACTTGCCCGACTCGGCGATCGCCGGCGAGCGTATGATGATGTCCTCCCTCGTCAGTACACCCCCGCAGCTAACGTCGAAGAAGGAAAAGTTGCCCTTAAAACCGCGCCCCGAAATCGACCCGTCCGAGACGAAGCGCAGCAGCAGCACGTTCTTGGAGGAGATGGTACGCGGCGGCGGTTTGGTGCTGCAGTACCGTCCGAGCAGCGTCGCGTTCGTCGGCAACGGCCCATCATACAGCTCGACGTAGTCCAGCTCGCACTGCGGATAGCTGTTCTTCTCGATGTCAAAGTCTAGGAAGTCGAACGCGATCGCCTTCCCGAGCGGTGCCTGGATCGCGTAGTCACACAGCTGATTGGCGGTGTACAACTGCGGGTACGAAGGGGAGACTAGCTCGGTGCCAGGCTCGGTAAATGTGCCGCCGCATTTCACCTTGTACGTCAGGCTGAAACCGGGATGCGGCGACGACCAATCGGTGTGGAACTTCAGCAGCAGCGTGCTGCCGGTGGAGGTGTACGGGGCCGGCACGCGATCGCCGCAGAACTTCCCCAGCGAAGTGTCTTCCGTGCTGCGCCCGTCGAAGATTTCCAGGTAGTCGAACTTGCACGACTCGCTCTGCTCCAGATGGAATCGAGTGAACCGGATTTCAACCCGGCTTCCGACCGGCAGCTTGATCAGGTACTCGCAGTTGAGATTGTTCGGGTACAGGTGGTCCGTCTGTGAGAGTGGAGAAGCGATCGTCCCCTCGGGCTGCGTGTAGGTCCCGCCGCAACCGGGCACACCCTCTACCACCGCGTAGCTGATCTGGAAGCCGGCATCGTTGCCATTCTCGTCGCTGTGGAAGTACACCGTAGCCTTGTTGCTCGGCGTGATCAGTGGCTCCGGGTGGGATGTGTTGCAGTACTTTGCCAGCAGTGTGCCCTCGTCTTCCAGGCCGTCGGTAATCTGCAAGAAGTCGTAGTTGCAATTTTCGTGCGCCTCGATCTTCATGGTGAAGAAGGTGAACTGCAGCCGGCGACCTTGCGGCGCCTCCAGGAACCACTTGCAGTCCCGGTTCGGCGGGTAGTTGCCGGGCGTCCCGGGGGACGAGATGATACCGTGACTAACGACCGTTTTCGTGAAACCGCACACTGGATCGATGCTCTCCCAGTTCAGCGCAAACCCATCGTGTGCCGTTGAGTTGTCGGAGCGGAACCAAAGGTAAAGCATGTTGTGTGTGGAGATAATGTTCCCCCCATGTGGAAGCGTCCTCCCACAGAACCGTCCAATGATCTGAGCGGCCGATGTGCGACCATCATGAATCTGTAGGATGCAAACAACCAAACTTAAATACAACAATGGTCAATTGCCCTCGGCGGCCATCGCACCTACCTGTAACCAGTCGAATTTACACTCGCCGCTGATGCCAGGATTCTCCAGGTTGAACTGCGTAAATGTCACGTTCAGGACCTGCGTGTCATTCGTCTTGATAAGCCAGGCACAGCGCGCATTGTGGTTGTACGTCCCATTAAACTGCGGGTACCGCAACTCCCCGGACAGCTGGTTCAGAATTTGTCCGCAGGTGCGCGTATTCGTTTGACAGCGAGGACCCGTGAAAGCGGCCGGACAACGGCAAACGTACCGGTTTAGGAACGGGCTACAGGTTCCACCGTTCATGCACGGATTCGATTCGCAGGGGGAAACCGTGCGCATACAGTTCGGAGGCTTCGTGCCCGGTGGACAGGTGCAGCTGTAGTTTTGCGCGTCAATCTTGAAGCAGGTGCCACCGTTCTGTAAGGTATTTATATGAAGTTATTAGTGACTGTCAATGTTTCCTCATCACTATCATAGCATTTTAGTAACGCAGCGCATGACCACTTTGTCATGATTTGTTCTTTAAAATTATTTAAAAAAAACATTGTTTTTTTATAGTCTTAACTTCTTAACTGAACTGTATTTAAAAGGATCGTTTGTTTCTAATGAACCACGTTCACTCGGGGGTTCAACCATGAGGGCTTAGCTAGAAACAATAATTACCATTGCCCAACTCATTTAACTTTAGAAAAAAATATAAATCAAAGTATCATTACCCTGCATGGTGCGCTGGCGCAGGGATTCATCGTCGATCGGTAACACCCGGAGGGACCGAATCCAGATCCAGTGTACCCAGGCAGACATAAGCAACTTGGCACGGCACTTCCATAGTCCACGCAGCGAGCCATCGGATGGCAAAAGCCAGGCGTACAGCGGGAACCCTGCGCGAGGCACGTTCTTCCATCACCGGCGTATCCCGGTGGGCAGTTTCCGCAGCGATAGGAGCCCTGAGAGGAAAAATGATCTTTTTAAACAGTTCGTCGCTGCGGAATCGGACACTGAGCGTACCCGGGTGTTGATGCAAGTCACTGAAGGGGACGTGCTGCAGCCACCGTTGTTCGTTTCGCACTCGTTGACGTCGACACAGTAGAACCCGTTGCCAGTGTAGCCGGCCGGACACGCGCCGCACACGAACGACCCGGGCAGATTGATGCAGCTCACCTCCGGGTCCTTGGAGCAGTGCGGTCGCGACTCGCTGCACTCGTCCACATCGGTCGTGCAGGCCTGCGTTAGGCCGTTCGTTTTCCATCCCTGATCGCAGATGCACCGGTAGCCGTCCTTCGCCTGCACGCACGTCCCGTGCCCGCACAGGTCCGACCCGGCCGTGCTGCAGTCCTGCGATCGGCTCGTGCAGTGGATGCCCCGCCAGCCGTCCTGGCACATGCACGTGTAGCCGCCGTGAGTGTTATGGCACGTGGCACCATTCTGGCAGCCCAGCTCCGTGCCCGCAAATCGGGCACATTCGTTCACGTCCACGTTGCACGTCGGACCCTCCCAGTTGCTAGGACACAGGCACTGAAACGCATCGTACGAGCTTAGGCAGGTACCCCCGTTCTGGCACGGTCCACTGGCGCACCGGTTGACCAGCAGGCTTGTCATCAGAGCCGCCAGCTTTGTCTCGACCGCCTTCACTCGCCGTGCCAGCGCCCCGATCCGTGGAGGCGTCTGCGTGGCGTTGCTTGAGGATGATCTGTCGGGTAAAATTGATTACTCGTTTAACATCCTTCGACTTCTCCCAGGGACCGCATTCCTTACTGCTGTTCGAGGGCTACCACACGTTTGATCAATCCAAAGGGCCCGCTCACATACGCTGCCAGCAGTTGCACCTGTTCGGCCACGTTACCGCCGGGCAGGAACGCCTGCCCATCCGGGCCGGGCCGACCGTCGACCAGCATTTTCGACAGCGTCGGCAGCATCTGGTCTACGCTGATACCACCGATGTTTAGGTGACCGCTGCCCTTCATGTAGAAGGTGATGTTTTTGTCCTGGGCCGACTCAAAGATGATGTGGCCGTTGGTGGCAAATATTTTCGCCCTGAGACAATGAGACGGCAGAAATAGGTGATCATTCTTGTTTTCCCAATCTTGACCACAAGCCATTCTTACAATATACGCCTATTTAAATTAGTGCAAACATTTGAAAGGAACTTAACGAGGGACACGTATGTACAACAACCGATAACGATATACGCCCACTGCATGTTGTTCCACAAAATTCCGCAGCAATCTTCAAATTGTATCTCCAACGGCAAGGAATGGAGGGAGGAAACTGTAAGCTAACCGCACATCCCAGATAATTGATGCGCATCGATTTTATTAACAAGACGTACAAAAATATTCCTATAGACATCGCCCATTTAGGAGCAATCCAAAAATGTTCATGATTGAATTTGGTGTCTTTGCTACTACCCTGTTGAACAATTTGTAGGCGTAATAGGGGGAACTCACGACCAACGGCATACGCCCACAAAACAACGTAAATTTCATTATTTTTTTTCACTTTACATGATACCACCCACAATCGTGATAGAACAGAAAACGGAATTAATTGAAATTTTATTTCAAAGGTTTAATTTTTAAATCTTCTCGCTCAGTACTTATTAGCTTTATCACGTTTTTTTTAAATTAAATTTTCAACACATGTGTCTGATATACGAAAAAATCATAAAACAGCGTAGATTGCCCAATCGAGAAGATAGCATCACTTACTGATCATCCAAACCACCAATTGCACAGTCAAACAGTCCCATTAGGGTAAAAAGTGCCCAGCACAATTTGAGCCACATTTTCACTTCTCTCATGCACTAGAATTGTTTTTTGCTACCAATACTGCCCACATTTCCACTTCACTTCAACAGCTTAACTAGAGTTTTCAAAGCACTTTCAATAACCGAGGACACCAACTGAGCTCCCGGTCGGCTGGTTGGGCCTTTTTATACCGGAAACTATCCGGTGACGGCTTGAGCGCTTATCGCTGGAAAAACTGTTGCATGCAGGAAAACTAGCCGCGTACAGTGGAACACCCCCTGAAACCAATACCGCGAGCTGATAACGAGATAAGGGGCTAAAAGATGGCCCAGCCTGGACGGTGGGAGTTACAATAAACGCCACCTATCTACTAAACAGCGAAATGTTATAAATGAAAATAGACAATCAACGCAAATTATCATGGCATGTAAACCGAAACGGTTAAATTGAAGAAAAAAATCAGTTGATCAGTGACATTTAAATGAAGCCACATTGAAAGTACGCAGCCACAAAAAGTTCAAGCTGTTCTTTCGAGCACGTGTTAAGCGAAAAAAGAACAATTAATGCATTGATTTTTTTATTTTTTGTAAAGCGTGTGCCACAACTGTTAAATGATAACAAAATTGCTTGCGCATATAAATATTGTATTTTTTTTTTCGTTTGTCCGGATGGTATTAGTTTTAATAAGCCTCTTTTCAAGCACTTTACCGTTCGGAGTTGGTATAATATGAGCATAAGAAAACGAAAACACAGGAAAACAAATCGAACTTGGTTCACCAAACATTTTCTTTTATTTTCCCTTGCTGCTCTACATACGTTTACGAGAAACGTTCTCTGAGGAAAAAAATTGCACATTGCTAAGTTCAATGGACGTTTCCGAAATTTATTCGTAAGTTAACAGTTTCTTATCTACAAATATGTGTATATATATTTCATTTACTGTGGAGCACGGTTGAATGGGAGCGTGTATGTTGGGTTTTTTTTTTGTGTGCATCTTTTTCCCCCGATCTACAATGCCTTTTCCGCCCGAAACTGCAATTAAACTAGTTCTTTTTTAAATAGTAAATAGATTATGGCCGTTTTCTTCATCTAGGTTTATGAGACGTTTTGGGTGAGTGCGAACTATGAAAGGCTTCTAGAAGACGTACCGCGACACGAACATAGCGAAGTGGTTATGGATTTTCTTTGGCAGAAGATCACTTCGCTAAGCACAGTACAGCGGTGCGTCTCATTGAAGCCTGACATAGTTAGTAAAAGGGACTTGGTGCTAAAACGCAAACGCAACAATCCCGTCCTTAATAACAACTCTGGAACCTGTTCTGGAAAATTCCTATCTCCCCTAGTCTCTTCCCTATGCCAAACGTCCGACACATTTTTGCTTTCTTGTTCGCCGTGCAGAGACAGACCTCTTCGATAAAATGGTGGGAGTAAAACCGATTTGACTAAGATCACTAGAAACTTGTGTGCGAGTGTTGCGTAAATAGTTTTGGATGTGCAAAAACACGGTGCGCACCTTCCTCTCATCATCTATACGTGGTTGGTATCGACTTAAAACGTAACCGGTTAGTAGTGTAGAGCTAGAGTAAACCAGACAAAGTCAAATCGGACCTACACTGGAAGGGGGCTGAGGAAGGCCTTCACGAACGGTGACGATTGTTGGCGCTTTCAATCGAACTTATTGTTCTAACTGTGCGTTATTAAAATATAATATCCCGACATTGTTGGCACTTTTCAACAGTTTACAACTTACGATTAGTAAAGTAAGCCAATTTGAAAAATAACAAAACTCACAACTTTTACCTCTTTACTTTATAGTCCATACTTAGGCGAGCCCCTCCGGTAGATGTCGTGCAGGGTAAATTAACGGGAGTTACATTAAACAAAATCTAAACAAACGAAATTCTAAAACAGTGCCTGTCAAACTAGTATTTGACTATCATAAGACTTCAACACCCTATGCGTGTTCTTTTTCCTGTGTGAATTTTTGTCTTTTTCCGCTCTCATGTCTATTGCTTCCAAATTCTAGAGTTCTAATGGTAGTGGTGGAGTTAATTTTATTAATGTCGTTTTTATATTGGTTTCTATTTCTCTCTTCCTCTTACGATCCCAAAAACCCAAAATTCCTCTATTAATTTTTCATTTCCTACACGAGTTGCATCCTTTTAATTACGACAATCTTTTAAATAGACAATATCTTACTTTTTTCATTTCTTTCTAATATATTTGGCGTTTTAAAGTTGTTTCTTTTTTGTGTTTTTGTTGTTGTTGTGTTACTCTCGTAAGTTACGACGTGTGTGTGTGGCGTGTCTTATGTCTGGCATTTTTGCTTCACTGGTGCATGGGTTCGCTTGTGCGTGTGTTTTTCTGTGTCGCTTCGAAAGTGTTGATCCTTACTTGTATAAGTCATCTTCCAGGAGTTCGTTCGTATAGATTTTACTACCATCGTACAATTACTATTAATTTTCGAGAAAAAAAACTCAAGGTAAAAATAAATTTTGGCTCAATTGCTTTCACTGTTCGTTCCCATTTTGTATTAATTTGCTTTATAATGTAAACTTTTTCCCTTTACACCTTCTTCCCATATATTTTCTTTCTTTTTGTCCTTTTTGCCCTTCTTCCTTTTTCTTTTTAACTATCTATCTTTCCTCCTCCGAAATCATTTGTCTATTCGACTCTATTTCATGTACTTTTACCAGTTCCAACTTCTTCTTGTACACCGCTTCGCCAAAATGGTAGATAATGTACTTACCATCCAGTCTAAATTACACAGTGGCACAATGTATGCTCTACGGTTTTGTTCACTAGTGTTCTTAAATCACGTTTTGTAGTAGTTTGTTGTTATTCTTTCAATCGTAATGTTCCACCTATCGCACCTTAAAGCTAGATTTTTTTTTTCAAATATTATATACTGTTGTTTCTGTTTTGTTTTCCTTGTTTTTGTTTGTTATTTTTCTACATCGTAGAACTTAAGACTTTTCAGACCTTTTGTGATGTTAGTGTACTTTTTCCATTTGCCTGTGTTTTGTGTCGTTATTATTTTTCACTGTGTGTTTTCACACCCATTTGCGGGAAAGTTAAACTCCAATTTAGTTTCTTCGGAGAAGAAAAAAGCAACGATAAATACATAGATATTCCACACGGTTTAACGAAACGAGATTAACCTTTAGTGTCTGAAACAATTCTCTTAAAAGTATAACAAAAACCAGTGGCATAAATTATTGAAACTGGTTTTCAACCCATGGACATATTCTTTAAATATACATAATTGCATGTTTCCAATACGTGCCAATAGTCTTCTTGTGTGAAGTGCTTTTGGAAGTTTGTTGTTTCTTCTTTCCATCCTTATTTTCAAATTGTACGTATAAAGTTTCAAGACCCCTTGACTGTGTTAAGGTTGGGAATTATTGGAATTGCTTTTTGAAATTGGACCACAAAAGTTCTAGCTTATTTATCCTGCTCACACACACACACACACACACACACACACACACACACATTTATGCCGGACGTCGTCTTACCAAGCTTAGGAAGCTTCGTTTCGGAGCAGAACAAAATCGTGTGACATAAGCACTATAACGTAACCATGTCACTTTATGCAGCAAGAACGCGCCCCATCGTTCACGTTTCACACCAATGCTCCTCGTCCCCAAGGCTCTACCGTAATTAGGTCGATAAATGATTGAAGTTTAGTACGAAAACCCTTAACACCCGTAAGTTCTATCAAATAGAACAGCGATAGACAAAATTAATCCTTAACGTCCTCTGAACACAGGAGAGAAGGCTTGCTAGCGATATCAAAGTAGGCACTCCTAGACACAGAGAGTTGTCGTGTTGACGGTTTCTGTAAATGCGTTTGCAACTAAGCCACGCCGCCCTTTCGGTGGGAGCAGCTCCGATGCCAAGATACGTAATAGTAACGAAGACTGATGCGCTAAACGGTGACCACTGGTGAAACTGGAACGAAAGTGTCGTCGGCAGTCACGATTCCTCTCCATTCAACTCACCGACCGCTCTTAGCGGTTTCACGTGGGTTGTACGGCACTTCCAATGCCTTCTATGACGTTCTTTCCATTTGTTGACTTTTGCCTCCTTTTTGTATCGATTCATTCATTCCAATCCCAGCGGATATGAGCTGCGGAATGATGGACTCACCCATAGGCAGGATGTTGATTTCGTTTTACTGTTGCCTTTTGCTGGCACTGTTACTATTTCACCGTATTAGTTTTCCTACACACTAAGCTAATGAGCTCCACATACCAGATGTGCCTGTATATTAAAGTAACTTGGTTGCTATGTTGTGGTTTTGGTGTTCGATTTCTGTCATTAAAATCTCTTATGTTCGTCGGCTCGGTCGGTGCTTGCTTCCTGCATGATTTTCCGTTGATTTGGTGCTTTCCACGCCGCCACCATCGGCGCTCTCCGTCGCGCCGCTTCCGGACGGACCTTTCCAGCGCGTCTGGCCATACTTGAGGCGCAACTCTTCGTGTAGCTTATCGCGTAGCACCGCACTGCCCGTGTCCGCCTCCAGGAATGGTGGAGCCAACCCGTGCGCCACTCGCTCATTGATCGGAATTAGCCGCCGGCGGCTGGATTCGTACAGCTCGAGGTTGAGCGGGGAACGACGGGAGCGTTTCTTCGTTTTAACCGGCAGGACTGGCTTTTCTTCGCCCTCCGGCATCACCCGTCCGGCGCCCAGGTTTGCCGCTGACGTCGTCGCTCCCGTGTCCACCGTGTCCTGTCCGGTCGACAGTTTCCCGTTGAACGTGTCGCACTTGAACACGGTGACAACGCTTTCTTTGCTGTTGTTTTTGCCCGAGTACGTGTCGAACTTGGACGCTTCCTTCGCGCCCCCACGACCCTTGCCGAACGTTTCGAAGTGGTGCGAAAGGTCCGGTGGCGAGCTGGTGGCCGCGTCCCGGCTGAGCCGCCGCCCGATCGTTCCAAGCCGCTCGCTGATGATGCTGTCCGTGCTGAACCGGCGCACGTTGAGCGAGGAGCCGAAGGACGAGCTCTTGCTGGCGGTGGCGTTTCCGTCTCGCTTGCCAAACCCGAATCCGACGCGCAACCTCTGGCCGGGGCTGGCCCGGCGGCTGGCGGACGCCGACACCGACAGACGCCCTCCTCCGACCGGGTGCCCCTCCGGCAGTAGCGCCTGCGAAGTGCTCTCCGACGTGGCCGATAGGGACGCGTCCACGTCTACGTCCGCATCCAGCTGCACCCTGTTGAGTTTGATGTTTCTACGTTCGTTTAAAGCACACGCATAAAACACACTGAGCACGGGGATATGGACATTCCGAGGGTCGCTTACCTGCGTATCTCCTGGATCATCTCGAAGAACTGGGCCTTGCTCTTGCGCCTGCGCCTCTGCTCATCCTCCTTCTGGGTCAAAGGGAAAAGTGTGTGTTAATTGTATGCCACTGCAATTAACTAATGCTTGCGAGAAGTCGTAACACTATATATTCCTTACGGAACACTATATTTTCCTCTAGGAGCCGTTTTTTGTTTGTTGTGTTCGTCTAACCCAAGGCAGGTTTAAAGACTTTGAAGTAAAAAATCGGAAACTTTTGACCTCAATTTTCCACTTCATCCCGCCTACTAGAATTATTGCGAATGAAGTTATCAAATCTCTAGAAACAAAAACGACATGGTTTTCTGTTTACCGCTCTGGTTTCAGTTCAGTTGTGGAAACTTAGAAAAAAAAGTGTTATTAATGATTATAGAACAATACCACCATGATTTAAAACATCCTAGAAAGACTTCTTGCTACCACATGTCTCTTAAATTTATCAGGAGGCTCACTTCCACGGTTCTTGTATTTTGAAACAACCTGCTATTGCAATACATTACCCGTTTGACGCTTTTCTGGAACAGGCTCGTTATTTGCCCCTGTCGGATCGTGTGCACCAGCTCCTTGGCCGCATGATGCGGCGACACCAGCTCGACGCAGTTGATGAAACGGTACAGCTTCTGGCTGAAGAACATAATATTGCGGCTCTTCCAGATCGTGTCCTTCGGCTGGTGGCGCAGTATTGGCAGCGTGTACTTGTAGAACACGTGCTCGATGATCAGTATCAGCACGCCGAGCACCATGCCGACGCCGAGCAGCAAAAACACGCCGGCTACGGCCGCAACACCGAGCGGTTTCGGTTGCGCCATCTCGCGGTCCAGCCGGAAGCACGGCAGGTCGCCGTACCACTTCGCGGTCAGTATATCCAGGTAGCCATCGTGGGAGTACTTGGAGATCAGAGCGGACATGGTTTTCTTCAGCGGGAAGCTACGGGAGAGCCCAAATGCAACATCGTTAACTACACCGATCAGTAGTGGCGAGATCGATCGGGTTAAACTCACCCCTTGGACATCCCTATCGCGTACGCATCTTCAATATAATTATCACCTATGCGCTGTAGGGAACAGCTTTGGTCCGTGCCTCGATAGTAGTCCAGTATAGGAGTATCATACATGAGTAAGTCGATGGTACCGTTTCTGGAACAAACAAAAAACATTTAATTTACTGCATAGAAAACCGTGGTGTTTCTCTTCCTTACTTTAAGCGTTCTATGCCTTCGTCGATGCTTTGCAATTGATATTTCTTCATGTGCTCCCAGAGTCGCTTATCGTTCTGCTGGACGTACGATTCTGCTGCGGTAGCGATGGGTGAACCAACGCGTTGCGTTAACATCTGGGACGAAGATAATAAGATGAAAGAGGAATGTAATTAATAACATGCATCTACGCCATGGGTGATGCACGGTGATTCCCTCTTTTGTACCCAATAACCTACCGACATTTCGTAGTACTTTGCCTCATTGTGAAACAACAGGCCCGCTATAAGCGCCGCTATGTTGGCAGTGTAGGACGCGATGAAAATGACGCTGAAGCCACCCCACACGTTGATGAGAAATTTGTTGGGCCACGATTTGGGCGCCTTGAAGGCGACCAGATGCCCGCAAAGGAGGCCCCACATAACCCAGAGCGCTGTGTGAAAGGCCAATTGTTAGTATTGGGATAATGGTTGATGCTATTAAACGGTAAATGATGCTCGCGACTTACCGGAGGACATGCTAAAGTTCTTGCTTCGTTGCCGCCCCCAGGGGTTCAAGCCGAACGGGCTCAGCCACTCGTAGATTGCCACCGCAACGGCCGTGACGTTGAGCGAGGTGAAGATGGCTATCCACAGCTCCGGCGAGAAGGGCAGCAAAAACGCCAGCAGCGGTATATCGGTGGCCGTTTCCGGTGCAGCCAGCAGCGATACGCCACCATGGAAGTACGGTATTGTGAAGTCGATCACCTCTGAGCGGGCTCTGTAAGGTAAGCAAGGAAAAGCAGTTGGTCCAATAAATGGTGGGAACTTTGAGAGGGAAATCTCTTACCACACATTGAATTTACCTTTAACTAACAATTTTTAAACCAAAAAAAAAAAATCATATGTTTGTTCGTTAGTTGCTGCTCACTTAACCAGGAATACTCACTTGGAGACGCTCAGCGGAGCAAACGATAGGTCCGCCGTGCCCGATATGAGATCCCCGATGACGCCGTTCCACTGTTGCCGGGTCTGGATCGGCGGAGCGGTAGAGAACTCGAACGGATAGTACGAAATCTCGTCCCGGCTTGCATTCACGTCTGCCTGCGCTTGTTTTAGCTTCGAACCTCGCTTTAAACTTCGTCCCGATTGCGCTGTACAGTGTAGGGAAATCCTTGTTAAGTTATAAAACACTACAAGACCTCCGTCACCACCTTCCCTTACCGTCAAACTTTGACTTCGACTCCACGCTAGGCGTTGGTGGCGGAGGGCGTCCAACCGGCACCGGTTCCGTCGGCTGTTCGATCGTCGTACCGGGTATGCGCCGTCCAAACAGTCCGTCGTGCACGATGTACAGGTGGAAGTCAAAGTTTATCTCTCCTGCCAGCTTTTGCAGCAAGTCCATCGAAAGGCCGTAACAGCAACGTTTGCTGGAGTGAGGTAAGAATATGTGTTAAACAGCGGTTCGTTCATTCCGGTAGCTTCACCTACCGGTACAACGGATACGCCTGATGCCGATCCTCGTTGTACAGATGTGGCGAGGGATCAATTTCCCGCAACCGATTGCGCCGCTCGATCTCGTTGAACATCAGCGTTAGGTTGTGCCGGCCGGTGGTGAATATTTGATAGCAGATGAGTCCCCGCAGGCACTCGCCCTCCTCGTTAACCGGCGATTCCATCACGAACGGTGGCGCCACCGATACCACCACCCGGAACATGGTCTTTGCCTTCCCAGCCAGTCCTAGGGTTCAAAGGAGGCGCGATGTTTTAGAAGAATTTTGTGAAAATTGTGGAATTATGGGATTTTGTCAACAAGTCCGTCAAGGCGAACCCAACAAACCAGAAACGGCTCTAATCGGTCCATCCTTTCTTGAGTGAAGCGCGGTCGGACAAATATTACAATTGACATACACACCTGAAACGGTAACGTCTCCACCGGGCCAAATGATCGTATCCAGGTGGACCGACCGTCCCGTGATCAGCCCTACCCGGCGCCACTTGGTCGCTGTACCCGTGTTTGTTGCCTTTTCCGTGCGCGCGCCAGCCATTCCCGATCCGGCACTGGCTGTACCGTTCGCCGACGTGCCATAGTATCTGCCACCGTCCGCCTGACTAGCCCCCGTATGGTCGGCTTTGGATGATGATGATGATTGTCTCGTTGTTGGCACCAGGTTCAGTATCTCGAAGTGGCTGACGAGCGACTTTTCGATGAATCCACTCGCTATCGGAAATCCTGAGAGTGCTTGGCGAGCGTTAGCTTGAAGATTCCTGCGATAAGGTAAGATATAAAGAGGTAAGCAAATAAAAAAGAATAGAAAAAGATTGAATCGAGTCGAAGAATTTTCTATCCATACCTGGCAAAGTTGTACGCCTTCGTCTGCTCCGCTCGGTTAATCGAGCCCATGCAGCCCCCCTTGTAGCGGGTGGCACCTCCACGGCCACGCCCACGCTCGCTGGCCCCACCCGTGCGGTCCGCGTTATACTTATGGTTTGTGGTCGCCGACCACCAGGTGCTTTGACGTTTAACTCTAGAACTATTATTTGTACTACCGACATCACTGAAATTTGCACTACTATTGCTTATAGGCGAAATAATATCGTTTGTTTCATTCGTCGCTGCTTGCCGTGGTTTTTCCGCTCTTTCCGGTGTTACCAACGGCCCGGAGCCGACACCTTCTGCCGCTGCCGCCGTCGGCTCGGGTTGATTTCTTAAAAAACTAGTCTCGTGAACACTTTGTTGTGTATTTGCACTGTTAACTGGTAATGTTAAAATGTTACCGCCCACGGATCGCTTCTGCGGTGCTTGTCCAGGGCGCTGGCCGCGCTGGCCGCCCTTCGGTGGCGCTGTGGCACTGATCGAACCGGAGCTCTGCCACGAGCGTCCCTTCCCTGCGGTCGGTGCCTCGTCCCGCTCGACCTTGGCCCAAGTGGCAGCAAATAGGCGCACGGTCGCGCGGATGAAATGGCGATCGATCTTCATCTTGATCGGCCGAAGCGCCAGCAGCCCCACCGGGAAGTCCTGGTTGTGATGGAACAGCACGTGCCCGGAGGAGTTGTGCGGCTTCAGGTGATACTCGCTGCTGCGCTTCAGCTTCATCTCCTGCCCCGGTGCTCCCGTCAGCTCCAGTTCGTCTTCGGCCACCGTCAGCGGAAGCACCCGCGACTCTTCCTCATCCTCGAAGTCATCGAACTCCTCAGAGTCGGCTAAAAACTCGTCGAACCGTTCCGCACGTCGAATCGACGCATCCACCACCGTGTGGTTTCCTTTCTGGCCCCGGCCACCACCCTTCACCTTCGCCGGACGACGGGCCTGTTTGGTCTTGTCGGGCGAACCGAGCGCATCCACCTGCGGACCATCATCGCCCTCCGGCTGCGGATTGATCAAAGCCGCACTCCCGAAACGTGCCGTGTGCCCGTCGATGTACGCACGCGTCCGGTTCTTTCGCCGTGGATCAAAATCCTCGAACTCCATCCGTCGCTCCACCAGATCGGCCAGATGCGAATGGTGGCGCAGGTCGAACGTGTCGTAGAAGTCATTCTCCTGGTCGCTCCGTCCGCCCATCGCAGCGCCCGCTTCCAGCTGCTGCTTGGGGCTGTAGGTGGTTTGGCCCGCTTCGTAGAACTCGGTCGCTGACGTCGTGTCCATCCACAGCCACACGAAGTGGCCGTTCAGCATCTTCATGCGCTGCGCTTCGGCCATGATGAGGCGTGCCACTTTGAGGTTGCAAAGGACCAACACCACTCCCTTAGTCGATCGTGAAATGTAAGCTAGTTTTCTGCAAACGACAAGCGAAGGCAATTTGCCAGAGATTACTTACATTAAGAAGGAGTATCTTGTTCAAAACAATCCACATCACTTTAGTACAGTCGAATATCTCAAAAATGCATCTTCTTACTTGTAAATTAAATCGAAGTTCGTTGGAAGTGTTAGTATAATTGGATTCAGTGGTTTTTGACGTAGCGGAGTTCCCTTTTTACCACTGATAAGAACGTACGTATCGACATCGCAGAGAATGTGGTATGAATGCCAGTGAACCTAGGTAGTACCAAAGTATGTGTATTAGTTAATTAGCCAGATTGGTGAAGAAATTGGCCTTTTAATTCCTCTCACTTGTAAAAAGGTTGCTCTAATGGCTTCAAAAATTTCCCTAGAGGATGGCTGTAGTATTGCTTGTAGTTTTGTAGATAGCTGCAATGGGACAAAGAAAAAGGGGAAAGTATTTAGTGGAGCTCTTCGGATTGCCCCGGGATGGGACAAGAAGGCTTCCCCTACCTCATCGTAGGAGTTATGCAGTGAAGCGATGCCTCCCTTCGCCCACAGGACTGGCAACTTCATCGAGTTCCCGGCGAGCGCCAGCGACTTTGCCGCCTGGCTATCGCCCACGATGACCATGCCGGCCAGTGGCATACCGTCGATCGAATCGCACGCGCTCGTCATCAGCTTGGAGGAGAACCGTCCATTGTCCGGCAGGTTGATGTAGATCGGCCTTAGCGGAGGGCCTTGTGGGTTGCCAAACGGGGGACCCATGTCGATGAGCGTGCGGGCCAACGTGCGGCCCCACAGCTTGGCGCCACCGCTCACGGCCACCGCAAAGTACACCGCGTCCGGTCGCTCCGGGAAGACGGGCTGCGAGCCATCGTCGAACGAGGCGGGCGGCTGAGCTTTGAGCATTTCTGCGACGGCTGCCACTGGTACAGCCTCCTCGGGAAGCTCCGCAGGGTAATAATGGTCGCCGGCGCCACGAACCAGCGTGGAGCTTGTACCTTGCACATCTTTGGACGCCCCGGCCACCAACGAAACCCATGCCAGAAAACCGAAACACACTGCTAGGGGCGCCGTGCTGGTCGCGGACCGAGTTTCCATCATCCTTCCGTATTCGGTCGCTTTCCAATCGTTTCGCCGTTTCGTAACTGTTGCAGTACCACGGTATGTGTTCGACCGGACGTGTCAGCCTAGGCGCGAGGACCAATTATGCATGTGCGAATTGTTCTGTCCTGACGAGCGATGAAGAGTCTTCGGCTGCAAAATAAAAAAGAAAAACAATTTCCCTTTGTAGCTCATCTAAATTCTAACCAACCGTAATCCTCGTACACAAGCAGCCTAAGAACGCAGGACAAATAAAATGGACATTAAAACAATCTTTATCACACACTAGATGATATCCTTCGATGCACCCACACACACTCACGCTAGGCCTGATTATATAATCATTACATTGAAATCAGCGGACAGCCCATCAAATCATCACGATGTATCGATATTGGGTTCGAGAATAAATTAATTCATAAATTGAAACCGCGAGTCTTCAATGCCACCATGATTATGAATAATCTTAACTCACATACTTATCGTTTCACGAAAATTGAGAGTAGGTCCCCAGTTTAGCTCAATCTTTTTTTTCTTTTTTTTTCAATTGACTTTCATGGTTACCCCCAGTGAAAACTTGTTGACACAATAGTATCCTTTTTTTCTGCTGCTTCTTGCTATACTCACCGATCAATGCTACTGCCATATGTCGCTGTTAACGTAGATTTCATAATTTTTCGACTTTCTTCTAATGTGTTTCACGTTGCTCTAGTGAGTGGAGTTTTGCATTGGTGGTTCTTCGGTGAGGTGCTGAGGAATTCAAGCTGATTCAAATAAAACACTTGCTAAAGCAGCTTTTTTGTTGTTGCAGGAACTCATCTGCGGCAGCACGAAGAGCTGGAGGGAAGGGGTTTTTTTTCTTCGGTCTAGGAAAAACCCTCCAAATCCCTGCAAATCCTCTTCTGAAACGGAGGCTGCAGCTGCTTCCGAATTCACAGATGACACGTAAATAACTATCTTGCTTTTACAGCTTCCTACTTCAAAACATTGCTTTCATGGTGCGAGGCCCGCCGATTTGTACGCATGTGCGCAGCAATGTTTTCATGTTGCTCTGCTAGGGGAAAAAAGCATAATACAGACCAAGCATTTGTTCCAGGATACCTAGGCAAGCAAACCTAGGCAAGCATTGTGTGCGGCAAAATTTGATAAATCTGATCTTCTGGTTTTGATCGGACCTTAAATGGATTATTCAAACATAGTTTGCACACAAACGATGGTTTCCGTTTGTAGCCTTCAATTCCTGGAAAGGTAAGGATTATTGTTTCATACGATCTTTTTCCAACTTTTTAATTCGATTGATCTCGATCAATCTTTTGGTTACCGTGGTGTGCACTTTTTTTACCAAGTGCACTTTCTAGCCTTTCTAGGTTTTTGTTTTATGGGAAAAATCGTTGAGAGGTTAATCCACCTCCGTCTCGACCGTTCAAATTTAACATTTTAATCTACAATGTTTACATCTACAGAAACAAGATTAACTGAATGTGACCTTTTGAGAGCAGTCTTGGTATTATTACGATACATTTTATACGAATACGTCTTATTTTAATTCACATGAAATTTAAATACTCATGATTGCAATCATGATCCCATAATTGTCAGTTTCTATTCCCCTCCAATATTATAGCAACTTTCATCTGATTTTCTCTTCGTATACGAAATATATTTTTATTCATTCCACGAATCCTTTTTTTTCTAGTGATGGGAAATAATGTTTGAAGAACGATCAAGAATAGACTGGTGATACCAGAATTCCCGGGCTCGCCCATGGTGCGTGATTGCGTAAATTTTCACCTTTATTTTCTTAATCAAAACATGCTCATTGGGTCAGAAACGAGCCAAAAAATGGCTAATTTCATATGGGGGAGAACGCTTCCCCATAGCATACCATAGCAAAAAAAAATGTGCCTGACTCTTTATTTTCCACAACAGATACAGATATAAGCAGAAAATAAAAAAGTAAAAAACGGTTAATCGACCATTTCTCGGAACTGGACCCACCGCATCAATTAGCAGGAACTTGTTGGGTGCAGGCCGAAACTGTCAACACTTGTGTCATCAGAGATACATACGCAAAAGCATTTAGTCTGGGATTAGTCATAGATTTGTTTTTCGGATTAGTAAAACATACTTTCATCAGCTTCAGGGTAGAATGCAAGGTACCAACCATTGAGCAACGACTAAAGTAACGTAGAAACATGCGTTCTACCATACCAAGTGTAGAACAATACGCCTCACCTTCTGTGGCTGTTGCTTTTTTGCAACGTTGTGCTTCCGTCAAGAGACAGTGGAACCATAATGTCTGCTAATTGATTGCAAAATGTTGCTAAGTTAAATCTTGTTGTCTGTGTTTACATTGGTAGGTGATCAGCAGCAATTTTTCAGCGGCCAAACGTACCCGCAACAACCGGGATACAATGTGGGCTTTGCTCCTCAGCCCGCCATGGCTCCGGGATTTCATCCGAGTGCGTTCGCTCCATCGCCGGGTGCCGCTGGCTACTCACCGTACGACGAGGAATCAGCTACCGTGAAGGGCTTCGATTTTAACGATCAAACTATCAGACGAGGATTCATCAAAAAAGTGTACTCCATATTGACCGTATGTACAGCAGTGTGAACCAGCTCCGTTCCTGCAGCAACACTACGACTTTCACAGCTATCATTTTTCCTTTCACAGGTTCAGCTAGCGATTACGTTTACTTTTGTTTCCGCCGTCCTATTCCATGAACCGACGAAGCTATGGGTACAAAACAACCCCATGATGTTTTGGGTGGCATTCTTTGTCATGATCGGGGCGCTCATTGGCATTTCCTGCTGCGGAGACCTACGACGAAAGGCACCAATGAATTTAATACTTTTGGGACTGTTTACTTTGGCAGAATCTTTCTTGGTTTCCGTGGTTACAGCGCGGTATGACTCCAAGGAGGTAAGCGATCGAATGCTTCATATATGGTTGTTAGATCTTTCTACTGATTGTGACCCTTTGTTTTCTGATTGTAGGTGATGCTTGCATTCGGCATAACGGCTGCGGTCTGCCTCGGTTTGACCCTGTTCGCCTTCCAAACGAAGTATGATTTTACGATGATGGGTGGCTTTCTGTTCACTGCTGTGCTGGTACTGTTTATGTTCGGTTTGATTGCCATGTTCTTCCCTGGTAAAATGATGACGCTGGTGTACGCGTCGGCCGGTGCACTGATATTCTCCATGTACCTAGTTTACGATACCCAGATTATGCTTGGCGGCGAGCATAAGTACTCGATTAGCCCGGAGGAGTACGTGTTTGCCGCTTTGAGCCTGTACCTGGATGTTATCAATATTTTTTTGCATATCTTATCGATTATTGGTTCATCGAGGAATTAAGCTGTCTCGGACAGTTCTATTTCGCATGTACTTTAAACGGCTGGGTGTTTGAACGAAATGTGTCCAATATCTAAACTCTTCTCACTATCAGGGACTCCGAACGTATTATATCGAAAGTGTTCCTTTTAATAGTATCGAGCGACAACAATATTGTCGGACCATGCATCTACAGTAACGAGTATTATCGACGCGGTATTTTAAAAACATCTTAATTTGATCCGAGCAACGACGCAAAGGTTACAGCATTTCGTACGCAAGTATACATGCTAGTACACCTTTCTTTACCCGCGTTCTTTTGATACAGCGTGAACGGACCATGGTATCTATTCTCAAAAGAGAGTCTAATTATTCGGTGTCGTAAACGAAAATAAAAATATGGAAACGATATTAACATGTGGAAACGAATATGTTTTATATTTAGAAAGATTTAAATGTTAAGTAAAGAAAGATGAGGAACATTTAAAATTTAAAGAAAAAACCTTGCAGCCCCATTTTGTTCTTTACGATTCCGAAATGTGCCATGAAACTATACGAATCTTGTGTTTGTTTTGATTTTTAATCTAAGCAGCTCGATCATATACACCTTGTTCCTGTATTTCATTCTTCTTCGGTACATTACTTCGGACGCACATTTGTTCGGCTTCAGTTCAGTTCGAAACGCGATCACGAGAGCAGACTTTGGAGTGGCAGTTCTTATCGCGAGTGTAGAAAAAAACGCCTCAAATAAACGAATAGGATTATACAGCTTCTACATTTTGATAAGGTAATAATGCGTTCGCTAGCACGTCTAGAGCTCCCAGCTTTTGATTGTCACGAAACAAGACACACCACCAGGGAATGTGTTACTGTATCGCATCATGAGTCATACCGCCAATCGATGAGTTTTTCGTTTGTTTTTTTTTTGTGTTCATCAGTCCACTCGACTGAGGTGTTTTCATTTTTGCACTGCGCTAGTATGCGGTATTGACCGTCACAATGCTTCGCATTTAGCCATTGAATGTTGTAGGCGGTGTGATTCAGTATTAGCACCGCGAAGCTCGTTCTTGTGTCTGTCGAGTGCTGCATATTAGAGCATTTGTTTCCTTCTATTTCGTCATTACAGATAATCTGTGCATATCGCGCGAACTAGAAAGATAATGCAAGGTAAGTGTGACCCTCGGTCCCGGAAGGCAGATAAGTTACCCGTTGCTATCGAGAGCAATATTTTGTGTGAGCTTGTGTAGATTTTCGAAATTTGAAATCACCTTGAAATCAGTTTAGAAAATGTGCGTGAAGAACATCCTTCGGCTGCAACAAAGAAACGCGAAAATGTTCTAGATAAGCTATCTCGGAAGGCTCTAGAATATTCACCCATACCCTTTGCTAGAGCTAGCCTACTGCGCTGCACCATATTCACCGCAGTGACGGTTCGGGTTATGAAATGACATCGGTGCACAGAAGCGATAAAATAATGTTGACATTCTTCTTCCCCTGCAACGGTTGAGGTTCCTCCGCGGGGCGCCAGCGTACGCGAAAGGGTCCTGCGTTTTTTCTGCGAATAACGGGGCCTGATGTTTCGAAAAAAGTGTGAATCGCTAATGGTAGATACAATTTTATCTTTTCTCTCCGTTTTCGTTAGCAGGTGGTTGTGCTTGAAACAGCTGCACTCTCCACCGACCGCAGCAACAGCGTAATCGCCGAGTGGGTGCGTACCGGACGTTTGCGTTCCGCGATCCGTTCTACCCCGCCCGAAAAAAATGGCTTATCAAGGAGGATATTATCAAGGTTTTTTATGAGTTTCATTCTGTCTGCATGGGGTATTTTTTTTAACTGGGCTTAAGTACTAACCACAAGTTTTTTTTAAAAACTCGCCGACTTTTCGCCTCGATCGAATCACTTGGTTCGATATGTAATAACTATCGAAGGTTAGAAGTAGCGAAAAACACGATCTAGGCAGCCACGTAACATCTCTCAGTAATATTTAAGCTTATATTAACGGAGAAACCTTGTCGACCAGCGCTCATAGCCAACTTGTTTGCCAACGCTGTGTATCAATCAGCGTGATCCATGATCCAACACATTAACACATGATGTATTTGTTGAAAATTGAATATTCCCATGATGAGCGTTTAGTTTTTTGCAGTCTGTTGTGAAATTTTTAATTAAGTGTGAGTAGAAGGCAATTTGACGCTCCAATGAGCAACAACTGCAATACATCTAAACGATTCGTCTAGGGACAAGCAAAGAATCTACACTTGTGCATGTACAATAGAAACGTTTTCTACGAGTAGAGCGACAAACCCCGCACTGGATCAGGAGCCCTAACTGTTTTCTGTTATTTATATTTGTGTTTGTCGTTCGTGTAGATCCTAACCAACCCTACTACGGCGGCCAGTATCCGCCGCAGCCCGGCTACAACCCGAACTATCCACCGCAACAGCCCGGTGGCTATCCACCGCAACCCGGCTATCCGCCACAGTCCGGCTACCCACAATCCGGCTACCCACAACCCGGCTACCCACAGCCCGGCTATCCACAGGATCCCGCGTACCCGGGAGGCTTCAACTCCGGCTATCCTCCGCAACCCGGCTTTGCCCAACCGGCGCCATCGAACATGCCGACTGCCTACGGTACCGGCCCGTACGATCCCGAAACGGGCAGCGTAAAAGGGTTCGAGTTTAACGACCAATCCATTCGCCGAGGATTCATTCGCAAGGTGTACTCTATTCTCACGGTACGTGGTTCGGATCCCAGGTGGATATGAACTCATGCGTTGCTGCCTAACATAAATAACTTTCCGTGTCGTTCCCAGGTGCAACTGATGATCACGATCGGCTTCATTACGCTGTTCCTGTACCATCGACCGACCAAGCTGTGGGTGCAGAACCATCCGGAAATGTTCTGGATTGCGCTGGGCGTGATGATAGTGACGCTGATCTCGATGGCGTGCTGCGGCAGCGTGCGCCGAAAGGCTCCGATGAACTTCATTTTCCTCACCCTGTTCACGCTCGCCCAGGGGTTCCTGCTCGGTGTGTCTTCGGCCAACTTCAAATCAGAGGAGGTATGCACAAGAAACCGGGAAGAAAGATTCCGTGGGGCGATACGCATATCCAACAGGGAGATAAGCGATAGCAAACAACGTATCGCACCCTTTTTTTTGCTTTCTCAATAGATATGACTTTTTCAATGCGACGATATTTTAAGCAGACTCAACTTAACTTATATATTAGCCTGGAAAAGGTTTGCTTATACATTTGTCTCAAATCGAAGAAGGCTGCAATGCTTTTCGATTCATTAGTCTGCTTGGATCGTACTTTTGCTTCAATCAACATGAAATGCATAGGACCATTTATTTTTATCAAAGCTGTTAAAGCTTTATCTTACTTGAGGCCATATGTTTTATTTTCTTACAATACTTTTATGTGGTTTAAAGATTGACAAGATGGCCCAAAAGTCTTGTTTATTGACCGTACAATTCTTATGACTCGTTGTGATGCTCCTTTTTCAGGTGTTGATGGCGGTAGGAATAACGGCGGCCGTCTGCCTTGGGCTGACACTGTTCGCCTTCCAGACGAAGTGGGACTTCACCGTGATGGGTGGCATCCTGTTCGTCGCCGTGTTGATCCTCATGCTGTTCGGTTTGCTCGCGATCTTCATCCCGGGAAAAACGATGACGCTGGTGTACGCGTCGGCCGGTGCGCTGATATTCTCCATCTATCTGGTGTACGACACCCAGCTGATGCTCGGCGGCGAGCACAAGTACTCGATCAGCCCGGAGGAGTACATCTTTGCCGCGCTGAACCTGTATCTGGACATTATCAACATTTTCCTCTACATCCTCACGATCATCGGCGCGACGCGGGATTAAGTGAGCTTGGTTTTTATTCTTCGTCCTGTTTTTTTCTTTTGATTTTATCCTTTCTCTGCCGCCGTTATGCATTCCTGATGAACTACGGCCGGTCAGCTAACCTTAAACCAGCGCGGAAGCGTGCGTTTAATTTCCATCGAATTTCATTTCGATTGTTTGATGATTGCAAATAAACAATCAATAAGCTGAGGTTGAGTTGGAAAACTTTGTTGTGAACTCTCCAGTGTAGTTAAAAGTTAAACTCTCCAGTGTAGTTAAAAGTTAAACCCCAACGGGGCTACTTCGAAGAATGAATCTCACATTTCGGTTCTTTCTTCTTTGATTATCTAATGCGCTTTCAGTGGCAGGATTTAGATGGACCATTGATGTTTGTTTCAAGTTTCCCTCCTCTCTTCCAACGTAGAGGAAATAAAATGCTGAATGCCATAATACAAACATTAACCTGCAAAACAACATACTGAATCTGAATCCAAAACGTGTTATAGTATGCTATTATGAAGCTAGGAAGAGGACTTTTTCCATGTGAAGTATCTTCGCAAGCTAAATTTGTTTGGTTAGTCTAATACGGTGATGTCTAGATATGAAGGCTAAAACCAAAACCGAAACGAATTCCTAAGACTAGAGTTCTACGCAGATCCACCACCTTAATTGTTATACTTAAATACGGTACGGGACGAAAAAGATGTGATGCATGCCATGCTGAATTGGAAGGTAAAGATTTGTTTTGAACGATTTATATATGCCCTTGCAAAACATGCTGATGTTAAACGCAAACGTTGCCTTTGCTCATTACCCGACTAGGAGCAGAAAGCTCTTGTTTGAGTTATGCGTGTGTCACTTGTGTTATGCTTGATTCCATATGCAAATGGCTAAAGACTAGCGAACTGTCCATCGAATGTGATCCAATTGGCCGGCAGCATGCATGAGGAATAAGGTGAGGCTACACACGTCTACTTGTTAAATGTTTAATCAAAGTCTAACCCTCCCCTAAAACCTGCATGTTTGAGGCAAATGAATTTTTGTTTATATTTTCTTATTGTTTTATTTGAAAAAATTATGAATATCCAACCATCGAGACGGATGTTGGCATGTCTTTTAACTCCATTTGCTACCAGTCTATATCCAAATACTTTACACTAAATAAGAATCAACGAGTTCCATGTTTTGCTTTATATGGTCCGCACGCTCGGCCCCCTCTGAAAAGTATAAATCAGTAAGGCAGCTTCGATCTAGTATAGATGTATTTTCCTGTCAAACAAAACCAAACAAAAGTTTTACAATGATGGTCCGGTTCCTTAATCCGTGCTAGGGGCCACCATTGCACACTATAACTCAACCCGGACACCCTAATTAACAAACCAATCTAATTGTGTTTTACCCCGTGTACTGTGTGTCGTTAGAACGAGTCGGTCGGAACACGTGGTGGCGACCCTCGGTGGTGTATATAACGTTCTTACTTTGATCACCAGATACATAAATATGCAAAAACGCACGTGCGCGACACTGGCAAGTCGTCGGCAATAATGCAACCTACAATAAATCGCTGTGCAAAGTGAAGCAAATTTGGAGCCCTTTTTGAGCTAGTCTGATGACAATAGAAAGTGGTAGAGATAAGGAGAGATAATGTCCATTTAGCACTCGATAATCAGACGCAAACATTAACCCCCATTATATATGAAGCTGCAAACGGTTGAAAACTACTTTCATGTCCAAATTTACTTATTATACATTCGCGAATAGACGATATATGATGTTTGGATTTTCCATTCCATAATAAACACACACCAGTAGCGGTAGGAAAAAATGGCTGTGGAGTAAAACCATTTTAAATTTATTACACATCCGAATCCATCATTAATTCGTCCAACGTCGTCCTAGGCAGCACCAACGACGTGTTTTTTTTTTTCACGTGTCCCGGGTTTTCCTGGCTGATGAAAAATTGGAATTAAAATACGAAAAAAAACGTCATTGGAAGTTTTTACCTCCGCTAATGTTTGTCCCCCGAGGGCGACCTTCGTTTCCGCCGGTAGAACGGGTCCAGGAACGGATTGGTCAGCGTTATCTTCTCCCCGTCGGCCAACGTTTGCGGCAGGGGCATGTTTTTCGTTTCCGGCAGGAACAGGCTGGCAATTCCACCGGCCGTCAGGGCGAGTCCCATGATCACCAGCGGGATGGCTACGTTTTCCTTTCCCTGTTTGAAAAGGAGTAGACAAAAACAAATAGCACTTTCCACTCGATTCCTCTTTCTATGGCTTTGGCGTAACCTACGGTATAGTTCATCAGCGGTATCACGATCGGACCGATCATGCCGACGACGGAGCAGAAGCTCATGCCCAGCCCGCGAACGACGGTGGGATAGATTTCCGAAGCCGTCAGCGGCACAACCACGAACGCCGACGAGACACCCATCTTGCCGATGCAGTACAGGAGAAGCGTCGTGCTGCGACCTGCGACCGAGAACGAAAATTGGCTTCTTCTTCATGATTGGCAAATGGCGACGAGGATTGTTTCATTCGTACGTACCCTGCGGCACGATGGTGAGCGCACAGGCCAACCCCCCGATGACCATCGTCGTGAAGAGGACGCCGCGGCGCCCGAACAGGTTCAGGCTGGGCCACAGCACGATGTACGTCGGCAGCTCGACCAGGCCGGCCAGGAAGAAGTTGAAGATCTCGTCACCGCCGAGGGCCGGCGCGTAGTAGCTCAGCCCGACGTACACGCTCGTGTTGGCCAGCCAGATGAACGCCACGAAGGTGGTTTTGCGGCGCATCTGTGGCTTCGCGAACAGGTGCCGCAGGCTAATTTCCGGGCCAGTGGCGCTGGTATTGGTGTTGGTGGTCACCGTCTCCGCACCACCTGCGGAGGGTCCGTTGGCAGGCAGCAGGGGGCCTCCCGCGTCCGCCTGGGCGATCGCCTTGATGCGTTCGTCCAGCGACTGGCGGAAGCTTTCGTCGATTGTTTTTCCATTCACCCTGGGAAAACATAGACACAACACAATAACGATGCATAATACTACTCTATCTAGGTATCGCATCAAACATTATGGTCCGTGGAAACCCAGCTTGCGTATCACCCTGGGAATGAATTAACTTGGCAAAGAAGGGAAATGCTCTGAATACTTTCTGTAAAAACGTTAGGAGCACCTAGTGCCAAAGAAGAACAGGATCATCTCAGAACGCAAAGAGTAATAAACATGGAAATGTTTGACACGCAAGGGAAATTGGAGAACCCCATTTAATTATGGAATCTGTGAGTTGTCTGGCTTCTTTTCTACCTGCCAGTTAGGGTATTTCGCATAAGGCACTGTAGGTCTAATTTGGGATGGAACAAATTTGGCAGCAATGTAATGAGCAATTAATTTAAAAATTTGCTGGACGAAAGAAAGAGAAGCTTTTGAAACTCGTGCAAGTGGTCATTACAAATATTCTTTACGAAAGTTGATAATATATCCGTCACTGTACCGAGGAGGTCCCATTGTCCCCTACCTGGCTATTTTCAGCAGGATCTGCTGCGCTTTGTCGTACTGCCCTCGGGCCGCCAGCCACCGGGGGGACTCGGGGATGAGCGTGTAGAAGAGGAAGAGCACCAGGAGGGGCAGGGAGACGGCGATCGAAAGCGACCGCCAGTCGCGTTCGTAGTACACGATCACGGACAGCAGCACCAGACCGACCGAGTAGGCAATGTTGGAGATGATGGTGCAAAAGTTACGTCGCCTTGGTTCGACGAGTTCGATCGCTGCAGAAAAAAGTGGAGGGAAAAGTACACCCGAATCGGTGGGAAAATCAATCGCTTCAATAGTGCAGGTTCTTGGCTTGCTGGTATCATGGTTTTACACGTACCCAACATATACGGACTGGACAGGATGGCCGGCACGGTGAGGCCGACGATGATGCGCGAAGCCAACCAGGATCCGTAGCTCCAGACGGCGGACCCGAGGGCGCCCGCCGTCACCTGCACCAGCAGGCAGATGAAGAACGACAGCTTGCGGCCCCAATAGTCCTGCATGTAGCCGAACATGAGGCTCCCGATCAAACCGGCCACACCGAACACCATCAAGGCGGTGGTGGTGTCGAAGTCTCGGTCACACACGAGGTCCCACTGTAATTAATTAAATCGTTTTGTAAGCTTCGGCACCCGTGGACATCCCGAGACTGATGGGAAGAGAAGGTACCGATGTCTCCTAATTCCAATCGCATATAACTCTTCTCAAAAGTCTTGTAAGGGCTACCTAATCCAACCCATTGTATCTTACTTCCGTCACCACGGTCGAGTTGAAGATGGAGTTATCGTAGCGCCAGCCGTTCTGGCACGATGTCACACCGTCGCGTGGTTCTGCTATTTCCCCAGGGACGTTCTCCGTCGTCAAACGACTGACCACTTCCGAGTAGTTCCGGGCGTACATGGAACATTTGGAGTACTCAATCGTGCCATCCGACTGACGACTGTGAGGGAGGCTGAGTCGGGGGAGAAAATGATGATGCGTAGCAAACAACATTCACTTCAATGAGATAATTATTTACGTTGGGACGGATCCCAACTTCCGCCGTTTTCCCAGATCCCCACATAAGCTCGCCAAAAAGAATAATCTTTCTTAATAACGAACAAACGCAAGTGAAAATACGGTGTTTTATTTATAAACGGTTTTCTACTGCACCTTATGTTTTTGACAAAATCCGTTAAATTGCTCGGCATTCCCTCCAATTCCGGGACACGACACCAATGGTTCGGTTTGGCTGCCAGAAACAGTTGACTAGGGGGAAGGCAAGTAAAGAGTGCGAATGAATACACCGATCAGTAATAAGTATATTTGTATAATATATCCTTTTGTGCATCTTAAAAGAAAATAAATATTTAAAAAAATAAGTTAGTTTGAAGATCACAATAAACGGTTTTTTTTGTGTTTTTGTGGCAATATTCGCTTTTATAAGTCGATTCTTTTATGACCAACGGCACTTATGCATAATTTTTTAAAAAGTTACAGATTTTAAAACAATGACTGGCGAAGAGAGGCACCTGGCGACTCCATCTTATCGATCAAATTCCAATGCTAGATGTACACTTTGGGCGATCACATTTAACGATGTGCTTTACTCAACCTAGGCTTTATTTGCATAGCTGAAAGTAGACAGCATGGTTGACCTATGTAGGGCTGTACTGTAGCTGGAAGCCTGTAGTATAGATCTAACCCCTTAAGTCCAGGGTGCGTACCTGTATGCATGGAACGCACAGGGAAACGTGGCCGGAAACAGCAGCACCCCGATGACGATCTTCTGGTATGCCCCGAACCCATCGCACATCTCCAGCACGTAGTCGAAATCCATCGCTTTTCACGATCAAGATCACGATCACCTGCCGACTGCACTAGATCTCACCCTCACTTTACGTGAATATACACCGTTCGACACAGGAGGCTGCGTGTTCTTTACAGCACGCTCAGTACGGTACTGTCTCACTGCTGTTTCATACTTTAAAACAAACCATATAGACAGTGCAAAATAAGGTACATAGAGAATTTATTTCACACTGGATATGATGTAAGGTTTTTTTTTTTTTTTTTTGTAACAGAGATACGTTTTGTCCTACGCCGACCACACGCGATACGCACGCTCTACCGATCGCGACTGATCGTTGGCGGTGGCAGCCTGATCCGGATCCCTGGCCCGGTGGTCACCCGGCGGTGGTTGGCGCTCGCTGGCTTAAGTAAATTGGGGCCATTTATCTCATAAACGCACCGAATCTAAGTAAAGTATGGATGGGCCCCGGTAAATGAATTGCGCCGGACTGGATGCGATTAATGAGAGTGGACGAATCGGACGAAGAAGCTACGAGGTTTCGGCTATGAGGGTGGCCCTTGTTGGCGTTGGTGCGATTCGACGACAGGTTGCGCGGTCCAGTGCAGTGCGATTTGTTAGACGGTACGGTATGGGAAACGATAAATTAGAAGTAAAATCAACTGCAAGGATCTGAGCAGCTACAAAGTTTCAGTTTTAAAATTGTAATGATACACGCAATGTGCCCAGGACGTAGGGTAAGAATTGGTATAGCTTAACTGGAGATTAAAATGAACTCAAAAACATTAAATTAAATTGATCAAAAATAGAAATTAAATGAAAGAATAATCATGTTTGAAACAAAGTTATTGAAGTTATTTTCAACTAGAGAATTTACGAGTTCCTAATAATCCTCGGATAAGCTTTCAACTGGTCGGCTTCACGTTGATTCGTTGTAAATACCGTGCTGAGTACGAAATGAGGCCTAATTGAATAAAGACTCGACCGCTGTACTGACGGTAACCGCGTTTGTATTAAATTAGCAATTGGGAACGAATCGGGCGCCTTTCCGTTGCAATTATTTCCTATTATTTTTATTATATTATTAAGATCTTTTTTTCATGTGCCAAAGTCTCATTTACTTAAAGTTTAATAGCCCAAATTTTATTCAGTATACATATTATAAATGTGCTTTATTTAGCGTAATCATTCGGAAAACGGGGAACAGACAATAAATTCACAAATACAACTTATTATATTCGCATGTTTCCTGGTTTTTTTTTTTTGCGTGATTTCTAACGGATAACGGACTCAGAAGAATACTCCAGCAGATTCGAGCCTATGGTGTGCGCGGATGTGTGTGTTTTTTTTAAACGGGATAGCAGCTGGGCCAATTACAAAAACGAGCATACATAATTGGTCCGAAAAAATCTCTCCAGTGAGTCGTCGCGGTCGTGGCAAGAAATTACCAGCCCATCGGATTGTTCGGGTTTGGTGCTCCGGGGGCTCCGGGTTGCTGTTGCTGGTGCTGTCCACCATACGCTCCCGGATATGTCCCGTAGTAGGCTTGCGGCATCATGGGCGTGGCCGACGGGAAGCCAGTGAATGCTGAAGCGTGAAAGAAGAAAAAAGAAAGTTACGTCGTCACGTTACGATCGGCTGAAAAGCATTCGTATTCGTTTGGCGCTTACCTGTTGGGTAGGGCAGCGTAGCGTAGGGGTTGAAACCTTGCGGCATCGGTGGAGGAACGTATCCGGTGAAGCCGGCCGAGGGAGCCACACCACCACCGTACGCTCCCATCGCCGGGATGTTTTGCATTTGCTGCGGATAAGGCGCTGGGCCGGCGGAGGGGGCACTTGCGGAGGCGGTCGGTTCCGCTGAAGCGGTGGTAGAAGTGTGATGCGTGGGAATGACGGGTGTGACCGCCACCGGGGCCTGTCGGCTCGATTCGTGCGTCAGATCCTTCATTAGTTCCTCCTTTTCGGTTTTGCGCGCGAAGCAAAAGTCACTGATCTTGCTCTGGAAGACGAGCAGGATCTCCGTGAGCCCGTTGTAGAACGTTTCGCCCTCCTGTAGGTAGCCCTGCAGCTCGGTGAACACATCGTACGCGGCCGCCAGCTTCGTCAGCATGTTGTCGCGCTGATCGGTCGATACGCCCGATTCGGCGACGAATTTCTCGTGCGCCTCGCGGATGTCCGCAGACAGCGTCTGCTGCCGGGCGAGTGTCTCGCCGACCTGCTCCTGCAGCGGCCCGATCACCTTCCCGATCTCGGACAGCGAGATCGCCGGCTCGTTGATGACGCCCTCGGTGGAGAGTGTGCTCAGGAAGCGATCCTTCAGGTCGACCGTCAGGGACTTTAGTTCCGACTCGATGCACTCCCGCTCCGCCTTGATCGTGTCGACCGACTCGAGCAGCGAGCGGAGCCGCTGGGCGGCGGACGAATTCGACGCCTGGCTGCTCGCTCCGGCACCGGCCGACGGAATCTCCTTCGCCAGCTGGTCGGCCGTCATCGAAAGGAGCTCCAGACCGTGCCGGTGGGTGGCAAACTTCTCCCGAATCAGCTTGTCCGCGGCCGTCGCGTTGTTGATGATCGTCCGATACTTGTCCCCGTTGGCACGGAACGTTCCGGCCAGCTTATCCGACGGTGTGCGTGTCCAGCGGTCCTTGAACTGTGCGCGCAACTGATTGTCCGAGTCGCGCTCCTCGTCCAGCATACGGAAGGCCTAAGGAAGGATGAAGAAAAAAAAATCCTATTAACTTGTCCTACGAGGCATGCAAAACCTAGGGATCATTACCTCGTCAAGAATTTCCTTATTTCTGGTGAACAGCTCCGGTAAACGCTCGATCAGGTCCTTGAGTTGGCTGATTCCTCCCTTCTCCCGCACGGCGGTCGCTTTCTCCTGCAGCGACGGTGGCAAACTGTCACCCGAGGCCGTCACCTCTACGATGGCCGGCAGGTTGAGGCTGGAGAGCAGCCCGTTCAGTGCCGTCGTTGCCTCCCGCAGGCGCATGATCTCCCCGTTGACCAGTTCCGACTTTCGGCCCTCGCAGGCTGCCAGCGCCTGATTGACCGCCACCGGTACCAGAGCCGTGAAGAGATCCCTAGAGCCTTCGCTCAGGTGAGCCGGCACGGGCAGCACCTTGGCAAGTTGCGCCTTGCCCGGCCCCGGCAGACTGTTGACGTCGGGAATGATTTCGTTGTAGATAAAGTCGTTGTCCTTTTTCGCCACGGCGAGGTTCCTCGCGGCCCGGTTGGCGTACTCCTGGAAGAGTGTCGGTTTCGAGGCGCGCGACTGAGCCGTCCGGAACAGCTCGACCGCCTTCTGCAGCCGGCTGATTTCCTCCCCGAACGCCTTGTTGCCCTTCGAGACTAGACTGTGGTAGAGCATGGTGAGCGCGTGCATGGCCGCCTGCCGGCCGGCCACCTGCGGGATCCACTCCTTCTCCCACAGCGCCCGCACGCTGTCCCGCTGCATCGAGCGCAGCGCCTCCGAGTAGAGCTCCTCGCACTGGGCGCACAGCTTCGCCACCACCAGCTCCTTCATGTTGTCCTTGATCGCTTTGATGACGAACATTTCCTGTGCCTGCGCCAGCATCAGGTTCCCCAGCGCCGTCAGACTATCCTGTGAGAGGTCCGGCGTCGGTTCACCCTGGATCGTGGCCGATGCGAGCGTCTTTAGGTAGGAAAAGATGCCCGCACTTTGCTGAAACAGTTTCGTCGCCTGCTTCAATCCCTCGTCATTGTCAACGCTCTGGCCGGCAGCGACGCAGCTTTGCAGGGCGGCTATGTTGAACAGCACGCACGTCCTTTCATAACCGAGCGATGTTAATGCTGTATGGACGACAACAACGTAAGCGGATAAAATAATCATCTTCCCCTGTCTTGGATCTTTTTTTTTTACTCACTCAAACTGATACGACCGCCAAAGATCGAACCCTTGTCGAAGGCATCCTTCCATTTGAATGGTACCTGCAGCTCCTGCACAGGAATTTTCGCCTCCAGTGCGCACAGCTGATCGTAATACCGATAGTTTAGCTCCAAGCCCGACTCTTGTTTATCGAACACCTTCCACACGGCCGCGTTTCGCAGCGTGTTCAGCTCCGAGATTGCCTCATTGATGGCGTTCAACTTGTCCGCTTCCAGGTTCTGATAGTTGCTCTGGATGAGGGTTTTCAGTGGCTTGGCAACGTCCACCTCGGAAGGTTTTTTCAGCGGCACGGACAGCAGCTCCATCGTGAAAAATTTGTTACACTGAATGGGATCGTGGGGACGGACGGGGGACACTGTGTTTTGTTAATTTGCTGCTGCCACGAAGCCTCCTCGAATCGATCGAATTCTTAATATGAAACGAGTCCGCACCTTCACCGTTACTTGTTCAACCAACTGTTCGCTAGCGTATGGTATTATTCACACCCCAGTCGCGGTGATGAACTCTTTATTAGTTATCTCCAGTATGAATCATACGCGAGCTGATTCCTTTGCGGGGAGACAGCGGTTTGACGCAGGTACGAAACTGAGCTGGTGCATCCAACTGAATGCGCTTCCAAGGTTGCTATACAATATGCAGCTCAATCTTTTCAGATGGTGACTTGTGTGTTGCTGGTTAGCGAAGTACTTTTTCCTTCCGTGTTTTGCTTACAATTATCCATTCCATTCCAGCACTTCAAATCAAATAGACAAAAATGGTAGCTAAATTGATAAAATTCCAAGAATTCAGGAAGTTCCTTTTTTAAAGACTATATTCATCTTGAGCTATGGTTGACAGGTGAGAAGGCTAAAAAGGGAAATCATCACAGCTGACCGAGAAACGAGCAGGTAAACATTGAAACTTTGTAATCTACGGCAACAGATAACGATTGGCGTGTCTCGCCGATAGACTTTAGTACGTTCCGTGCACCTGACGACGTGTGGCAATACGAACAATGAAGAGCCTAGCCGAACGATCAACTGGTTCCCTATATTGGTGGCTTTTTGCCACGCTGCTGCTACCAATAGCGATTCCCAGTCTTGTGTTTAAGCTGTTAGGAAAAATTAAAGAAAAGCGGTACGCGCGCAGTTTAAATGGCAAGGTAAGTTTGCCCCCAATCAGCTGATATGGTATGATTTTAAATGTTTCGTCTACCCACCCAGGTTGTACTCATAACAGGCGCTAGTTCCGGCCTTGGTGAAGCATTGGCAAACAGTTTTTTCCTTGCCGGTTGCAAGGTCATTCTTGCCGCACGACGAAAGGATGAGCTGGAGCGTGTCCGGAAGGATTTGTTGGCGGTCCATACGGTGCGTCTGCGGTACAGTTCAATTCTGGATGCTCTGTTTATTTGTACAAATTTATCCGTTCTTTTTCCTTCCCAGACGATGCCAACGCATCCCCCCATCATTCTCCCGTTGGACCTCTCCGATCTGAACAGTATTACCGGCAAGGTGCAGGAGATGCTGGAAATCCACGGCGCCATCGATATTCTAGTCAACAACGGGGGCATCAGTGTGCGCGGGGACGCCCTCTCGACGGCGATCGACGTTGACATACGGATCATGCTGGTCAACTACTTCGGCACCGTTGCCATGACGAAAGCCTGCCTACCCTCGATGATAGCACGGAAAGAGGGCCGAATCGTGTGCATCTCCAGTGTGCAGGGGAAGTTCGCCATCCCGTACCGGTCCGCGTACAGCGCATCGAAGCATGCGCAGCAAGCTTTCTGCGACAGTTTGCGAGCAGAGGTGGCGAAAGATAACATCAAGGTGACGCTAGTTTCACCCGGCTACATCAACACGTCGCTGTCGATTAATGCACTCACCGGCACTGGGCAGGCGTACGGCAGTAAGTACCAAGTTTTGCGGACTACATTGAATGATGTTCTGCTCGTGTCTAACTCGATTGTTCTTTTGTTTTTCCGCTCAGAAATGGATGCATCAACGGCCGGAGGGGCATCGCCCGAATCCACGGCCACCAGTATTCTTAGAGCGATTGCACGGGATGAGAAGGACATCATTCTTGCCCCGATAGCTCCGAGGGTAGCGTACTGGCTGAGGCACTTGATGCCACCGGTTTACTTCTGGATAATGAAGAAACGCGCAGACAAATTAAGCACCGAATGAAGCAGAATGTTTGCGTACACACCACTTCAGTTACCTGGGCAGTAGGTGGGTTTTCTTTAAAGCTTTGCTTTGTTCGTTTTTTACGATTTAAGCATTTCGTTGGTAGCTTTATTAGTTATCGTCGCTGGTTTTTCAGCGTTAGGGGCATTGATTTAAAGCCATCGAGTACTCCAAAAATGACCATGTCAATAAATAACGAACCACGTTCAGACGAATAACGTCACGTACTCTACCAAATATGAAAAATATCATGCGTTCTTCCGGCTACTTTTCCGACTCCTTGTTGAAAGAAATTAATCTGTTCGCCTGGTTTCATATGCACCCCAGCAATTCGAGTATCACGATAGCAAACAATGCATTAGAAAAGTCATCAAATAGTAATTTGCAAACCAGAAAAGATAAGGTATCCACCATATCTCAACGCCCCTAATTATCGTCTGGCAAGCACACCTGCAAGGTGGTGGCAATTGTAATTACCCAATAGAACACGTCGGGACTCTCGTCTGAACGTAATTGGTTATTGATGGCAGCTTAATCTTGTAACACATAAAATAAATGGTTTTTACGATAATCGTTAGCTTTCTCCATACAAAAAAAAAACAAAAACACAAAATTAATCCAAAACAGTCCGAGCAAGTTCTGTGCACTTAAACATAAGATTTATTCATGTTCGACACATTTTGTTTTTATGGGTAAAACGTTCACACCACACTTTTCGTTGGGTTTCTTAATGCTAAGTACTTTCTTCATGGTACGTAATGTTCCGATTGTTATATAGATTGTTTTCTCTTTTGTGTGCTGTGCTGCCCTTTACAACCATGGATGCCAGGCGGGATCCATCAGGCAGAGGTTGTCCGAGTTGGTTGCCACGTGCACGAAGGTGCTCATGCGGTTCGACTCTCCGCTGTCGATGCGCGAAAGGTTGTTCAGTCGGCCCATAATGGTACTGACGGCCTTGCTGACCGTCGTGATGACCGTTTCGGCGTCAATTTCGATCGAAGCGTTATCCTGCTCGCTCGTACCACCACCGGTCGTGGTAGCAGTAGTTCCTGCCTGTGTCGTTCCCGTTGCACCCGTTGTTGGCGTGCTGGAAGAGATGGCCCCGGTGCTGGCATTGGCCGCCGCCGTAGTAGCACCACTAGCAGCATGGTTCGACTGATCGAGTACCTTCTCGTCGATCAGGCGCTTCTTGTGGAACGCGATGATTTCGTCCTTCAGGATCGCTTTTAGGATCGTGGTCAGCTTGAAGTTCGGCTGGATGAAGCAGCGAGCGGTGGCCACGGCCGATGCCGTGAACGGCCCGGCCACCCCGACCGACGAGATGAACTCGGCAATGTTGGGCGTCAGGCGGAACGGCACCGGCCGGTTCACGTCCAGGAAGCCCGTGCTGTCGTCCATCTCGAAGCGGAAGTAGGACACGTTCATCAGACCCGAGTCCTGGTGCAGGTAGATCATGTCCGGGTTGAGCCGGGTCAGGCAGAGGGCGTACTCGAGCAGACAGGACAGCGACAGCTGCAGTGTGAACATCTTCCGGAACTGCCAGTAGTCGGTGGCACAAGGGAACGTCCGTACGGCCCACTCCTTCAGCAGCGTCTTCGGTACCATCTGGGCCTGCGTCTCCTTGAGAATGTCGCGCAGGATGACGTGGTTGGTGGGGGACCCGCGGGCCTGAATCTTCGCCAGTCGATCGTAGTACCGCGTGATCGGTGCGTCGTGCTCCATGTTCAGCATGGTGCAGCACGATTTGTACACCTCGAGCAGGGACACGCTCGCCGGGTTGTCCTCGACCAGACGCATCTGGGGCGAAACGGCTACAACGCGTGGCACGGTGAGATAGAGGAACCGGCGGGACGTTTCCTTGCGCTTCACCAGGTACGAGTTGAGCATGCGCAGCAGCTGCAGGAGGCGTTCCTCGCGCCGCGCATCGGCGATACCCGTGTCGTTCACCACGAGGTACGGGTAGATTTTGCCGTTTGTGCCGCGGATGTACAGCCGGCGGGCGGCCGTGTTGTGCTTCTGCACGATGTCGACCCGCGGCATGAAGCGCGCGATGCGGATGTGGTAGTGCGAGTTCTTCGGCAGCAGCAGCTCACCGGGCAGCTCTACCTCGGCCGTTTTTTGGCTAAAGTTGGACAGGAAGCGACACTTTTCCTCAATCAGGAATGACCTGCGGTAGTGAAAAACCGAAATCGAAAAGGATAATTAATGCTTCAAGCACTAAAACCATCAAAGGAAACAATGCTTTTTTTCGTATCATCATCTAATTACACTAAACCAGAATCCTTTAATTCTCAGCACGCCATGCCATGCAATTACACACTTTCACACTTACTTCGGCAACTGCTTTGTTTTGCTCTCGAGAATCTTGATCCACATCTTCAGCTTCATGATGAGATTGTGCAGCTTGATGGCACCCGGCTGGGCAAAGTCGAAATCGCTCGTAAACTGGCCCTTCATCTTCTGGAACACGGGATCCTGCACCGTGGCCTGCGCTCGCCGGGCGAGCGATTCCGACGCGGCCGATGCGAACGTGGCCGACACGGAGCTGGAAATGTTTTCTGGTGGAAAGAGGTGTAAGATAAAGGGAGTTTACAAAGATTTCAGTTAATCACCGGGTATGTTTCGCACTGTTGCCCACACGGTGTGCGTCCAGTGCCTTACCAATACCAATGCCAAAGGTGGACACGAGCTTCTTGATGAAGTTAAGCGTGTGCTGCGTGATGGTGGCCTCGTTCACTGCGCCCCGATTGTCGAACGCGATCGCATAGCACTTCGTTAGCCCCTGGCGAAGCTGACGGAGCACCTCCTCGTACCAGTTCTCCCGGAACCACACCATCTGGTCGATGATACCCTCCAGCGAGCTCAGCACGGTCGGGTGGATGTCCCGCTGGAGGTGCATGATTTTCGAGCAACGCCACATCGGTGGTGTGGCTCGGATTGGCGTCGTTGTGGCCGCACCAGCACCGGTACCGGTACCAGCACCGGCACCGGCACCGGCACCGGCACCAGCTGCCGAAGGTTCCACCTTTATGTTGGTTGCTCCAGCTGTACCGGCAGCAGCAGCAGCAGCACCACCACTTCCCGTTGCACCCGGTGCAACGGAAGTTGAACTCACATCGCTCGCGGACTGTGGTGCTGCCGATCCCGGTGTCGCTGCCGGCGTGCCATTCACGGTGGTATGCGCAGCGCCTTCAACCTTTATGGCCTTTTGCTGCTGCTGCTGCTGCTGCTGCTGCTGCTGTATGATAGAAGCTTGCTCGAGACTCTTGTACCGTTCGCGCTGCTCGATCTTCAGCGTTAGGTAGAGCGTCCGGATGGGGAAGTAGACCGCCTGCGGGAACATGCGGCCAACCTGACTGAGCAGGTTCATGATGACGTTGCCATCGTACTGCACGAGACTGCACAGAAGCTGGGGAATCCACGGAACCCACTGACCCGGTGGCACCCCGACCGCGTACTTATCGAGCGCTTCGAGCAGCGACGACTTGTCGTCATCGTACGACAGCAGCCAGAGCACCTTGGCGAGGTACTTGCGCGATTTGCTCTCGATCTGGCTGCGACAGGCGTGCAGGAAGCAGGTGACGGCCGACACACCGAGATGGATTTGGCGGTAGTCGCGCGTAAAGATGTGCTCCAGATAGTCGCCCCAGAAGGCCCACGCCTTGATCAGCGTGTCGTGCAGCTGGGCGGCGGCACTGAACGCCTTATTCGCTTCCTCCGAGCGACCGGTCTGTGCGAGCAGCAGGCCCTTCAGGGCGAAAAACTCGGCCGTCATCTCTTTGGTGAAGTAGTCCAGATTCGTCGGTTCGATCACCTCGAGTGCTTCGGCCAGCTCGGCCCGGCTGGTCACGGATGCCATCTGCAGGCAGCATTTTACTTGTTGTCTTATTTTCTGTGCAAAACGGAAAGTAAATTCGCTTTTAAATTACAACTCTCGGGTAAAGTTTCATTCATACATTGTAAACGAGCGATGATAACCATAGTAACCGTTACTGGACTGGAGGGAAATTCACATTCACACCTCAACCATCAAATGTTCAGACAAGTTGCGCTTTCAGTGAGATCGGAACGTTCCTTCTAAAAGTATGTTTACCCTCTTTGCTTTTGAAATGACGTCTTAAAATAATCCTCAAATTGTGCCGTTTTTTTTTCTATAGATTTGTAGCCCCAAAAAATCGGCAAAATGAGTGGATGGAAAGCTGCCGGGCTGAACTACATTAACTACTCCAACATCGCGGCACGCTTACTACGTCGAGCCTTGAAACCACAGAAACGAGCGTTGGCTGCCCGAATCGGGGACGAATCGCACATCAAGTTAACCAAATGGCACGATGGAAAGCCGATAAAAGCTAAGGCCGAATGAGAAATTCGGCTCATTCTTTCGCTTTACTAATGTGTTAACACATCGATGAGAAGGTTAAAATAAACTTATTTTTGGTCAGAAATAGAAGGAAATGCATTTTGTTTCGTGGTTAGTGTTATTTAGGGTCAAATAAGAACAAAAAAAAAAATAAACCTTCCACGCCTACTAAAGTCCATGGTTTACTTTAAGTGTGCAAATATAGTTTTAATTTTTAAACTCACCTGGAAACAGTCTACCACTGGCACCGATGGGATTGTGTAGATGCGTGACAGCGAATCCTGGCAGACGCTGGTCAGGTTCTGCTTGCGCGCAATCTTGCCAAAGTGTATGATGGTCTGGGCGGATGCGTGCGCCCCCAGCATGCACTGCGAATTCGGTTCGTTGTGCTGCTCGAGGTGCGCCGTGATGATCTGGTAGTGGTGCTGACGCCAGGTGAAAATATCGCTCCAGTGCGACAGGTCGTCCGCGATCACTGGCAGGCGGTTGCGCCACGTCTTCACAATCGCCTTCATGTCGTGCAGCGAGGTGGTCCGGTTCTGCAGCAGCCCCTGATGGATCTGGCTTGCCTCCTGCAGCTCCATGATTTGCTGCGAGGCCTGCAGGATCGGAAGGTGGATGTGCGACACGATCGGTGGCAGACGGCGCCACTCGCGCATGCAGTACGCGGATGCCGTCTCGACGTACCGCTCGACCGAAACGTTGCCGGCGAGCTGCGACTCCTCCTGACTGAGGATGGCTAGGTAGCCCCGGTACAGATTGATCTTGTAGCCGACCTGCTTCGGGCAGGACTGCTCCACCTTCAGCAGCGCCTGCTTCATCAGGCTCCAGTCCGGTACGCGCCACGCACTGTCCATGATCAGGTAGGTGTTCTTGTCGCGACACAGCTGCCCGTAGTCCATCAGGATGTCCCACTGGTTCAGCTCCTTCGCGCACCGTATCCAGTGCGTCTCCCACAGCTGCACCTCGCTGTTCATGTCCGTCGGCGTCTGACCGTTGCTCAGGTCCTGCTTGAAGCGCGTCATCGCCGAATCGTAGATGCCCTGCGCCTCCTCGAAGTAGCCCATCTGTTCGTGTGCGATCGCGCGGCTCGTCTCGGCATACTTGGCATACTTCTGCCACAGGCCCGCCCACAGATCCTCCTCGTGCAGCGCCGAGTACATCTGCGACAGGGGTTCGCGCACGATCGAACAGTCGCGCATTCCCTGGTCGTCCTGGTCGACACAGTCCGGCAGTAGCTCCTTCACGTTCGCCCAGTCATCCGCCAGCGACTCGAGCATCAGCGTCATCCGGTGCCACAGGTTGTGCGCCTTGCCCAGGTACGCCATCACCTTCGGTGGCAGGTAGACGGGCGGTTGACACTGTGCGACCGCCTCCACGAATGTGTGCATCGCGCTCGGGTTGCAGTCACGCTGAATGATGTGTGCGCCGGATCCAACGAACGGGATGATCTCACGGTCGAGCGATTGCTGCTGGATCGGATCGAGCACTTCCCACAGCTTCGGGAACATGTCCAGCCAAACCTTTTCCGCCAGCTGCGTATCCATGTGGCAGAGCTGGGCCGTGGCGACGAGCAGCTGCTCGGTACGCACCTTCCGGTTCGCCTCCATGAACTCGGCCTGCCGGCTGATGAGCTTCGCGAGCGCCGCATGCCGATTCGCTACCGGCCGTTCGCTTTCCTCGTGCCGGGAGATGTTGGAATCGACACTCATATCCATGTCGAACGCATCCTCCTTGTCCTCGATCGGATCAAACGCGTCGGTCGAATCGTTGTGGATTGTGGTGTAAATTACGAAATTCTTACGTTCGTCTGTGTCGGCAAAGTTGATGACCTGCAAAAGCAAAACCCATCGATGAAAAACGTGCATGCATGTGCAAACCGTGCAAAGCTTGCTTTGTCTAAAACACACTCGTAAAGGCACCGTTTTTCATTACATGGTAACTAAGCAACCTATTTTACCGCAACTTACCGACGATATGCTGGGGAGCAGATGACTGTCCACACTGTTCTGTATTTGCGTGGTCGTGTTGGCGGTCAGTATGAGCAGCTCGATGCACTGCTTGATCCAGTAGTGCTGCCCAATGGAGTCCCACGAGTGTGAGCAGATGATGTACAGCAGGCGATCGTGTAGCCGACGGCGCATTGACCCATCGAATACTTCGAAGAACTTCGCCCTTATGCGTGGCACAGGACAGCGAAGCCCAGCAACGAATGCCGCCTCCAGCTTCGAGGTAAGCTCGGTCGCCTTCAGCACCTCGTCGCGGTAGATGTAGTTAACCAGTTCGAGAAACTGTCCGTTCAACTCCAGATCGTCCGTGAACCGCTTCTCGACGTACTGCATCAGCTTCACGAGCAGAATCGACTTTTCGCGCAGCGTCGGCGCCTGCTGCACCGTGACCGGGGTGTTTTTGTTGCTCTTCATCCACTCTTCGATGATCTTCACGATTGCTTTGATTACCTTCGAGTCGTTGCTCTTCTCGATCAGCCCGACCAGTATGGCACCGATGAACATCTTGCGCAGCTCGACGCTCATCACCACGACCCGGTTCTTCACCAGGTCCAGCGACACGACCAGCAGCTCCAGCGCGATCGAGCTCGTGTTCGCGACGTCACTCAGCGATGGACCGAGCCCAGCGACGACCCCGCCCGGCCCAACACCACCAACCGCACCTCCCCCGACCATACCGCCCGGACCGGGTCCACCCAGCACGCCCCCGAACCCGGTGAGGTGATCCTTCGTGAGCCGATTCAGCAGCCGCATGAAGGGCACGATCAGTCGATCGATGTAGCCCGGGTTGTTCGAGCAGGCCGCCTTCAGCGTCATGAGCGTGCCGAACAGGGACGACGGATTCGCCTGGGATGTCTTCTCGTACGTCGCCAGCCCCTCGTAGATCATGCGCGAGATGGTGCTGTAGAGCGTCTCCAGCTCGTCGCACTTGTGCTGTGCGTCGGTGGGGAAGATCGCCATCAGTCGCGACAACAGCCCGTGCATAAGCTTGATCACGCGCGTGTTCGAGCAGGTAACGCACGCCGACAGGCCGCGCTGCAACGGGCGCAAAGTATTCAAGATTTGCTCCTTCTTCAGCACACCGAGCAGGAAAGTGAGTAGCTCCAGGGCCGTGGAGATGTTCCCGATGTTTGCCTGTTGCGTTTCCACGCTCAGGAAGATCTTGTCCAGCCACACCAGTTTCAGGTCGACCGGGGTGTCCGGCTTGATCGCCACCTTCAGAAGGTTCACGCAGCGCCGCGACAAATTATCGCCCGCCGACACAATCCCAGGCGTACTGGGCGTACTGTCGGTGATCTGACACGCCATCCGGAAGAGAAAATTGAGCACCGTATCGTACTGCGCTCGGTCGATCGGACGACCTGAACCGTCGGCCTTCGCCGCGGCCACCGCCGAGGTTGATGGCTGTGGGTCACTTTCCCCTACCGCTTGCTTTTTCTTCACTCCAGCCGTCGCCGCGTCGTCGTCGACACCGGAGGCGGTTCGCTTGACGGCTCCGCTTG
Organism: Anopheles atroparvus; assembly: GCA_914969975.1. Classification (NCBI taxonomy): domain Eukaryota; kingdom Metazoa; phylum Arthropoda; class Insecta; order Diptera; family Culicidae; genus Anopheles; species Anopheles atroparvus. The sequence goes on along the minus strand of CAJZCY010000002.1, from coordinate 29,328,567 downwards.
CCTGTGGTTTGCTCGAACCGTCGGCCGCCTCGCCTCCCTCCGCACCGGGCGTTCCCGACGTGTCCATCGCTTCGTCACTTCCGGCCGCCGGAGCGCTCCCTTCGCCACCGGCACCACTGAGGGCTGCCGCAGCCTCGTCCACCTCGTCCTTCACACGTTGCATCTCCCACTTGATGATAACGTCCGCCAGCTCGATCGACAGCTTGCGATAGTCGGCCGACGTGTTGCCGACGTAGCCGAGCCGATGCATGGAGTTTATCATCTGCTGTACAAGGTGATGCCGCACGGGATAGTAAACCTTATAGTGGCGCACGATGAGCTGCAGGATGTGAAACAGCTGCTGCATGGAGTGGCCCTCCTCGACGATGATCTTCTTCGTCCAGTGCGTCAGCATCGTGTTGCCATCTTCCATTCGCAGTGGCATCGCTGGCGTGAGCACCTCGAGCGCCTGCTGGACGACCTTACGCGCCTCGACGGCGTGCGCTTTCAGCAGCGAGTGGAACACTGCAAATGAGTTAAGAGGAAATTAACCATCAAATAAAGTCTAAAGTATTGATGTTTTTAAATTGAATTCAAAATCAAATGTACCTTGCAGTACGATGCGCTTGTGGATGGCCAACCGAGCGATAATGTGACTCAACAACAGATGACCGTGGTACCGTGCCGACGGATCGACACAGTTCTTCGGCAGCAGACACGGCCACGCGAACGTCATCAGGCGGCGAAGCTTGTTACCCTCGCGCTTGTTGTTCGCATCACCATCGTGAATGTGCGGGGACGCCTTTTCCACCAGCAGACAGGCGAACTGTAGCAGCGCAATGCGCACGCAGTCCTCGTTGGCGAACGGTTTGTCCGGATCGATCACCTTATTGATGAACACCGACACCACGTTGCTGTCGTCCTCCTGATACGGTGCCGGCGGAGCCCCAACCAGCTTGTTCCCTTCGCCCTTCTCGAAGCTGAGCGCGAAGCTCGGTATGATGATCATCGTCAGGATCTTCGCCTTCAGGTCCTGCGCCAGCTCGGAGCTGGTGAACACCTCCACGAACTGGAAGAACGCCTTGCGCTTCCACTCGACCGTGTAGCTCTGGCAGACGGTGTTCTGCAGGAAGTCGCGTAGGAACTGGAAGTCCGGCACGAACCGCAAACAGAGCGCCCGGAGCAGCTGGAACAGCAGCAGAATCTCGTTCGTGTTGTAGGAGAAGTATTCGATCAGAATCTTGGCGATCAGATGCCACAAATCGCATACCACCATTGTTTGACATGTCTGTGAAATAGGCATCGAATGAAAACGGGTCCACTTTTCTCGCTCTCTATCTTCCTCGCTTACTCACCTTGTAGAGATCGTTTTTCCATATGTTCTTCAGAGCAGTAATAATTTCCACCTGGCTCGTAATCCACGGCCCGTCGTACTCAACCAGCGTGTGGATGATCAAAACGGCCTGGTGTTGCGCCTCGTACCGTTCATCGTACGTCTTCCCGCCGGCACCGGCCGCCACCGAGGATTCCGAGTTGAGCAGGATGAGCTGCGTCAGGCGCGATCCCCTCAGCTGGGCCGCATTGCGGAACGACGTGCCTTCCTTGTGGCGCAGCAGGAAGATCGTGAACCGGTTCCACTGGCAGTCCTTCATCACGATATCGCTGAGCAGAAGGTCGATAGTTTCCTTCGGATAGCGGAGCAGGAACTTCACCAGAGCCGGCCGGTATGGAGAAGATGGTTCGATCTATACAGGGCGAAGGGTGTAGCATTAGAAATCGAACCGGACATAAGTGCAACAGACAAGCTTACCATCAAATTCTTCTCCGCCTGTAGAATCAACTTGCACAGGCTTTCGATGAACTTGGGCGAAGCGGCCGGTATCTGATGGAAGATGCCAAGGATCGTGACGATCTTCTTCTCCATCTCGCTCGACTTTGAGGTGGCCAGGAAGTTGCCCTTGTTGTTGGCGATCGTCACCTCGAGCATTTTCTTCAGGATCTGAAGCAACGAATCGCACAGCTTTTCATTGAACATGGCCGGGAACAGCTGCGTCAGGTAGGAAAGTCGACGCGTTCCACTGAGCGTTAGGTTGCGGTGATCGCCGAGCAGCAGCAGCAATGGGCGTATCACCGTGTGGATCTGGGGGAGAGCAAAGCAACCGGTGAAATAACAAGAACAAACAAACCTTCCAATTGTCTTCCTCCGCACGCACTTACCGTTTCCTTGGTGACAGTGCAACCCTGCAGGAAGTTTTTCATGCACTGAAACGCGGCCTCCTGCAACTCGACGTTGTTTTTCTCGAGCGCCTTGAACAGGATGCCGAATATCTTATCGCGCGACCCGTTCGGGATGTAGTGGCAGGCGGCGAGCGCATTCAGGGCACTTTTGCGCAGCGGCACCAGATTCGTGACTGTCTTGTAGCACTCCAGCTTGTTCAGGGTGGCGTCTTCGGCGTCCGAGAGTGTCAATACTTCGTGGTAGAACACTTTGTGCGTCAAAATAGCCAGATCTAGCCAGCGAGGGAAATGGAAAAGGGTAATTTATTCATTTGTTTGGTGATTTTTCTTTTCATTCTCATGTGGTGTCATTTTGTAGAATGCGTTTCTGGTAAAAAAAAAAAATACCAATAGTGAACAGCCGGGGCTCAAGCGTAGTGCAGAAGGTGTTTCCATCCATCAGGCCAATCTGTGCTGCGGCCGGTTGATGACGCAGCAGGTGTTTCTTAGGCGGTATCATATCAACCAGGACCTCCCGATGGGGGCTCATCACCTCCGTGACCGTTTTCTCTTGCAGTTCCGCGATCAAACGAAGTGACGCCATGGCCTAGGGACAAAAGAAGAAAAAAAAACATAGTTGCAGGCAATTTCTAATCCTTTGGATTCTGCGTTTTCACGCCTTACCGTCTCTCGCACAAGGGTGTGCGGACTCGTAACCTGGCGCACCAGCTCGTGTATCACGTCGTACATGGCCTTTTTCTGCGTCGCGAGCAGTTCCTCGTTCTTGCAGTCCTTCTCCAGCGGCGTCATGCAGATGCGCAGCATCTTCTCCAGGAACGTGCGAGCCATATCGATCGCTCCGCTCGACACCTCCCCGGTTAGGTCCATGATGATGAACATGAACGCCTTGAGGAACACGAACAGATGCTGGTACAGCCACCGGAGCGCCATGTTCTGGTAGAGAAACTTGAGCGCGATGCAGCCGCCCATCTTCGAGTACCACGGCCGCTCGTAGCAGAGCGCGGCCATCTTCTCGCCGAGGTAGTTCATCAACGGTAGGCGACAGGCGCGCTCCTTCGAGCCCATGATGTTGGTGGCCGTCTCTAGGATGAGCACCATGGCCAGGTTGCCCGGTTTGCACAGTTCCTTCTCCTCGTGGCCCATGATTTCCGCCAGTGCATCGATCAGCACGAGCGGATCCATGCCGCGGTCGTTCTGCTGAGGGTGCTTGTGAAGCGGGAACGGACCGGCCTGCTGGGCGATTGCGACCATCGTGTAGTGGCGCACCACGGCCACCATCGTTGGAAGGACGGAGCCACGCAACTCTTTGGTGGCCGCCGCCACAAACATCCCGGTGAGAGCGGTCTGGTGCGTAAGGCGGGCACGCCGGTCCGGTGCGATGTAGCTGGAGGTCGGCGCGCCCTGCACGTTGTTCTCGGTGAAGCTCGGATGCATGAAGAGCTTCTGCAGCGTGTACTTATCGTCGTCCAGCGTGATCGAGGCGGCCAGATAGCACCGGATCACCTCCCAGCTCTGTCGCCAGTAGAACGGATCGGTCGTGCTGCACTTGAGCGCATTGAACGCGGTCTCGATGACTTTGTCCACGGCGAAGTTGATTGGATTCCGGTGGTCCTGGAAGTAGGCCACCACGGCCGGGTGGGTTACGTTATGCTCCTGATACTTGAGCTTTTGCGGTTCGATCATCATCTTTCGATTGCCTCCGCCAAACTTGCCCAGCACCCGGAACGCCACTATGGCCGCACTGTCCTGATTGCGTAACGTGCGCCAGAGCGCTTGCATCAGGTCGGCACGCACCGGTTGGATGTGATCGTACAGGAAGTCGGGCTGCAGATTGTCCACACACAGCTCTAATGTTCTCAAACCCTTGGAAATAAGAAACGAAAAAAAAAACAACCAAAATGATTAACATAAACGAATCACACCACCGGTGCCATAAAATACCTGACTGATGAGCGTGTGTGAGCCATTCAAGGCCGACACGAGCGGATCCATCAGCATCGGCAGATACGGTAGCAATGAGGACAACCGCACCGGCACGGTCAGACACAACTCGACGAACAGATCCTTCATGTGTTGCTTGTGGAAGCCACTCTGCAATCGGTTGAGGCCTTCGAGCAGGTTCGGCAGCAGTGGCAAAAACTCCTGATACAACAGATCGTGCGATCCACCGCCGATCGAGCGGAAGAGGGCGCGCAGCAGGAGGAAATAGTTGTACGGCTCCTTGGCCGTCATCGCCAGCTCCATCGAGCGGTTGACGATGTTGTGCAGGTGTGGCCGGAGCATGTGCTCATTTTCGGCCGCAAACAAGCTCACGCTGCCAAATACAAGCTTGAACAGACGCAAGTACAGATTCGAGCGCTCTATGTTCGAGCCCATCTCGTCCATCCGCTCGAGCAGATACTCGACCAGCACGGTCGCGAACAGGGGCGACGTTTTCGGGTTGGCCAGGAACGAGTTCGCGATCACCTGCAGGTTGGTGTTCTTGTACAACCGATCGACCATAAAGTCGATGGTGGAGGCGAATATTTCCTGGAAGTTCTGCGGGTCCATCGTGAGGAACTGTCGTGGGCGATATGGAAAATGCAAAAGGGAAGTGAGCCATTATAGTGGATTATCATTCGCTGTCATACTTACGGTATCGCAGATCGCACTTACCACGCCACTGAAATGCTCCAGCACTTCCTTTTCGTCCTTCGAGCGGGGCATCTGTAGCGTCTGCTTCTGCACTGGAATGGCTTGCGCCAGCCCGGCAGTCGGAATGTTGATGGTGTAGATGTCCAGCGTCTCCAGCGCCCAGTGGAACAGGTCGATGAAGATGAGGATTTCATTTGGATTGAACAATTTCGTCGGCCCCCCGTGGTGATCGTTTCCGATGAGCGATTTCGGTGACGGACAGCCCCACGTGATCGTCTTCACACCGCAGACGAGCGTTTTGATCAGACTGCGGTACTCGGACACGTTCAGGTTGCTCGGCACCGGCAGCCCGATGCTGGTCGCCTTCTGTCCCGCGCTGTCCGTGCCGTCGACCGTGCAGGCGACGATCAAATCTTTCGAGTCCACCTGACCCGGTGCGGTAGCACAATCGTTTGGTTTTGCTTTCCTAGTGATCGAGGCCGAGACCGAGCGAGCGAGAAAGAGAGAGAGTGTGAGAGAGAGAGAGAGAGAGAGAGAGAGAGAGAAAGAAGGAAAACAAATGGATGATGATCCCTTTTTGTAATGTGATGGGCTATAATGTACCATTTCTGCATCAATTGTGGCAGCTGCAGTTTCGCGATGGTTTGAAATTTAATTGCAAACACACGCAACATCGTTATCATGAGTTCGCGGGCGGCCACCGGTTCCACCTCGCTCTTCTGCCGAATACACTCGACCAGGTTAAGCAGCAGCTTGCACGACATCGTTTGAATGCTGGTCGGCAGCGATTCGTCGTGGATGTTCTTCGCGAACAGGTGCACCGCCTTCGAGAGCGCCTGCAGGCTCAGCTGCTGCCGGATGTGGTGCACCAGGTCGGCCAGCGTCGAGTAGGCTAGTGGGCGCAGGTTTTCGTGCGTCGTCCAACCCTTCCCGAGGAGCACGTCGTCCTCGAACAGCTTCTCGATCATTGGCACAAAGTCTAAATGGCATAAACGGTGATATGTGAGTAACAATCGGCTGTAATTTGAGTTATCACATTACGTACGATTCCTAAATTCCGTTTGCAGTATGTGCCTCGATGCCACCAGCAACTCCTTGCGCAGGCTGGCCACCTCTTTCGGGCAGCTTTCCAGGAGGTTGATCATGCCCTTCACCATCGTGGTGGCGTGCGTGTTCACCACCTCCGGGAACAGCCTCAGGATGTAGGCGGAAAAGGTGAGCGTTTTAATTTGCGCACCCATGAAATCGACGTAGATTTCCTTGTTGAATCCAGGTGAATTCCTAACAAAGGCAAATAATATTAACGTTGCTATTGGTGCTATTCGTTGTAAAGATCTTTTCTTGTTTCACTTACTTGTGGGCCAGTGACGGTTGTAAACTGATTGTGCTCATGACCAGCGGAATGAACTCGCCCACCTCTGGGTGAAGATTTGGTTTGTAAATTTGATATAAAAGTACCACGATGATTGGCAGTTCTTGCAGAACCTTCAAAGAGTTGATACCTTTAGGTATTAGATTGTACTGCGGGAGAAAAAGAGAGAAAGAGAGAAAAAAAAGAGACAATTACGCAAAAGTTAGCTGCGATAGCACGGTCCAATTGCATCCAAAACTTACCGCCGCCGTGGTCGTTTTTCCGTCGGCCGTTTTCTTCTCCAGCTGGATGGGCGTGACCGTGAAGATGTCCGGCAGAATCGTCTCGAAGTTCAGCTCCTTCAAATCCTTCACCTTTATCGGCTGCCGTGGTTCAAACATCACGCCCATGTGCTTCGGCAGGTCGGTGTAAATCTTTTTCAGGTACGCTAGAAAGTCCTGAATTTCCGCGTGAAACGGCGGCCGGTACTGCTTGTGGATGTCGACAATGATGCGCAGACAGACGAGGACATTCTCTTCGTTTTCCGTCTGCAGCAGCTTGATGGTCAGGATGATGATCGACTTAACGAATGGCCGCACGAGCTCGTTGTTCGGCAAACGGTGGATCATTTCCAGTATCAGCTTCCGGACCTTAAAAGAAAACCCATGTGAGTCAAGACTCTCCCCTTCCATGGCCGTTTCAGGGTGAAATACAAACGTTGTTTACCTGTTGCATATTAAATTCGGAAATAAACATAGGTTCCCCATCCTGCAGCACCTTCAGGAACACACGCATTGCCAGCTCCAGGAAGCTCTGGTAGCTGCTGCACTGGGTTATCAGCTCGAAGTTCTCGCTCAGCTCCTGGGCGGCTTTGAGCTTGAACTCGTCCTTTGCGCCGGTATCACCGAGCATATTAACGAAGCTCCGGAAGTGGCTCATCTGTGTCGGATCAACCGCCTGCTGCACGGCAGGCTGTGCGGCCGCATTCGTTGGATAGCTGGTAGACATTGTGCAGCTCTAAACAACACCCGCTCCTAGCTACACAGCGTACAAGGATCACCAAGCGCTACCACTTCAGCGCAGCTTCCCTACGGAAGCTTCCCACGCTCGCCGAAACAGCGTCACCAATCCCTAGCGATACCGCTTCATTCACAATCAGTTTACTGAACCACGGTGGAATATTGATAGACACGTGAGTTGGGCAAACGATTCTCTAACAAATCTCAGTGCAATATATGAATTTGCAAGCAACTTAGTAAAGTTCACGTTTTCCGCGTTTACTTTTCGATGCGGTACCACCACCGTACGCATTCCTAGTCCAAGCGTCGATTACTGTGCAGCTGTCATCATGACAGCAGCGAGGTGCGCACACAAGCACATGAGTCTGCGTAGTACGAAATGAGCACACCTGCCTATCTGCATCTTGGTAGCTATCGAACATTTTGCGAGGAACGGTACCAAAACAAACCACTTTCTGCGTCGCACCACTTGCCGCCACGGATCGGCGCTCCTTCCCCGACGAAGGCAAAGAATCGACCAAGCGGAACCTTTTTTTTACAGCGCGTGCACCGGTGATTGACAGATTTGCTTCAGTGTGTATTTTGTGTCGAGGCGGAGTGCATTCGCGGGCGTTGCAATCGACAATTTTAAAGGAAATTTAAAGTAAAAAGGGATTTGGTTAGTTGAAAAAGGGTTGGAAAACACTTTGTATTACAGTCTGTTACATAAAGGGTGTCTACTCGACGACCTTCTGCACGCGGAACACAGTTCAGTACATTGTAGAAAGTGTCCTAGTTGAAATGTGTTAATTGTTTTTTTTTCGCTTTTGGAAAACTCATATTTATAAATCAACATGTTTACTGCGTTGTGTAACGGCTAGTTTGCTATTTGATAAGCTATCATGTGCAAGTTTGTAGAATGTAAACTTTGACCCTGTTTTTTTCAAGCCTGAGAAAATATGAAATTGGCAAGGTGAACGAAATTCCTAGTTGGTACATGCCAGGTGGTAAACTTCGCAAGAAATCGAGGACATATTATTTTTTTCACGTGCCATCCAGGTCACACCTACGGTTTATTCTAAATTTAACACAAGGGAGAGTTTTCCAATGGTTAATTTTGAGACATGCTTGCGAAGAAACAACGCCTTCAAACATCCAATCATTGTTACTCCTCTGCCCTTATCCTGTCCAGAAGAAATATGTAATTATGTAACCCAGGACATGGGCCTCCGCCTTCTGGCATGGGTGCAGTGCTCATTCGAAAACAAAGTTTAAAGTTAATCTTTATAGTGCAATTTACAATTTGATTAGAAAGCTTGATACATTTTATAAGGAACGTGTAATCTTTGGTGATTATCTCACATTATTCATTCTTCTACAGCTATGTCGAACATTGATATTGTCCAGCCTTTGTGGGATTTGAGCACCTTTTCCGGACGATTGAAGCACTACTTCTGGATAACTGATCCGCGCACATGTTTTGCCACCGACGAAGAACTTGACAATGCAAAGGAATTGTACTTAACTGTTAAGTAAGTATAAGAGGAAATGCATAAATGAGATTCTGTGGAAAACAAATTGTGTTTTTACGTAGAGCTGGAACCATACCTCAAAATGCGACCATAGACCAGATACATTATGCCAAAAAGTTATACGAAAGTGCATTCCACCCGGATAGTGGCGAGAAGCAGAATGTCTTCGGGCGCATGAGTTTTCAGATGCCTGGTGGTATGGCCATCACCGGTGCGATGCTCCAGTGGTACAAGTTAGTTTGTTATCTCCAGAATCGTTCGAGGAGCTATGCATTGTATGATTTTTTTTTCTTTCCTCAGAACTACAACGGGAGTCGTTTTCTGGCAGTGGGTCAACCAATCCTTTAACGCACTGGTTAACTATACGAACCGTAACGCCAACTCATCCCTGTCCACCACCCAGCTGGCGGTGGCCTACGTTTCGGCGACCACTTCTGCCCTGGTGGCCGCTGTCGGTTATAAGGCGTATCTCGCAAAGCGAGCCACCCCGCTGTTTCAGCGGTACGTGCCCTTCGTGGCAGTGGCGGCCGCCAACTGTATCAACATCCCTCTGATGCGACAAAATGAGCTCATTCATGGCATCAGCATTGAGGACGAGGATGGAAACGTGGTGGGATCCAGTCGATTGGCGGCTGGTAAAGGAATTGCCCAGGTACTCACTAGAAGGATTTTCGTTTACATTCAAGTGTTACTTAATTTTTTTTTGAATTCTGCTTTAAGGTTGTATTTTCGCGTATTGCTATGTGTGCCCCAGGAATGTTGATTTTACCTGTGATAATGGAACGGTTGGATAAGTATCAGTCGTTCAGACGATTGGCGATTTTGCACGCACCATTCCAGGTCTTAGTAGTGGGGTGTTTGTAAGTATTTTGATCGTTTTAGCTTTTGGATGTTTGAAAATACTATTTTGTTTATCACTTGCTAGCCTGACGGTCATGGTGCCTACTGCTTGCGCTCTATTCCCCCAAAAAGCCGAGCTCAGCACGGGATGGATGAAGCTGGTGGAACCAAACTACTATGAGGACATTCGCAAGAAAACCGACCGCATACCTGAGCTAGTGTACTTTAATAAGGGATTGTAAGGCAGCTATGGTGGGTGCACAGGGGTACTGGCGATAGTGACAATACTAGCCACAGTAAAACAAGAAGAATCGTTTGTTAGAGGCCTACTGCAAACGCTAATAATGTAATTCAAGTTATAAAATCAATGTATGTATCTTAACAATAAACTAAACGACAAGTAGATCGTTTATTTAAAATAGAGATTTCCGAATTATACGACTAGAAATGAAATAAATGTTCATATACAGTTCATATTTTCGGAAAAAGTTTTAAATTCAGATTTTCAGTTCATTGTTTCATACCTCAAACTCCTTTGAACAATCGAAGAAGTAATGAATACAAGGAGTGAGTAGTTTTCAATTTAAAAAAACATGATCGATTTACGAGCTCGTGCCATACGGCAACAGTTGTTTCAAAACACAAGTAGATCTCCATCCGGCTGCGACACGAACAACAGCGAACATTTTACCGACGCGAACACCGATGGTTGTACAATGTTTTCGTTCAGATACACTTGATTTGCCGTCGCGAAAAAGAGAGGCAGAACAAACAGCACCAAGGTGTCCATGTCAGGGACAGAGACAGAGAACATTGTTTCGAATGGGCATACATTTGTTAGAAGAACGTGGACTGTGTGCGAGTGAGAGGTGCGGGTCGAGTATTTTGCTTGTGGAATATATTCTGATATGAAATTTGACATACGCATTGTATATGGATCATCGATTGGTGCAAAAGTTCGACGAAGAACGCGTTTTGCAGTTTTTTCCGCTACGGTGTTGTGTTGTGTGTAGATTTTGCGCAACGTTCCGCTCTGCGTGCTTTGGGGCGGAATGGTGAATAATGGCCCTACATGACCCGTCGGCTCCGAATCGAGGCGAGCTGCGAAGGGCAAACGATTAGCGAAAGGCAAGTGGTTCGTCGTTGGAGATCCGTACGTACAGCCTCCAGCTTTCGAGCTGAAAAACATTGGTGTCACAAAAATCAGTAATTAAAAACGCACTTGAAGTGTCGAGGCAGGCCTGTGGAACGAGTTTACTGCAGTAGTGACAAAAGGGCAAATTTGAAATGCTTTGGTCCAGTGCTACGCTCACCTCCTAACAGATCGTACTCGGATCTCGATGTGGCATTTGTGGTCTGGTGCATCCAGCTATAAACCGTGGTGGAGCGTACTTTCATCTGGCGATATCAGCACCAAAGAGAAAAAGACCACCAGAAGGAAGTCCACGCGGCTTTTAGCGAAGTATTTCGATCAAGATTAATGCTGTGTTTTGTTTTTTCTTGGTAGCTAGAGGACATCCAGTGATACGTGTTGTTCCCAAGGGGGGAGGCTTGTGAATGTGGGTGCGAGGTCGCTGGAGGTCAAAACAGAGCAAATTGTTTCAACGAAGGCTGCTGCGAGCGCGGAGATCTTGCCATTGTCACATGCCTGGCAAAGCAAGTAATTAAATGGGCATGTTCTAGCGACATTCGAGTGCAGTTTATGACCTGATTAAACGAACCAAGTGTAACAAGCTGTTCCGAACGCTCCGACGAACGTACATAACTGCGAAATGCGAATGCACACCAATCGACAGCGAACGAATGAGGATGTAGGGATCAACGGCAGGAATGAATAATGGTAAGTAGTGCCTGGGACTCCAAGCAATCCTTCCATATGCCCTGTATGTTATATTAACAGCAAGAATCAAACCGTTTTTTGTTTAAGGATCTGAGTAACAATCGCCCCAATCGTTTATCGCAGTCATCAAAATGTCGTCAGTCAGCAGCATGCCAAGAGGAAAAGGAACCGGCTCAAAAACAACGGACCAGCCGTCGCCATCACGATCGATTGCTCATGCAGCGCAATTGCTTCATCGGTAAGGAAAATGCTGTATGCTGCGCCGCATCGTGCTCGTCGTCGATTGCTGCGATTGCTGCTCATTGTAAGCGCCTCGTGTTTGGCGGATGTGCTTGCATCACCTACCACCGCGTATGATAGTTTCGATAGCAACCATGCTGGGCCGTTGGTGAGGCAAGGTGTCGAAACGGCATCATCAGTGCGGGAGTACCATCCACTTCACCTTCTTCATCATCATCACCTTCACCATCGTAACGCACTGTCCCCATCGTCTTCCATCGAGGTGCAGCGGGACGTGCAGCAGCGGCTGGTGGCGCCCGCAGCTGGCGCAGGTGAAGCGCTTCCGGTCCAGCAGCAGCTTCTCGGGACCGTTGGCGACAGTGTGACGCGCGTCCCGTGGTACGGACTAACCGAGCTCTCCGATGTGCTACTGCTCGCGGTACTAGTGACATTTGCCGTGGTCGGCCTGCTGCTGTTTGCGGTGCTAGTGTTGGGCTTGCGCTCGAAGGTACAGCTGTTTCGCGTGCGGCAGCAACAGCAGCCGGACGGTTTGCTGCTGTCGGACTATGCTGCTCGAGAGGGCGAGTGTAGTGCAGCAAAGTGTAGTGTCAGCGGTGGCAGTGAAAAACTTCAGACAAAAACACCCGCGCCACCGATCATACTAGTGGAGCCAGGGCACGTGATAGTGAAGCCGGTACCGGCAACGTGCGTAGCGGTCACCGTGCGCGATACAAGCGGCAGTCGCGAAACGGCATCTCGTAGCCGGCGTCGCCTCGACCAGCCTTTGTGTCTCTCGGACAAACGCCATCCATCTTCTACATCATCCCAGACGGCGGCGAAGGGCAAACGACAATCACAACCACCGACCGTTGTCACGTTGCCAACGGCAACCATGAGTGCGACGACGGTCGAGCCTGCGAACAACAGTAGTCAAGGCACGACCGTAACCACCGTAGCAGAAAACTCATCCAGCAACGACAAGGAAAACTGTGCGCAACAGCACAGCGAGCTCGTGGAACAATCGCAGCAACAGTTGCAGCATCCATCGCATCCCACCAGCCAGCGGAATGTGCTGAAACGACAAACGGTCGCTGAAATATCGCTTTTCGGCCCGCCCGGCACACCCGGTCCGACTGGTTCGCCAACGACCTTCATCCAGCTTCTCACACCCTCGTCCGCGTCGTCACTGTCGACCTCGGCCGCCACTACCGACAACAATGCGACCCCGACGAAGATTGGCTCCGCCGGTCCGGGCGGCCCTGGTGGTCCACTTTCTGCCGCGGAATCGATGGCAGCGGCTCGGTTCGCCTTTTCACCCCGATCGATCCACTCATTTACCGTGCAGACGGCTACCTACTTTCGCTTTCCGGATGTGGACGATTTCACGCCAACGCCGCGGTCCGTGCGTTCAACCACGAAGCACCACGATGCGACAGAATCTTCCTCCACTCCACCGGCCGTCGATGCGTGTCCAGAAGAGGAAGGAGCAGGAGCAGGAAATGTTGCGCCTTCGACGGAAAGAGGGATGGTGGTGTCTTCTCCAGCCCTGCCACCGGCACCCCCGCCGGATATAAAATGGGATCCCACACCGCCTCCGAGCGAGGCGTCACAACCTGAACCCACCAGAACGGTTGAAGAGGGAGCGAAGCAACCCGAACCAAACCCACCGGAGCGGGAGCCGCGTGCGACGCACCGTATTTGTGCTCCGATGGCAAACCGACGCGTGCGCTTGAAGTCCATTTCGCTCGATTCCGAAGGTGCCCGGTTGGTAGAAGAAAATCTGACCTCCACCATACCGGTGCAGGAGCTGGTGGGAATGGCCCAGCAGCGATCCACCGGGCGCTTCGATGAGGATGACAACGACGACGATGAAGACGACGACGAAGACGACGATGATGACGATCATGACGAAGGTGGTCACCATGGCAACCGGAATGAAATCGACGACGGCGGCAGCAAACGCGCAAAGAGAGTGCGGAACATTTTAAACCTTCGCCTAAACATACCCCCGCCGGCGGCGACGGCCACTGCACCCCTGGCACCGCCCGGTGCCTCCCAATCGACCGGCTCGATGGCGAAAGCACCGCGCACGATGGTGACCGTTTCGGGGTCCGTTTCGAACCCCACGATGAGCAGCACAAACACGACCACCTATCCACCGCACCAGCACGGCATGATGGCGGTGCTGGGTGGGGGAGGAGGTGGGCCCGGTGGCGTCCAAATGGACGAAAGCAATGAGCAATTTTACTTCGAATACTATGACTACGGTGACGACGACACGGACGAAGACGATGAGTACGACGTGGAGGAGTACGTGGAGCACGAGGACAATAACAACAACACTATGGTGACCGGGGGCGGCCATGGGCGAATGGGGGTAGCCGGTTCTCTTCCACCGGCACCAAAAACACCCACCCTCTCGCAATCGAAGCAGAAGGCGAACTCACTCGACTCGGACAAGCTGCGGCTGACGACGATGGCGGCGGTTCCGTACGGTGGCTCCGGTAGTGTTGGGTCCGGAGCGCCCGGCGGTTCGGTAAGCTGCAGCGGCGGCATGAGCCACATCCTGAGCATTGCACAATCGACCAGTGGACACAGTATGTCCACACTTTCCTATTCCAGCCATCACTCGACGAAGGAGCAACGGCAGCAACACTACCAGACCCCGCAGCAACACCAGCAGCAGCTGAGCCAATTCCAACAACTCCAGCACCACCAGCAAGCCGCGGCGGGTCAACTGCAGCAACCACCCCGTCGCGTTTCTTCCGTTTCCGTGCCAACCACGCCGAAGAGGTACCAGTATCGCACGGCGGCAAACCATCATTACCATCATCATCACCAACAACAACAGCAGCAACAGCAATATGCCGCAAGTGGACAATCAAAACTCAAACCTTCATACCATGCGGGTACGGCAACGACGCACATCCCAAGTATGGGTGGTGGTGAGCAAACGGGTGCAAACGGCAATCGTAAGGATAAGTCCCCGGTGGGGCACAAGGGAACTCCAGCTTCCTCGGGGACCACCATCGAAGCAACTTCCAGCGAAGATACGACGACGACGAAGACAAAGGACGTTTGTTCAACGCCGGCCAAAATGCCAACCAGCGGTCGGTCGAGTATTCTGCAGCGGCGTGGCTCGAACCACAGTCTTACGCTCAACCTGGACGTGTTCCCCCGGGGCGGAAGCGTGGATCTGACCTCGTCCAGCTGCAGCCTGTACCGGGGCTCGTACAAAAATCTACACCAGGTTCAATCGCACTCTCAGCTCTACCAACAGTATCCGGACGCGGGAAGCACGGTGCGGGTGCAGTGCCAACAGGCTTCCCCGCAACAACAGGGAGGGCTTCCCTTATCCTCCGGCCAGACGGGGCAGGCACCGGGCAACGCCAGTGGGGGCAGTTGCAGTAACGTTAACAATAATAATAATGCGGCAAGCAAAAAGAATCTCCTGCAAAGACGCGGCTCGAACACGAGCCTTACATTGAATCTCCGTTCGGGGCTAGGTACCGGTGCCGGTGGTGGTGGAGGCGGTGGTGGTGGAGGAGGTGGTGGTACTGGTAGTTCCGCCTTCGGGTTGAACCGCTTCAGTAGCCACAACTCACTCAACATGACGCACATGTCCACGCTAGGAACGATCAACTCGATCGGCGCGATGGGAGGTAGCGTGAGTGGTACGGGGATAAACGCCGGGGGGCCACACCACTCGTCGTCGCTCGTCCGGCCGGCCGGATCGCGCAAGAGCCTTCTCGAGCGGCGCAACTCGAATGCCAGCCTGACGCTGATCAACGTCAACCAGCGAACGCTGTCCGTGTCGAACTGCAATCTCCGTGGGTCGATCTGCAGCCTGAACAGCCTGCTGACGACGCACACCCAGAACGAACCGACCGGTATGATGCTGGAGGAGGACGAGCTCGACTGCACCGGGGCGGGCAACGGAGAGGGTGAACACGATCACCATCACCACGGTGGGTACCATCACCATCACCACAACCACCACCAGCACCAGCATCACCACGGGGCCCATGGCCATCATCACCATGCCGGAGGTTGTGGGGCACACGGTGGTTGTTCTCACGGTGGTTCCCATCATCTTGGCGACGGTGAATTGCGCCGTTTTGGGAGTAGCATGGATGCCGGAATGGCTGGCGGTGGTGTTGATGCCCGCGGTGGACGGTCGGCCAACTATGGCCGGCTGACAGTGGCCACCATGCACGGTACCTCAATGGATAACAGCAGCGGCAGCGCTTGCGGACAGCAACACGGCGGAGGGCTGGAATGTTCCATAGGGCGTGGCGGTGGAGCCCCGTGCGAAGAACGGAGTCATGGAGGTGGCCATCATCACGCCGTCACCGCCAGACAGCGCAAGTTCCGCAGTTCGGACAGTCTGCACAATATCAACTCGCTGCGAGAGCACGGAATGCACGGCTGCGAACGGCAGCAGCACGGCCACGGTCCAATGGAACGACACCAGCAAACGGAGGCAAAGCTGATGTCGGTCAGCAACTACCAGCGCAGCTGCCAATCGTCGTTCGATGATCGCCATCACTTCGGTAAGATCTAGAGCATTCATGTGAGCTGGGGATCATTCGCTATTGTAGCAAGACTATATTGAGTAGCAAAATTAGAGTTCCAAAAAACCATTTTTTGATTATGTTTTATGTTCCAACATTTTTCTTCCCCAATTGCGCCAGCTAAACAAGTTTGCAAGGCTGCTTTCGTAGGCCACGTTAAACTCTTTCGTCTGCTCGAAGAGTTGTGTGTTTTCACATGCCTTAAATAGTAGGCTAAGATAACGTCAAAGTAATGGAAAGGTCGTTCCCGAATTTTATCCGAAGTTGTTCTTCGCTATTTATGATCAGAACATATCGTCTCGTGCAGTGTAATTTTAAATTTGTTTTCGTTCATATGGCAACGAAAAATAAAATAAAAGGGAAAAATCTAATTTAACTAGTAGCGGTATCGGAAACACATACTGATAAGCTCGGTGCTTTTTCTTCCACGCAGGATCGTCGGAAAACGTGAAGGAACACCAGAACAAACTATCTACCCACCGCGGCCTGTTCCAGCGAGATCCGGCCACGGTCACGTCCACATCATCGGCCAACAACTTATCGGCGCTCGGCACCGGCTCACTGTGCAACTGCTGTTGCTGTTGCTGCTGCTGTTGCTGCGGCGGCGGCGGCGCCGGCGGCGACCCAATGGATGGCGGAGCCTGCTGCGACGAAACCGGACTGATCGTCAAGACGGGCAACCTTAGTATTAGCAACTCGAACATACGCAACATCTCGACGAAACCGCTGAGTCCTCAAACGACCAGCGAAGACTTCAAGATCTACCTAGCGAACATTCAGTTTCTACAGAATGCGTCCAACGTACTTACGATCGCGTACTTGCGAAAGTTGCACAACTTCTTCAGCAAAACCTACCGTCAGATGCTCGGCGTAGGTCACCGTCGGCCCTCGAAGGAGCAGCAGAGTGCCACCGCCGAGCACCAAACCCCCGGACCGAAGATGATGTTGTTGCACAGCGACAGTCTGCACCATCCGCCGGTTTGCGACGACGAAGCGTACGACGAGGAGCACAAGAAGATGGTGTTGAAAATCCACCAGGAGTTCTGGGACCTGCCCACCAACTACCAGGAGAAGCCACTGGTGTTCGGTTCTCAGGCGAAGAACCGCTACAAGACCATCCTGCCGAACGAGCACTCACGGGTCATACTAGAGGCGGAACGGGCGTTGGCTCCCGCAGGGGAACCATACATCAATGCCAACTATATCAAGGTAGGCTTGGAAAATGGATTAAGTAAATGAAAGATGAGTGAGCCCTAAGCCGAAACGAGCCTTTTATTGTTGCATTGCAACTATAAATACATAACTGCCATTTTTTCTACATTCTCTGATGAACTAATTCTGAATTGATTTTCTGCTCATTATAGGGTCCGGACTACTCGAGCAACTGCTACATCGCCACCCAGGGCCCGTTGCCGAACACAATCTACGAGTTTTGGATGATGGTCCACCAGAACATCGTGCGAGCGGCCACCGCTTCGCCTGCGTCTCCCAGCTCGCCCACCGGGGGCACCGACCAGGCGCAGAAGATCGTCATGCTGACCAACTTCGTTGAGAATGGGCGGCAAAAGTGTGCCATTTACTTCCCCCAGGACGAGAGCGATTGGCTGGCGTTCGGTATCACGGCGGACGTGGACGTGGCCGACGTGCTGGAGCACAAGGATCAACTGACAGCGTGCGCGGAGCAAGCGGAACACGCAACCATCAAGCTGCGGTGTGCGAGTGGTTTCTTTCTCGTGCACAACCAGAGTGTGGAGCAGCGGAACGGTTACACGGTGCGCACGTTGAGGGTAATCTATGGTGCGCCTAGGGAGGCAATCACCGTCCCCACAGTCACTGGCGGATCAAAGACAGGCTCCGTAGACCACGGAGATGATGGTGACGAGTTCGAACTGACAAGCTTTCGGGCGCATCACTACTGGTTCCCCGATTGGCCCGACCACCGATCGCCAAACGACATCAACGTGCTGCTCGATCTGAGCCTCGACGTTTTGGGAGCGAACGGGGCCTCACCGCCGATGTTCGTCCGCGCAGACCGCCGTGGATCATTCAAGACAGAGCCGTCAGGGACGCCCGGTTGTGTTGCGGAAAGTTGTGTCTCACCGGTGGGTGGATCTTCCATTTCGCGTGCTGCTTCATACGGTTGTACTGTGTTGCCAATCGTGCACTGTTCCGCGGGCATCGGTCGCACGGGGTGTTTGATAGCGATACTGAACGGCCTCCGGCAACTGAGATTGTCCGTGATGGCACACACGAAACGCAAGCAACAAAAACAGCAGCAGCAGCTGCTGCTGCATCCGCAATCGGAACAAATCTGTTACACGCCTCCAGCAGACAGCGATGGTGCTAAACCAACAGATTGTGAACGGAAAGCGATCGAGATCGGCGGCTGTCTCGCCGCTGTTGAACATCTTCCCGATCCGCTCCCCGATGATGACGATCCGCAGCAGCGGTTTCCCTTACCACCGGTACCAGGTGGCGCACTGGAGAGTCGCTTCAATGGCCGCGGTCCACCTCTGAGCGGGGCGCAGCGGGGAGAGTCCGGCCAGGTGGACATCCTGGGCATCGTGTGCAACCTGCGGCTGCAGCGTGGTGGCATGGTACAGAACTCGGAGCAGTACGAGCTGATCCATCGGGCCCTCTGCTTGTACCTGGACAAGCTCACCCAAGAGGGACACATCTAGAGGAGCGTTATCGAGCACAGGGGGAAATAATTGTTTAAACGCTTTTAGAAGAGAGAATGGACGTTATTCAAGCTTTCACGAAAATGATAATCCTTGCGAGGTGGAATATAATACCAAAGAACACAAAATAGAAAAAGGAAAAACATACACCAGCACACATGCGTACGTACACACAATCGAAAGCAAATGCCAACCAAGGGAGGAATGGAACACATTCAACAAACTAACTAACTGTACACACGAAGCGTAACAATCAAACAAAGCAACCTAACAACAAAATATTAGACAAGAAAACCGAACCAGTAGCGAATTAATTGTACCAAGCGAGACCATATGCTGTTCTCGAATGTTGATCTGAGTAGGCTTGCTAAGTATCCAAGGGAGCCCCAAGCGCTATATGAAACGAACAAGTCGAATTCGAATATCAGAGTACTCGTCGACCTCGTGCGTGTATGTGAGTGTGATTGTGTGCAAATCTAATCGAATTATGAATTCACTGTATGTTTGTTTGTTTGGTAAGTGTTTCGCGCATGGGCGGTGCGGGGTGCGAATGTGAAAATGGGATTGAATTAGTCAACAAGGGATAAGGGATACACAAGAAAACTTAGTAATTATTATGATTAGGATCTAAACAAGGGATATTGCATGAGGAGCATGGAAGCCGATGGGACGGAAAAGGACAACCGCTAACAGACGCACGCACTAACTAAACAGCTGCAAGAAGGATATTGGGGACGGTTTAGTTGATAGTCAACAGTATAGATTTTACACAGCACAAAAGGAACTAAATTATTGCATAAATGGAACCTATATATATTATATACCTATACATACACTTATACCTATGATAACAAATACCTAAACCCTTAGTAAAATCGGAACAAGGCTGGTTTTTATTAATTGCATAATATTATAGGTGGGTTTTTGTTTCGTTCTTGTGTGTCGTGTGTGTGTGTGGGAAAACAAGTGGCGGCACCAGGTGCCCTGCCTTGTCGAGGTTAGTTACATCTCTACAATCATTTGCACATAGCCACATCCTTATAAGAAAACTTTGACGCGTTAGCGAAGCATTTGCATTTTGGTAATGGGAATATTGTGGCGCATAATTCATTATTCATAACACGAACATTAATAAATCAAACACTGTAACAATTTATATCGTTGGAGAACAAGGCGGGAAAACACGGGGTACGGATACGGGGTATTTCTACTAAAGAATATCGGGAAAAGCATAACGCAAGAAGAAAAAAAAAACACAGCATTCACTTAGAGTTCATCCGGCGAGGCAACATGATATCCATACAAAAATAATCAGTAGAAGGTAAGCAGAACAAAACATTTTTAAACAAAAATTTCATAGGGAAATACGCCTGATACGCGCGTTAGGAGGTGATTTTATGGGCACGGACACTTGAGCATGATCCCATTTGTTACATCATTCCTCGGTGCATACCGTTGCAGAACAATCCGCAGACAAGCGCGAGCTAGGCTAAACCATTTAAACGGCAATCGGTATGAGAAGAAGAAGGAAAAAACATAACAAACACCGGTGGCACAGTCAGGACACGTGATTTTATCAAACACCGGAAGCAGTTGGAAAAAAGAGCGACAGGAACCACAGGGAAGAAGGAGCTGCATCAGACAAAAAGTTCGTACTCAACAGAAAACCCGCCCATACTTTCGTATGATTTTTAAGCATATTTGACACGGTGCATAGACACAGCAATCGACATTTCACAAATTGTGGCCGGCAACGGTGTTTTTTGTACCTTGCGTTTGTTTGCTATAGGTCTTTACATCTGATTTATACTGTATGTACCTCTCTTCTACCATTACACGATGTATACAGCGGCTGGAGCGCGACCAAACGGACGGAATGGGGAGTTTTTTTTTTGTTGGGGAAAATGCAAGGAAATATAACGTGGTGAAGGCGTGCGAGCGGAACAGTATCGTACAAACCAACAGAAAGTTGCGCATAGCAGTAAACCAAAAACCAGAAAACAAGTATAACAACAAGATGAATCAACCACCACAACCACCAATATGTGTGTAAATAAATGTGTGAGAAAATAGAGTTTCCTGGCATTGTTTTCCTGATCTTTTGGCTCCTCCAGGACACACACCTTCAATGCTATGACATCATCGGTAAGTATTTTTCTTTTTTATTTCAATTTAATAATTCAAGCATTTTGTTATAGTCCGTTGTTATACTGGATCACGTCCTTATTTGACTTGGTTTATTGTTAAATACTTATATTACAGTAACAATTCAGTTTTATTTGAACGAACCGCATTTCTTCTACCCCACACAGACCAGAAAGGTGACGTTTGAGACAATCGCCGGTATCTCTCACTGCTGACCTTCCTTTAGTTGCTGAGTACCACTTCCGGTACCACCAACCCCACTGCCGGTCGCTCCCTGATCGAGCTCCAGCTGCTTCAGCAACCGGTAGAGTGCTGCCGCCTCCCGGATGCGGCTGAACTCGATGCAAAACGCCTCGATCTCGATGTACAGCTGCTTAACATCTATTATCTTGTTCCGGATGAGGCTCTGGAGAAACACGCACACCAGCCGCACCAGTCGGTTCTGCATGTACTTGTCCTTGATCGTCGAGCACGTCGCGATACTGTTGACGATGTACAGATGCACAAAGTGGGCCGGCAGGTCGACGGACGTCGTTAGCCGGTTGACCACCTCCATCGAGTGCAGCGACAGCTCCATTTTGACGATTTCATCCAGGTAGGCGTTGATGTGGTGTGTTTTTAGCATCTTCATGAGGATTTCGATCGCAATCAGTGGATTGTATTCGATCAGGTTCGGTAGCTGCAGTGGCGAAAAGGAAACGGTTTACGTAACGTCATTCATGAACCTGCTAGTTTTAACCCCTTGATCTACCTTTTCCGGTGTGACACACGACAGATGCGTCTGCTGGGTGTCCTTTTCCAGCTCGTTCAGCAGCGTCTGCTGATCCGGGATGCTGAGGGCCTGTCGGAACGATTGCAGTAGCAGCGTGCGGAGACACTTGTCCGGCGTTGGTTCCGCGTCACTGCAGCTGTTGTACACCGGTTTGTGGTACGACGGGCTTCCCAAGTCCAACCATATCAGCTCGTCCTCACACGTCAGCAGAGGCGGTGCAACCGACATAAACGTCGGCCCCAGGGCATTCGTAAGCGGATTGCTCGGGTGTTGCGTCATGGCGGTGATCAGCTCTTCCACGGCCGCACCGGTGTTGTTTTTGTGCGACTGCTCCCGGCCGGGCATCATCTGGATAGCAGGGATGACGTTCATAATGTTCGACCGTACCGTCAGCGGCAGCTCTTTCAACCTTTCGGCGACCTTTGCTTGGATGTACACGATCTCAGCAGGCGTTGTCGGTAGCAGGGCGCCGAAAGTTTGACAGAACAGTCGAGGGGATTTCTTCTCGATCTGAGGGGAAGAAGCGTAAGTCATATTATGCGGGCATACGTGCATCGTTACGCTTTTGGTCAAGTACCTCCGGATCGCCATTGGACAGCAGTATGTGGATAAACTTGAGCTCGATGGAGTGTGCAGGGCTGCTTGCTGCGTGTAGCCCGTTGGTTGGCTCAAGGAAGCGTGCCAGGAAAAGAAAGAAGGGTGATTCCGCCTGGTCTCTCCGGCGGATATCGTGCAGCACATAGATGGCTGCTAGCCGGTGAACGGGCTGTGACAGATCATCTTCCAGCAACAGCAGAGCAAGCACCGATCCAACTGCAAAAACAAAGCGGCCATGCATTGAATACAACAACTTTCCTTCGTGCGGGAAACATCGTCTTCTAGTTGTCGTTGTTACCCTGAAACCAATTTCCGACATTCGTGAACCGCTTCTGCACTATCGTCGAAATACTCTCGAAAGTTTGGTGGTCGATGTTTTTCCCAGTCAGAAAGCTAAAAAAAAAAACAAGAAGCGCTGCAGTTACTTCCCGTTCGATAAACCAAACGTCCAGGGACACTCACTCGTACATGTCACGAATACTGAACATCGTGGCAAATCTGTTGGGTCGACGATGCACCGGAAAAGATCACTCGAAGGGTCGCTATCCTGCTAGCAGCCAACGAGCGGCAGTCGAGCGCATAAAAACCAAAACATTTCACTTCGCCCCATTTGACAGGTTTAGGCGCAGCGGGGTTCAAGTACAGCGGGTTCAAGATCTGATGAAGGGAAAGCAACATGACGAAGAAGCAGAAAATCGTTAATTATGAAATGCTTGCGGCGATCACCTAGATACCGCAATAAGCGGATCGCAGTTTGTTTGTCACCATCAAAACTTCTTTGGCAACTGTATCGATTGGCAACGGAAGTTAAGATAGGTAAGAGCGGTGCAAAAAAAAAAAAAGGAAAGAAAGACGCCGAATGCAGCCCCATTTCGGATGGTTTTTTTTTCTCTCAGGAAATAAAGAAATGATGAATGAAAACGGCCATCAAGTAAGCTGGTGTATAATTTATTTGTTCCGTTATTTGTGTAAGATCCAGCGCCATTATACTAGTACTAGAGCGCGCTTCACTTTGGAAGTAATAATACCATACGCAAATACAATAGAAAGTAGGTTTTTTTTTGTTAGATTTGTGTCGTCTTTTTGGTAGTATAGCTAGCTATCCTCTGGAGAATAGCGAAAAGAGTGGGTGAGTTTAAAAAGCTATCAAGTCTTGGAAAGGAGCTACACATAAGTTACAAACAAACGAACTGAAACTCCCCACGGTTGGCGGCGGGAGGTAGGCTAGGCTGGATGTAAACAACACATAGATGGAGATCTGGCGAGTAAGCGGCCACATCCGATAGAGTTTGGTTCCGATGAATGGAGTATAATGCTGCAAGCCTGCGATGCTGCTGCTGCGACTTTCTCCTGGGAAGCAAATCACCAGAAGCCCTGCGAATGTCCGCCCGGTGGCACGCGAGCCCGCTGCACGTCCGATCCAGCTGCCTTGTTCTCCGCTCCGCCGTTGGGCAAGCCCCCACCATTTTGGGGAATCGATGGCGATGACGACGCGTCATCAGACGACGGGGCGCCGCCGCCACCCTTCGAAGATTCGAATGTCTCGTTCGGGTCGACCGTGCCCATCACGGCGTTCATGTTGGAAGAGTTCTGTTGGTTGTTCTTCGGCCGCGGCGGGTTATGTCGCACGTCGGACGAACCGAAAATGTCCGAGTGGCCACCGCCCGGTGGCTTCAGGACACGGCTCGATGGTTTCGCGTCTCCGCCTACTCCAACGTTGAAGCTCGTCGACATCTCGATGTTACTGGTAAACCGGAATGAGACTTAAGTAAGATTGAAGCACAACGACACAGTCTTTTTGCAGGAGCACACCAAACACACGAGCTGTTCAGCTGGCGTTTTTTGGATCAATAAAATGAATAAACGCAAGGTGCAGCCGCAGCAGAGAAAATTCAGTTTGAGCACGCTTGACAGATGGCACTAGTGTTGAGAGTTCCGGGAAGCACCTACCTGGGTTTCTCCGTTCCAAAAATAGAGATGATTGCACCCATGACCCATTTCCCTCTTCGGGGTTCTTTTGATTACAAAATTTGCGCCACTTTTGTCGCGGAGTCTATGCAATCATCTGCAGTAATAATGACTGAATTTAGGGGAGAGCTACCCCGAGATTTTGAATTAATATACCCTTCAGCTCCATGAACCTCTTTAAAGCTTTTTTTCCTGTGACCCGAGGCCACCAACGTCCATGTTAAAAAGCCCTAAACACGCACCAATTCAACTCTGGATTTTCCATCTTCGTATGCTCCTAGATTGTTCTATATCTTTTCTCTTCTTTCCTCCTGGGTTGTTGAATTTTGGCGAACCTTTCACACACGTTTTGTGAAAAATTACTCAATTATCGACCGTTGATTCAATTTCATAAGAATATATGCATATCTAATAGAAGAACAGACTGGTAAAAACAAAGAAACAGCCTTATTGGATATCAAATTTATCAAATACAGCTTGTTCACCATATGCCATGATACCCGGCTATAACGGTCAAAACAAGCAGGAAAGCACACCGAGCCCGTATGTCCCGGTGATATCATGTTCGAGACTCGCGGCCTGCTCTGCAGCACGCTGTTCATTGTGCCCCTTAGCTTAAAAGGGAATCCGATCGGTACAATCATAGAACGCCTTGTAGTCGATGGGCAGAAGCTCTGCCTGTTTGTGTCTTGCCTTGGAAAATAGTTTAAAAGTAAAATAGTTAAATAGTAAAGAAAATGATAGGACCAGTAAGCAGCAAAATTCAAGTCAGTTCAACGAACAATACTATATACAATCATTACATTCTCTTTGTTCCTCGATGGAAACAAAGCCTGCCAATATATCTCTATATATTTGTCTATATATATTTAAAAATGTTGTGAAAGTACAGAAAGGCTCAAGAAGAATCTGGAAATTCAGTATATGGGAAGCAGAGGTAGTATGTGTCTGGTAGGAGGGTCAGTTGATGGGCTTCTGGCAGACCAGGTATATGCTTTTGTAATGGCTTTGGTGCATGGAGTTGGGATTTTGCGAATATGTGGTCACAATATCCGTGTCATTTTTCTGAAATGAAATGGGCATTAGCTTTTAGGTTCCAATTGCAAATGAAAGCCTATACTCACGAGAATGACGAATCCAAGAGAGCGAATAATTTCGACGAGATCCTCGTACGTCGGCTCAATGCTACCTTCGTGGGGAACATCTGAGAAATGGTACAGCAGCGGCCCGAGGTTCACCCAGATACCACCCGGTTTCAGTATCTTTTTTATCACTTCGATAAACTCAATGATGTTGTTCGCGCAATCAATAAAAAAACATGTGGCAATACAATCCCAATAATCTTCATCACGGTATACCTAGCGAACCAATGCAAAGGAAACAATTGAAATCAAGTCTTTTCCAATCTGTGTGCCAATGGTATTACCTGCAAGAAATCTCCCGCCACCATATTCATGATCCCTTTCGGGGGGCACTTTGTGGGGCTGACATCCGGGAAGGAGACAGGGAGCAACTGATTTTTCTTGCTAAGATTATTCACAAACTGATGGACCCAGGGGTAGATTGTACACTGATTTTCTATAACACAGCTGTAATAAGGTTATTCTATTATTCCAGAACGTCATATCAAAACAAATGGTCCATGGGCATTACCGATTGAGAACAAAGTTCGAGGCAATCAACATGAACAGGGAAAACTCGTTCCCTTCACAATAGAATCCTTGGCAGGCGAGCTCGTAAATCAATCGGCCCAGTCCAGCGCCAGGAACGAGAATTTTTACCTTAGAAAGATCACTATCAAGCGTTTTGGTAAACGGAAAATTTCGTATTAACTACAGAACGAAATCGAAACCAGCTGCAAATACTTACTACTTCGTCGGTTCGAAGAACGAGGTAATTTCCTCAACGATAGGTTTGTAACACTGGTCACGTTCCAGTTTGCCATGTTCGCTCCAATCCCGAAAGATTTGCTTCAACGTAATTTGTACCTGGAAAATGGATGTGAGGTGAAGATAAGTTTTGCGGCGATTACACGAACATGAACGACGCAGCAATGAATGACCACCCATCCGCACCTTTTGAAAGTCCTGATAACGTATCTTCAGACTCTCGGAAGTTCGTTGATCCGGTTCGATGTTATGGTCCGCGTTTTGGAAAAGGCAGTTCGCGTCCTGAATGATTTGCTTTATCACCTGCGCGTTTATGTCGATGCACCGTTTCAGATTATGCAAATGCTCCTGGTAGCTTACCAGCATGCCTTGGTGAGCCGTGGGCAGTGTTTGAAGAAAGCTTTCCTTCCGTTTCAACTCCGATACCGAGCTATGCCTGGCAAAATGAGGAAGGAAAAATTTCACGTTTCCCGTTTCGACCGCAATCGGATCGACACCGATACGAACCTATAGTATTTGAAGGCAGCAATTATTTTGAAAAAGTTTTTACGCTCCTCCTCCATATCTTCGAGGACGGGATCTTCGACAATGCCGTCGATATTTTGCGATGGCAAGCAGGTTCCCTTTGTCGAAGAGGATGATTCCATGGTGCAATGTTATGTTTTTAACCGGCGTCCTCCTGTTTTCCAGCGAACTTAAATGAAAACAATCATCATGCATTTGTGACAGCTGTTGATGCACTTGCTGAATGGAGTTTTAAGGGCCGTGTTGAATACTGCAACATTTTAAATGTATTCGAACAAAAACTGAAATTTTCAACAACAAAAAACTACCAACCAGGTATCATCTAACAGTGTCATTTGTTATACAATTGTGCATACCGAAAAATTGCAGATAACTAACATTCCTCTGGACGAGGATTTCAAATTGAAATCAAGGACAAAGAAAATTTACTTCGCCTCCCTACTGTCAAAATTCTTGGCCCACCTGATAACTCCATTCACTTCGGGTGAGAGAGAAATTGCAAAACAAGAAAAGAGACATGACAGTTCACGTCGTGCGAGGAGGAGGTAACGTACGTGTAGAGAAGGTAGGCCATCGCAGGCAGATTATCGTCTAAATTCTTACTGAATTGATTTAGTTTTTGCTTTTTATTATTAATTTTGTTCGCATTTTATCATCATAAAACGTTTAAAAAGCAAATGGCATGTTTTGTGATACACAGCGCACGCACACAAGCGGAAATAATCAACAGCAAATCGCTTTTGATTTGTCAAAACGGGTTTGTCAAAATTGACGGTACTGGTTGCACCTGGTTTCGCCTGCCGCCCTGGGAGGGGGACCAAGTCTGACCGTCCTACCGAAAGAAAGGGATGCACGAAACGTGCATCGACAACGCAGCAGTGGCACGGTAAAAGGTACGGAATTTCTTCAACGGTTGGCTAGGCTGCACCCCACCACCAGCCGTTTTGTTCGTTCGCAGTAAAGGGTCTTCCGTGATGGCGACATAGCCGAATACAGCCCCAGCCCCTACACCCACTTTCACAAGGGTGCGCAAAGTGTACGAGAGTGCGAGCGAAAGAGAGAGAGAGAGAGAGAGAGAGAGAGGGAGAGATACAGATAGAGAGCGCGAGCGTACGACTGTGTGTAAATTCTGCACACGGGGCGGGCTGAAGGCAAAAGTGTAAGTGAGTTGTCAAAAAGTGAAACTTTTGTCCAGCTTGCTGAACCGTCCGGTCGCGGTTCCTCAGAAGTATATTACCGAACGACGAAGGTGGCCGCAAAAGGTGTCGTGTGCGCAAAGTGAGTAGACGGCAAAAATGTTCCTCCGTCGGCTGAGAATCGGTCATGGGGGTGGTGATTATTCCGGAATCGTCGTCGGTAGCTGCCCCCCACCTGTCCCAAATCGTCCCAGTTAGTTTAGTTAGCACCCGGGCAACACACTGTGTGTTCTGTCCGTTCCGAACAACACACCATTCGAAACGGCAAGTGGGGTAGCCTACGCGAAGACATTTGGGTCGGTTCGCGGAACGGGGGCGCCCGTTGGATATCTTGATTGTGACCTCTAAACAAAACGGTTCCAAGGATCGGTTTTCGCCAGACAAGGCATGTTCGTGCAAGGACAAGTGAAATGCATTCCCTGTGTTTCCTTCTGCCCTGCTCGACAGCAGCAGCTGGTGCAGCGGGAGTACATTATTTGTTCAACCCGGATGTGGTGTAGCACCCTCCCTCCCCGTACCACCAACACACCGAATATATCCATATTGTTTGACGACTGACCTGGGGCCTCGAAGAAACGACCAGAAGAAAGAGATAAAAAAAGAGCTTACGAAGATGGGCCCAATGGTGTAGTGAAAAAGTGGAACGAACAAAAAAATATATATAATCGAATGGATTGGCATGCCACGCAAGGATTGCTTTGTGAAAGGCGCAACATCACCATCACAACCGTCGCAGTGGTCGTGGTCGTCGTCGTCGTCGTCATCATCATCATCATCATCATCATCATCATCATCGTTGTGACTGCGTGAAGCGAACCGATTAGAAACCACTGGTTTAGTACTACTATATCTACCCTCTCGCCAGTACACAAGAGGACAGGGATGTTTATGGCAGTAACGAACGAAAAATTACTCACTTTCCGTTAGTACGTGTCAAGCCAACCAACATATTGTTCCGTAGTGGGTCGGAAGTATCCATCCCCCCAGAAAACAAGGGCTCATACACTGGCAAGCCCCGTCTGGGGTCACGCGAATGAATGGATACCTCTACGCGAGTGAGTCAGCGAGCCCGTGTCGTCGTCGCACAATCGACGTGTGCCCGTTTTGTGTCCCCACTCTCACGATCGTGTATATGTGTGTCCACTGTCCCCCCGGCGGTTCTCGATACGTCATCTTGCTACGAGAGCTGTCATCCGTCACCACCGTTCGCCGTTCGCGGGATCTTTTCTTTGGTCGTCCGGTGATTGTGTGCCTCACGCACGAAACGGATACACGAAGGGACCGTAACGTGTCCAGCTCAGTGGTCAGTACAGCGGGGCAGCGCCCCCGAACATACCCCTCGCGGTACCACATTTTTCACACTGACTATCTGGTCACAATTGATTGACTCTCGGGGCAGCCCGTCCGCCAGCTGCGGACTTTGCATCAGCGCTTCGTGCCTGCAAAAGGCGACAGGGCGAAGAAACACAGCTGATGACGTTACCCATCGTGTATCCACCAAGGAGGCGAGAGCTATCATCATCGCGCTACTGCTGTGTCATGGCATACTTGCCTTGGAAATCATATTGTCTTCAATTTCTTCGCCCAGTTGTCACTTGTTGGCGACGGTAGTGTGTGCGTTGGGAAGCGGACTGTATTTCTTCCCTTTGCCAGGCGGTCAGGGATAGAAATTATACCACCGCATTCTACCCTCTTCTATTCCGCGCTTCTGTGTTGCTCCAATTGTTCTCCCCTGTGGGTGTGTGTTATTTTTTTAAACTTTCTTCGAACGCTTCACGTTCGCTATTCGTCTTTAATTGCAACTTGAGAACTAAAATTATACAATCCTGCACTGATTTTTATTACCGAGCACAAACAGGCGAGCGCGGAAAAAGAGGAAAACCATCTGTCTACGTGTGATTACGATTATGCGTGACATTCAATGGTATGTCGGATAATGAACCGATCGTGTGTGTGTCGGGTAAGGGAATTTCCATTTTTCATTGATTGGTTGCACCTGGTATGCAACCGCAAAATAGTGAACCGGCTGCTATGGTAACCGTTCCGTTCCGTTGCTACGTGTGTGTTGAAAAAAAAGGACCCTTGAACACACACACATTCTTGGCACATTTACTCTACGCGGCTGGGTCCGAAAATTGCGGTTCCTTTTCGTCCCCAAAGTCCGTCTCCACCTGACGCGGGAGATATAGTGGGCCGAAAATAAAACTTATCATCATGAACAATTACGATCCACTTTATCAGGTGTCACCTGCAGCCGCGCGCGTTTGTGTGTGTGGTGTGTATTTGAGGCACAATTTCGACCCGATGCAACAGCAAAATTGCATCGTCGTCGTCGTCGTCGTCGTCGTCGTTCACTCGAGGGAAATGGCATGACGAACGACGACAACGACGACGCGGATGGATGATCATCATATTGCTTACGCGGTTGAAGATACGCGAAAAGAACACGGGCAAATCGGTCAACGTGTGCGTGAATAATGAAAACTGATTTGTTGTTGGTTTTTATTTCGCACATTCGTAACTTGCCAACATGATGGTACGATGGCAAGATTGGGGAATGAGTTTTCCGTAGCGATAGCGATTAAGATTCGCTCGTTGCTATTAATTCGATCTTTTCTAAGGCACCGCGCCATAAAATTTCCTTTTCTTTTGTCCAAAAAAAGTGCAGCAGCAGGAAGTGTGATTTTTTTTCCCTGAACCAGGGAAATTAGAAGCAGCACACACGCAAAGACGCAAGGAGGGTAGGCAGCAAAGCAAAAAAAAAAAAAATAAAAAAAATTGTGTAGTGAAGAAGAAAAAATGCGGGGCTTGTAGCCACGAAATCGAATGCCAGTGAGAGTGGCCGTGTGTTTGTGTGGAAAGGTAATAGTGGTGGGCGGAAAAGGTGAACGGAAAGTGTGGAAAAAGCGAAAGGTAACCAGCCAGCCAGCAGGCCAGCATAACCATCAACCCTGTCTACTGCGATCATCTGTAGTGGTGGTGCGCTAGTATAATAGTGATCCGTCTACCCATTCATCGTAGTGAGCTGAGCGGCAGGGTTCGCATCGCCGAGTGAAGGGGAAAGGGAGAAAATTTTACTAGTTCTGCTCCACTATCCACCTCCAGTGCATCCGGAGATCGGCCAGCAGCAGCGCGCGCGTGATCATTTCACCGTGTAGCCTACGGATGAGAAAGTGCGCCCGGTGAGTGAGCGAGCTGGTGAGAAAGTTTCGCGACAAATCCTCCCCCCGGCCATTCGTTCGGGCAGTGAGCGGAAAGGGGAAAGGGCAGTAGAAAAAGAAAAGGCGCATAGGTGGATCCGGGCGCGTAACCACCTGTTTCTGTGAACCAGTATCAACCCCTCCAATTTGTAGTGAGGAATCGAAAAAGTGCTATCGATTGTTTTCCGCGATGTTCGGTGCACGAGTGTTTGCGTGAGCGTGTGTGTGTTTGTGCGGTGTACTCTCGGTGTACAGCGAAAGTTCGACGGAATCGAACGCACCTCGCGATCAGACTGTGACGAAAGGTAGTTAGCGGTAGACACCCCCCCCCCCCCCTCCCCTCCCTTGTTCGGTTGCGCGTGATTCTGCGTTTGTGTGCGTGTTTGTGTGTGTGTTCGTCTGTTTGGGGAGCCCAGCTGTCATCCGCGGAGCACCGGCGATCACCATAAAAAAGTCAGCTGTCAGACAGTTCCGTCCCACAGAGGAATTCGTAGCTCGACGCGAATGGGAAAACCGATCGAAGTAAGCACCAAAAAGCTCCACTGAACTTCGTCTCCTGCCTGCCAAGGCCTTCACCTGATCGTCTCGGGTTTCCCCCCCGTTCGTTCGGCTGTGACTTCCGGCTGATCGAGAGAAAACGAGAGAGAGAAAAAGAGAAAGGAACGGCACTTGGAGCGGAAAGCGCAATTGTGGAACCCAACGGCCCAGCTGTGTGTGCCAAATTCCTCCCGGCGGATATCATCATCTGGTGACGTGTGTCTGTGGTGCACGGAAGGAAATGTAATGTGTTTGAAAGCTAACACACAAGGTAAGTGAGTGAGTGTTGGTGGTGTTGGTCACATCCGTGTGGTCAAGTTTTCCCTTTATTTTTGCTTTACTTTTCGCCTGCTGTGGAAGCAACCGCTGCTGCGCATGAAAGTGCAATCGAAACCCTTCCACGCGCACCGCACCCCCTTTTTTCCATCCCATCGCACCGGTTCGAGCCAGCCTGAGCGTGCATGTTCAAACATGCGGCGACGCCACACCGATGGGTTGGATCCTGGTGACGTCAGACCAGACGTGGCGGCGGTCGACGTGAATCATGCCCTGTGGACACGGACACGATTGGTCAAGCTTTTCCGTGTTCAAAACTTGACGCCGTTCGCCGGTTTGGTTTGGCGAAGGTGTGCGAAAAGAGATAAAGCAAACGAAAAGGTTCAAGCAAGCAAAAGCAGGAGAGGGCAATCAAAGAAGGCTCCGGCAAATGATGTCATTCCGTCGCGACGTTTGTAAAGCGCATTTGCAATTGTCCGCAAGGACATAACATTAGGAAAATCATTAGGATGACCCCGAGTGTCGGGAATTAGTTTCCTCGAAAAGGTGATTGATTTGTTGGCGACTGTTATGTCTGGAAAGGGGCCTACACTGGTTTGGCCAGGTGACAATCATTATGCCACAGTCAACCATACCATGAATCGATCACAAATGCTCTTTTAAATGAAAAACGCCTGCAAACTAAAGCAAAAAAGGATTTCACCGGAAATCGATTATTGAAATGGATCTTTTCTCAGTAGTACAGGCGACGGTGGCGTATCCTTGTTAGAAGATCAAAATGCAACCGTTGGTCGCGTTTCAAAAAGCGAGCGTTGAAATGTGCTGTCCGTTGCCAGGCTACCAATCCGTGACGGTCGGGATCCAACGTTGACCAGACGTGTGACGCTGTCTTGAAATTGAAGGCCAGTTTTTGCTGCCAATTATGCGTTGCGATCGTTTATCGTTTATTCTGACGCTTGTTGTCACAATCATATGGATTTTTGAACGCACTCGTAGTAGCATGTGATTCTGATTGAGTTCAATTTTGTCTACTTTTAGCCGAAATTTTTCAAATTGTACAGAAAAAGGGATTGACGTGGTTTATGGATGGAAGCGTAAAGCTTTAAAAGGCATCGAGAGTTATTCGTCGACATTAAACTGAACCCCAGACATGCTGAAAATGTCTTTTCGGAAACTTTACCTGACCTTCGGTTTGTGTCGTAACGGTATAACATTTAAAGTTAGCAATGCGTTTGACATTTTCCAGCAAAACATTAATGTTGCTTAGGCACGAGTTGATGCACCGGAAAAAGGTTTCCCATCGTAACTTCATGTTTCCGATGTAACTTGCTCTGCAAACAAAAGAGTTTCCTCGCCGCTTGGAGCAGTTAGTCCAATCGTACGTCTTAAAATGTCTTTGGCAGAGGGAACCCGGTGGTCTTTCGGCATCAACATAATAATCAACACCCATCCCACTCCCCATCAACAATCCCCTGTTCCGAGCCGTGGTCTACCATAAAAACAGAGTTTCACTACTAACACGAGTTTATGATTATCCATCATCATTTTTATTTTTTTTTTTTGGCTACGCAAGTTCTTCATACCAAGGGCAACCGATTACGATGATTACGTTCTTCGCTGCCCTTTTGGTGGTAGGCGGCTTATGGCTGGGGTGGCATGCAGTAAACCGTACTCATTTTCACGGAGAATCATTTTCAGTGTTGTGTGTGCGTTGGTACGTACGAACTTTTTCCGCGAAAGATTACATCAACCCTTAAAATATAAAAGGTAACGCAACGTGCGGCTACGATAATGGTTTAAAAGTTAAGCTTCTTCCTCATCACTGGGAGTTCAGCGTGTTCCGGACGGATCCCAATTAAATGGAATGAAAATGTCACCCTGGGGCTGTGAGGGGGTCTTTTTTTTCGAAAGGGAAAACTCTTTCCAGGCAACCCCCCACTTCTTGCTGGTTTTTGGTCATCTTGTGTGTCGGTTGCACCGCCTGTTTTTTCCGGGACCTTCAAAGTAAACCTTTTGTTATAATTTCATCATGCGAAACAGGGGACATTTTGTTGGAGGAAGAAAAAAAATCTATGGTCCAGGAAAATCCATACCACCAGGACGATCAAGAAAACCATCCCTATGGAAAAGTTCAGCTGCCCGAAATGGAGCAGCCGAGCAATAGTACGAGTACAAACGTCAACTGCAATTTCATTCTTTTTTGAACAGTGAGAAAGTTACTTCCTGTTCTTCCTCTACTATAAAACATACTACACAAGGACGTTCCTTGGAAGGGATACATTTTTTAACGTTCTAATTTATGTAAATTTCAACGTAAATAACGAGAAGGATAAGCCCCAAAAAACGTAGTGGATTTTTTCTCCACTCAACCACCTTGCCCCTGCAAGCCCCGTTCATTGTACGCAGAATGAAGGAAAAACGCGGGGCTCAGAATGTTCATTAAACGCAACAGAAGTTGATGATAAATTTACATCCTTCTTTAGGGAGGTTTTTTTTTTAGTTTGTTTGTTGTTCGGTGACCTTTTTTCTCTTTGCCTCGGTGGAATTAAAAAAAATCTGCTGACGTGAGGTAATTATTTACGGAAGTTCTGCGGTTCCCGAGGTGGATTGCATTATTTGATCCAATGAAGGATGGGACAAGCATTGTGGGAAAGGGGGCAAGGGGGGGGGGGGGGACTCATTTGGGTTTCAAAGAAGCTGAAAATAAAGTTAACATAAACCGAAGTAAGGGTTGGGGTGTTTATTCCCGCCCGTCGGGTACGATAAAGGCTGGTAATTTGTTATCCTTGATTAAAGGACCTTTTGCCATTCTATCATAAGGAAAAGGTTTGACAGAATCATTATGTGCATGCTTCTCTGAGCGTCGGTGTGCGAAATTGCAGCTTTCTTAAGTAGGATAGGATAAACCAAGGAAGATTTTAGTGAAGGAAATAATTTTTCGATACCAAATCACAAGTATTCCTTTCAACACAGTTTTGCTGGGCAAATTCCGCTTGCCTCGATCCCCCGGACTTCCGGACTTTTCAATCGAGCCCGAGGACGCGATCCGTCCCAGATTTGCTTTGCAATTGGTTCACCTTCCGGTCCATCTTCCGAAAGCTGATGCCACGCGCCGAGAAATAGGTTATGTTTAGTCATGGTTTTCGTTCGCGTTTCTATTGTTTCCCGCCTTCCATTGTTTTCCTTTTATTTTCCCTTAGCCCTGTTTCGTCTATTTTACTGTGCTGGGTAAAGGGTAGCAACACAGGAAAGGAAAGCATTCCGCAAGCCGCGTGTCGGCATTCCACGTTTCTCTCGTTTCGTTGTTTCGATTTTTTTGCGCTAGGTTTTACCAGTTGCTTTTTTAGTAATTTTTCTCTGCCGTCTGACTGTTGCTTCACGCTTTTCCGTTTCACCCTATAGTCACTTTTACCTACTCCGCTTTTCTTTCTGCGATGGCTGAGAAAGTGAAAATGATGTATGAGTTTCGCCCGAAGCTCTTCGATTGCACAATAGGAGGAAGTAAAGGTGCACCGACTACCGACTGGTAGTACTACTACCACTACCACACGATACGCTACTAACAGGTGCGCCACATCACCTCTCCGGATTCGCTTTTCGCCGATGGTGTAGGGGAATTAATTTCTTACATCTTCCACCGTGGACGAAGCTTTGCGCGAAAACGTTCGAAGTTAGATTGTGGGGATTAAGCTTGGAATGGGGGGTTTTATTTTTTTTTAACGTTCTCTTTAAGTACACCGACACACACACAAACACGAAAAAAAAACAAATACGTCTTTCGTGTTCGCCACAGAATCAATTCCCTTTCCTGCAACTTGTGCCTTCGTAGGGTGGGAAACGTTTCTCCCGTTTAACGAAAACATTTCGTCGTCGGTTTGGCTGTATCGCATGTTTTTCTTCAATTTGTCCAGCCCCGAGAGATGGCCTTTTGCAGACCATAGAATCGGTGTCCGTGTTGTTCGCAAAGTTGTGCTTTTGGTCGTTTGTTCCCACAATCCATCCAATCGCGGATTGCGCTGCCGCCGCATCCAGCTTGTGATTCGCGTCTGCCAAGAAGGATGTCATGGATGGCGTTGACAAGCGGAGGAATATGTGACTAGAAATGTGGATGGTGCTTCCCCCCTATATCTGTCAGTTGCCCTTTTGGTCAGGGTTTTTAATTTGCTCGAGGCTACGTTGGAAATGAGATTTTTTAAGCACCTTCTTGGGCATGGTTTCCAGCGAGGAATTTACAGTGTACCGGTACCCGAAAACGGTGTATTGTTTGTTCGCTTTAGTATTCACTGTAGAGCGTTTGTTTGGATAAGCGGCTCCGAATTCGTCTGTTTGTCGTCATTAAATTCCTCATTGATAGCAATGGTTTATAAAAGGTGATCAAAAAAGAGAAACTATTTGTGTGTTCATGGAAGAATTTAGTAAGGTTTTTGAACTGAAGCAATAGGAGTTTCTATTCGACGATGAATGTTTCTTGAAATGGCCAATTTAAAGCCAGCCTTCCCAAAGGTCGTTCCAGCGATGTTCGTCGTCCCGGGGAAAACGATGGCCATAATCGAAAACAAACTGCCAACATCCTCTGAATGACAGCAGGAGAAGATGCAGCGAGGGCACGTCCGTCTGTCACGTCAGTTTCCTCTTGGGAAATTTGACCGGTAGCCGAATCGCCGCTCTGGACTCTAAACGAAAGCGTGTCTGCTCGTCTTCCTCCGACTGGAGCCACGTCACATTCCGGGCTCGTTTTCGTGTCTGTTTTTTTTGTGCTTGGATTTTTTTTTGGAAAGTGGCCGTTAAAATGGACGGACGTTCGATGTGCCAATTTTTAAGGTGCCTGAGAGAGCGCCGCAAAATGAAATAGGTTGGCAAGAAAGTTGGTTTAACTTCCTTTTTGGAGATTAAATGTTTTCCAAAAGTCTCACATTCATCCACACGTCCAACTCGATGGGGTACCGTTTTTTCAGCTTTCACACAAATGTGTCCACTGGGAAAACTGTCAATGGAGATGCGTTTGTGTGTTCTTTTGAGTGGTTCGCCGACTCGTCTACGAAACATAAAGAAACCATTTATACGCTTTCCATTGACTCATTGACTCTGTCCCAACGTCTGTCTGTTGAACCCAACGCCGTGCCCTTTTCTCTAGCAGGAAAGTTTTGGGGAAATTTCGTTCCAGTTTGAAAACTACTGGAAAGTCCCACTGCGTAAGTATTTGGTTCCAAGTCTCGACCACATGTCGCATCGATGTGGGACAGAAAGAAAACTGGTCCGCACGGAAGCCAAGTTGCGAGACCAGACCTGAAAACTTACACAACGTTAGGAGCCGCCGTAACTATCGTCGCCGTAACGTGGTTTTTCCTCTTACCAACTCACACGCACACACATCCGCACGTTCCATTGCACGGTGAAAAGAAAAGTGGTTTCATTTAAACGCGGAACCCTTTTTCGTCTCTTTCGTTTTGCGCGAACCTCAACGGCCTCAGGGCTGCTTGTTGCTGGCGGAAGTGACCGATGGACCTCCGGGCATCAAATGGAGGTTTCCACGAACATTCAAACACACACACACATAGCGAGACCTTTATGCGTTTGTGCGCGCTCTAATTAGTGCAACCATATCCACTCGCACTGGCTCCAACTACGATGACGACGACGACGACGACGTGGCTGGCACGTAATCAGGCCATTACCGGTTTCGAGTCGGCCGGGGCAGGTCCGATGCACCGCCACGGAAGCTGACGTCGGAAGGTTTGGTAACAAATGGGTATGAAACTGAACCGACTGAACCCCCAGCCCATAGACTCACGTGCACTTCTATTGACTCACACACATACACACGTACGAGGGAGCACTAACAGGTTGCTGCTGCCTGCCTGATGGCATTTAACATACGGTAGGTCGGAAGATGGATAGATTCTTTCCGCAGCGAGCGAGCGAAAGGACAAGTTTGTACAGGAAACACTTTCTGACCGTGTGGTGTGGGACAGTTTAGTACTTCGCTTCAATTAATGCGCGAAATTTATTCGAAATTCGTGCATTTCTTTCCCGTGGTTCTTTTGGCAAACGGCAGCTTGTGTGGTTCTCGTATTTAATGAAATTCAAAACTTCCTATGAGAAAAATTATCCCTTTACAGTCAAAATTAAAAGTCTCTTGAGAGCAATTTATAATTTCATTACGTAAAAAGACAATCTGTCATACTTGCAATGTCAACTTGCAGCTTTCTCGCTTATGAATAACGAGACGTGTGCTTGTACAGCAATTTTCCAATTTTAATTCTAAGCTTTTTCCTACAACCGATCAAGTCGAAGAGGTGGTTAATGTACCTTACTCTCTTTAGGTTAATGTACCTATTTATAAGCGGAGTAAATGAATTCTCCGAATCATGTAATCGTTAGGATATAGTTCATCATGTCCTGTAGGTTTGCATAATGTTTAAAAACCAATAGACATATGTCGCAACCGTCGAATGTTGCTACCAGGTGCACATTATGCTTCTTCAAGGGATCATCACTGGATCACAAACGTAATGAAGACCATTTGTCCGTCTCAGCGTGATGGAAGCAATCTGCCATTGGATTCAGCGCCTCAGCTCGCGTCTCGCGGGTTTTATGCTGCTGACATACCTATTTTCTATTTCGCTTTCCTTTTCGTAATCGGAATGATGTCGTTTGCGTGGGTGTACGCTGCGCCATTTGCCTGTATGTGTGTGTATGCACGTTCACGATGTGAATTTATTTACACCGTGCATTTTTCGGTGCAAGATCTACAGGCAGGAAGGAGGGCCTACCGATCACGATCATCTTCTTCGAGGGAGAATGTCTAAATATTTTTGGGGTCGCATGTGCGCCTGTGTGTGCGTGTGTCTCCTGCATTTGACCCATTGCAGGGGTGGCAAGGTAAGGTACGGTTCTGTGTTAGCAATGAGAGCCTCCTCCCAATTTATATGATCCATCCCGTTTCTCTCCCTGCCGCGTCGAGAGCTCATGGCAAGATGGTGCCAGATTTTCTACGACACTCGCGTTTCCTTTGCCTTTTTTTTACTTCTACTTTCATGCGCATCATCTTCCCTCCGCCTGCCCCCTCAGCTGTCTTGCCAGCAATCATTTTACGCAATTTGTTGCCCCGTTGGTCGTTCGTCATGATGCGCATTGCCTTACCTTCTGTTTTCCCCCTCGGTCGTCGTTGCCGTCTCAGCTATCGGATCAGAGCCGATTTTCCTCTGGTGCGAACGCATTTGTGTGAAAAGTAAATTTACAACATCGTTTTGGAAAAAAAAGATAAATTAACTGAGTTATTATTTGTATTTAAAGTTGGTTGTTTGGTTTTCACAGTTTTACTAAGAATGTTAAATTGAGATTCATGTCATGATCACGTTTCAAACCCTACAATATTTGAAAGCTCTTATCGTATAAGACTTAAGTAAAAAAAAAGGTGAATTTTGTTACTCTAAGCCGCCATGAACCTGATCAAATTTCCCAAATTTCAAAAAATCGTTCTGGATAATGAACCCAGTTTTCTAAATCCAATTAAAAATAATATCCCTTTCTACATTTTCGATCGGAATCGGAATCTGAAGTCTTCTCTGTTTAGAAAGCTCTGTCCGTTCTTATTTTAATTTCTGCGTGAGTATTGTGCTGCAATACCACAGGAACGTCATCATTACAGGCAAGGAAAAAAAGAACCCCACCGGGAGCATGATTAGCCTGGGTTCTGGGGACTCAAACGAAGAGATAAAAAAAGATATCATCACCCACTCCTTCGACCGAATGGCGGATCGGTTCGGTGGCCCAGCTTCCATAAGCAATTTGTTGTTCGGTGAGGGAGTGGAACCCGGCAGGGGGTGGTTTAGATCGGTTGTCGTCTGTTTGGATGCTGTTGGCATATTGACGATTGACGTCACGTTTTCACGTTCATGTTCGCATCGGAGTGCAGCAGCACCATCCATCCGGAGGGGGTTCCGCTGACGTTGCCATTATATTTTGATTGGATGACACATAATTATTAGAGCAAATAATAATAGGAGCATCTTCCCGGAGTGGCGGAGGGAGCGTGGATCCAGGGGATTTTGGGCGCGTTTGGTTTGAACAGGATCATGACGTACGGAGAAACTTTCTGTGGTCGTACTGGAGCGCTAGAAGGAGACGTTGCTGTACCGTAATTTGAAATTGAGACATTGGTGATATCGATATCTTCGGTCTTGGGGGTATCGGATCTGATGGAGCAAAAAAGCATGAAAAGGAGGATTAATCGTTTGCTTTTATTCTTATGTTTAGAATTTTATTATGATTTTTTTTTAATATTATATCTTTCTAAAAATTGTTATCGTCAATTATTGTTGAAATTAAATTAAATTATATAAATACATATTTTGCCCAGTTTCTGGATGCATAATTGGATCAACAGAATATTAAAAACTCCAATTGAATCTTCACATATTCAAAAGAAGCGGTGTCTAGAACCAGATGCACTTAGGAATTCTGTTCATCATTTATTTATGTTCGAAAAAAAATGATTCTCGCTTCATTTACCTTTCGCAGACGAGAGACGCTCGTCTAAGATACTTTTGGATCATTCTTTCTCGAAACAGCAGGAGGTAGTGGCATGTAATGGCTTCCCAAGACCTTGCCGGCTCATAATTTCCCGCTTACCACGATCCGCAACCGGTCAACTAGTCCCCGGACTTCCCCCGGATCTGCTAACAACAAGAACAACGAGCGCCGTGCGGAACGCTCAATTGTACTTACCGCTAATTAAATGCTCCCAAGAGGGATCCTCCACGTCCTTGGAGTGGCTTTGGTTGGGGCCAAATGGGCAAAAGCAACCAACCAACGCCAAACAATTCCCACAAAGATTGGGAAGAAATCAGCCCATAATACGGGGCGCAGTGTCCTGATAAAAACCAAGCCACAGCCGGCTCCTCCACTTGCCGGCGGCGTGCAAACGGCCCCGTCGTTTAATATCGTTACGTCCGAAGGGCCAAAACTTACTTAACCAGGGTCGCTCTATTTGCGGCGTCGTTTAATCGTTTTACTTTTCCATTAAGTACACTTCTATGCCGGTACGCCATTATTTTTCGGCTCTCTGCAGGGAGTTTTTTTTTCCTTTTCCTTCCTTCCCCACCAATTGCTGGCTGGCTGGTCGGGAAGTTGAGTGTAAGTCGTGGTGGGTTTTAGTGGTTGGTAGGGTTTGCCTTGAGTTGGTTCGAAAGTTCATTCCGTGCGGTTTGCAGAAATATCATTGGAAAAAGGGACACCAGATGGAACGACGGAAACGTTTGCGGCCTTTCCGGCAAACTTTTACGCCCCATTCAAATATCTCATCTGAATATTGTCAGTCTCTTACTGGAACGGAGGATGCGCCGGCATTTTTAACCGGGTTTTAAATATTTTCCAACATTTTCCCATTTCTCTCTGCCTTAATATACAACTGTACGGAGCAGCACCGACAAAAAAAAAAAGAGACATCTTCACCCTTGCTAGCGATGAACTCTTCGAACTCGCAAAAAATAAATACATTTGAACGACCAGAAAATCGTTCCACCCGTTCGATGAAATGACCTTCCATTTTCAGTTCATTTCGTTGTGGCGTAGATGGCTTTATTTTTGAGACCACCCTTACCTCACCTTTCTGCTGATGCTTCTTTTTCCCCGCTAAGGACAATCCTTGCCCCGGGAAAAGGTCTTTGGCCCCCTAACGCGCTTTCTATAGCGACCGGGCTCTCATTTTTTGTTTTAGTTTGCCGCACGTAATCGGGGGAAAAGTGTTTGGCGGTTATGTCTCGATTTTCACCCGAGTATATCGGCTAGTAGCCCTTGTGTGAGCAGTTTTCGGAGCCGGGGTTGGTCGGGGCGCCTCGCCTTTCGTCCGTAACACGTGTGTGTCCTTTCGTTCGTAACTTTCGTCTCGGAATGAAGGCATACACGCCTTTCTTGTTTTTTTTTTCTACTCTCTTCTCGATCGTCGACTCTTTCTCTGCCGATCGTTTGCGCGTTCCAGCTCACCACGCTTTGTGTCTTCGCAAATTGCACAAATTCTGATTCCACGACGGCCGGCCCCAAAAAGCCGGAACCGGTTTGCGTTCTCTCGCACCGTTTAAGGTTCATTGAGCCTCGGAGCCACGTCGGGCGGAGGTTTCGCGAGGAACCAGCAGTGGGAGGAAGTGGAACGCGGTCGCTATCCGAAGACGTCTCCAGCATCCGACGAT
Organism: Anopheles atroparvus; assembly: GCA_914969975.1. Classification (NCBI taxonomy): domain Eukaryota; kingdom Metazoa; phylum Arthropoda; class Insecta; order Diptera; family Culicidae; genus Anopheles; species Anopheles atroparvus. The sequence goes on along the minus strand of CAJZCY010000002.1, from coordinate 29,286,386 downwards.
TGTTTCCCCCACACATAAAAATATAAGGATCTTTAAGGAAAGGAAGAACGAAAGTGGGAAGTAGCATGAGGAGCGTGTGTTTTTCCATGATTCGGAAACTCCAATCGCTGCCAGAATTGCGGGTTGGTTTGAGAATTGGGTAAGGTGCAAGAAAAAAAACATCATCGCTGAGCGCAAAAATCCAAAATTCAATTTCGTCCTAACGGGGGAATTTTTTTATGTCTTTATGGGAAGACCGCATCTGGTGGTCTGACCGACTCTCTGAGCCGTTTGTTGCGGAGTGGACAGCGTCCCAGGGTCCGAGATTGTATGTGTGTTTGGGTTCGTGCGTGTGTAACATTATTGAGAATGTTTCAGGTTTCAGTTCACCGGTTTTATGCTGCCCTTACACGTTATATTTGGATAGCCTATTGCTCCGGCGCTTCACAGCATGCAAGCAGGGTACCTTTTTTTTTTTAGAAGCATCATGTGAAAAGCATGTCTCGTGTTTTGCCGTGCACGAAAAATGTCAAATTTCGTAAACGAAAGACGGGCTTTGGAGAGAAACAAGATAATACTTTATAGACGACAATACTGCCCGGCATTTGGTTGCGGTGCGATTGTCGGAAAAGGCCTGCCTTCAGACAGATTGTTTCTTCTATATGCGTCGGGAATTTTCCTTTCGCTTCTCCTCACCAATTGTATTGTGGGACATTCGTTCTGGGATTCTTTTTTTTTTCAATCACTTCCAACTCTGGCCCTGTTAAGTATAACGCTGTTTTTTGTTTATCATGTAGAAAAGAAAAACTTTACCATCTTTCCCATCTGCTCATCGTGAATTCGGTGCCTCTGTGCTTTGTGGGAAAATGCAAGCAAATGGGGAACAGTTTTTTTTTTGTCTCCCGGAAATCTCCCGGCAGCCAAAAACACGGTAACATAATTCCTTCCCAGCCAGCCAGTGGATTTTCTTGGGGCTGGCGTACATATAATATAATGCGGGCCAACCAGCCAACAAACATGTAGGTTACCCCGTCGGTTGAACGTCGTACGTAAAAACACCCTTCTTGTGCCATGCGTGATCATGATGCTTATTCATGCGTTGTTCGTGGGGCAGGTTTTTCTAGGAGAGTTTGGTTGTGTTGGGGCGGGACGGGCTGGTCGTGTTGAGTTACGTGACACGAAAGCAAAGCCCCCCTTGGAAGGTGTGGCGGTAGAAAAAGCTAAAAGGAAGGAAGCTAAAGTGTAACAGTGTTACGAAATTATATGAATCGTGGCATTGATGAGGAAAACGCATTTTTTTCCAGTGGAAGAAAAAGAGGCGGCTGTCTGAAGCTAGCAGAAAGGAAAGAGATGGAAGCGGCGCGGAAAATGGAATTGAATGGGAAAATAACGAACGAAATGCCAGCTATTTTCGCATCGCGCCTCGCAATCGGTCGCCTCGTAGGTTGTTTTCGCTTTTATGGAGGGAAAGCGAAAAAGGGAAGAAAAGGTCACAACACTGTGATCGACCAAGACGACCGTCTTCTGGTACCGACCGAGGTATCAGCAGCAGCCAGCATCTTCGCATTTCCTTCTTCCACTCCAAAACGCCAGTAAAAAGCTCTACCTAAGCGACAGAAACAATCCAATGTGTCCCAAGCAAGCGCGCTTTTCCCTGCAGTTTTTCCCGTTTTTCCTCTTGGTTCGTTCTGTGTGGGCAATGCGTTTTGCTTGGATGGGGCCATAGTTATCCAACCTGTGTCCGCTGACTTTGTCTTTGCCGCCCCGGAGTGATTACGTTTACGACTGGTTCCACCTTGCACCATCCATCCCGTGCGGTGGAAGAGCTCTTGTGCGGTAAAGTGGTTGGATAAACCTTTCCTATTGTTTGGCTGCCGCACTGGAATTGGCAGTCCGAGATGCGAGTGCATTGATAACTCAGCACGAGCGTGAACTGTTTCGTTTGTGATCGTTATGATCGGAATGTCAAATGCACTGCAACGTCTGTTTTCCTCGGAAGACTACTTTCTTTAATAGATGAATATTTATGCAACGCTTGTACGTCCGTCAAAAACAGGTCAAGCCATTTATTTGATCAGATTTCACTACAAACTGCAAACGAATAATTTGTGTATTTACAATTTAATGCCTTCTACAGGCAAAGGATTGTCTAGTATTCCTGTAAACATGAGGAGACAGAGGCCCTATCAAACCAATATGTCTTCTAAACAACTAAATATTATACATAAAGCATTTTTGTTCGTTGTGTATGTCTCCCAAATTATCCAAATTGCGAGTTGATGGAATTTTTGTATTTTATTCGTTTTCGTATCTGAAATTTGTTTTTCGAACATGCAAAGCTTTATAAAGTCGCAAAGGTTTTTCATCGCGGATTGATGCGATTGCGTAAAATAATTGCTAGAAGTGTGCAAGATTTCTTCAAAAATTACTTTCCCACTTTGGGTTTTGATTTGTTTCCACCACTGGATGATTTTGGTAAAATCTTTCTCATTTTGCGAAGGATGGCAGGCCTTGCAAGACCGGATATCACACTCGGACGTTTGTTGGCTAGAGTTTTGTTGGCAAACCAGCAAACGAAACGCATAATGTTGAGCACCATCGTTTCCGGATGGTTCATCAGTCGGCAGTCGGCGCAATAACGATAAAACTTTAACCGACCGAGCACCCCCCCGCCCCCACCCCACCCAAACAACAATCCGTCCCGGTACCACTCCACTGTCAAGGTACTTTCTAAGGAGATGAAGAAAATTCTGCGGTAATTCTTAAACCCCCACCGCCGCGCCTCGCTCGTTGTTTTACTCAACGGCTGAGGTCCGAGAAACGTAACCACATCAACGTCAACGTCCTCCAATTGTGGTGGATCGGCGCGCCAGCCTCCATCTCGAACGTTAAGGACATTTCTGCGTTTTTTCCCGTCCAGCTGCGTCCAAATGGCGGCTTCGGGTAGTTATTCTGGCCGAGTGGAAGGGAATGAAATTGGTTTCTTGGCCACTTCCAGCACGATCAACCCGCTGAAAGATTCCAATTACGAAACAGGGCGGTTCCTAAAACCCCTCGATGCTGATGTTACAGCTAAATTAGCTAAATGTATCTGGATTTAAACAATTTAGAACACTCATCAGGCCTAGTAGTCGTGTTTGTGAAGTAACGAGCTAAAACTATAGAATGACATAGTCGTCGAAATATTTCGTCTAGAAGAAATCATTCGTTTCGTTCTGGTTCAGTTCCGTTTTTTTTTCTCAGTTCGAATTTAACAGTAAAAACATGCTTCAACCGAATTAAAAGACGTAACATTATGTTGCTGAACGATGTATACAATTACAATAGATACAATTATGAAGCTGAAATTGAATTGGTTGAAAATCCAAATTCAGAAAATTCTAAGTGATATCTAAACAAATTTTCTCGAAGCTAAGAAAGGCTGCTCATCTTTCGGGAAATATGTTCTTGACACATGCTATAAACTTTATTTAAGAAAGCAAATACTACCAAGTACCAAGGTTACTGTATAACGAAATCCTAGAAATTTTCCTTCTCGATTAGAACGAAAGAACACCCACCGAAGGGTTTAGGTGTGTTCTCCTCGATGGAGTACCGGTTTCATTATGCCCCGATGTGTAATGGCACGGCGAATTTTTGGGGTTCAGGATGTATGTAGGTTTGCGGGATGGAGCGAAATTTACTGCAATTGTCTCCGCACTCACCGGTCCCTCTTACCCTTACGTGTAGACAAGATGGAGATGAAGCTGGAAAGGATAGAACGGCCAGGTGCGTCGTTCGGAGCGACGTCATTATTTGGATTAGATCTCTTCTTGAAGGTTGGTCACACTACCGAAGAAGGGGTTTGGTGGCTTTTCCGTCCGGAAGGGTCGTTTCGTCGCCTCAAGAGGCCTGAGCCCTAAAAACGATTTAATCAAGATTGGCAGCCCAATTTTGGTGGTGAGGGCCGCGCTAACTACAAGCGACAGGCCCAAGAAAGTGAGATTTCGTTGAGGTCGCGTTGGCTGCTGCCAGGCAAGGTCTGTGGAATTGAGTCTCTCGAAAATTTGAGGTGAAAGTTTTGTCTCTAACTTATCCTCCTCTTTCGCTACTATTTCGAGCCCGCCCATTCCGAGCGAGAGATAGAGAAAGGGGAGAGAGAGCGAGAGACAGGCAGAAAGTAACGGGTTGGTTAAGTAAAATTCCGGACTCATTGCTTAATATAACACTTTGACGTGGCCCTTTTTTCTTTCTTCCTTCCTTCCTTCAGCCGGAAGTTTGGGGAAAATAGCGCGGAAATAATTGTATCGAACGGACGACGGGGGAAGAAAAAGTTTGGAATTTGTTTGGCCATCTCCCTCGTTTCCCCCGTTCTCATCATCCACCCATCCCTTCTTCCGCATCAATTCACCTTCCCCTTGATCCCTTTCCGTATTCCCCCAGGCAAGGGGGGCCTTTGTGTATTGCTGCGCCGAAACACTTTCATTAGATGTAAAAGCATTTTTTGTTGAGCGTTGCGCTTGTGTGTGTGTGTGTGTCGGAGGGCGGATAAAATATTACACCGAAAAGGTTAGGCCGCCAAAGAAAACGCCATCAGAGGAGAGGAGGAGGAGGAGGAGGATGATCTCCCGGATGTTCCGGGTTGCTTCAGGGGATATGGTTGTCGGCAGAGGAGAGAACATTACGGTGTAATAGTTGAGTATTGTGAGGATAAAAGTTTCGATTTCCGGCTTCCGGTTTGCTTCCCAGCGGGCCATTGTTCTGCATGCAGGGGGGTGGATGGGCGGCTTTGTTCCTTGTTTTGATGGAGATCTCGTGGCCCTCCACGAGTTCGAGTAGAGGAGGAAATGTGTTTGTGAGAGGATAACATTCCTTGCAAGGAGGTTAGATATAGTGTTACAATGTGACAGGATTCTAACCTGAAAAGTTTCTAGAACGTCATGGTCTTGAATGTTTGCATTTGCACTCATTTCGTGTCAGAGGAACTATGAATGTAGGAATAGGTAATGTAACTATGAATGCCATAAAGTTGGGGACTTGACTTCTTAAACGTTTCAGAATATAAACAGAATAAACATAAATCGCAAAAGAGTGGTAAAGAAATAATCTCCTGATTGTGGTCAACGCAAGTAACTTATCAATCCATCCTATTTGGAGGCCATTATTTCGGCAAATCCTCCCCCGGGACGGGCAAATAGAAAGTGAGAGGTGCCGTCGAGTGCTGGGAGCTGGCTTTGGGCGGTAATAGACGCTAGTTCTCTCCGGGCCGTGCATTATTTGTGGCATTTGTGGCATTTGTTGGCATGTCGTTAGTGGCTGCATTCCCCCCAAGGGCCCCGTCTTCAGATCTGAAACTTATGAATAATAACTAGCCAACGCGGAGCAGAGGCGCTCCGGAAGAGCTGGAGCTTTTCTGGAGCTGCTGGATGCTGCCGTTATGCGGATCGCTGCGGATCTGTGAATTTCGTCTGATGTGTGCGTAGCATAGCGCGACTTCAGCCACGTCGTTACTTTACACCCGGAGAAATGAGGCTACTACCAGCCAAGGCCCTCTTACATACCGCTGCTGATACTTTTGGCAGCTTGTGGTCGCTACGAAACTTCCAGCACGGCAAACCACGCTTTTGCCAGGAGCATTTTCGATGGTGGGTTTTTGGGCAACGCACGACCAAACGAAACTAAAAGCAAGAATGATGTTGCTTTCTACCCACTGCGGTGTTCCCACTTTCCCTTGGTTTCAACTTACGTGTTTACGTGTTACCCCTTCTTTGGGCTTTGGGAAAAATATTATGAATAATCAAAGTTGTGTTATTTATGGATCCCCGATTCTCTAATTGCGCAAAGATAGATTATTTCCATCACTACCAGTTTGGCATGAGGAGGTTACCTATTTAAGATTGTTCATTTCTAAAACTTTTAGGTCTTTGGTTAATGTCTAGTACATCAAAATTCTTTTATAACATTTTTATGAAGATAAGATATTCCATCTACATTACACTTTCAAAGAATGATCATTCTTATATCACAAGCTTCCGTTTAATGCAATGCATATATTCGCGATTTTAAGCCTATTTGGATGCAGTAAAACTAACTTGGATTAATATATGTAGTTTTGTCTTATACTGTACTATTCAGCTAAGAATCGAAAAGCTTCAACCGGAATGTGACCGAACCAGGAGGAAATACGTCGCAAGAAACCTCCTCTAACAAAGCGCCCTGTAACGTGACTGCTTCTGTCTGCGATCTCGTCCCTTGCTTCTTCTTTCTTTTCCCACCGCACCGCCGGAACCGGAAGGAAAACCGCTCCACTAGCTGGTCTCGCCTTCGTGCGCTAGCCTCAAGCTACTGGCTTAATTGTGCGGAAAATTGGGTTCATTGAAAATGAAGCTTTTCCACGTTCGATCGCGCTGCCTAGCCTCTTCCCGGACGGGTTGCGGGTGTTCAGATGCTGCTGGGGGAAATGGAGAGGCAGGATGGGACGGCGATTGTTGGACGTATCTGCTTCCTTGCTCCCATCACTTAAGACCTGGTGTTCCTTTTTTGCATGTACGTGTCTTCAGCTAGCACACCACCTGCGTTGTCGCCCCACCCCCACCCCCACGCTGTCCAAGTGTGATCTTGTGAAGACGAACTTTTTCGTTCGTTCTCCGCTGACTACTAAATTAAAATGGGATAAGAAAAACCTTCGCAAACTTCCATGGTACGCCAGTGAACGCAAATGCTGATAGTGCGGGAAAGAGTGCGCATTCTCCATGAACGACGCGACTACCCGTTGAACACAGGGCGGCTCTATAGGCACTTTCAATTCTCGCCTAGACAACCCGAAGAGTCGTAAGAGGATTCCGTGCGCCCTCTAAGATTTGCACAAGCGCGTAATTGGTGTGGCACGATTTTGAAAAGGAAAAGTTTTCTCCAACCCTACCTCCCCCCCACCCCACTCCATTAAAGCGTTCTACCCCAATTTCCCGGTCGTCACTCGATTTGGGAGGACTCGATAAAGGCAGCAGATGGTGGATGAAAGAGGTTAGCTAAGACCCACTTAGAACAACTTTTTACACATTTTAAGAGCATGCCCTTTTCCCGCGAAGAGCATGCGTGTGGTGGTGGTAATTGTTTGTTACGCAATTTTCATGTGAATGTTTGCACATCAACGCACGCATCAACCAACACACGTGCACACACTTGTCTTGAATATTTATTCGCGATTAATAGGCTTCCAATGTTTAGTCCATTACGCGTGTTGTTAGCTCACTCGGCTCAATATATTATCCTAAATTTTTCTGAAAATCACACAGTCATTTGTATCTTCCGCTTTCAACTTGTTCTTTCGAGTACCTTCCGAACCAGGAATATGAATGCCGTTACTAACCTATACAATCTAGCGGCTTTTATGCTAACATTCAGCTTTAGATTTAGTCCAAAAAGCTGCAAAAATAGATGATTAGGGAATGCTCAGAACTACTTTGCCTTAAAGCTTACATTATAGACGAAAGAATGTGTTTGTATTTGCATAGGAAACTGGGAAATAATGATGATTTATGTATTGTATGAGAAGCAACTTCAATTTGTCATATTGGAGCCATATATCTCTCTCTCTCTCGCTCTGTTCTTTTTCAGCCGTTTGTTTTTTGCTGCTGTCAAGGCTGTCTTGAAATTGGAAGATAGGAAAACATAAAGAGAAAAGGAAAGGTGGCGTGCTAAAGGCCAACCGTTGATCCAGAAACCATCATTCGTCATTGACACTGGTGCTAAATTATTCGTTACAAGATCGCCATTTTCTCTCACTACCCACGGGCTAATTCCGGGCCGGCTTAGGCGGGGGAGACGAATGCTTCTCCTTTCCCCGGCCCAGACCGGATGTGCGAAGAAGGTTGGCTTGGCTTTCGTTGCTGGGCGGGCGGAATTTCGAAGCGACCGGTTTCCGATGAGGGCCGGCCCACGGATGGAGAGGGAACGTGTAAAGGCACTCGTCAGTGTGTTTGTGCTCGCCGTTCCGTTTGGATGTCACCCACTCGTCCCCGGGTGCAGCGCGTTGGCAATCGATTTCATCGTTCGTAAGCTCCGGGGGGACACAACGTGAATGTGGAGACGGGTTCCTGCAACAATGTTGTTGCCGGTCGTGCTTGTTACGGAGACCGTGGCTTGGCGTGGCCTGGCGTGGCGCGGTCTTCGTCCTCCGTGGGTCGTACCGTGGTCATGTACTCGTGGGATCAGCGTGTAAGAACACGCAAACACTCTTTGTGGTACTTTCCATTTTCTACCCTTTGCCTTTCATACCCTCATTTCTATGTTTTCTGCCATGTGCGGCGACCAAACGTTTTTTTGTGCTCCGACGATCTCATTCACTCCTGTATCCTGTGGCTCTGACTGGCTGGCGGGAAGGTCTTGATCAGGTTTAAGTTTTTTGTACAAGTTGCACAGCTTTTTCGATGAAATCTTAGTCGGTGAAAGATCAAACCAGAAAAATAACTCACTGAGTTCCAATATTCAGTTTTCCAATATAAATTTATCATTTTAGCATTACCTTACAGTGTGGTTGCACAGTACTTATATTTTTATTCTATAAATCAATCGTTCAGGGAAAAGATACTGGACTTTGTCAACATGAGCTTTGTGTGCTTATAATTTTCCCTTTTGTGTAATAACATATTTTTCTCATTAATTATCCTCATTAACAACACCTCCACATGGGAATTTCAAACAAAGCTTCATTTGGATAGAAACGCTCATCTCTTCAAACACACATCAATCTTCTCTTTATTAGTGCTCCTTTCTCTTTGTCCGTCCGAATCGAGATGCGATGTTGCATTATCGTCCTTAGTACACACCCGTACAATGTAGTGGTAGAACCAATTTCCATCCCTCTGTTTGCATCTATTTTTAAATGAAAATATTAACAAAAAGCAAAAGGAGAAACACATAAATGTATCAGTGAAACAACTGCCACTACACTGCGCACGGGAAAGAGGCATTGTTTGGGGACAAAATATATATATCTGGGTTGACATGAGAAAGAGTTATTAGTCGTCGGTGCTATGACACATTTCTGTTTGAAAAGTCATACGTTTCCGCTGTTTTACACATTTGAAGCACCTAGAGCCTAGAGTTTCATTAAGGGTCGATATTTTATTTATACATTTCCAATTGCCTACCGCTTCGGCATCGATGTCCGTTTTAATTGCTGCCGACGAGATGCTTTGAGATACGTGGACGATGGTGAAAATCGAGTTTAAAGTTGTGATGCAGCTTGTGGGAAACGTGTACGACGTGGTTGTATTAATTATATAGTTTTTTTTGTTTGTTAAACGAAGCACACGTGTTCACATAAACAACGGGAAAAGCAGCAAGCTCGGTAGTGTTGAGCGTAAGAGCGCTACGGTGAAATGGAAAGGAAACGCACCACGGGCTCGTCTGGGTCGGGTTTGCCCCCCGGCTTTATAAAGCGATCCATCCATTCCGGAAGCTAAGCGGACCGATGGTTTGATGCCGTGTAAGGAAATGGAAAGAAACGGGAAACAAAAAAAAAGGCTTTGCTCCGGCCCGAACAAATTCGATTATGTTGCGGAAGAGATTGTCAACGCTTCTCGACATTGGGCGCTTTGATTGTCAAAAGCCGGGTGTTCGACGTCCGTCCGCCGGTGTCCTGTGCGAATACACGGAGAAAATTGCTCTTCATCCACTTACACACGCGCGCATACCAATCGCCGAAAGCGAATAAAAAAAGGGGACTAATTCGGAACCCCCCTCCCACAAGTCTCACTCAAGACTGTTGGACCCAGAGTCTAGCCGCGTGGCGGCAAAGTGGCAATCAAAGCCGCTAGAAAGCGTGAATCGAGAGTGAAAATCACAACGCTGACGGCCAGCGAAAGATGTTGCCCAAGATGATGATGATGATGATGACGTGGGGAAGTTGAGATTATATGGCAACGTTCCACCGCCGTTCCAAGCGGCACAGCTTAGCTTTCCGCTGATGACGGGGTGCCTGAACTGAGCTGCAAAGAGGAAGGAGAATGAGGAGGAATAGCTTTTTAAAGCTTGATTTTGCTTTTCTTTTTTGTACTATTTGATAAGTCTGTGAGGGCTGTAATTTTTTGTTTTTTGGCATTCGAAACGACATCTCGAACCGACGGCAATCGGAGGAAAAGATACGTTTCTTCAGTTACCTGTCCAACAATTTTCCGAATTCTAAATTAACTAGCTATTTTGGATAACTGGAAGCTATTTCCACTATCCAGGATTAAGATTCGAGAGCAAAATATCTTAGAGCTAGTGTTTCTTAAAACATATTATGGATGAGAAATAAAGAAACGAATTAACTCTTCCTGATGTGTTCTTTCTCTCCTCAAGAAATTATTGAGGCTAAGCAAACATAGGAAGCATGTTAGTGGGTTTTCAACGAGAACTACCTTCTAATATAGATTTTAAACAATCTGCTCTCAGTACTTATCAATCCTCTGCCACAGAGCATTCAAATCCTCTCAGCCGTATGTTTGTGCACTCTTCGGGTCATTTGTAGGATCCTAGGGAATTTACGAAACGTGACGATTGCTGTTGACCAAATCAAAGATTATTTCCAAAGGAAACGGCGAAATGTGGTGCGCCTTAGGCCTTTTTTTTTCGCTCGAGCGCTCGATTTCGGATTTCATTTCGTTTTATGCAATCAAAATGCGTCCAACGCCATCAAATGGTGACGGTGAGCGACGGAAGCGGGTGGTTCGAATGACTGCACTCGATGCTTTCTCCGACCCGTTGCTGGTCAGCCACGTTTCAGTGGTTTTTTTTTTTAAAGATCCCTCCCACCACCATCAGCTCCTTCGTAAGCTATACGAAGGGGGTGGGATGTTTCTGCTGTGCGTGTGTGAGTGTGCTGCATCCGGCTCTGTGCGGATCAATCGGGCGACCTTCCGAGTGACCTTGTCAGTCGCCATTAGTATGCGCCTTTCGCGACTGGAGGAAACCCCTCTTCGTAAGCTTGGGGCGGTTGCGTTCAGCAGTGGGAGGAGAGAACTGCATTTGCCCCGTGGGTGCATACAACTGTACTTTTGCTGGTTGTGGAATGTACAGAAACGGCGGCACGGGGAGGCAGAAGGGTTGTATGTATCCCAGTTGTCCGATCTTTGACTACTTTCACCAACCGCGGGTGCCATTAATTCTGCTCAACACTCTTTCCTGTCTCACCTCGCTGCCTCTTCGACTTTCGTTCCACCCAGAGCACATTCCACACACACATATATACATTGCGCTGGCTCTAACTACAACCGTTTTCTTTCTTCTCCCGTTTTTGCTTTTTCGTCCCACAGAATGCCAATACAGGCGCCCCAATGGACAGAGTTTCTCAGCTGTCCCGTCTGCTGCAACGAGTTTGCGGCGAACCTGCGCCCACCGATCAGCCTAGGATGCGGCCACACCATCTGCCGGACCTGTCTAGCCACGCTCCACCACAGGCAGTGCCCGTTCGATCAGGTAATGTTGTGTCGACGATCACGTACCATTTTGTCAAATGCCACTGGATTGTTTATATGGACGAAAACAAAACGGCTTAAACAAAATCCAATCAAAGGTCGTTGAAAATGTATCAGTCTATTACTCGCTAATTGCCGGTTCCGTGTTCTGGACTTTATTAGGTAGAGCCCTCCAGCATCAGTGTTTGAGCTAAAGGAAGTCGTGAGTTCATTACGCTTTCATGAGGCGCAAGCCTTTGACAGTTAACGTTTAGTGAAAGTTTCATCACAGACCAGCTGTTGTACTCTGATAACTTTACAGATACGTCGAAAGATTAAAGAAAAAATAGGCAACGACAAAAGAGGTCTTTTCGGATCTTTTTAAACGATTTTTCAAAATTTCCAAAAACCTTAAAGAATTAAATTGCAAAACTTATGTGTTGCCCGGTGCTCCCCGATAATGGTGAACGAGGAGATTTTCTCATAGATTAATTAATTTCAATCATTTGAATTTTTGTGATTTAATTGAAAAAAGTACTACATATCTTTGGCATTGCGAAACCCGGAGAGGTTCGATTACACGCTTCTCGGATTCTATGATTTTGCACCACACGGAAGGTGTTTCCACAATGACAGAAAATTCGTGGCCATGCAGAAAGGTCACGTCACGATTGCCGCCCCCAAATGTCAAGATGCCACTGTGAAGATGTAATGTGTTTCCAGTTGATGCTGTTATTTGCTTTCAAACGTAAGCCACGAGGGTTTTTGGACTAATCACACCAACAGTGGAGAAGCGGGACAGCGTTTAGAGCGGCGTGAAAAATCATGCAAGCGAAAGAAGCAGCAGAGCGTACTGCCGTTTCCGCGTTTTTTTCCGCCAATCACTGGGTGATGTAAAATTGCAACCGGCCTTCCTGTTTGTTTGTTTTTGTTTTTTTGTCACCTATCTTCCTTTTTTTTCCAGACGGCGAAGGCAAAGTTTCCACATAAAACCAAATAACTCACGTGGAAGAAGTAATCAAATAAAGGCACACAAAGGAAGTAACGAACGCGCAAGGGCAAAAGCGAATCAACTTCCGTCGTTGAGTCCTGCACGTTTCGGAAAAACAAATGTGTAAGCAGGGAGTGAGAAGAAGGAAGAGAATATTGTCAAATCAGGGTGTGGCAGGGAAGATGCAATAAAACTTTATCATCTTCCTGCGTCAGGTGCGCGCTGGAGTCTCGAAGGGAGCCGTAGGTTGGCACGTGCGTCGATCGACAGCTTCAGGTGATGTCATTTAATATTGATGTTCATCTTGCCTCCTGGCCTCGCAGACTTTGGCAGTGTGTAAGGGAGGCAAGGGAAGGTACAAAAAGAGTAAAAAAGGGTTCATGTACCGTTCTGGTGATATACTAGAATTTTTATTGAGGTTCTCCCAGCGCTCCCCTGCCGTTCATTTCGAGGTGACGAGGAAGGTGGTCTTCGGGGAGCAATAGGAATTTCCGTTTTCCTCAACCAGCTTCCTGGTTATCCACGCTTTGGTGAAGGTTGGGTTGAGGCTTGAGACTTCACATTTCCCGATCGCACGATTGTGGGACGCCGGGGAAAATAAAAGGATTTCTTCCTGCATTATTCCTAGGTTCTCCTGTGAGATCCTTCCCGGAATTGAAGGGGGGTTTGTACCGGGAGTCCTGGTCCGATTGCAGACGGGAGTCGTCATCGTCGTCCTCGTCCTCGTCGATGGAAAAGCTTCCGAAACCTTAGATAGCTTTTACTTTTCAAATCCGATTTACAAAAACATCCGCCGCTTCTCAGCTTCTTTTTTTCTGCTGCTCTCCATAGTCGGTCGCGGAAAATTCTTTTTCTTTATTTCTGTGTCCGAAACCTTCCAATTCACGCGACCGCCCACCCCTTACACTTTCCCTATCGCACCTATTCCGAAAAAGGTTGCAATCACGACCCGCAAAAAGTCGCCCGAAGATAAAAAAAAAAAGAAGGCTCAAAAGGTATTAAATTTTGATGCCATCGGGGAGAGAATTATTTTGTACTCCCAGTCACAACCTGGCAGGGCAGGAGGGTATTGGTAAGGGGGCTGTTTTCCAGAGCTTCTCCAGGGCGGTCGTACGTCCCCCTGTTCTTTGGGCCTCGTATTGTGTGCTGTACTTTGCGGTCCTCCGGTCGGTTTCGGTTGGCGTGTTGTGGATTGACGAGATCTGTAACACAGCTCGGCACGCCGACAACGAGGAAGGGCGTGTGTTGGTCGCATAGAGTTCTTTTTTCTCATTTCTCCCAACCTTTTTCCTAGCGGCGAGCTAGCTAGTTGGTCGGAAATAGAAAGAATTTCACGCAGCTTTTTGGCCAAGCTTTCTTTCCGTTTTTTTGCGTTTCCTGTTGTGTAAGCCTTTTTGTTCCGGGGGTTGAGTTTTGTTAAATCCATGTCGAAACGCTTAAGGCATTGTGTGTAAGTTGCGTGTGGAAACCAATATGGCAACCAATAAGCGCCCTTTCGTCGGAAAAAGGTGCTCCATGCGAGAGACAAAATGGGAGGGTGGTGAAGCTGGACTGGAAGCTCTATTTAGCTGCGTTTTGAGACCATCGAGCGGGCTGTGTCTATTTATGTAATACGGTGAAAAACTCACCGTAAAAGGGATAAGCCAAGCCAACACAGTGGAAGGAGGTGGCTGTTGCTGTTGTGTTTCGTTCCCCCGTGTTCGTCCGTGTGTATTATTAAGCATGTATCCGTTTCCGAATCGTTTGGAGGTTTTTCCTGTTTGTTCTATTTTTTTTACTCGTTGATTTTTACATACCCTTGCTTTGTCTTGTTTTACAAGCCTTGTTTATTTTTTATTTACCCATCGCTTGCGCAACGAAATTGCTGATCCACTCGGCAATTTCGCTATTTGTTCTTACTGTGCCGTGTAAACAGTGGATGTCATGTTTATTAATACATTCTTCTCCGTGCGCAGAATAATCTGCAAACTGAAAGAGAAAAAAACCACCATTAAGGATCACAAATGGCTTATATTAAATATTTGTTAAATGTGTGAACTTAATAATAATGCATGGTATAAAATTTATTCATGCTCTTGACTTGCAGAATAGTATAGTAGATATTTTATGCATAGTTGACAAAATTTTATAAAAAAAAAAACCAGTCTGATAGTAAATCCGCTTGCATATGGATGTCGTCGATCAGAAATGTGGAGGTGGATTATTATTTCATTACTTCCTCTTTCGCTCCTTTGGTCTTCTCGTTCCACCTAGGGGTGGCTTCTCCCGAGGTTGGGCGGAAAAAGAACAACACCCAGCACAAATATTCATAGGCAGAGTCGCGCGCACATCAGAGGCAAATGGATTTCCGCCACTTAATCTGAATAAGTTTGTATTAACTTTACGATTTTTACGCCGTAGCGTAGCCCACTGTTTGTAGCGGGGAATTTGAGCCGTGGGACGAAAGAGAAAAAAAAAACTGTGCCAGCGCATCGGTCGTTTGTTCCGGTAAGGACGAGAGATTTTACGATGCCTACGGTGCCGATAGCTCGTGGTTACGCACATTATATTATGCGGCACATGCTATCGGTGCTGCTCCGTTGGCATAAAGTAAAATAAATAACTAAGGAGTTCGCGTGCGGGGAAAGGGAGATCTTTGCAGGCTTCAGAGCCGCGAGCTTCCGTGGTCGGTGTATGGAATAGTTTTTTTTTTCCTGTGCTCATCCCCGGAAGTCCGCTCTTTCGTTCGTAATGGTAGCAGATCAGCATATTGCTGCAACGATGGTAAATCCTTTTTAACTCGCGCCTCGAGAGATGTTTGTCGGCGGTAGAAGGAGTAGCGGAGGTGCAGAGGTTTGGTTATGGGTTTGATGGGTTGGAAGGGATGGTGGTGTTAGCCCGGTTCATAAAGTTGGCCGGACGAACCTTGCGCGCGCTCTGGTGTCGGGTGGGTGTCCTGTACGGAGCAGATAAGAAGTTTGCCTGTGACTTCTGGCGACTCAGTGGTATAAGCAAAAGATTTCCAGCTCACAGTTTCCACCGACAACAACCACGACGCTGGCTTGTGGAGCCAATAAATCTAAATCCTGCCCGTAACCGAAATTCTCCGGTGCTTGTTTAAACCCGTTCCATGTACCGCACGCCGCAAATCGGCCGAATTCGTTCCTTCCGGTGAAAGAAAAAAAAAGACAAACCAGGCGGCAGATAAATGTACGACGAGGAGGAAAATATTGCATCCCTTTCGGGACGCGCGCACGCACGCACACACAAACACACACACCGTTATTCTCCAAAGCAGAAGGATTACGTGCGGCAATATCTTCGGAGACGTTTGCACATGAAAACCCGGGCGGGAAATTGTGCTTTTTTCTGGTGCGGTAAAGTGTGTTATTTGCGGCCGCTTTATAGCTGCATGATTGTGCTAGCAAAACGTTGAGAAAGATGGAAGAATTCTTCTCTCCGTTTAACTGTGCGCTAGTTGAGAATTCAGATCGCACATACGCAGGAAGCAATATCTTGGGTATTCCGTGGGCAATATCAATTTCCATATCGGTGAAATGCCACACGTTATTAGCATTGGGAGCACATAATCACAATTCGGCCAGGATTGAATAATGAATAAGAGTTTTTTTTATATAAAGAGTACATCGTAACGTCTTTCCTAATATAAGTTATTCGGTTCAAGTATAACATGAGAAATTTACTTCTGAATTCAATTTAGTCGAAAAAGGAGTTCTTTTCGAAATTCAACATGAATTCATCTGTTGTGCACACGAAGATTAACCTCGGAGCACTCCTCGAGACAGGCGTATTGAACACCGACTTGAGGGCAATGTTGGAGAATTCCAAGAGTAGTCAACTATTTGGGTTTTCATCAACTACTGATTTATTGGTTCAATTATCGATTCTTATATAGTAATTCTGATTGACAAATTTTCCTTAGTCGACATAATTGCTTACATGTATGTGTCCGTGTTGGTCACCGCTGTCGGCGACTTTTTACCAGCATGTGCATTTCCTACATTTGTATGCGCCGTTGTCGGCGTGCCAAGCATTGCTTGGTTTTGCTGCGTACATGCGTTTTGCTTACTAGCGTTTATTTTGGATAGATTTTATTGCGTATGTTTCCGTCAGCGACATCCCCGCCCCCGTAATTCCTCGCAGAGGGGTTACAATTCGTGTTCTTCAGTGGGCCTTAACGGTGGTGGGTCTAACGTATGGCTCGCTCTTTCTTTCATCCTGATTGCTACATATGCCGCTATAATTGCAACACAAATTGTGCCAATAATGCATGTTATAATTATCTTAAGCGTTACATTATCTCCTTTTTCCACTTCTTTTCTCTCTTCTTTTGCTTTGTCGGATAGATCTTCACGTGATGGTTTGAAATACGTTCTGAACGTTTCAAACTTTCCCTTGAATGTTGGGAGTATTTCAAGTGTTTTTGTTTGAATTTTGCAGTCCTGGGACAGATTTATGATTCCTGCTTTGTGAGTGGGGTTTGTTAAAGTTTTGTTACACTTTATAAGGATTTCACTTGGTAGCGATGTGTAGTACAGAATACTATTTGATTGTTTAAGCTTGAAGAATTCAGTGGTATTTCCTTTGAATTCCCATGTAGGACAAGACTGATTGTTCTGTGAGTGAAAAAATATAGATGCTACGCAATCTCGTTTTCTTAGTATTGTCGTTTCTGCTGAGATATAGTGCGTAGAGTTTACTTTCGCCATGTCCCTTGGGTACAAAAAGTTATCATCGTTGATGGCAATAGTTGTTTTATCTATGCCGATTATTGTGGATTCCTTAAAATTAGGTATTGGAAAAACATCGAAGATTTCGAACTTGATATTTGATACGATAGAATTTTCTACGTTAAGAACTAGCTCTCCATTGAGAATGGTTTTTCCTATAACTCTGGGTCGATCTTGAATAACGCTCCCTTCTATCAACTTCTTATTTATTTTCGCTGCGATTCTTGAATTTTCGTCGGTGTCGATCGGATCATATTTTATCGCCTTGTATTTACTGTTCATTTCCTGTACTAAGGCGTTTGCTAATATTATGGTTTCCTGCATGAACTTTGATAATGTGTTCCTTTTATTCTCACTAAATCGCTCTTGAAGTTGATTAACGCCGTCGTTGACTCTACTTATTTTAGCGGACAGTTCGTTTGTCAGCGTGTTATGTCTTATATTTACCTTTGCAAGGTTCTCAGCTACGTGTACAATTTTCTGATCCTCGTCTGCTCGGAGTAGCGCTAGTGATTCGTCAAATTCATTTCCACCAAAAAGAAAGTCCTTTAGAAATCCGAAGACTCCACCTGATCTCTTAACTCTCACGTGTTTCGTATCGCGTATCAATTGTAGGACATAGTCGCATTCTCTTTTTAAAGTTGTTCTTAATTGAAGTAGTCTCGCGTCGGTTTCGTTCATTAGACTAAATGCTGTATCCAAATTCTCTTCTATTTTCAGTATCGTCTGTGTGTCATTGTCTGGGAATGTGTTTGTATGTAGGGTTGTGTCCCATGTTCCTTTTTTAAGTAAAAGTGTTCCCAAATGATCGAAAAATAACCCTGGCTCTGCTATGGGTGAGATGGATAAACAGTAAATCCCATTTATCAAAGCAAGAACGAATACTACTTTCCAAGCTTCCATGTTACGGGTCGAATTGATATTTTTTGCCTTTTGTTTTTATTATTGGCTGTAAGATCAGCGGCCCTGCTTTGGATTGCCTTTATATCAAGGCTTCGCTTCTTCCCCCAGTGTGGGTTGTGAGGAATTTCGGTTTTCTTTTTCACTGCGCGATCGACAGTCTTGGTAAAGTTAGCTCCTTCAACGGTAATATGTTTTTCTACGGGTAGAGCGGTCTTATCGCCTCGAACCTCGAGTACCGCTAGCTTCACGGTGGGCTTGGTAATCTCACTCTTTCCTACTTTAATGCGTGCTGAACGCGTTTGTCCATCTTTTCCTGGGAATACCTCGCAAATTATGCCTTTGATCCACCTTCCCTTTCGTTGTTCGTCTGGGAAGGTAACAACGTCACCTATGGCCAATGGCTTGGCGGGGTCTCTCCACTTTTCCCGTTTGGAGAGTTTCGGAAGATACTCTGTTATCCACCGTTTCCAATATTCCTGCACAATTGCTTGCGCCTTTTTCCAGTCAGATCTGGTTGCTTCAGCTTTCGTGATGTCTGAAATGTTTGGTTCAGCTTCCCCGGAACAGCCTAGCAAGAAATGAGCAGGTGTTAAAGGCTCGTCATCTTCTCTATTCAATGGGATATGCGTTAGAGGCCTGTTATTAGTCAGAAATTCTATCTCTGTCAAGACGGCTCTAAGCACGTCCTCCCTATAACTGTCGGCGATCGGAAGAAGACTTTTTATTTCGGCTACCATTCTTTCCCACGAGCCACCAAAGTGGGGTGCGCCTGGAGGATTGAATATCCAATTGATGCTCTCGGAGGCGCATCTTTCTTGAAGTCGTCGAATTTCATTATCAGCACCTACGAAATTGGTGCCGTTATCGCTATATAGCGAGGACACTTTTCCTCTTCTATGCTGCATATTTTTAAGGCAGCGTATGAATGCGTCGGAACTAAGATCAGACGCAATTTCGATGTGGATGGCTCTGGTCGTAAGACACGTAAATACCACGCCCCACCTTTTCTCTGATCGTCTTCCAATTGTCACTAATAAAGGACCAAAATAATCAACTCCTGTATGAGTGAATGGTTTCTGATACACAGCGGTTCTACACTCTGGCAAGTCTGCCATCATTGGTGGTGTCGGTTTAGCTCTTTTTATTTTACAAAACTGGCATTTCATTACGACATGTTTCAAAGCTGCTCGTATATCGATTATCCAGTATTTTTGACGTAGAGCTGCTAATACAGATTCTGTCTTTTGATGGATATATCTTTGATGGTATCTGGCCAAAATTAAGTTAGTTACGTGGTGCCCTTTAGGGAGGATGATGGGATTTTTTGTATCGTACCTCAAGAAGGCTACGTTTTCTAATCTACCCTTTGATCTCATTATTCCTTCGTCTCCCAGTATTGGGCAAAGACCGCGAATCGAGCTATTGTTGCTAATCGGGGTTTGTAATGAAAGCTGTGTCATTTCCGTGGTATAATGTTCCCACTGGGTTTTCTTCAGAAGAAGAACTTCTGCATTGTTTAGGTCATCGGTAGTGATCGTTGCACTAAAGTTCGATCCTGTTGCTTTCGCTCTTAGCCATTCAATATATTTCATACCTATTGCTAATGCTCGTTTGAGCTTGTTCCAGTCGGAGCACCAGTCGACGTTAATGACGCTCCAGTCTTTTTTTTCTAGCGTCTTTACTGTGTGCACTGGTCTTATTTCCTCAAATGTTACTAAGAGTTCGGGGTTTTTTGCTACGATGTCCCGTTCTCTTAAAAAATCGGGGCCAAGGAGCCATTTTGATTGGCCTTGACATGTCTTCGTGGCTTCGTCGGCTGGATTTTCAGCTGACGGTACCCATTTCCACTGTGCTGATGTGGAATGTTCTAAAATTTCTCCGATTCTCAGCGCTACAAATTGCTGATAGTTGCGTGCTTCTGAATTAAGCCATGCGAGTACCGTTTTGGAGTCGGTCCAGAAATATTCGCGATGTATTTCCAGCCTTAGCTCCTTTTTAATGGCTTCATGAAGCCTTGTGCCAAGTATTGCACCTTGGAGTTCGAGCCGTGGAATAGATAGCGGCTTGATAGGAGCGATTCTAGATTTCGCAGCAATGATACGTACGTCAATGCTAGATTCATGAATCGTCCGCAAATATGTAACGGCTGCGAAAGCCTTTTCCGATGCATCCACGAACGTATGCATCTCTCTGCTAATCACATCATTGCCTGGCGAGAGGCATCTGGGGATAGCCACGTTGGTTACTTCTTTGATTCTTTTTAGACAAGCTTCCCATTTAAGTTTAATTTCTTCGGGTACTTCATCGTCCCAATCAAGGCCTGTTCTCCACAGATCCTGCATAAGTATCTTGCTCTCGACCGTATAATTAGCTAAATATCCTAGCGGATCATATATTTTCATAACAAAGGAGAGCATTTCTCTCTTTGTGAGCTTGTTGATATTGGTCTCATTCAATTTGAATTTAAAGACGTCGTTGTCTTTGTCCCAAACGAGCCCTAAAACCTTTTCAAAGTTTTGATCTTTGTTGTTAAATTGCAGTACGTTTTGTGCTGAACGTCTGTTTTCTGGGATGCTAAGTTCGACCTCCTTGGAATTTGAAACGAAATTCCTCATGAAAAAATTTGCATTGTCGTGGATCTTGCAAACATCCTCGATTGTTTTAAGTGCTGCTTGGACATTTGGAAAACTATCTAGATAGTCGTCTACGTAATGATTGTCAATTATAGCCTTCAAGGCGATGGGGTGCGTTTCCTTATAGCCTAAGGCATTTTGGTTTTTAACGAATTGGGCACATGCGGGAGAGCATGTGGCTCCGAATGTCATGACCTGCATTACAAACACTTGCGGCACGTCTTGTGGCGAATTTCTAAAAAGGAATCTCTGTGCTTTCTGGTCTTCGTTCCTTATTTTTACCTGATGGAACATTTCCTTGATGTCCCCGGAGCATGCAATTTCGTGCTCTCTAAATCGGATTAATACGCCAAAAAGAGAGGTTGTTGCGTCCGGTCCTGGCAACAATTGGGAATTGAGTGATATCCCTTCATTTTTCGCAGCGGCATCAAAAACTAGCCGAGGTTTAGGTATTTGTTTGTTATAGTTAATTACTGCGAAATGCGGAATGTAGTTTATGTTTCCTGTCAAATCGAGCAGTTCCTTCGGCGTGGCCTTGCGAGCGTACCCTTTGTCAACGTAAGTAGCTATCTCCTTGTGATACCACTCCTTTAGTTTTTTATCACCTTCCATTTTCTTCTCCTGGCTCTTTAGACGGCGAAGCGCTTGAGCATAACTGTTAGGTAAATTCGGATCATCGTTTTTCCATAGTAGTCCGATTTCATAGCCGTGTGCCGTATTTTTAATTGTTTTCTCCATTATTTGTGTGGCCCTTTCGTGTTGTTTTGACACTTTGTTGGGAGTGGGTTTAACCCCAAACTCCTCGGTCGAAAAGTAGCCACGCATAAGTTGCGCGATTGTTCTTTCTTCTTCTTCCTTTTTTTCTATGATTGTAAATAAGTTACAGTCATCCCTTGTTGCGTCACTTCCTCCAAATATTACCCACCCAAGTCGGGTTTCTTGAGCAATCGGCTCATATTCTTCACCCTCGCGGAAGTCAAATCCATGCGCAAGGTAAGAATGCGGCAATCCAAGTAAAACTGTGGGGATTGCATTTTTATATCCCGCAAAGTTCAGCCCGCGTAAGTGCTTGTACTTCTTTTTAAGTTCCTTGGCGTCAACTGTTTGCCGCGGAAGATCAAGTTCCTTCACGCTTCGTAGGCCCTTTACATCGAAAACGCGTTTATTTGTGCCCTCGAGCTTCAGGTGAATCGTTTGGCTATTTGATTCTTCCTGAACGTTTCCGTTAGTCCACGACAAAGTTAGTGGTTTTTTTGGCCCGGTGATATTCAATTTTTCTCTTACGCTATCTAAAATCAGACTGGTAGAAGAACCGGGATCGATGAAAGCGTATGTGTGCTCTGTTTTACCGTTGCCTCGTAGGCTTACAGGGATAATTTGATAGAACAGCTGATGCCTGCCGTGGTGGTGATTCACTCTGCGCGGAGCATCTCGCGCTTGCCACTCGGCGGTTTCATTCCTGTGCAGGGCGGTGTTATGTTTTTTCCCACACCCGTATACCCTGCATTGTGGGGGTAGCCGACAATTTTGTGCGTTGTGATTTTTAAGTGCACAGCAATTAATACAAATGTTGTTTTGTGACAGTGTGCGCAATTTCTCACCGACTGTCTTGCCATTTAAATATTTGCAATGCAGCGTGTCATGGGGAAGACCGCATAGCATGCATTTTTTTCCTCGTTGGTTGATTCTGCCCTGTGTGTGATGCGGATTCACGTGATGGGTACTACTTTTGAACCCTCCTTCGTTAGCTACCAATAGCGTTGCTAAATCTTCTGTTGGTTTTAACCACTCCGCGAATTTTATAAGTGTCTTTGGTTTTACCTCTTCCAGAAGGGAATCGGATAACCATTTGTTCCTCAAATCGACCGGCAGCCTAGCAACAAGATCTTTCAAGAGTCTCTGATCGTTGAGATACTCTCCCTGATTGAGCATCGTCATGTTATCTATTAGATCGTGGAGGGCATTTGAAAATCTAATAAATGATGCCGGGTTTTCTAGGGACGGATTTTTCGCGGCCAGTAGTTCGTTCAACAACGAAGTGTAAATGTTGTCCGTGTTTCCGTATAATCTTTCAAGACGTTCAATAATTTTCCCTACATTATCTGGGTTTAGCATCAGTCCGCTGACTGAGCGTAGCGCATCCCCCTTTAAGTATTTTTGGAGCCTGTTCAAGTTCTCCAAATCCGAAAAGTTACCTTCGCGTGTGGTTTTCTCGTAAATGCTTTTAAATCGAGGCCACATGTTGTAATTACCGTTAAACTCTGGAAGCTCGGAAAGGGTCGTTTTGTCGTTCTTTAGCGACCATGAATCTATCATTTGTTTAATACTCTCCGTTAAAAGCTTTACGTCCTCGGTTGCAGATGGCATTTGACAATATCTCTCCGATTCATTTAGAAGGCTCATATTGGCCTGTTCTTGTTGTCTCTTAATTTCGTCTTGAAGCTTCCCTAGCTCTTCTTCTATTTTAAGTTTCTGCTCCCTTTCTTTTTTCTCTTTTTCTGACCTATCTTGAAGCAACTTCTGCGTTTGCTGAAGCGCTTCCCTGCTTTCATTTTTCTCAGTTTCTATCAATTTACACTTAGGGCAAACATAGTTCTTAGGAATTACTCTCAAGCTTAGGCACGCTTGATGGAGAAATCTATCGCATTCTATGCAGTGAACCATTTTCCCTGTGCTATCAGCCTGCGTGCATATCTTACAATTACCGTTAGGATTGTGCTTAAAAACGAACTCCATATTACTTACGATTCGTTACACTGCTAGAAATGGTGACCTTGCCTTGATGACGTCACTCGCTGCTCTTCGTTGACCACCGCCGGGAGCTGACGTCTCGCGCCGGCCCTTGAGCTGATGAGTTTCGACCGTCCGTCGATTCCGATGCCGTCAGCTTGCGCGCTCTCTTCCTCGCTGCTGACGCTGCTACCTGCTTCCTCACTCGCTGTCCTGGAGTTGCTGGGCACGCACCTCGTCGCACACACTGCTGGTAAACTTGCTGATCTGGCACTGATTTCTGGCTACTCGTTGGCTTCACTGTTAATGTTTCGGCGGAATGTTTTTTACACGTTTTGCGTTATGTCGCCGTGTATTTTTGTCAGACGCCGTTTCTGACCACTGTTTTTTACCGTTCGCGCTCACTTTGTCGCACTAAAATTCCGTCTCTTTTACGCACTTCTAACTGATGCACTTGTGGAGCGTTGCACTATATTTTGGCTGGTGCGCGGAGTTACCACCTACCACCTGCTTCGGCTGTCGCGATCGTCCGTCGATCCGAAAGGGTCAGGCTGGGGTGATCGTCCGCGGCTTCCAAACTTCCGTTCTGCTTGCCTTGCAGAGTTGATCAGGCCAAGCTTGCGCGCTCCGACCTTGCCTTCCTCGCCTTCCACTGCCGGGAGCTGGCGTCTTGCGCCGGCCCTTGAGCTGGTGTGCGTCTATCTCCAATATCACGCCGTGAGCTTGCGCGCTCCGGCTCTGCTTTCCTCGCTTCTCACCGCCGGGAGCTGACGTCTTGCGCCAACCCTTGAGCTGGTGTGCGTTGGGCGTTTCCGATATCGGCTGGGCAACCGTCCGTTACCTGCGACCGTCCGTCGCTCCTCAACCGTTGTTCGATGGAACGCTGGGCTGGTGGTGCACACGAGGATTAACCTCGGAGCGGTTAGCCGTGTTGTGAACACACGAAGATTTACCTCGGAGTTCTTGCGTTCTTTCTCGATGCGGCTTGTGGTGCACACGAGGATTCACCTCGGAGCGGTACTTGCCGTGTTGTAAACACACGAGGATTCACCTCGGAGTTCTGGTGCGACGCACACGAAGCTTAACCTCGGAGCGGGGCGCAATGTGTAGGAATTCTCCGTTGTGAGGGGTTTAGTCCTCTCTGGAGCCACCATTTGTTGTGCACACGAAGATTAACCTCGGAGCACTCCTCGAGACAGGCGTATTGAACACCGACTTGAGGGCAATGTTGGAGAATTCCAAGAGTAGTCAACTATTTGGGTTTTCATCAACTACTGATTTATTGGTTCAATTATCGATTCTTATATAGTAATTCTGATTGACAAATTTTCCTTAGTCGACATAATTGCTTACATGTATGTGTCCGTGTTGGTCACCGCTGTCGGCGACTTTTTACCAGCATGTGCATTTCCTACATTTGTATGCGCCGTTGTCGGCGTGCCAAGCATTGCTTGGTTTTGCTGCGTACATGCGTTTTGCTTACTAGCGTTTATTTTGGATAGATTTTATTGCGTATGTTTCCGTCAGCGACATCATCCTTGTCTTAGGTGGCGTTTTAAAGGATGAGCAAAAACCTTTAATATGCCGACTTCTTTGGCGGATTCGTCAATGGCATCTAATCATTTCGTCGATCTTTCTGAAAACGCGGGATCAAAACTCCCGCTGAGTATCTCCATCCAGCAGGGCTTTGCTATCGTTCGTGTATTATTGTCCATGTCTCCGAGGCATATTCCAGTACTCGTACTACGCATGTTTTATGTAGTAACCACCACACTTACTCTTTACTGATTGTTTCCATTTCCCAATTTGCTTTCCCTTTCTTCCAGACTGTTATATCGACTGATTTAGACTACCTACCGATCAACAATGCGCTGCTTCAGTTAGTCAGTTCGACCGGTTCGCCCGGGTCGTCGTCTTCCTATGGTAGCAAAGGCGTAGGGGCGGGAGGAGGATCCAACAGCACCACCAACGCCATCACCGCCGGCAGCAGCTCCAGCAGCAGCAACACCACCAACAAACAGGTTGGTAATGGAGGCAGTGCGTCGCCGGGACCGGGCAGCTCGCAGGGGGCCGTTTGTGGGAGCAGCAACAGCAACAGCCCCACAAGCAGTGTCTCTGGCAGCAGCGGCAAAAGCTCCAGCTCGTCGAGTAGCAGCAGCAGCAGCAGCAGCAGTACCAGCAGCGGCTCGAGTGGCACGAACAGCAGCACGGCATCGCCCTCGGGCGGTGGTGGTCTAAATGCCACCGCCGCAGCAGCCAGCGGCGGCGTGGTCGATCCGGACCTTTGCTCGACGAGCGTGCAGAGTCTTGGTCCGGAAGACCTGCAATGCTACAAGACGGCGAAGGCGTGCATCGAGGAGCTGGCGCTCTACCTCAAGCCATGCCCTGTGGGTGGCAGCGGGTCCGGGGGAAGTAGCGGCGGCGGTATCGGATCGTCAGCAGGATGTAGTGGGACGGGCGGCGGTGGTGGCAGTTTGCTGTCGCGGCAGATGCAGCGGAAGCTGGTGATACTGGTCAACTGCCAGCTGATCGAGGACGAAGGGCGGGCGAGATCGTTGCGTGCCGCCCGCTCGCTTGGCGAGCGCACGGTCATGGAGCTAATCCTGCACCACCAGAACCCGCAACAGCTGAGCACGAACCTGTGGGCGGCGGTGCGCGCGCGTGGCTGCCAGTTTCTGGGACCGGCGATGCAGGAGGAGGTGCTGAAGCTGGTGCTGCTGGCGCTCGAGGATGGGTCGGCGCTGTCGCGTAAGGTGCTGGTGATGTTCGTCGTCCAGCGACTAGAGCCGCATTTCTCGCAGGCGTCCAAGACGTCGATCGGGCACGTGGTGCAGCTGCTGTACCGTGCGAGCTGCTTCAAGGTGTCGAAGCGCGAGGGCGACTCCTCGCTGATGCAGCTGAAGGAGGAGTTCCGCACGTACGAAGCGCTGCGGCGCGAACACGACGCGCAGATCGTGCAGATCGCGACCGAGGCGGGGCTGCGGATCGCGCCCGATCAGTGGTCGTCGTTGCTGTACGGCGACACGGCGCACAAGTCGCACATGCAGAGCATCAACGACAAGCTGCAGACACCGCAGTCGTTCGTGCAGTCGGTACAGGAGCTGATCATCGCCCTGCAGCGCACGGGCGATCCGGCCAACCTGTCCGGGTTGCGCGTGTATCTGAAGCACCTGGCTGGCATCGACTGGAACGCGGAGAATCACATCCCGAGCTGGGTTGAGTGTGCGACGGCCTTGCAGGCGGTTAAACGGGTCGTTGCGGGTCTGGTAGACTTTGTGCAGCACCACGGCAATCGGAAGTTGCAGGAGGCGGGCCACCTGGCGCACAATCGCAACTACAAGATTAGTCTCTGTCGGGATCTGAACAATCGCGGTACGTGTCCCCGGGGGCCAAACTGTACTTTCGCCCACTCCGAGGAGGAGCTGGAGAAGTATCGAACGAAACTGCGCAAGAACCACAGCAACTCTGCTGGTGCCAGCGGCGGTGCCATGCGTCTTGCGAACGGGAAAGATCACCATCAAGGGCAGCCCTCGAGTGGGTCGACCATCGGAGGTGGTGGTGTGCAGCTGCTCAATCGTGCCCGGTCTGGCATGGACTACCATTCTTCCGGCGGATTGGACGGAGGAGGAGTTGGAGGAGGGATGCATCAAAGTTCTTCTTCCTCGCACGGATATCACTCGTCGGGTGAGGAAGCGTCTCCGGTCCGTGGGGGTTTTCAGAAGACCGTAGTGGGTGGTTCTGGTAGCGGTGGAGGTGGTCACCATCGGATGATTGACAAGTCGTCCATCGGAAGTCACACCAGTAGCGGTGGAAGTAGCGGTGGTGGCATGACCAACGGTGCCGGTGGCCATCATCTCAGTGCAGGCGGAATCCATTCGTCGTACGCTCAGCAGCAGCAACAACAGCATCAGGGTCCTATGTCACAGCCGATGTCGATGAATGGCGGACGTGGATCTTACGGCCCGGGACACTACCAACTGCAGCAACATGGTGGAAACGGTGTGGGCAATGCCGGGAATTATCATCATCCAGGCGGTCGTCCACCGCATCATCAGTCCCATGGGCCTGCACAAGGAGGAGGAGCAGGTGGCGGCGGTGTTGGACATGCATCCACGCTGCGATATCGCCCTCCGCCGCATATGGGATCGGGTAGTTCCGGTGGAAACGGCGGTGGTAATGGAGGTGGATACTTATCGACACACCCGAGTATGCTTCAGCATGGGAACAATCGTGGTGATTATCCTCCACCGTCTGGCGTGCAGCCGCAAGGCCTTGCAGTACCTCCGGGGCAGCATCATATGGACCAGCATCACAATACGCTGCTCGGTGGCCAGGGCGAGTACCTTTCACCGTCGCTGCCGGGCGATAAGATGGTTGAGCATCACCAACACCATCACGGTCACCACCAGCAGCAACAACAACCACATCAACGCCGTGGAGGTGCCGGAGCGACCGGTGGAAACTTTGGCTGGGATAACCTCGCAAGTCAGGGCCAGCAACAATCGCAACCGCCTCATATGAGTGGAGCGCCCCATCCTGGGCTGGGCAAGAGTGGTTCGGCATCGGCACAGCAGCAGGGCAGTTATGGAGTAGGCCCGCCACTTCCACCACCACCGCCACCGCCGGGAAGTAATCTGAAATGGAACGGACACATACCACCACCACCATCGGGAGCCGGCGGTGGCGGTATGGGTTCAATGGGATCGAAGTACATGTCGACGATCGGTGGAGGCGCTGGTGGCAGTCACCATCACGGTCAGCATTACCTGCCTCACCACAAGATGGGATCACATGGCGCTTCCCAGCGTGAGTACAAGGAGAAACAGCACCGCATGTCACAATCATCGTCGGCGCACGGTCTCGGTAGTCACCACGCTCATTTGCCGTTCGCCGGTGCAAGGAATGGATCCCAAACGCCGTACCTTTCCTCGCCTCTACCACCGATGGCGGGCGGGGATCCTTCCGGAGCAGCCGGCAACTCGCAAATTCCCGGTGGTGCAGGGCACCTGAACGGGCACAACAATGGACCCGGATACCACCACCACATGGGAGGTCCAGTTTACCAGCAGCAACGTTCGACGGGAGGCGGGGACGGATTCCTTCCCAAGATGCTGTTCGACGCGACATCCCCCGGTGCCGGCGGTGGCAAGAAACCATCCTACAGCCAGCAGCTGATCAATCAACATTTGAACGATATCGGCATGCCGAACCCGTCGCACGCCGGCACCAAGGACATGTTCATCCGCTCCGACTCGCTGCTGGCGGACGACGACGCGCTGATGGTGGCCGAGCAAGAGTTCAACAACAGTGCGTCCTCGCAGTACGGACCAATCTCGCGCATGAACCCGATCGGCACGGAGCGCATCGATTTGGGACTCGGGACGCCACGTACGGGGCAGCCCGGCGGCATGCGGGGCACCACCAACCAGCGGGGCCTGTGGTCCAACTCTTCGCTGGGCGAAAGCCCGTCTCCTACCGGCAGTGGATCTACGGCACCGTTTTACCATGGCAGTGACTCGCAAACGATGGCACCTTCTCCGCATGCAATCCAGCAGCATAAACAGCAGCAGCAGCAACAGCATGTTAACGTGCACCATCATCACCAGCATCATCATCAGCAGCAGCAGCAGCAGCAGCAGCAAATGCACCAGCATCCAGCATATCACGCGCAGCACCATCCGGGGCAGCCCACGACGATGATGGCGGGCAAGATGGTGATGGCACCGGAGCCGAACAACAACACGCTCGACTTTGACGCGCTGCTGCACGCCGATAAGAAGGCTCTGGTGAGCGAGTACGAGCGTCACGGATCGTCGACGGTTACGATCGTGGACTGCTGCGTCGAAGCACCGGGTGGCGGGCCGACAACGACTGCCGCAGAACACGCCGGTGAACCGGATTTCCTGATGCAATCGTTGGTTTCACCCACGGCACAGCAGTACGGACAGCAGCAGCAGCAGCAGCTGCAACAACAGAACCTTCACCACCATCACCATCATCAGCAGCACCAGCAACACTATCCACCGATGGTTGGTTCGGCGACGATGCTACTGGGAGATATCAGTGACGCTCCGCAACAGCACCAGCAGCTAATTCCTGTCTCGCAAGTGGACCGTTGCAATGGTGCGAGCATGAACGAACGGCTCGCTGTCGCCAACGCACAAACGCTGTCCAGTCCGGCCTGCCTTAGCGATCGCTCGAACGAAGATCAGCGCAAGTTGATGGATATGAAGGTAATAATGGGAAGATAATCATTTCAGTCGTTTACTTATCGAAAAGCAAACCAGCCGTTGAAATCAGGCGAGATGTTTTTAAACCAATATGCCTAGTGGAAGTTGATATCGATATCAAGTCAATTGAAAGGAATAATTGAGGAATTATTTTTGAAGTTTATATGTGCTTAAAGGATATCAATTGCGTAATGCAATGCAATTCGGTAATGCGTTTATTTTTAATGATCTTTCTTTTTTGTAGATGCAGTTTTATTGTAAACTTGCGATCGTATTCCATCTTTTTGCATCACCTTTTGTGTTTGTATTTTATTGAATATTGAACTGGATTTATTTTAAAGTAAACCTGGGGATAATGAATGCAAGGTGAAGGATACACTGTACTGGAGCTACTCATAAATATAGGGTGTGTCTTTAGTATGAACCCACAACCCTCTGTGAATGCTCTGAAATTACTATCATATTTACATACATATTTACAATGTTGTGGTTTTTTTTTTGTGTGTATGCAGAGTCCACAGTCGTCGCTTTCGGGTATGCAGTCCCCCTCCGGTATGATCCTGTCGGTGACGTCGGAATCATCTTCATGTCCGACCCCACCGTCCGGCACTACCGGATCATCATCCGCCGGCCCAGGCTCCATGTGGAACACTTTGCCTTCGCTCGATCTGCCTAGCCTCAAACCGTCCCCACTGGCTGCAGACACACCAATGATGGCCATTGGAGACCCGAGCGATCCGGATGCGGCGGGTGGCAGAGCGAACGGCGCTGCTGTAGGCTACCCACTGGTTGCAGCTCCTGCCAGTTCACAAACGTTCTTCATGCGCCAGCAGGACAAGTTTAAGCTCAACAAGATGCTAATGGACCCATCGATCGCTGGTCAGCAACAGCAGCAGCAGCAGCAGCAACAGTGTTTCCTCGGACAGCAGACCAACGGTGGTGGAACACTTGGGTTCAACGAAATGCTCAATACCAATACGGCGAGCCAGCCGAATTCACCCAACTGTGTGAGCGATCGTAGCGCGAACGTTGCTGCAGACAAGCTGACTGCGTTTAACGAACTGAATGATCTAAGGGTAAGGACATACACACACGCGACATACATGCTTGTGATGATAGTGGTGGGCCCCGGTTGATTGGGAAGGATTTTTCAATATTTTTTGTTTTTCATTGACATTCAATGCTCGCTCTTTTCAGATTCAACAATCTGCGATGCAGACGGCCACCTCTGCGATGCTTACCACCTCGACGTCTACTCCGTCCTTCACCGGAGTCGGACCTGCCGACGTGGCGAACAACAACGGTCTGCCCGTGGAATCAACGCCAGCCTCGATGTGGAACCTGGCGAGCCTCAAGTCGTCGCTGACGGTGTCGCCGGGTGGCGTGCTGGTGGTGGATCCGACCGGTCAGAGCCCACCAGTGGTCGCTGCCGCCGCTTCGAACAGCTCCATTATGAACACCAGCAATAGCAGCAGTTGCGAGGACTCGTACGAGGCAGGCATCGCGGATGATATGCGCGAGCTTGAGCTGCGACTCGAATCGGAGCTGCAGCTGGACGAAAACGGTATATAACGCCGGTGAAAGTGGGTGATGGTGAGGAGGATGCCTCGAGACGCCGGGGATCGTAGGCAAGATTGAATTTTCTTCTCCCTACGATAGCGGACCAGGAGACGCACGTACGGAAGATTGGGTTAGGGATAGGATTCTACAACTCGAAGGAAGACCGTCGAGTTCACGGACCGTTCAATCACAGACGGATCCGATCGAATCGCGTTAGATACAAAGTGATGCTTTTGGTACTATAATATTTTAGATTACAGCAGATATGTTATGGGTAGGGATCTGTTTGTTGTCCTTTTCCTTGGTTTTCTAAGCTTTGACAAAGTCGTATATTACTAGCAAAATGTTATGTTTTACGCGAAGCGTTTACGGACGGAACACCCTACTCGTCTCACAAACACACAGGCCGGTCGTATGTGCGCGTGCGCCACGGACACTCTTTTGCTACAACTATTCTAGCTTCTTCTTTACGGAGCCTTCGTTTCCACCGTTTCCTAACTGGTTCATGGAAAGGATTATAGTGGGGGCCGAACTGTAAATGTGTTTTAAACATTTTACTTTCTAAGTAGTGTGATTGTTTATAATTGTTAGTCGATCGCATGCGGTTCCCGTACGACAGTACGAACGATTGCGCAATGAGTGGACTACTTTTCTTGTTTGTTAACAAGTAGTTCCAAGTAGTAACCTCTATAACGTTCGGAGTGCACCGTTTTGTCTGAAACCGCTTCCATGTGGGAATTGTTGCCTTATCTAGGTGGATATGATACCTGAAGCAGCACGAAATTGGTTGTCGGTTCCCTCAAAGCCGTAGGAAAGTGGCAAAGGAGACGCCTCGTTCCGTCTATAGAAAAAAATGAATTCAATGTTTGGATGCTTTGTTCCCAACCGAATTTCTTGAGACAAACAAGCCTAGCTCGGCATTCTTAGCGATAGTTAAATTATATTCTAGCTCAATTTACGACATCATACCAATGATGCCACACACACACACACCCGTGCTTGTTTTCGATCCCTCGATGAAAGGGATCAGTTTTTGGATACGGACAGAGAAGATTTTTAAAAGAAATAACGTATGATCTTTCTGAAGTTAATTTTAATACGTTACAAAAAAGCAGTTATGAAATACCATTAGGAAATAATGTTGTTTGAGTTACATAGAAGAAAAGAAAACTGTTTTTTTTCAAAAAAATGCTTATAAAGCTTTTAAAATGTATCGCTTTCGAGTGAAGTAGGTATAAGTTAAATAATCTTATCATTGTTTTTATCCACACCCACATATATAGAGAAAAAAAACAATATGTATATCAATATATACATGTGTGAGCATTGCACTGCTTTGATTTTTCGAAAAGCAACACTATCAACTATTTTAATTCATCCAACCATACTTTTGTCAGCCGAAAAGGCATGAAAAGAACAGAGGACATGGGGCCGTCTCGCCGAGAGTGATCGTTCGATGTTTATGAGTTGATTAAGCTGGATAATACTCCCCCCCGGTCGCATCGCGTGTTTGTCCTGCGTTTGTTTGCGTTTTCATCAGCTTACCGAATTGTTCTTGGCTAGTAAAATCTGTTCTTTTCGCCATGCTGGCGAAACGGACAGACGGGAGTTGTTTGTTGTTACCCATTTATTTGTACCGAATTTAACACCATAGCCAAAAGTACCAGAAGGGCGCAGGGTAGATGATTTTTCCGTAGTGGATGGATGGTTTTTTGTTGTTGTTGCGAAAGACAGAAAGCAAATACAGGCTTATAAGAAAATATCCGATCGGTTCCTTTTCGGAATCATCCAGCCAGAAGGAATCGTGGCTGAGAAGAAGGTGTGCTAGTGAAATAGACAAAGGGGTGACGGCTATCCTTAAGCATATACATAGTTCAATACCGTACTGATTGAGCAGAGCTAAATAGCTTCTCTGTTATAAGTTTGGAGCGTCGTTTGCAAACGCGCTTGATCCGTATATCCGTAGTGTAAATCGCTATTCTAGTGTGGCGCAAAATAGAGCGCCAAGATGAACCGAGCAACCGGTGGCGCGTGTGATGATTGTCTTTGTTTTGTGTTGGAATTTTTCTATTTTTGTGGTTTTACACAAAGAAAGGAATGGAATGAAAGGAGGCGATACAATGTGTGGGAATTTATCAGCGGCGAAAAAAATTGTAAAATAACGTTTGTAGCAAATCACTTTCACTTACCGTATCGTGTCGCTCTAATGAGGATGCTCATGTTGGAAAATGATTTACATGGTGAAGGGACGAAAAAGAAACTATAGATTAATAGTATAACTCGTTGTTCTCCCCTTAATAGAAGGGGTCAGATGAGAAACAAAGAAGCAATTTTTTTGCTGGTGAATCTTGCGAAGACAGAATACAGAAGGGACAAGTAGATAATATATTCACTCTGGCTTTTTATGCTAGGGGCACGATCGCGAAAAACCTGGCTAAAACTTACACTATGCTCCTACCGAGAAAGGATAAAAAAAAAACACCGCCGCCGCCACCGTCTAGACATTTTTATTCTCTTGCAGGCAAATGGAAGAGCTACTTTTCAGGCTGTTATTTAGCAGTGCTCGTCGCGTTGGCTTAGCGTTTGCCGGGTCGCTCTGTGTGGATCTTAGTGGAGGTTAGTCGTGGAGGGAAACCTCCTCAACACTCTGGCTCAAACAAGACGGTAGGGTTTTCTGTGTGGGAAATATATATATTTATATATATAAAGCTTTTATAAAGCTGCTGCTCCCAAACAAAGGATCTTCTGTCGCTTTGGCGAAACGGTCCCTTATGTTCACGGCCAATACAGATGCGTACGCTTAAGCAGAACGCGACGGGCGGTGCAGATGTTTCGTTTTCTAAACCCAATGGGTTCATCGTGAATGGTATACATTCGGTCAACATATTAATCTATTTATTGTAGAAAAAAAAACGACGTCCGATAAACGGAATGGTTAGCGGGTGACAAGAACAAAAAAAAAACAGATAACAACAAAAGACAACAAAAAAACGTCTTTTTCAATCGGTACCTTTGGTCCACCGCTCCTCGAACGATTTCTAGTTCAACCGTTTGGGAACGTTATGGATGCGCGTGCGCATTAATAGCAGAGGGGAGATTTTACTACAATTGGTCGTAACCGCGGTGGCCATTAGGTGTTGGGGGAAATAGTAAAAAACTGAGCGTTCAGCAACTCAACACAAACCCCACCCGAAGGATAGCGAGCAGCGAGAATGTAAAGTAATAGGTAAATGGGAATGTAAAGTAATAACCACCCACGCGGACGTGGCTCTAAGACACAATTTTTGTTAGGGAGTTAAAAAAAATGATCGAAAAGAAGACAAATGAATCAATTTAGTGATTCCATGCCACCATTCGTATCGTATCGGAACACAAATGATAAATGAACGTTTTGGGAACGTGCTATGTAAGAAAACAAGATCTTTTAGCGAATGATAACCATTGCAAAAGATAAAGTGTGAGAACAATAGAGAAACTGCGCATGGAGAGACAAATAGAAAACAAAATAGGGAGAACGATTAAAGTATGAAAAAGATCGCAATAGAATCGTTTGTGTGTAGAACACAATATAGCACCAATACCTACGCATATTGGCTAGAGGTTTTACTAGCAAAATGATGCATCTTAAAAATAGAAACACACGAACCCGTATATGATCGATCGAAGAGAGAAAATCCGAATAACTGATGTAATGCCCCTTTGTGCGATCCGATTATCAAGAAAAAAATCATGCAAAGTTCGTAAAACGTGAAAGTAGAGGACAAAGATGTAAACAGATAAACGAGTAATGGCAAAGAACGTGTGGATGAATGAGTCAAGTTTCTAAAAGAACAAACAACAAAAATACAAAACATACAAGACACAAAATCACTTAATACTGAAATCATTTATACATTTGAAGCCCTATACATGATGGCGGTAAGAAGAGCATAAACGACGGAAGTAGAGAGGAAACAGAGTTAACATTTAATACATAAAATATATATGAAAACATATACATACCTATAAATATATAATATGAAAAAACTATATATTTTTAATATTCACGGAAGTAAGGAAGAAAATCATACATAAAATTTGCCATTGGCTGCAAAAGAAACGAATGAAACAGTAGAAAAATAACGGAACTAGGAATGGCTAGCAGGTAGAAGACAGAATATAGAAAACATTTACCACTCATGACTCTGCGCCTCACGAAAGATCCTATTCGTATCAGATACGAACGCGTTGGATTGTTCACACCTAAAACAATATATCCACACAAGCAAGAGAGAGAGAGACAGAGAGAGAGAGAGAGAGAGAGAAAGAAAGAGGGAAAGAGAGGGGTTAGATATTGCAGCGAGAATGTTCAAGCTTTTAAAATGAGATTGAGAAGTGTTGCCTATATAGCTTACGAGTACTTTTACTACAATTATTTAGCGCGTTGTCATTACTTTACGGATTTATTACTTCCAAATTTTGCGTTGATGGTACGTTCCTTCCACGCCCCTCAATTGACTGTTTAACTCTATTACGTGACGTTGGTTTCCTTCTGTTCTTTCCTTGTGGTTTGTGGAACAACTCTCCAGGCTGCACGAAGATACAGTGTTGTTTTTATGTTAGCAAAACTATATAAGCGGTTGAATATGTTTTTTTTATTTGACCACATTTACCGGACGACAACCTGGGCGAAATCTTGTCCTTTCGCTGTGCGATTAGCATCGGTATTGTTCGTTTGTTCGTGAGATTTGCGTCACACGCGCCCCCAGCCTGGCTTAAAACTAGCCGCGTTATGAACGTGGCGTGGCATATGGACGTAGGACGTTTCCCAAGATTAGCGCGAAATAACTCCCACTTGCTGGTGGTTCGATTGCGACTCACTTAGGTTAACCTTAAACAAAAAGTTCATTTATTGGTAAAAAAATACGAATAATCCGTTAGCTCAAAACTCCCCTTCCTCCCTTAGCGGACTTGTACGCAGCCGAAGTCGAACGAAGTGTAGCGTTAGTACTATTCTTGTCTGACGTTAGTTGTTGATGGATTTACGATAATTATGGAACTTGTTTGTACATTATCGATACATAATGGGATTCACCGCCACGCGTATACAACAATCGCTCGCTACGTGTTTATTATTATTACTATTATAGTAACCGTTTTATTTTTTACTCTTACTATTATATGGTTCTGTTGTTTTAGTTTGATGAACTATGGTTAACTTATTTACTCCTTCCGCCTTCTAAAATGAAACTTCAATCTGCTTTCCGCCGCAATCTGGCTTTCACTATCTGTACAATATCTCATAAGTTAGGTTTCCCTAGGTTTTCCAGAAACGCTTAACCTGGACAAAATAGCCGACAAAATGTTGCGGCCCGGTATACTGTTATCGGTTAATAAGGGAGACAACGTTATATATTGAACTATACGAGATATAAGCCGGTTAACGTGCTGGGAAAACGCTTTGTTCGCGCGGTTAGTTTGATTTGTAATTTGCAAGAGCGGAGCATGGGCAGGAAAGTTGTACCGACCATCGAAAAATACAAGAGTTACTGGTGTTGAACATTTTTGGTTTATTCTTTTCTTTTCCCCTTTTCGCTGATTTTCGATTATGTTTTCGTTTATTATAATATCACATATTTCCGTTCGGCATAACTAAGCTTGCCTTATTACGCATATACGTTTATTAGACGTTTAGCAATATTTTATCTCAAGTTTTTAGCTACGGTCTGCTACATCTCATCTCGTCTGAATATTCAAACAGAATTGCAAAACGCTCTTGGGTGTGTGGAAAAAGGGTTTCGTGAGTGTGAAAGAACTATTAACAAGCAAACAAAGAAACAACAACAAAAAACTAACCAGAAACAGTTTGTCCTTGCTTGTATCGAGCGGAGAAGAAAAGTATATGGCAGAATGGAAGCGAAACTATGTTTGTTCGGATCATAATCACACTGGAAAGTGTCCAACAATGATAAGAGTACGTTAGCATTTACTTATCCGTTAATATGTCATCATTCGTATCGAATAGGGTAAAGCCGTCAGTAGCGTTAGCCGGATGGCGCAAGCGTAGATAAAGTGAACATAAACAGCAAAGAAAATCAAGAAACAACTACTAACATTGCATAAAGGTTAAACAAACACAAAACCAACAAAACTAAACAAACTCAACGTTAAAGAAAAAGATATACAAGCAACCAAATCATGAGTAATTAACACAATACATATACTAAACTGTGCGTAGCTTAAATCTTAAATCGTTGTTTGTTAACATTTTGCGGAAGGGCGATGCGGTGGAAAGGATATGCTAGGGAGATTAGTTCGTGTCGTAGCGTGTGGGCACTGCATCAGCAACAGAAACATTAACACAACCATAAACAAAAACTGAAAATGTATGAATGACCAATAATAGATTGCCCCTAAGCTCAGGGGTCGGGATATCATAGTTTACAGTGTGTAGGTAGATCAATTAGAAGCATATGAGGGCGGGTAAGAATGCCGAAGATCGTATTTTGGTCCGAAGCGTACCGACGGGGACATACAGCTCAAAATATCTATGTTGTATCATTTCGTTTATTATTTAGTCATTCATTGACGATTTTTAAACTCTTTAAATTTCCTTGAAAATCCCTCAGATTAACACTGGTGCATCCGGGTACCATATCGCGACTTCCATCCCGTTAAAGGAGAAACAGCAATTTGTATCCATCGTTTGCATTGCCATCAACTAATACGGAGGTGTTTGTTTCGTTTGCTACTAGAGTAAAAGTGCCTTTTTAATACTTGTAGTTAACTTTCACGTGTATTTGCTATACAACACCGTTTGCGAGCAGAAATCTAGCAGAAAACCATTAACAAACACTGTTTAACGTAATAAGAGAAACACAACTCCCCCCCTCTCCCCACCCCTCCTGTCAGCAATGAACAACCTATCCCACATTTCCGTCAACGGTACAATTAATCGTTTGCTAGAATTAGAACGGACGATTTAGTATGGTTAGCTTTCGAGTTTAACGAGGATAGCCAGTAGAGTCATTTTAAACCAGTTAACCAGAAGCCCGGAACAGAAACCCTCCTCTGTTTTGTATTTTGTACATTCTTCTTGAAGCATTACCTTGTTGAGATTTGGTACACTTTTTGTTTGAAACTTGTAGTATTTGTTGCTAAACTTTGTGTTGAAATTTAAAAAGAAGGCGATATTTAGAAGAAAAAAAAACTTATTGCATTACTGTTGCACACTTGTTACTATTTAAAATAAAACGTATTAAATGCTAGAGCACGACCGTTCCCATTGCGCACATTTTTGAAATATATTTTTTTAAATGTTTGCTAGCATCATTACACCACAGTAGGAGTTAATGTTTATGTGATAAAAAGAAAAAAAACAAAAAAACGAAAAACAAATATGTGCTGCACAATACTTACGGGACGGTGCGCCCAGTTCTAGTTCCTAAACCATTCTAGCAGTTTTCTTCGTTGGCATCCGGCATCGAGGGATTACGCGGATTCTCCTTCGGGAAGGAAGTACGATAGCTCCAGCACCAAGAGTGTTTGTAGACTCACCATTATTATTTGTTTGCTGTACGTGTGTGGGGTTTAAAAAACAAAAAACAATTTTACGTTATGGTTACATCCGTTAAATTTCAGCATAACCAATGGTACGTTGGAAGTTAAAGAAAAACTTTGGGCTGAGCCAAACGACAGCTCGCAGAATGAATACTACTCTGCCTCCTCTCCCTTTTAGCGGCAAGTAAAACATAGCAAAATGTTTGTCCCCTCAAGCAGCAGACATTATTTCCTTCGAACTTGTGATGTGAAATTTAGAGTTAACATTCGTTCATCCTCCAGTTTAATGGAAGCGGTGGGCATCATACTTTAAGACGGTTATTTCTAAACCACCAGGACACAAAGCGTGCCAGCTGCAGCGTCACCAATCATTACCAACTCCTCGGTGTCATCCGGAACAAACTTGCACAATAGGACATCAGATAATTTACAACAAATAAAGTATAATATACATCGTAACAGACTTTGTGGAGGAGAGCAAACCAATCAATCCAATCAATAGCTAATAGTAACGATACAAAAATACATATGGTACACTGCAATGTTGAAATTAAAAAAACTGCATGCATTGCATTCGTACACCCATTGAAACTGTAAAACACCGGTCTTTGGAAAGCGCAAAACAGAACGATTGTATTCGTTGTCTTGATTAAGAAGAAAGCATTTTGAAATTTTGCTAAACATAAATTAGAGATTCCGCATAGCATGGCGAACGGCAGTGTCGCGGTAGAAACGGTTGAAACATAGAAATTAACGCAACGGAGGCTGGGCAGGAAGGGCATCCTATTTGGCATTCATTGTGTTGGCCGCCCCCTGCCCGACTGTTGGCGTGAATGTTATTTAATATTATTACAAACGGTTCGTTACGTTTCAACTTTTCAAAAAGCTTAAAAAAATCACAATATAAAATTGGAGGAAGCATGCCCGCAGTGCATTTCGGTACGGGAGATCTTCTTTAAAACTTTACTGTACGCCATTATATGCGATGTGCTAAGCGAAATAACATAGATACCGAAAATAGGAAATGGAAACGTAATGGATGAGAATGAGGGCATAAACATTAGTTAACATTTTTACAGTTTCTCTGACTATTTTGTATACAAAGAAGGTGAAGATAAACGTTGAACGAGGGATTAATATGCAATATAGAGACGGAAAATAGAAAGAGTGGATAAGTGATTAGAGAATAGAAGAAACAGGAGAGAAAACGAAACACATTATTAAACACGGCGAAGGAAGGAACCCTGTCCAATTTGAATGTGTAAAAACAGTTGCCGCGGAGAGGGTGAAGTGAAATAAAATCAATAAATGGTATCTAAAGAAAGCACTAACAGAGTAAGTAAAACGGTGGGAAGATATAACGTTACACGACAAATTAAAATATACAACTACTAAACCAAACAACGGAAATGGAGGAAAACGTTTCTGGTAAAGTCAAGATTCTGTTTCATGAACAGTTTGAATAAACATTAAAAAAAAACAACCAGTAAAGTAAATAGTAAGTACGCATTCGTCATCAGTTTTAAGGGAATTAAAAGTATAGAAATGAAGAAGATATGATAAAGAAGAAAAAAAAAACAAAGCAACAACAAACAATTTAAATCAATATTTATCATATTTACATTTTTAAGCTTGAACGTATACAACATTGAGTATATTTAGATCAAGAAAAATGAGCCAAACGGCTCGCCTCTCTGACACTGGCGCGATCTGCCCTTTCCGTTCGTTGCCAAGGCAATGCCGGAGACTTCCCGTGGTCTACCACCGGAAGTCTACTCTGTTTTTTGCAATAAAAGAAAATAATAAACTAGCGCCTCCATTTGCGATGGTTTTCCACGTTTTGGTGAAACTATAAAACCACAAGTAAGCTAAAGCAAAACAAATATAGAACAAAACCCTTAAACAAAAAACCGCCCAGAGTCACACCGACACACCGTCATGGCAGTGGATGGCTTCCGAAATGTGCGACGCTTGTTGGGGTGCTGTATTGTATAGGAAAGTAAAGCAAAAAAGAAACATTATCATAACACACATAGTATAACCTCCTGTTGGCAGTTTTAACCTTCTTCTTTAACGGTGTGCATGTTTCTACCCCCGTGTTGTTACATTGGCGTTACAATTTCACGTTTTCCATGACCCAAGCGAAGTCATCTTAAGGGTGCCATCGGTGCTACAGGGGGAGTGGGGGAGGGGCTCTGTGGCATTTACATTATTAGACAAAATAACACAAAAGTAAAGTAAAGTAAACAGCCAATCTAAGAAAACAACCACTCGCTCGCTTAAAAAACGGCCAAAATCCTATACCTAGACTACATGGTTAACATTTTCTCACTCGCTGTCTCTCTCTCTCTCTCTCTCTCTCTCCTTTTCTCTTGTCTGCACTGAGTGGGCAGTTTTTCCTTAAATTATAGTCATGTAAGTAAACGAAGCGTACATCTAAAGCAAAGCATTAACAACGCCATGGGTTGGGGCACACGAAACAACCAAATGTTCTAAAAAAGTTTCATAAAAAAAAAAACGAGAATCAATCCCTATTATGGTAAATATCATTCAATCATATACGGTATATGAACTGAACTCACTGGGAAAGTTGCAAAATGGTTCAGTTTACAGAACTCTCATATCCGCTGGAGCTGATGGAAAATTGATTAAAATATCAGTGTTCTTTATTTCTAATGTTCTGGAAATAAATGCTTACACACATAAACTAACTGACCAGCAGATTTTTGGGAGGAAGCGCAAAATACGATCAACATAGATTCAATGGTCCTGGTGACTATCGAGTAGAGCACACTGTAAAAACGGTGGAACAAATCGGTTGAGGTAGAATTTGTGACGGAAGAAGACATAGTCATACAAAAGCACCAACATCTATAACTCAAATCCGGGTATATGAGATGGGACTTGGGACATTTTTGTTCTTTTCTTTTGCAGTAAAGCTTTTACTTGTTATGAAGTATAGTTGATAGAACGTTTGCTTTGGTAGCATATTTTTGTACTATAAATCAGCCGAAAAGAGCTAATTTGGTTAAGCTAAACTTGAAATTTAAAAAAAAATTGAAAACTTAACTCAAATTTAAAACAATTTCAGTCATGCTAAACGATGGATGAAACCAAGGTAGAAAACGACGGTGCAAAAACAAAAAAAAGGTAAGGTAATAATGGTAAATATTTAAGAGCATTTGTTTTAAAAATGCGTGTCACGTTTGAGTACTTTTACTGAAAGATTATGGTAATTTACTGCTGATTCGGCATGAGCAAGAAAGACGGCGCAAGCTGGCGGTGGAACTGGGTGGTGTGCGAAATATTCCATGCACTTTAGCGCTGCATGTGTGCCGTTTAAAGGGCTAGAGTTTTGATCTAGCTCGTCCTTCCCGTTTTTTGTTTCTGGGTGTTGTTAAATTTAGCGGATACACTAGAAAAGATGGTGCGGAAGAAAAATCCTAAAATTGCCGAAGGAAATTTAAAGTTGATTCGTGATGAATCGCGTGTGCTGAAAGGCAATATTGTATTAGGGTTTTTTTAACGGTTCTTTACCTACAGTATGATTCTATTTCC
This sequence comes from Anopheles atroparvus, assembly GCA_914969975.1. Lineage (NCBI taxonomy): Eukaryota > Metazoa > Arthropoda > Insecta > Diptera > Culicidae > Anopheles > Anopheles atroparvus. Next base: position 29,244,113 of record CAJZCY010000002.1, on the reverse strand, counting down.
TTATCCTTGCTAGTGTACTCGATGGACAAGTTGAATATATTAATGATAAATTTTTGGTTTCACTTCAATTCACCACTTGAAACTCGCATAGTTAGAATCGTTAGCAATAGTTTGATAGGAACGTAGAAGCAAAGAGAAAGATGTACACACGCAATTGTTTAATTTTCTGTGGCCTACGCAACGAACGTTCTGATACAAATATATAACTGAAACAATCAAAAACCAATTTTTGAAAGATTCATCGACGGCATTACCGTCGACACCGGATGATGCTCTTGGATTGGAGGTAAAATTCAAAAGCACAGGAAACATATTGCAAACCAATAACACCATAGTCAAAGATGGTATCCTAGGACAGTCGTAAGCAATCGATCATATATACTATACTAGACGGAGACATTTGTGACACAAAGTCTCCGGAGCCCTGGCGATCTCGGTTTAGTACAACCCCGTACAGAGGCACGGCAATGGGACGATTCGCATACGTTCTTCCCTTACACTTGCGTACGCTCGGTTCGGTTTCGTTCTCTGCAACGCAAACAACTTGCGTCTTGCAGTGACGTTCGGAAGCGCCGATGAATCGGGTCAGGTTTGGGAAAACGTAACGGAAATGTAGAAAGCGTAGTCAAACTACGCTAACAGGATAGGTGCGGAGGTACGTGGGAAAACATAAATCAACGTTAACAACATTTTGTCTAACATATAGCGTAATAACTAGCACGACTGGTAGTGAAGGCATGCGGTCCAGAGTCTCGGTCCAGATGGAGAGAGGTATCTTGCAAATCCCTTTTTAGCAAAGGGGATGTTTAGAGCCGGACCTTCAACCGGAAGAAAAAAAAACAAATTCACAAATTCAGCCACAGAAGAGAAGAAGAGAGGACGGAAGAGGATTGTAGCGAAATGCGGAGAAAAAAAAATCATTAACAAACATTACAGAAATTAAGGCTATAGCCAACAGCGGTAGATGAACGAACGGTGGTAAAACAACTAAAACTTTGGTTCAACAGAGCGAAACACGGGGAGAGAAATCAAGAAATCGAAAATAAAAACGCAAATACGGACGCATATTTGATTACATTAATCATAAACACTATTTGGCGCGCATACAGACCGAAAACCCGTAGTATGAGTATGAACTAAACTAAACAACTACAAGGAAAATTAAAAAAAAAAAATACTAAAAGTCAAAAGAAACTAAAAATTAAGCATTTGTTGCTTATTTTCGTTTGGCGAAAACAAAACGGACGAAAGGATTTGTTCTACGGTAAGAAGACCGGAGGCACGAAGAGGAAAGAAAAACGCAAGCCAATAAACGATTTAAAGAACTAAGTACCAAAATGAAATGTGCAAAAAGGACTGAAAGAAATATTTGAAGGAAAACAAAATGGTGAGTATGAAATTAAACAACATTCGAATCGATTTTAAACACATTTTATTATTCGTTTAGTTTTTGTCTCCTTGAATGTTTCTCTTACTTTTCATTCAGTAGTCATTTACCCAGGGTGTCCGAGGGGGAAACAAATTAAACCACTTTTTTTTCTCTTTTAATCGAAATCTTCTCGAAAATCTCAAAACCGATCGTTTTATTCCATTCGATATCGAGGATATGCGCTTTTACATTCCGCCAGTAATGGTATTCGAATCAAGGAAACAATTAGTATCTATTCCCATTTTTCACTGTATACATTTAACAAGCGCATTGCACAGTTTTTAAGAAAACAAACGGAACAACATCGATATTGAATAAATCAACTGAACCAACCATGACGACGACGACGACGACGACGACGACGACGACGACGATGGTGGTGGGAAGCTCTCTAAATCTGGCTGACCGGGCAAGGGACAAGAAGGAAGATTTCTAACGGATGGAAGTGATAGGAAGTGATTTGTTCCAGGGTTTGTTTTTTTTTTGGAAGAAAAAATACATAGGAAATACAACATAACCAACCAGCCAAGTCCGGATGATTCATTCTGCAAGTTCCTTTAGTTTGAGCCAGATTGTTTTCCTAACGGTTTAACCAAAACGGTTTCGTTTTTCAACATTTTTTTTTCTCCAGACGATCCTTTCTCTCTCTTCTACGCCGTCATCTACCTTTCGATAGCTTAAATCAATGAAGTTGCCCGCCAAAAGGCTTTCATGCGTACCTTTAAACCACATTTTATTCCATTTGTTTATAACAATTCGTTTCACGGAATATGACTGCCAAGAACGATGAACTGGGATCGATTACTAAACGTATTAGATATATTAAAAATAACCACTAAAAGTAGAATTTACTCGAATAGAAAGTTATGTAAGAAGAGGAAGTCTATCGTAACATTCATTACCTGATGAAGGAAGAATAGAATTTTGTGCGTAAAACGGAAGATTTCGGTAAGAGTTTCTAGCCTTTTTTTGCATTATTCGAAATGATGTGCAGCTTAACCTGTTGACTGAATGGAAGAAACAGAAGTAGCCTCCCTCTTGCGATCAGCCAGTTAAGCCGCTTGCTTCAAAAGCTCCGCTAAAATATCGACCACGTGCGCACGGATTTCCGGCACTTTTTTGGGAGTAGTACAAATAGAGATTATTATAATGTACGCTTATCTAATAGAAACACATGTTAGTAAAAAAAAAAACAAATATTAAAGAAAATCTGTTTAAAAAAAACCTCGTTTCTCTCGTCTTCTCTCGTGTCGCTGAAATCGAAAACCACATCCACCATATCCGTCCAACAAGCATAAACTCAGCTCACGTGATAATAATTCATTATTTTTCTGCTCTGCATCGCTAATTCGAATTCCTCGTTCCCAAACATAGTACGATTCATACCGTACCTGCCTCCTTCTTCCACCTTGCATGCATGTTTTCGCGTTTTTGTCAGGACTCGTTTGTGGGCTCTGTACTGTGTACACCGTTTAGCAAAAACCTTACAGCTTATCTGTGTTTGTGCGGGCTTCCCAATAAATAAACTGTTATAAAATAGCCTGCGTTCGTATGTTCCGCCTTTCGGCCTGCGGGATTTGACATGCTCCATTTTGCGGTGGTGGTTGCGGCCACTTAGAAATCGGGGTGCCTTAAATAAGCGCCCGACTTACTTTCCGCTCCCCGAACACGCACGTGCCAAGGGGTTTCCCTTCCTTCACCATGTCCGCTCTTTCCCGTTTGATTGGAGCTTAGCTGCTTGCTTGCTTTTTCGTTGCTCCCTTTCAACTCCTTCTTGCTTTCTTGTTTGAACTTTTTGACCACAGTACATATATATTTATGTATATATCCGTGTATATATTATCTATATATAGAGCTATAAAGTCATTTCCCTGCTTCTCACATCACACACACGCCTTGTTTCTTTTTCTTTCTTTTTTGTAGCATTCCCTTTACTTGGTTTCTTTTCCCTTTTCTATTTGGCCACACTCTTTCACATAGTTTTTCATTTGTTTTACTTTTTCCTCTCTCTTTCTCTCTCTATCTCTCCTCCTCTACAACATCATGGGGGTGGGTGTAAATAGTATTCGGGGTGTAAACATCTCTCAATGCGAGTCGCCAGTTCTAGAGATGATGATGAAGAAGCATCCCATCAGTTTATTTTTTTAATTTTTCGACACACACTGCGCCATCCTTCCTCCGTTTGCCGACTTTCCTTTCGTTATATCTACTTGTTTTTGGCCGTTTCGGAGACATCGGCCGCTACGCCGGTCGACAGATCGTCGGGACTGTGTCCGCCGTTCTTCTGCGCACCGTACGACGAGGCTTTGCTGATCTTCGACATACCGATCGCCTTGACCATCAGCATATAGACTGCAACAGGGAGAAGAGATAAAATGAATAAGATTGTTGAGCGTGCCAATTAGAGAGCAGCTGCCGATGTGGAAGTCGCAAACGTCGAACTTACAGGCAAAGATGATGCCGGCACCGATCGAGAAGTACAAGATCTCGCCGCTGAACAGCAGCTTCATCAGATAGTACAGCATCGGTGTGAGGGTCGCCGCGGCCCAGAAAGCGGTGTTCAGCAGTGTCGCGGGCCGGCGGTGCAGCGTCAGCTGTGGGCGCTCCGGAATGCCGGAGTCGGTGAAGAAGTTGCCGTGCCGGTGGAAGCTGTCCTGCATGCGGTCCTTCTCGCGGAACAGCTCGTGCAACCAGGCGGAGGCTTCCTCCTCGCTCTCCGGTAGCGTCGCAGTAGGAAAACGCCGGACGCACATGTGTGCCGTGATCGGTTTGCCGTTAAGAATATTAAAGATGGTCGGTTTCACCTGCAAAATAGACCGATGGAAATGGTTATTATCATGCGATTTCTGATCAACTGTTCAATTGACAGCATAAGTAAACATATCTTTCTATACTGGGAGGATTGTTGTAAAAACGGAACAATTGGTCAATTAGCGCTGTCAACACTAAAATTCAAATTTTTAATTGATTTTGTGAAAAATGTCCCCACTTCATCCGGCGCATGTTTATAAAAAAAAAACAGTATGAAAAGTTTCAATGCGCAGCTTGCTTAGATATCAAACCGATTTTTTGCATCCTGCGTAGTTGCTAGGTAACTGATCAACAGGTATCAGACATGGCACTTGAGAAGACAGATACGATGTTTTTTTTCCGAAAAGACGAATCGGCTTACCGTGGAGTCCTTGCAGATCGCCAGCTGAATGTCGAGCACCGAGGGACACTTCTTGCGCAGATACGGCAGGCTCGCGGTGAATCCCTTTGTGCGCGGTATTAGATGGTGCTTGAGCGGCACCATGCCCTTCTCCTGGGCGAACTTCACCGACGCTTCGTGCTTCTGCTCGGTGAAGCGCGTACCCTCCGCGTTCAGCAGCAGCCAGACCGGATCGGGGTAGTCGTAGATTTCGTTGATCTGCCGGCCGATGATCTCGCGGTCCCTCTCGAACGACCGCTCGAGGAAGACGAACTCGGCGAACTTCCACGCCCAGCCGATGGTGGGGATGTACTGGATCACCTTCTTCGCGTACGCCTTGCAGTTGCCGAGGACGCGCACCTTCTCGCAGAACATCCACCCGATCAGCCAGTCGATCTCGTACGTGTGGTTCATCAGCAGCAGCACGTGCTCCGAGCCGCAGTACTTCATGTCCTCGTCGCTGATGTATACGTTCAGCTTGGTGTTTGACCACCAGTCGGCCAGGAAGACGAGCTCTGTGGAGGGGAAGAAACGGATGTACATTGTTACATCGGCTACGACACGTTTGTGGCTAGCGCATAGCTACTTACGGGAGTAGAATGAATAGCACAGGTAGTACCCGATCGTTCGGTAAAGCCGCTTGTTGAACGGTTTAAGCCCGAGATACAGCACGCACTGCACCGTGTTGATGATCAGGCCGGATGTGAAGAACGATATCGCAAAGCAGAGGTGCACCAGCGTGGACTGCTTCAACATCTTGACTAGGTCCGCCATTTCTGTGCGTGTGTGTTTCACGAACTTTAAAAAAGCCGACCGGATCTCTCCAGGAACAAACTCAACCCCGCGCCTCTCCTAGCACATTTGACGGAGCCCCCCTTTCTTCTCCTTCGATACTCTAATCGCGAGTATTACGTGTGAATAAGCGGAAAGTAAACAAAAAAAGCAACTCTTTTCTTTGGTTCGGTTGTGCACGGTACGGCAAAACGGCTACTGTTTCCCGACACTACTACGGTTTGCGGGGCGCGTGTTCAAAGCGTCATCATAACGTAATCGGTGCTAAATCCACAAAATTCCAATAGTTGCCCACCGGTGCCTGATGACGCATGGGGAGCAGCGCGTGCGGGAGATGCCGTTCGGTGTGCGAAAGAATCTTCGCAGTTTTGTGGCCCTGTTCTCGGTCGGAAAAATCAATGCACCATTGTCATTGTCGGTGGGATGGTGTTTCTTTTCCTCGGGAAAAGAGAGAGACCATCGGAAGAACCGGATGGACGCAGCCGATACGAATCAGCTGATGGAATTCCTATTGCCGTGCGTCCGAAGATCTGCAAATGAAACGAACAGCAAAAGCGAACTAATTAATAAGACGTTACGATGTGGACGTGATGCTCGAGGGGGGTTTTAGCCCTGCATGACACATTGGAAAGCAAATTTAGTTCACGGTTGGAACTGCGCAACGCCCTTACATAAAGGAGAACGTTTAGTTTCAAACTGTTGCCATGTACGGCACATACAAACGCAACGCAAACAGCAAAATCACGAACCTATGCCTCCTCGATGGTTGGCGCGTTCCAAATGAAATCCATCGCTGAAACATCAGCTGCCTCACAACCGACAAGGCTACGTCTGCCAGGTCCCGGGCGGGAAGCGATAAGGAATGGGTTGCCTTAATCCACTGCCACGGTGCTGCGGGTCCGGAAAGCTCAGTTTGATTTGATTCTTTTTATCGTTTTTTGTTCCGCTCCGCCACTTTCGACACCTAATCCGTGGTGCGCCGAGGACCGTGGCGGATTCGGGTGAGTAAGGCGCGATTTTTGTTGGTATGTCACTGTAATGCACTCAAAATAGTAACAGCGACTTCGGATACCAGAACCGAATCGGTTTCAATTTTTGCCACATAATGAAGCTTATGACTCGGGCAGGCCAGACATAGGATCCGGCAGCTACGTAGGGCCGACACCCCGTAGGACAAACAAACCCCCGCTAAATCCACCGGGCACCAAACCATATCTCTCTGCATGGATCAATTGTGGAATGGAATTTAACTTGCGGTTCCGATGTTGACCTCCACGATAATGGGAGAGAGTGAAGAAATGGGTTCGATAAAGGGGGCGGAGAAGCGTGTCAACAAAAACGGTAACACCCAACAAGTGTCCGTGGACGTGCCAAAGGTTGTGCTTAAAATCGGGCCACCACCCTGTGGAGATGGGACGACCAAGTGTAATCAGTGAACGGAGTGAATTTAAAAAAAAAACCTCAAAATAATCCCGTCTGGCTTTCAGCTGATTTCGACAGCAACATACGAACGTGCTACCGCAATATGCTGATGCTTTGGGGTTTTTTTTATTATTTGCTTATCGCAAGACGTTCCATTTCGATTTACCTTTCCAGAGGCAAGATGACGAGAAAATCATTTGTTGGAAAGAGTTGAAAGTTGGCAACAGAAATGGTAAGAATAAAGAGCAGAAGGGAAGAACTCTATATGCAAACAGAAAAAAAAGCATTGTGGAGAACCACATCAGAGCAACTTTAGCATGATAGAATCGAGGCAAGCTGTACACAAATTGTATAAACAAACGAAAGCATAGCTGGCCAAGATGTCGCTCGTTCTTTTAAAGAATCCCAACACAGATCCCCCAATCCGCGAAAACGTCAAACTAGGCCGAATTGTTTGTCAGTTTATCAGCTGTAGAGAACAAGATGACATCGGACATGTTTTATTGCACGCCGAAAAAAAAAGGAAACGTAATAATTGAACAATTAACTCCCATCTGATCCGCATCCGTTGGATGATCAAACTGGTTTGGATAAAATTTAAATAATCACAAACGAAAGCATCTGGTTAATTAATCAGATACAAAAAAGCAAAACAACATTTTTGTCTGCTTACTACTCTTGCCGGACGAATGATTGCTAGACAAACAAAATAAATAAAACAAGACCTTCCCAAGTGTCTTCGGCTTTATTGCAATAAGTGTAACTATTTTTAGCAACGTCAAACTTCCGCACGGACACGGGGTTGTTGGTTAATAGTTATTTTTAAAATGGGGAACATTCTTCACGCAATCTACCGGCATGTTGGGCTTTGCGTGCATTTCACTTTTTAAGGGCAAAAGAGGTCGGGCTTAAACAATGTAGCTGGCCTGTGAGATAATTACGTATAGAAACAGTAATGTAAAAAAGTATGTGTTTTTTTTTTCTTCAATATTATGTCACATTATGATTAAAGGGTATTTTCTATGTCCTAAAGATTCCCATTACTCGTTTATTTCCTCTTTTCCTTCTCTAGGATTTTTTTCTCAATCTCTCCACTTTCCCTTTCCCACTGTCTTTTTCTTTGCGCCACTGTCGTTTGTGGAGAAAGGAGGAAAGCATCAAAACCTAATCAATTTTTATCAAATCAAACACAGCAAGTAGAAACACAATCAACCACCTGCACCGCCCAGCTGCAGCACGGTGCTGTTTGGGGATGATAAAGTTCGTGCAGTTTGATGCCATCGCGAGAGTGACCGGAGCTGGTACTCTAATCTGGAATCGTCGCGGGACTTTGCACTTTTTTTCTTTTTTTTTTTGGGGGCGAGTTCGCGGTGATGAAGCGGACGATAATGTTATGACCAGTGGCTCATTGAGCGTATGACGAACTGGTGGGATGATAAGCGGACAGCTGACTAACGGGGCTACAGGTTGTGGCGTTCTTCGCGGGGTTTCACACCATCGACACCAGTTGCTACCGAGGGCAGGCATGGCGAAATGGCAACCGGTATTCAGGATGGTCGTTCCATGCAACTGCAAGTTGTGGAGCATATTTCAAGCAGCGAAAAAAAATAACTTCTGGATGAGGCCTCTCCATCTACTTCAACAGGTGGTGTGTTCGTGTAGCCGACCGACACGAATGATTCCCACTGGATTATGTGCGATCTTTGCAAACAACAAACACTCAAAGGCAACAGCAACCGCTTCGGTTCGATGTTATCAGCAAAGACAGAGCCGCTCGAAGCCGGGGCACAAAGAAAGACGAGCGTTTGCTGATAAATCAATCAAAAACGCACATCAATCAAGCGTCACCGGTATAGGGACCGTTTCGACGAAGGAACATTCCTTACGTAGCTGTCTGGTAAGCGAGCGTTGATGCTTTGCTGATGGGCATTAATTGGGTAGCGATATTATCGCTGATTGTCCTTTTTTTTAGTTTTGTTCATTTTGCATTCTTTACTAGCATATATGCTTATAGCCAAATGAAGCAACATTCTGATCAGGCCAAGGTACTCGTTTGGTAACGTTAAGTGCGTACATAAATTCACGACAACCGAAAGGATAGGACCATAAAACCATAGGATCTTATTTCTGCAAACTGTGGGACTATGCAAAAACAGTCACCTCATATATCGTGTTTAACAGTTTGCCATCCGACGAGCATTAAATACTGCGTAACAACTTGCAACTCGCTCGAAGTTCACTCGTCGTGACGTAACCGTATTATTGCATTACACCAATTGTCGCGTTGATAGTGTTAGTGGCGGTCGGCCCCATCACGTTCGGTTTGCCATGACTGACGGGACGGGATTCGCGACGCCGCCGCATTGCAACAAGTGCAACATGCAAGCAGATGTGCATGAGATGCGGTGATGCACTTTCTCGTGAGAGAAAAATCTTCAAATACTTCCCAGTAAATTGGGCTGGGTGGGTGCGCCAAAATGGGGGGGAGGGGATCATTTTTGACCAATCCATTCCATTTTTGTGGTCGAACTGTTTTATGCTTCGATGTGCCAAAGTCCTATCGATTTCCGCCCCGGTCGGGGTAAGAGATGGAACTATTAATTACACATTCGGAATGCGCGAGCGAAGTTGGGGCTAAAAAGAAAGTAGAAGAAAACGTAACAATACGAAAAGGGACGTTTGGGAAGTGGCGCCATGCCGTTTTGAACCATTCAACCCCATCGGCAGCGGTCGGAAACGGAGGAAATAAAACAAATATAAATGAAACAAACTCTGGCCCGCAAAACTGGAGCGCACTGAACCTGTGCTACCGTTACCAGCGGCTTGCTGTTAACCTTCCGGCAACCGGGTGCCCTTGAATTGCGTGTGTGCGATGTTTCGCCCGAACTGGAGTTTTCGTTCCGTTCTGATTGCCCACGTACGGTTGTTGTTCCGGTTGCTACGGCACGCGCGTGCAGTGTGATAGATTTAGAAAGTGGGAAATGCATTGCCGCGGCAAACACATGGCCGCCCGGAAGCTTTGCAGTCATTTTACCTTGCTCCTTTTCAACCATAGCACCACCGAAAACTGGAGGAGCGTTCGAAGCTGTATTTACAACACGCGACTCGGTGTTTTGGTGACAATTTGGTCCCGAATATTCTGACACGACACAACCTAGAAACTCTCGAAACGGGAAGGGTAGCTCACTGACGCACTGATTCACGCCTTGCTTAATTTACCGTCGAAACAACGTAAAACTCTTGCATCGGTCTACTACTTACAGCTGCGAATGAACGATGAAAGTTGATGATTCGATCTCGCTGCCAAACCGACGTGCGTGAAACACTATTACGGGATGGACCGCAAGAGCACGCACAGTTTCGCGAAACGATGTCCGTGACTGCCCTGAAGATACTGGACTAGTGTTGTTTGTTGCGTGAAGACCCACCACGTACGGATCCGTTCCTAGAAGAGAGATGATGCACCTAGTTCAGGGTGACTTGCCCGCGTTACCATTCAGGCAACCAAACCTCCGCAACTCAGGTTGCCCGCTTGTTGCACACCTGTGAACGAGTGCTGCACGGATCTAGCTGCGCAGAAACGGAAATAGGATCGTTCCTATTTCGCGTGCAACTAACATGGCCACCTCTGTCAAACCTTGTTTGTTGTTTGAAAAAAAAAAGTTGTTTGTTGGCATTTTAGAGAGTTTTGCGTTGAAATGGCCCACGGCAACGGTCATCATAATGACATATACAGTTTGTCAAATAGTGAATATGTTGATCAGTAGTGCGAAACTTATGTGAACGGGTACCATCGCCGGTTGCACGATTTTAAACAAATCTGGGCAACTACACGCTTGAAGGGGAATACACTTTAAATTTAAAAAAATCAGCATCAGCTGCAGGGTTGAGTGATAATCCCATGAAAAGGCCTCTCGTTTAGCACATGGGGACTTTTTGTCGACAATGAAATGTCATAATAAACCTTTTCTTGTTTCAGCGCACGGCATGTGCGGTTGGAATTTTGGTCGCAGTGGTACGAATCGAGTTATTTTATCCAGAACTCGGTTATTTCGTGTGCCTGTAGGCTTCTGTTTGTGAAGCGTTTCATTCGATTGTAACAGTGCGTGTTTTTCATACCAGTCCGTTACAATGGTGAAGCGAAATCACAAGGTACGTGCACTCATTTTGGTTTTCGTTGCAAGTGAGGTTATGTGCGAATTGCAGCATGTTTTGAAGACACGTAAATAACGTACAAACCTTTTTGCTTTGCTTATTTTTGCAGTACAAGTCGGGTGAGGGTGCTCAGTACTTCACCCGGAAGGCCGCGATGAAGAAGCTGCAGCTATCGATGCGCGACTTTCGGCAGCTATGCATCCTGAAGGGTATCTACCCGCGCGAACCGAAGAACCGGGCCCGTGCCCAGCACGGCTCGCGCGATATCAAAATCCTGTACCACAAGAAAGACATCACCTTCTTGTTGCACGAACCGATCGTCTGGACGCTGCGTGACCGCAAGATTTACAATCGACGCATCGCCGAAGCCTTCTACAAGAAGAACAGAAAGCTGCACGACATCCGCAAGCACAACTATCCGGAGATGAAGCTTGATCACATCATCAAGGAGCGCTTCCCGACATTCATCGATGCGATCAAGGAGCTGGACGATTGCATGACGCTGCTGTTCCTGTTCAGCAGCTTCCCGGCTACGAAAGTGATCACTCGTGACCTGACAAAGATGTGCCGCCGGTTGACGGTCGAGTTCATGCACTACGTCATAGTGGCACAGGCGCTGCGAAAGGTGTTCATCTCGATCAAGGGCTACTACTTCCAGGCGGAAATTAAAGGCCAAACGGTGACGTGGATCGTGCCGCACTACTTCCCGCACCAATCGCACCGCGGGGAGATGGTCGACTTCAACATCATGCGTTCGTTCGCGGACTTCTTCGTCGTGATGGCCGGGTTCATCAACTTCCGCCTGTACCATTCGGTCAATCTCGTGTATCCGCCGCAGTTTTCGCACACGCTCGATTCCGACGAAACGATAGACAGCGAGGATGCGTTTATTTCGGAGCGAATTGCGGCCCTCAATACCGAACTGCTCCGGTCGGACGGTGGTACCGCGGCCGACACGGAAGAGCCGGAGCCGCTCGAGTGGACGGGCGAGAACGAAGACTTGCCGCACGTTAACCAGATCCGCGAGGAGGCGCAAAGTTTGAAGAAGCTCAAGACGCTCTTCAAGGGGTTGAAGTTTTTCCTCAACCGCGAGGTGCCACGCGAACCGCTGGTGTTTATCATTCGATCCTTCGGCGGAAAGGTGTCCTGGGACCGGACGATGTACGTCGGTGCGACGTTTGACGAGTCGGACGAGACAATCACGCACCAGATCGTCGATCGACCGAGCGTCGGCAAGCAGTACATTTCTCGCGATTACATCCAACCGCAGTGGCTGTTCGACAGCGTGAACCAGCGGAAGCTGCTTCCCACGAACAAGTATTTCATCGGGGCAGTGCTGCCGCCGCACCTTTCGCCGTTCAATCGCGACGACGTGCTTTATCTGCCGCCGGAGGAACTTTCGCTCAAGCAGGGGGGAGATGGCGAGGAAGAAAACGATTTCGAGCGGGAGGACCGACACGAACACATCTCCGACGACGAAGAAGTGCCGGATCCGGTCAAAGAGCAGCAGGAGCAGGTGAAGCTTGACTACGCGCTCCTGAAGGCGTTCAACGACGAAAAGACGGATGACCTTAATTCCGGGAAGGATGTGGAAGACGCTGAAGCCGAAGGCGGAGAGACCGGTGAGGAGGAAGCAGCAAAGGAGCAAAAGGAAAAGAGCGACTCCAAAACCGAGCAGAAGAAGCAGGGTAAAAAGAAGGCGGATGCACCGAAGGGTATGGCTGTGGTGAGTGGAAAGCTGTACAAGGAAAACCCCAGCGAGCAGAAGAAACTCACCAAGCAGGAGGAGGCGCTGCGGGCGAAGATGATCAAATCGAAGCACCGCAAGCTGTACCACCTGATGATGGAGAAGCAAAAGAAGGCCGAAAAGGAGGCGAACCTGTTGACGATGAAGCGTTCGAAGATCGAAAAGCAGAAGAAGCGCGAGCAGGTGGTGAAACGGAAGGAACAGAGGAAGGAAATTTTAACGTAAGCATACGGTGGCAAGTTGTGGATGGTCGGAGTGGGAATAAGTTTCCATTCATTTCCATGCCCAATATAAATAAAAACTTCTCTTATTACGTACACCCGTTAGAGTCGAGCATTCTACGAAGTTTTCGGTAGCAAGATTGAGAAAATTCCATCGTAATTCATTTTAAAATGTTCGTATGTATATTTTAAACAGCTAAATTGTTTTTACTTATCATATTACCACAAATTGTAATAATCCCTCCGCTCGCCAGTGTTTTTGGATTTGGAGTTTGACAGTGATGAGACTTCACTTGCTTCACAGGGTTTGTTCCTTGTTTTTTCTCTTTTTTTTATAGCGGATCAAAAAATTTTGAGGAAAAAACCAAAAATACAAAGAGCATGCGAGCGACAAATGCTGCCTAGCAACCTTTTTTTCCAACACATCTAGTTGAACACACCTAGTTCCTGCTTGCAAATGGCTAATCCGAGCAACCAACTCCATGCAGCACTGCAGTACGTTTCCAACAGATGATTAAGTCTACTGCCGATTATGGGGTAAGAACGTATCGGTTCCCGTCGATGTCACTTAACCATTCGATAACTTTCCTCATGCGTAGGAACACCCTTGCTGGATGAGTGTGGATACCGCGCAGTCAACGCAGAAAAAAAGCTGGGCAGCGCGCCGAAGTGCGGTGTAACCGGAACGATGCACGAGAGCGAGGAGTGTCTGTGTGTCTGTGCTCAGTCTGTGCCGAAATATTTCTGGCCGAAATGGTTCGGTGCGACCGGATTCAACTCGGAGGTAAGTATCTTCAGATCCGGAAAGGCGGTAACGACCATCCGAGCCGCTATCGGCGTGCAGAATAGGTTCGAAAGGATGATCGAACTCTCCTTAACCCCGTGATCCTTTAGTACGCTCACCGCCTGTGACGTGGAGAGCAGAACGTCAGGTGACAATTGATGATGGCATCTCTAAACGCTGTCGCGATTGTGTTTGCTTACCTGTATGACCGTGTTGCCGGTCGCCATGATCGGGTACATAAGCAGTACCTGTCGTCGGGCAATATCGTCCGGAAAGCGGGCGTAAACTACCCTGGCTGCGTGCGTTTCGGCGTCTGACTCGACCAGAATCTTGCCAATCCGTATCGATCGACAACAGTCGCGCAATCCCTGGTTGAAAAAGAGCAAAGCCAAATCAAATCAATATGATTAGTTGTTAAGGACTTTAGGTTAACCTGCCTTTTGAGTCGTACCTGTTCCATCGCCTCACCGGATCGTATGATCGACACGCCGCAGTTGCCCGACCGGTAGCGCAAACCATCGTAGATGGCGCCGGTCGGTGTGACAACCGAACAGTCCGAGTACGGCAGCTGATTGAGGCTTTCCTCGATCACCAGCCTAATCAGTCGGTCGGCGTAGAATTTGAAGTCGCTCCTCGTGGTGTTTCTAAAATTAGATATCGGGCCGGAAGGCAGGAAAACGGAATTGCTTAATTTCCTTACTGGTCGAACGTGGAATGTACAAAAGACCGGTGTCGTTGGGTGTGTGTGGTCATGTTTTTTCCTCGCTGCAACTTACTTGTCGCGGATAATCGTCTGTAGCTCCTTGACCTGATCGTTGCAATCCAGTATTTTCACATTATCGCCATAATCACTGGGATTTACCGATAGTACCGGCGTGCTCGCTCCGTTGCTTTCGTTGCCGCTGCACATTGTATCCGTTATTTTTGTTTGTGAAACTCTATATACTGTTATGTTTTTCTTTGCAACTATGATTGATCGTAGCCGGTTGCTACGAGTTTTAACGCTTTCTTTGTGCTACTGCAGTGTTCGGTTGCTGTGAGAGGCTGTGCTCTAGTTTCTAGGGTTTTACCACGATGGCGCCTTTCGATTTGGCAAGAATCGTGAATGTTGTTAGTGTGATAAAGAAGAAGCGGGATGGATAGTCAAGAGAATCGTTCACTTTCTTCTTTCTGACGACACAAAAAAGATGTTTGCGTCAATGTAGGTCGATGTGGATCAGCCGACACGAGCTTCCTGCGAACACGCAACGCCGACCTGTAGGTGGTACCCTATTTGTCTCGGGAACTTTTTTTCCCCGGAAGCGATCAATTTCGTGGGCCTGTGTCCGACAAGGCACTCTATGTGGAGCTGAGAATGGAACACGTTTTATTCATGCCTCACGACGAATGCGCTTCGGCCGAGAACAGCATCCGTACAGTGCACGTAAACGACTGACGGACGACCTTCCTCTAGTGTTGCGAGTTTCTTAAAGCACCTACCCGAACCAATCCGTTCCTAGAAAAAAGATGATGCACTCTGTTACTCGCATTATGATGGACTACTAGTTCTTTGGAACGAGCGCCAAATTTCTGCTTCTGTTCAGCCGCGGCTAGAAAAACATTAAGGGCCTGCCTGTTAGTTGCCCTGAAGAGGGTTTTCTCTCCATGAATTACACAGAGGCATCATGTGGAGGTAAAAGCGAGCGTCACCCTCGTAAACCCAAGTGCTTTGATGGTTCTCCCAGTTCCTTACGTACAGCTATGCCACTATGTTGGTTGAATTTGAACTTGCGTGGTCATTCGTCTCTTATGCCCTTATTACACGAGGATTTTATCTGTCATCTTTACCCAGACTTTTACTGTCAAAATAGGCTGTGACAGGGCGTTTGACATAAAAATGATGTCCGCTCGTGTACGTAACGAATAGTTCTACCAAGGGGTTTTGCAGTCATTTGATTTGAGTTTTTTCAATAGCCAAAGGTATGAAGTTTCATCCATACGAGCAAAAATCCACCAATCAGTCGGCGCCAACCTTAGCGCTTCCATCATATTTGTGTGTGAAAGCTTGCTACGCTTGAGAAACATAGTTTTACTCCACTTTGACCTTCGTTTTCTTTCCGGTATGGTCACAAACAACATTTCCACAGCCATTAGCACATCATCATCGATATCCATATTCAAAATAAACCAAAAACGCGTTTCAACTACCAAATCGAACATTAAACAAATAATTTGACACAAAACTTCCAGTCGAAAGCAAATCGGAATCGGTCGTGCTTGGTTCCGATTTTGAGGATGGAATGTATCTGTCAAACGCGTTTGGCAGAAAAATTCTGGGCAAAGATGACAGATAAAATCCTCGTGTAATGGTGGTGTGGGTGCACCTCGTGGTGCACTACACGCCCAAGGAACCACGGAACTGTTAATCACCTGATGAACAACTGGAACATTACCGGGTGATTAAGGACCCAATAGTGGGTTGATCACCGGGTGATTGGAGGACCCATTCCCCCTCGCTGTCAAAATTTTTGCGGCGGATCGAAAACGATGAGTGTGACTTCCTTTGGCGCTGCGCTCCTGGTGCGCTGGTGCTGGTGCTTGCGTTATCTTCTTTAGGTTTTGTTGTGAGAATTTTTATTATTTCGCATTTTTAAGTGATTTTACATCACGGCAGTACTGCAATATAACCAGGAAATTTAACTATTTAACTTTAAAGTTGCATCATACTAATTTTTCTAATGAGATTCGATCGCTTATCTTTCGTGTTGACAGACTTGAATGCATCCTCTCGACCACGGGAGCTGTTGTTATATTTGAAGCCAATGATGAAACATAAAGAGTCTTCAACGTCAGTAGAGCGAATGCTATCATCCAATCACCAGGGGTAGTTTCATTTGAAACTAGTTTGAAAATATTCCATTTCAAACCATTCTGAACCTAGATCATCAATACACTTTTCACGTACATGCGTGGGATTACGCTACAGTATAAACAACAACTAGTGGTGAATAACTCAGTCGGACCGGGGGAATAAGGCCGGTGTCATTGCTCCGTCGGACACTTTTTAAATCGGACGATATGTCAAATTTTTGTATGGGATTTGACAGACGGCAAAATCGGCCGATAAAAATCGGCCGATTTAATCAAAAAAAATTGATTCAAATCCCATATAAAATTTGACATATCGTCCGATTTAAAAAGTGTCCGACGGAGCAATGACACCGGCCTAAGACTCTGACAGGCCGCTTGGGCGGTTTAGGAGGTTCTTTGATCCTAGCTCCGAGAACCCCTTTCAAACGCTGCAGCTCCAAATGGGTAATCTAGTTCCACACTGTTCCGATTTTTTTTTTCTGAGAAAATCGCCATCACTACTGCTTCGGCACAGTGTGTGTTCAAAAACACCGATTTTGGACACAGCCCGGTTACGTTAAAATAAATTGGTAGATATGAGTATTTTTCGTACGAGGTATGTTCGCTTTCGATTCTGCAGTTTTATTTTAATTTTCAATAACACATCATAAGCAAAGATCCCATAGTTTCAAAGGGGCACAATGGCTAGGATTCCGGCCTCATGCACCACTTGTCTTCTACCCACCCTTGACGCGGCGCAGTGGTGCGCAGGATCAGGCGGGACGGGAACTGCGTGAAATCGGATGTTTTTTCGGATGAAACATTGTCTGAATCCATCGGTTTCTTTCCGAGAAAATTTAACATGTGAAGGAAAATGCTTCTCTTTGGTGATTTCTACACATTTTTATTTGTCATTGCGTTAAAATACAGATCAATTTCAAATAACTGCTCTTTTTATCGAGATTGTATCAAAATATAAGCATGAACAATCGTAACAAGCGACATTTATTAAATGATACTTCTAAGCGATTCGCTTGAGAATGATTTATTACAACTTTGACCTTAAATATGTACAATCTTTGGTATGTTGCGTGTGTCCTTGCTCGCCGTAAAGTGCGCTCCAAATATTGGCAATTTAAATTTAACTTCAGACGCTTATAGCCATAGTCTTACGATTCTACACTCGGTGCTAAACTAATCAACATAGAAAGCACGGATATTTTTAATTCGTTATTTGCTTGTTGCGTTTGATTTTTGTAGCGTTCAGCAGCACTTGGTAAAGTGTTTCACTGGCAAGTTGTGTAAGAAAAAAGTGTGTAATGTGCGTAGGTTGCTCTGGAAGCGCCATATCACAAATTTCTCGATCAGTTTTCCTCATCGTCGTAGTCGTACATGCCCGCCGGTGGAGAGTCCATCACAAAAAAGTCCATACATTCGGTATACAGACGGCCTGCGAAAAGAAAGCATTGTCATTAATGCCGATCGTTTGCTGGTGGGCGTTTGCAAGATGAATAGATTCATTAAACAGTTATCCAAAACGTTAGAAGAGTAGTACAATTCGTTAGTAAATGCAGCATGCCGGGCCTTGTTAGTGGAAAAATTGCAGAAGAGTATTGTTCTTCATGTCTCATATGATCTCTTGGTATACGCATTCAAGTACATCTTTTCATATGCCTGAAAGATGTGGAGATAGGTTTCATTGAAATATTGTTTTGTTACGTACGAGATCTTCACGTTCTAAATCGAAGGCACTTTTTACTTCTCGCATGTTCATTTTTGACTCTCTTTTTCCTAACCTTTTTTAGTCCTGTTTGATTGTGTTACGTATGTTCGTACTAGTGTTTCTGCTCCTGCTGTGTACTTATATTTTAATGTAACTTTCGGTTTGGCTGATACATGTCTAGTTCGATGTTATAACAATTCAGTTTGTCAAATAGATGTGACAAATTCTTGAGTAAGATGTGAATGTTTTAATAAGTAAACTGCTGTGATTTAAAAAAAAAATCTGACACTTGAAAGAATAACGATGCTTTGAAAGTATAGATTTGCTTTAGTACAGGTTTTACAAATGATTAACCTGTTGGCATATGAAAGTTGAAACACATTGCAAACATCTTTTGTTTCATTTATCTTTCTGGCAATTCTATTAATGCTACTTCGGAGAAGGTAGTTAATCTTGGAAATAGGAAACATGACTTTTATACAGTAGGATGAACAGTTGCGAAGTGAAAATGGAAAATAGTAAACATACATATGAATGTAGTAAGTTATTTACACAAGATTATTTGTTTGATTGTTATGGATGCGTTTGCTAGTGTTAAGGTGGGGACACAACAGATAGGAATAGTTACAACATGAGTAGGCCGTGAATGCAAATTTATTAGTACTGAACAAACGTCAGAGTCGCTCACCTTTGGTGATCGGAGATGTTACGTTGAGCTTCCATTCATTCATTAAAAATTGTAAAAATACAGTAGTTTTCTGGCTTTTAATTTACCAAAATTTTACTTGCGAGGTTTTTGTTATCAGACTCTTGAACTTCTATCAGTGCAGTGCAGTGCAGTGTACGTTTCTCGTAAACCTTCCAATTGTATATTTCTATCTGTCGGTTGGCGGCTCGTAACAGCAACGTAAACAGGTTCCAGCAGTTTCTGCGAATGGCTTGAGAGATTTGCCAACGGAGTTTTACCGCAGCATTCCGCTTGCAGCTTCTGTGCCACACTCGAGCAACCTATGGCCATTGAGAAGTGATCCCGTAGGAAGAAACGTGTGCACATGAGGTTCCAATTGTGCTAGTGGTGTAATTTGTTTTGTTCCAGCACACTAACAAACCCACACACATTGATGAGAGAAACAAAACAGTTATTTTATAGAATCTGCCTTGATTTTATTGCATTCACGTGTTCCTCACTCCTCGCCTATGGAGGTCAACCGAAGCTGTTGCTATAGTTAGTACCTAACCTTAAATTCTCAGCCAGGCCGGGCTGCTCCGTTTGGTTCCGGTGTTCGAGTGGTTCTGTTTTTGGTTATTTTGTTCATCTTCTCCATTTACTAAATCTCAAACGCTTCACGGTGCAGCCGATTTACAGTGGCATACAATTGTAGGCAACATACATTTATTCCCAACATGCTGCTGATACGTTTCGTATTCTCATTGTCCATGGCGTCTACTAAAGGCAGAAGTAGACTAGTTAGTTTTGCATCATTCTCCCGGGTACGTTCGAAGTGGTCCATAATGATTGCTGAGACAGATTTTTGTTAATACTTACGCCGTTTTTTGAGATTAAAAAAGTTCTATCTATCTGATAACTACCTGTATTTACAAATCAACAGCTAAAACAAAAAATCTAACATCCTCTCCCACTTTCTCTCTCTCTCTCTCTCTCTCTTTCTTTTTTATCTATCTGTATCGTTCCTCGCTTTAGCAGCTTATTTTTGTTTAGAGAGAGAAAATCCTCGTCAAAACCATCTGTACAGCGCTTTTGTATTCGATGATGACTGACATGTGGTCTTCCGTAGTTGTTAACTCCTTCGTAAAGATCTACCGCTCGCTTGTAGTTTAATTTCGTCCTAATCTTGAACTTTCTCGGTCCTTGGAACGAGGCGGGATGCATGGGAAGGAGAAGATAGTTTTGAAAAGTACTAAACCAACACCATAGCCAGAAGCAAGAGAGCACGCAACTATGCGGAATTGTGAATTAATGGTTATTTCCTCAAGGATAATGATGGGATGTTTATTTCGTTCGTAAGTTAATTGTCAGCGTGTTACCTCTGGTCAGTTAAGTTTGGTAGCAGTAGGGGGAAGCAGAACTTCACACCATTTTAGCGCAATCTAACCAAACACCAGCCAGCACTGCGTTAGGTGATCGATCGATGGATGCTACTGGAAATTTGTTTAGGTAAGGAAAAACTAAGAAAACAAAGCTCCCCAACTCCTTCTACCTGTGGCCCGTCATATGCAAAATCCTTTTGTTTTAAAATATAGTTAGTTAAGAATAACATTCTTCGTCGGATGGAAAAAGGACACAGATTATTGTTAAAATTTGTCAGAAAAAACGAACAATCGGAAAGTTTCCAATAAGAGCTCAAATGAATAAGCTTAACTGATAAGCTTTTAGCTTTAACAGCTCTTGAAAATTAGTACATTGTTTTAGACACAAAGGGTGCGAATTTTTTAATTCACTGTACGTAGATAAAAATGTGTGATTTTTTTATCGCTTCTCTACTCTCCCTCAGGGAGTATAGCCTTACATAGGAAATATTTATAAGCGGCATAAAAAGGAAAAAAAGGAAAACCATTGCTAGACTTGCCAGAAATTGTAGCAAACTGCACCAAAAGAGAGTCAGGAGCATCTGCGTATTTGCCCTTTTTTACCATCCGTAATATCGCTCTCCTGTGTGCTGCTGTGAACAATGCGCCGCTTTCATTTTTTGCCAGTTTAGAATGGTTTTTATTATTCATATTTTTCCCTATTTTTGTTTTTTTGTTTCAAACTTGTCTCCAAGACGGTCTCGCTTATAGTCGCGTTGGCATTATCCAAGAGAGTTGGAATGTTGGTTGATAATTCATTTTTAATTTATTTGTCGGGTTTTTTGTTTGTTTGTGTTTTTTCTTGGTTCGTTTGTTGGTTTAAGTTGTAGCAGCAAAAATAAGAATATTTTGCTAGGCTCCGCTCGAAGGATTTAAATAGTTGTATGTTTTCTGCCGTTTTTTCTCATTTCTTTTGGTATTTCATCCTTTTGCTCTCGGATTTCTTAAATAAACATAAACAATAAATAAGTTTCACTTTATACATTATACACAAATTTGTACTATCAAATTCTCTTCTCATGGAGCAACGCGCCTTCCTCCGTTAAGTTCGATCGCTGTCTGTTCGTCCTTAGCATTGTTACTACTCGTTTATTTCCACGCTCTCGTTGCGCTTTTCCTCGTACGCATGTTACTGCTGACACTTTTCACTTGCAATGTTTTCTTATCCTCTTCTTTCTCTCTAATTTGGGTGGTCCCCGAAAGAGGAACCCTAGTGAACATTCATATTTACAAACGACCAACGGCGGAAGGAATCTCGTGCTATGGGGGAGGGAAACGTTCCCGGGATGGCCAGGGAAGCTTTTCAGGCGCGCTGGATGTCCGCCTCGTGGTCCGCAGGCTTCGATAGCAAGAAGGGGGCCGATGCTGTATGATCTTTCCCTACGTGCTAGAGATTGTCTACTAGTGTTAATTTTTGGTTTGGTCGTTGACTAACTTCTACAACGAGACTAACTTACAATCGAGATTCGATCGAGCAGGCTCGCCGCTGGCCTCTGCTGCCTGAAAGGGGGTGGGGGTGGGGGGAGGTGGCCGTTATTTCTAGAGGAGGCAAGAAAGAGTAATCTACCCACCGGGACGGTCAAGGATGTCACGGAAACTAGCGCTGTCTGGCAGATTTCCGCGAAGAAAACTCGGGGCAAGCATTTTTCCACGATAGTCGAGCAGATCGTTTGTGCTGCTTAATTTCTCGTTTACATCCTACGCAGAACATTGCCTGTGTCCTTATTCCGTACATGGGTATTTTCTTCCTTTTCATGGCGTTACAAACTGGCTCTGCCTTCACCTCAACGATTGCTCTCCCCATCCCTCCAGCTCTTCTCTGCGACTGCCCCGAGGTGCAGCAGTGGTTAATGGTCTAACAGTTCGTTTTGTTTTTGTTTTTGGTGTTATAAAGCCTAGGGGTTGTTTTAGCAATAATAACCTGCGTATCGCTGTGATGTACAGTCTTGCTGCTTGTTCGACGATGTCGGATGGAAGTTGCTGTCCTTATTTTCGCATCGCAGGCCAGAGAATCCTGTTGGACAACTAAAACGAAAGGAAAGGATATTGTTTGTGAAATGTGCCATCGACGAAGATTGATCGTGTTTGGCGCTAAGAGTTTTTAGAACTCAAAAACTAAACGACAATACTATGATCTGATTCCAGCCTATTAGAGTATGTCGAAATGATCAAGTGGCACGCTCACTATGTAATTTTTCTTATAACTTCGTTATTCTTTCCAGTGGTGATTAAAAGTTAAAGTGTACACCAAAAGAGTGCTTAAATGTATACGATTATTGTAGTACACATATACAAAATTGTAGTAAATTTCGGTTGCTGGAGAAGAATCGACAAATCAGATGCATACTTTGGATTGCACTTTCTACCCAGAATAAATATAGACTGAGATATCGACCGAGACGCTCTGACTGAGATCGATTGCTAGTGGTTAATGAAAACAAATTACATTTGTTTGGATCCTGCTAGTGAAAATGTAGTATTAAAGCATATTGGTGAATTGTTTCGCAACTACGTTTGTTTCATTCAATTGTTCACTGGAAGCTGTGCAACTTGATCTTGTCGGTAAATAGTGCAAAAGAGCTGCATATTGGGATATTTACGTGCACCCCAGTTCCCCGAGGCTCTCGAAGTCACGGCACGTCCCACCGTTGTGACAGAAGACCTCCCGGTGGCTGTCCTTGCAGGTCCGCCAGTAGCCCGTCGGGACGGTAGGTTCTGAAAGCGGGAAAGATAATGGGAGAGTGAAAGTGCTCTGGGTGATGGGTGCCCCCGCACAACGGCCCTTGGCCGGCAACCCAGTCGTACACAAATCCCCGGTTCCGGGCGCGTCACTTACTTGGCAAGGTAATTTTAACGTGCGTCGAGTTGAACGCGGACGAATTGTTGTATCTATTTTTAGCCCGACACTCGTACTCTCCAGAATCCGCCGCGCTGGTGTTAAAGATGAACAGCTCGGACCGTTTTCTGCGAAACCGAAAAAATTAAAAAAAAAAAAACCGCCACACCAAGGCAAACAGAGAGGGGATGAGAAGAAGTTTAGCCAAGCGGTCGGAAAGCATCCACTTCGGTTTCGGGAAACCGTTTTGCGTGTGTGTGTGTGTGATTCAATCTTTTCCACGGAGGTGGATAACGCTCCCGTGGGCCGTTAACACTCACTTGAGATGCACTTGCGCGTACTTGGTGGCGTTCCGGTTGATCAGCCGCTTATCTTTGAACCAGGCAACCTTTGGCGGCGGCTGGCCACCGACCCTGCACACCAGCCTCACCCGCTTGCCTTCGATGCGCGTCACGTTCGACGTGATGGAGTGGATCACTGGCCGGGTTCCTGTGAGGGAAAAAGAGAAGAGAAAAGCGAAAGAGAGGGTGGGGATGAAAAATCCGATGAATCGCGGAACATCTCAGCCGTGCGCTTGGTGGATGGAGTTTCGTCGGGATATTTATTTACTAGACTATCGGCTTAAGTTTACTTTTCCGGCAAAGCAACACACCGGTCGTTTCCTGATGCGCACGGTTGTGGAAAACCTCTGCTGGTGTGGAAATTCGCACCATCACCACCACCACCAGCACTCGCCACTGCTCGGTGGCCGTGTTCGAAAACCATAAATTCGTTCGGTGGCCACACACGCGCTAGTAGCAGCTGTTCTACCAACCTCTTGGAGAGACGGCGCTACTAAGAAAAAAAGGGGGTAACATTCAGCTGCTCTAGTGGTCGATGTATTTATTTTTCCTCTTCTTCTTTTGCGGTCTTGATTTTGTGCCAGATTGTTCCATGGTCAGCTTGCTTCGTTTGCCTTTGCCTCGCTCAGTTTCAGTGCCTCTTCAACATGTGGGAAAAATGAGAAAAACCACACGCACGAACATGCGAAATTTGATGAGGTTTTTGAACTGGCGACTCGGACGGACGGATCCAAATTCGCGCAATGCTCCTAACGCGGGGCGCGTGCGCTGATGGTCGCACTAGACCGGACCGGCCCCCCCTCCGACCAATTCAGGCGCCACGAATGATCGGCCCCAGCAGGATGGACAGTGAGCCCAGGAGGAGGTGGGCCTCTGCCAGATGACCTGTTAAATGGTACTACCCGGCCCCTGCGTCGAGTTTACAAGTTTGTTGAATGTTGATTTATGGACAACAGCACGCCGGGGCGAAAGATCGTTAAAATCCAACTTTAGTTTGTTAGTAGGTAGATTGCAACCAACCTTGGTCGTGGACGTTTTGGGGGAACGAGGAACGATGATTTGTTGTTACAGGGAAGAGTCACGTTTTGATAGGTCTCCAGTGGGTTCAACTTTATCCAGGAAATATTCTATTGTCTGTCAAGTTGTGGCCAACTTGTAACGCTACTATTTAGCTGAAATTCTGTGTTCGATTAGTTCAGGTTTTTGGGTCGTGAAGTAAAAGTTTTGAGAAAAAAATAAGCGGTCTATTTGATTTGTTGCGAAAGCGGCCAAATGGAACGCCCTGGAATAGGTTCTATTTGTATTTTGTGCACGAAGAACGTTCTGGGTTTTTCTTTTCGGAGGTTGAGGCCCTCGTTCGTACATCGCACGCACAGCATCGAAGACGTTCTCCTTGAGTGTACCGGCCACTGTGCACCTAAGTCAACATCGTGATGTCATGGAAATTTTTAGAGCACCAACCACCGGCGTGGCGTGTGGCACCCCTGGGCGCATATCCTATATAAGATGCCTCCGATGGAGCTGGCTGGCATTCGCAGACGTGCAGCAAAACGCCCCACTCGTCAAGATGTCTCAGGAACTGGTCAACTACGTGACCGCCGTCTTAGTGACGGTGATTGCTGCAGCCGCCGACTACTGGCCCTGCCTGAACCCTGTGTAATAAAGGACTTTGGACCGGTAAAACACACACCTACTACACCCTACCATGGACTAAGGCAACTTACCATTGGCACCGCTTTTCGCTTCGGGATGGATATGGGACATACGTACACTGATTGAACCTATCGCAGACATGAAGATCGTCTAATAAACAATAAAACAGCACGTAAAAGTTGGTCACAACGGGGCCGTGTGTCGTTTTGTGTGCGTGACTGTTTGATGGAAAAGATCTTCGGCTTATGAAGCCAATATCACAACAGGTTTATACTGCGGAATATTGTATCGTTTCGCGTAGGCTTATCAGCCTCAGTAACTCGGGTGGTTTCTAGCAGTGGCTATAGCTATTTAAATCTCGCTAGTCCGTTTTTTGGTTCGTTTACAACCGTTGCCTATAGAAGCGCAGAGATGTTGGCAAACATTTAAATAATAAAGAGAAGGGTTAGAAACCCTACTTTTCTTTCCAGTAGCCTACGACCGCAACAGTTTTTTCAAACATCTGCTCAATTTCTGCATGTGAGATGCATTTGAGTTGATTAAGCAAAGAGAGAGATCATCTTGGCTGTAACATGGGTCTTTGTGGAATATTTGAAACTTTTCCAGAGAAAAAAAAAACCCCCACATCCACTTCCTGTATGTACAAACGTTTTTTGTGCCCAAATCGACACAAATTCGCTCTGCTCTCTTCCCGCATCGCCGAACAATTCGACCGGAAGACAAACCACCCGCCATTACCACCGCGATGCATAACTTGTCCCCTTGGGTGGGGTTTCCTCTCCACTCGGGACCCCTCCGTTCCCTTCTGTGTGTCGTGTTACTTTTCGAGTGGACGGCAATGTTGCAGTGCCATCGAAATTTGATGCTCGGGCTAAAATTCGCACCCAGGTACCGGGCGACTCGGATATGGCTGCAAGTGACGGTACAGGGAGGTATGCTAAAGCTCCTCTAACCCCACCCCCCCTCCTCCCTCCCTTTCCACACGGACACTACCCTACCGGCGATCGGAGGAATAATGTGCCGCGTTCTGATTCGTCCGTCTCGATCGCCGCCGCCGACGACGACGGGACGGAGCGGAACGCAAAGGACGATGGCGACGGTGATCAAATAAACAAATCATTGTTTGCAAATCGCAAACACACGCATGCCGGGCTGGGTGGTGTTTGTCGGCACACGGATCCGCAAACGCCAGCCGATGGAAAACGCGAGGGGGCTGACGTGCAGGGTTCGAGATCTGCCAAAACCATCGTGGCCACTGTAGGCCGCCGCCGACGCCGCCACTGCTGACGAGATTGATCGATTTCAATCTATATTCATTCCAGTTTGGGAATTTTTATTATGCTTGCAGTTTTATTTCACCATACTTCTCCCGGTGCGCGGTTTATTTATAAGTTGTAGGGAACGGTTTTTTTCAGTTTTTTTATATTCTGTTTATTTGTTCTCCTCTTCTTCATCACTGTTGTGGGATTTGTGACTCTTTTCACTCATGAAAAAGAAATATAATTTTATTATGTATAGTTTCCCGTTTGTGTGTTTTTAGTGGTTGGTCGTTTCTATTTGTTGAATTGATGAATTTTAAAATTTCCATTCAGTTCCCTTGTGCGCAGCTGAGGGGGAGGGGGGGGGGGGGGGGGGGGGGTGATAGGATGGGGTGTGCGGTGGGTTGCGTTTGGAGATGCTTTATTTTATTTGAGCCGCCGAAGCAGCCTCTTTTGCAGTTTGGTCTGGCTTTTCTCGTTTATTCTAGAGTGTGGCCCTTTCGTTTATTCTTGCACCCACAGGCATCGGTGGTCGGTGGAGATGAATCGATGTTTATGGAAATTACAGCGCGGAAAAAAAAGTTAAAGTCTGTTCACTCGAAATTGCAAACAAACCGATGCACCCGATCACATCTTGCCTTTGGCACTTTTCTTGGAGGTATTTAAGAGGTAAGCGTTAAATCGAATGCATCTTTGCTCACGAACAACGGACATTTTAAATGTAAACAATCCTATTTGAGTTTGAATCAATTTAATTTCTTTTGTGTTTTCTACGGAGCCTCAAAACTGAATATTTCTGTTGACCAAACATTTTTCAAGCGACTTTTTTCAAACGGGTGCATCCTGGTGAATACAATGTAAGGGTGCGCTTTTCGAACACGCACCCAAAACGGCAATCGCCAAGTGCACGCGCTTGGCTCAAAATAGAACGAGGACAGGTGGGACGCATCTCGTTCTGGCCGGTCCGGAGGAGAATGCCGAGATCGCGATCACGTTCCGCAGTAAAGTTGTGCAAGACGATGAACAATTTAAATGAAATGGAAAGGAATGA
Organism: Anopheles atroparvus; assembly: GCA_914969975.1. Lineage (NCBI taxonomy): Eukaryota > Metazoa > Arthropoda > Insecta > Diptera > Culicidae > Anopheles > Anopheles atroparvus. The sequence continues at coordinate 29,216,593 of CAJZCY010000002.1, read as the reverse complement.
AAAAAAAAACAAACGAAATCCTCTACGATATAACACAGCACGCTGCAACGTGTGACAAAATAAACGACAAACGTGCAGCGCGTGTGTAAAATGCATTTGTACAACAGTATGGTACCGATATCGATTTCACCCGTTGCGACGATGACAACCGTAGAAATGTTGGCGCATCCAGATGATGACGATGATGACGATGATTGAAAGCCATCCGAACCGTTTCCACTTCGAATGCAGTCGCCCCGGGTGGGTGATATTTGTTTTATCTTTGTTCCATCCCCGAAATAAGTGCACGCCACTTTTCTACCCCCCATCCCAACATATCGGCCCGCCTACGCTACGCGGTTGAACCGGTTACGAGTGGGAAACGGTTCGGTTTCTTCAACATGGTCGGTTAAACCTTAACCGTATATTGTGCCAGGATTGAAATTTACCTATTAAACGTGTTTTCGCGTATGCTCTGCCTAGTCGAATAATTTTAGGAATGGTTTTGACAAAAAGAAGTAAAAAAGGAAATTTAACTATAAAAATAGGTCTTCCTAAAACGTGGTAAACATTGTTTAACTTCCGATACAGTGACAACGGCTCTTAAATAGTTTAAAAAGTTCACACAGAACATAAAAAAATTAACAAGTAAATGCATAAGATGGTTGGAATACAACTAAACTAACAATATTTTATCCTCCTTGTTATTTTTTTCGTGCGTCGGGCTATAAATTTAGGCTTTTCGCAACATTTTTTACCCAAGCTGATCCATTATCTTACAAACAGCTCAGTGCAGTTAAAGTGTTATTGAAAATAAGCTTCACAAAGTTAAATTGCACTACAAAAGTCGGAACTGTTCAAGGCATGCAAACCTAGACACCGAATGCTCGAGCGAGATCTTATGGACCCTTCCCGGTTGCTCGTCTGCCCGTCAGTCGCAGTAGATTAAAAGATGAATGAATTTGGCGTATTTCTGCACACAGTGCCGTCTCCTCTCGTGTGCCCCACCGCGGACGAGAACGCGGAGGGGTAATGTCATTGGCCCGTCAAAAGGAAGCGCCCGTGGAAGGCAGGAAACGCTGCCAAACACACCGTTGGTCTCGGGTGCTCTATGGCGGCTAGCGAACCTGCGGTACCGCCAGTCGCAATCTCCAGACAATATCCGCGACGTGCCACGATGAGAGCCGTCTCTGGCTTGGTAGGGATCGGTGGATCGCGGCGACGGAGGATGAATGTCCTCGAGGCGGAAGCCACTTTGGCAGTAGTTCAAGTCGCGTTGTCGTAGCCATTCATCGCGTGCTAGTCGCTTCCTGGCACCTATATTCAACGGTCTATTTTGGTGGCAAGCAGCACTGGTACACAGGGAGAGACAGGTTACGTTGTTGGACTATCGTCATAGCCAGACGTCTCAGTACCGATTTTGCGGAATTAGTCATTCCCTCACCCGTCAATGAACCGGTCGGAAGTGGCGCATAGATTCGTTTCGTATAGAAAAAAGGTGGAACCGTTGGTTTCTTGGCAACGGCTACAGACCCTAATCAAACAGTCCCCCGATCCACCGGACCGGCTAATTTGTGGTGTCAAATAATCCAAAAAAATTCTCGCCAAAGAGTTCCTTCACCCTGCCGATTCCGAGATAAGCGCCCTTCATTTTCTTCTCTTTCAATGGGCTTTACTTTGTCGGGGCGAATCGGTGAATCGAAATGTCGGCTCGGTGGGACCAAGTCGAAGTCGACAGTCGAGTGTGGAACAACATTGGACCAGGGATCGGCGATCCATTTGCCGCGCAAGCCTTGGATGTTGAGGAACAAAAATAAAACCAATTATGCGCCGTCTGCTCGCGGATGGATGATGGATATGGGAAGCAAGCAACGCAGAGACACACATACACATTCAGAAGACCTTCCACGACTTGGCCTTTCCCAGTGTTTCCCGAACGGTCGACCGAGCGCAGTGGCAGCACTCTTCTGGACGGGTGGAATTGGAGATGGATGGCTGTCTATTTTTGTGATTTATGAACCAAATGTGAGTCTCGTGCGTGAGTGCGTGCGTGCGCGTGCGATCGTGTCTATCCCGCCGGTAAAAAAAAAGGAGGCCAAAGAAGATAAAGCAGCGTAAAAGCAGAAGAACGTCACCCGTCAATTGGTTCTACTAGGCCTACGAAGTCCTGGCCCGAAGGAAGACAAAAAAAAACACACACAGCACAGACCCGACGATGGTCGCGCCAGAAAATGGTCTTGGGATATGTATTTCGCCCCTTCGGAGCAGTTTTCCCTTACTGACACCCCATCAGAGGGGACGCCAAGAAAAACACTGGCTACGTAAGTACCCTGTTCTTCTTGCGTCCGAAGTGGAACTATACGTGGCCTAAACCATCATCCCACCATCCTCCTGCCTGCTTTTGTTTTTCCTGCAGTGCAGAAGAGGTGGAAAAGTTTAAACACTGTGTGCCATCACGGTAATGGTTGTTATTGGAACAAATATTGATCCTTCACCAATAAATTTCCAATAAACATGTAACCGTATATCTCGGCCATCCAGAGGGATGGAGGACCTGACCCGAGGGCCAGGCTGGGTACATTCTGCTGGCTGTTTTTTGTTTGCCTGACGAAAAAAAGAGTCTCCTGGTTGCGGTGACGTATGTAGGACGGCTATCGACAGTCACTACGCAGCGTGCGTCAGTTCACACCCTATTCGCCGTGAACGGGAAACAAAACCAAACTCTTGCCGAAGGTTCTCAATGAAACCTACGCGTAGAAACAAAACCTTGCGCCTTGTGCGACTGCAAAACAACTTAAGTAGTCTTTCAGAGCACACAGGATAAGCCGGCCTGGTGGTGAGAACCAGATTTCGGTAGATTGCTTATGGCGTACGGGCCTCACGTGCTAACGTTGCGGTTCAGTAATTAGTGACAAATTGGCAGATTGACAACTGTCAATCCGCTCGCACCACCCCCGAGAGTAGATTGTCGTACTGAGATCGCTTAGCACTGAGCAGAATGGTCATCGCGGCGCATTGAAGACCTTCCATGGAGCAAGGGAACATCCGCCAGGTGACCTTACCGGTTTCTCTTACCCTTTGCGTCATCCTCGTTGCTGGTCGAGATGTGCAACTGAACAATGCTCGATATTGATTCCGACTGCAGCGATTACAAACGTACAGATATACGAACAGACGTACAGTGTATGCACTTGAACAGCGACAAACTGAAACGGTCCGTCTGGTGTTTCGATTACTCGCGAGAAGGTGACATGATCGTAACACCATCGGTAGGACCTGGTCTGGCAATGCCCCAATCGCATTCCCCCCTTGGACCAGTGCTCTCCGATGGCGATCAAGCGATTCTCGATGCAGATGCATCGTCAACTTCATGCGAGCAGGCGGACGTCCCCGTCTCTCGCCAGTCGTCCATCATCAAAGAGGGCGGCTGGTTTCTGTATTAGCAATTAAACGAAACCTTTTTCTCCTTCCTCTTCCCGTTCATCACAGGCCCGTGCAATTTCAATGCGTTTGAATTCATGATGCGCAAGCCGCACATATGCGTGGAATGTGTGCCCGCCTGCAGTCTGCGCAATGCGTCACTGTGTGCACTGCTGTGGCCAGATTTTTGCCAGATTTTTCACCACCAGCGGCTTAAGTACGCCGCTTGATACGTCCTGCTGCGTCTGCTTAAGCCCGGTTATTAACGCGTCGACGGGTTCGGCTGGAAACGACGATAGCAAACGAGCAAGCTCGGTGATCGGACGATCGTGATGATGCTGATGATGATGAGCAAACAGATGCGATACGTTTCATTAGCACGGGCTAATAATTTGACCAGCGCAGTCACATAAAACGTGCATAATACTATAATGAAACAATCCGTTTCGATAGAGAGGATTTTAGCAAGGTCTTTGGGAGGCAGTGTGGTAAATCGATTAAAATACCACATTTGATTTGTCGTTAGCCGTATATTGACTGTTTTACCAGTGTTCCTTACAATTCCACATTTTAGTTTCATATTTGTATCTAGCTTCAAGTTTCAAGAAGCTTGGAGCGTGGTGTATTTTACACAACTTTTGGCAAATGTCTGATGGCAACAGCATTACATTTTTGTTCTGTTAGGGAAATGGTTTCTACATTAAAATATAAAAAATATATATTTAAAAGTCATCTTGTTATAAATACACACCTCGAAATTCGATACTTCCGAGCCAACACAAATCTGTTTACAAAACGCCGAGTCGCTCGGCAGAACGGTTCGAATCGAATTTGCCATCGGCTCGAATTGTCGAGCGTAAACCAATTTCAGCCATGTAGGCACTTTTCATTGATTATTTCGTCAAACGACCGATGGGGAGAACGACCGGTTGAACATGGGCGTTATGAATGGGCAGTCGATCGTAAGACCTTGTCCGTACGATAGACCTTTTGGCATGGGGAAAACGAATCGTTTAGAGTTTCAAAAAACCAGATATCGAATACGACGGAACCAAAAACAAACAAACATGCAAACCTTAAAAGTTGACTAGCGATGCACAAATTCCAACGGAAGGAACTGTGCCGTCTAGGGGTCAATTTTTTGGCACGAGTTTGGATGGACAGAAAAAATCGAACTAAAGCAAAGCATCTATTTGTGTCGTTTTTTTTTGTGACCGCGTATTATTTCTACCAGTTGTTTCCCAGCTTTCCTGCTGGAACGAGCTGAAGGAAAAAACAAAGTGTACTGTAAACGCAGAGGCGAGGTTTGGGGTTGATAGGAGGAAAAAAAAAAATTCCAAAAAAATGTTGCAAACTAGCAAAACAGAGCGAGACGCGCGGTCGCAGGAAATTTCGCTACCGTAGGTTCTTTGTTATTTTTGTTTCGTTTTTTTTTTTCGCCTGTTGTGTGCAAAAATTAAATATTTTTTTTTTTTGGTTCGCATACCCACCCAAGTTACTACCGCATGTTTATGCTTCAAAACCCCTCGAAAACCGAGATTCGCACGCCGGCTTAGGGGTGATTTTTTATCTTCGTTGACCCACCTATCTCCACCTCTCAACCCCGGCCCACACACTTACCTGGCCAACACTGTTTGCACCGTGCACTAATGACAGTGATTGAACGAGCGGCAACACCACGCCGTTCTCGTCGTCGGCGGTGGCAGCCGCCGAAATCCGACTGGAGTGTGAAAACAATGGCCAGCCCCGGTCCCAGGAAGCTTTCCGGGGGCCAGGAACTAGCCGCGCAGGAAGTGGGATCAGCGAAAAAATGGCAAAACGCGATCGCGATCTTGACGTGCGCCCCCCGCTGTTCGTTTTTGGCAAACGAAAACAAAGGAATCGCAGACCAAGAAAAAGCAAGAAAAAAAAACAAATGGGGAACACAGAGGGAAAATTGTGGAAAAGTAGCGCAAGAATTAAGTTGATCACATGGCGCATAAAGCGTGCGGGAAGGAAGCAAAGTTCGTGTACTCCTCCAAATGCGTTTTGGCATGCGAATCACCCTAGAGAGAGGGTCTCTGTGCGATGCGTTCTTAAGATCGGCACAAATCGAATTGTGAATTGAAGAGAACTGTGGCTGGTATGTTTCCGTACTGATGTTGTCAACACAACCTTTATCTTCTTAAAATGTCGAATGATCTTTAGGTGGAATGTGTTGATCGCGTCATACATGTAAACATAGAGCTGTTCTTGAGATGTTTCACCGCGGAGCAGAATTTGAGCACGGTGGCTAAGTCACAAACTTCGTTTTTTGTATGGTTGTTCCCCGGCATCACTGATGCCTAGCCTTTTTCGGCCGACCCGATGCCCGTGGACCCTTTAAACTGGTCTTTCTTCGTCCACCACCGGCAGTCATGGTGATTAGCGGCGCACAAAACCAGCGTTACGTGACTACTTCCGGTCAGCAGAGTTTGCAATTTTTTTGTTTGCCTCCCGCGAGCATCGCGCATCCGCCGCAACCATTAATGACAAGCCAGCAGCAAACGCGCCGGTTGGGTTGGTCAGGAGAAGATGGATAAGATTCGCCAGCTTCGCGCTATTCCGCTTTCCGGCGGTTGTGTTACATTTGGCGAACAATTTCGCAAGCACAATGCTAGCAGCGGGCAGGATGGTGCTGGCGGAATTGGCGAACTTCTTGGCGCACACATTTGCAGAACGCTCCCAGGAAATGTAGGAAATAACTGGAGGACTCAAACAACAGCATAAAGACGATAAGACGCCACGTAGCGGAACGTGGCCCGGTGGAGCCAAACGATCGCTTCGCTCTATGACACAGAACGCACAGAAAAGTAAAAAAAGTAATGCTAAATAAAATGAAGGACAGTAAAACAGAACACAACCCGTGGTTCCACTACGTCTGGAGCGGAAGGAAATGGCACAAAAAAAGTGGACCCATGAAAATGAAATAATCACCACAGTTCGCGAATTACAACCCACCCTGGGCGGTCTGCCGGGTGGTCTCCCCCCCCCCCCCCCTCCTATCTCACTCTTTCTCTCTCTCTCTCTCTCCCACACACACACTATCGGCATTAAAATGGCCGTGGGATGACACACGCAAAGGGAACGGCCGTGGTGCATCGGTTCCTCGTTCTAGGATGATCCCACTAGATGAACATCACGGGAAAATTAATTGTACCCTCTTTTTTTTACTCGTTTGGTCCGATCAAACGATCCCCATTCGTGCCCAACCCGCGCCCCCTGGAAAAGTGGACGCAGGCGGTCATGCTAAGCCACCTCAACTCCGTAAAAAAGGGGGCAACTTTTGGCAACCGGTGAGCGGATCGAGTGCAAACATAAACTGGCCAGCAACGGAACGTGAACACGGGGGACGGGATTTCGGACGAGCAGGTCTCAGGGGGCAAAAAAAGGTAAAAAGCCAGGACAAAACCCTCGACCAAACGACACCGCCACGAGTGAAACGAATGGTAAATGGCGTGCGGTTTGTCATGAGTGGTTTTTGGAGCTTGCGCGGATTCATGTAGTGCACCTTTTGCTCGCTTTTTCTCGTTTTTGATCGTGCTTTGTCTGTTGCTGTCCTATTGCTCTCACGCGAACTTTGGTTTCCATTATGGGAGCCACCGTCAACCAGCGGAACAGGCGGAAAAGCAACCGGCCGGCGGATCGAACGGTCGGGGGGTGAACAGTTTTCGGGTGATTTTCAATTGTGGGACCGAACATACATATTTCCCAGCGAACGGAGCTGATGGGATGAGTCTGGAAGAAAAGGGGAGTTGGCAGCGTGGTTCCAAATGATCAAATTGGTTTGCGGAATTGTCAAACATGCGAGTTTTTTTTTTAATTCTTAAATAAGGGAAGGAATGGTGCAATGCAGTGAGGAAGAGGAAAGAACGGGACATGTGTCTCACAATTTAACTGTGAAAAAACTTAACTTATAGAAACGTTAGATCAGTTTTGAGGCAAAGGCAAACGAAAAATTCTTTTTCAGCCTGATCAATTCAGTATGAGCAGTAGTTAAAATAACCTTTGGTTGGCTGGAAACTTCAAACATTGTTGAAAGCTAAGGCACAAATGTGTACCTCCCAAAGACATCAATCATTCTGTGATTGGGGGTTTGAATTGGTGATAACTAGATTAGGCAACCTGTTCCATAGTTTCTGATGAAGGAGTGCGTTGCGTAACCTGCTGTATTCCAAGGAAGAAGCTGTGAAGGTTATCTATTAGAAAAGCAGCACGTGTGCACACAACTGTTTTTTCCATTGAAGCTATAAGATTTAAGTTTACCGAAAGAGTAAGAACTTTTATTCTCATGAAAACGAAGCATTGGTAATCGATCGACCTTCTTGTTTAAAACTCTACGAATCTGGCCCAGGGCATGACGATAGAATTTACATCGATGATTTTCAGAATGCAGCTAACTTTTCGATCTATCACCTTTGAGGTGCAAAAAGTGGATCGACGTGGAGGGTGGTGAAACAACGGGAGAAAAACCCCCTAAAATCCCGACCTTCGGAATTTCACCGCAGACCGGCCACAAACGGGTGGAGTTTTTCCTCTGCCGTCTGCGGAAAAGCGGTCGAAAAGCCGTTCGCTAAAAGTAGCGCTCCGCAGGAAGAACATCAAACTCCTCCCCTGGGCCGTGGGCAAGTGAATCCGGTGCGTGCCTCTGGCTTTAATCTTCCTCAATTGCACGCCGGTGTTTGTTTGGACTGGCTGGCTGGCTGGCTGTCTAGCGGCTGGCAGATTAACTGGTTCGTGTATGTTTTGAGAATGTACCCGGCACCATCCGGGGATTGCACCATCCGTCTGCCATGCGTGCGTCTGGCCAACTCGAATCGTATCTTAGCCGTGTCCGTGATTAAAAGACGGGGCGGGACTCCGTAGATACCTATCCATTCTCTGGCCGGTGAGGTATTTGCATTTAAGTCGTAAGCGTGAAGCCAATTAGATTCTCAAAGGAAGAATATTTCGCTTCCATCTTTTCCCGTGGTCGCCGTACATGCCCTTCCCACCGGGGGAAAATTTTGCTTCGTTTTGCAAACGTTTTGCACCAAATTTCCCGCTCCGCTCAGCGTTTACCGAATCCATTAGGCGCTTGTAATGACAGGAGTTCACATTTCATACAGTTGTCTCGAGGAATGGAAGGCGAAAAAAAAAAACAAGTTTGAACCATGGCCAGACAGCGGACAGTATTTTTATCGCCACCCCGTGCGCCCTTGTCAGACGGGAAGCCGACGGAACGGGCACTAATGATTTTCCCCACGTTGCCCAGGGATGTCCGGGGGGTGATCCTTGCTCCGCTCCGGTTTGCCGGTAAAACAGTTAAACCGTTCGGGAGTAATTCGTCATTCGAGAATTTTTCCTCATTAACTTACCGGTTAGGGCATCCATTTTGTTCTCCATTTTTCGTGTGAGCCGTAATCGCGTGGAAACCACAGCAGACATTTTGGGAGACGGCTGCCTGGCTTGGTTGTTTGCCTTATGACGCGTCTTTGCCATTTTTCCGTTCAGCATCGTTTGTATGTTATTTTGACCGCTGCAGAGATTTTGAAGGTCACTTTGCGTCTAGGATACGTCTACTGTTTGCAAATAACAAGGTCTCAACGGTCGCCATGAAAAGACACAAGGTTTTTTTTTATTTTTTCCCGACCAAAAAATGCTTGAGCTATTACTTTCTCCTTTATTATTATTTTTTATTTTTTTGCAGCATGTAGTTTAGCTGTTTGATGAGCCTGAGGGTCTTGTAGATCGCGGACGAGGTTAAACATTATGGTAAACTTATTCAAGATATAAGAAAACCATCTGTGCGCACCGACACCTTACGCATCAACCAAAGCAGGTAACGCGCTTAGCAGCATTATTGCTTATCAAGACGGACGGTTGCAAGGAAAGGTCGCAAGATGATTGTTGAAACATTTGTGCAAGGTTGGAAAGGCTGTGTGCTTAAACCATGGCCGAAGGTTACTTGCTTTCTAGTGACAAATGTTAAATGGGACTGGTAAACCCTATTGAGCACATAAATCGTCTCCGAAGTGTGTATATATTAGACCTGCCCGCTTCTACCTCAGTTCGTAGTGCTTGGTACAGGTTCTGAGTCCAACTGGAAGGGACTTCGTTAGCATGTTGCTAGATGTGGAAACTATCTTCTCCACGTTAACACCATCTCCAGCAAAAGCGAAACCGATGATCGAGTACTTCCGGCCGCGGCGATTCGAAAGGCACTAACAAACTAAATAATGTACAACTAATCCACCCCCGTAGGTAAACAGTCCTACGATTTTCTCATGGCAACCGGTGGGCATTGGTATTCTAGACTCATAGCATGGATCGTTCTCCGCAAGTGTTTCCTGTTTTGACTACGGGTTCGGGCGGAAAATGGGAGGTCAAGAAATGTGAAGCAAAAAACTTTCGTCCGTCGAACCTGCAGGTGGTCTCGCTGGATGCGCACGGCGCAGGTGAAAGGCCGACCCGCACTGAACACGATCGATCAATCGTCGTGCCCACTCGTCGCCATCCCGGCCATCCCGAATGCCGGCTCGGACTTTCCTTGATCCGTTCGTCTCCGGGCGGAGAAAGAAAACATAAGGCATACACAAGTAAACGTGGTGGCCGTCCGACGCGGCCGTCCAAGCTCTCCTGGGTGCTGATTGTGGATGTTGGGAGATAGCTTTTCTTTTTCTTTCCCCAGCGGACCTAAGAGGCGGAAAAGTCTCACCGCGTGCGCGGCGGCGAAAAATGTATCGTACAGAACCCCGCTGATGGTTTTCCGGCGCGTGGAGGCAAGGTTTTCGATAGATACTCGCTTCGCCGGTCGGAATCTCAAAGGGGTATCACCGGCATTGCCGCCGCCGCCAACGCCGCCGTGCGAATGGACATGTTCCAGATGCAGCCGCTGGCGGAATTTACCAAGCATTGCAACGGTTATAATTTTTCGTTTAGCAACTTTTTCTCGGTATCATTTGGCAGACTTTAAAAAATCGCTCACTGTAAAGCTATATTGATTGCTGGAATATCAGTTGCATTCAGTGCTATGTATACACAAAACACAATCATAAAATAAACGTATCAAGTATTTTAAAACCTGTCGGATGGATAAGTTTTCGCTTGTAATTATGGTTTATGCAAGTGATAGTCCTTTCAACTGTTCTACAAATGAAATAATATATAATTATATGTTACAGAACTGTCCCAAGTCTGCATTAATGTTAATAACATGAGTCAAAAGGACAGGCAATTCAAATACGGATGCTTTATTCTGCTCAAACCAATGTTCCTCGCAATGTTTGCAAACCAAAACGAATTAACTCCACAACAAAGCTTGCTATGCTAATATCAACAACTAAGCAAAAATCATGTGCCAACCGTTGCTTTCGAATGTTTTGTAACTAAGTTAATAGCCGAACGGTTCGGAAAATACAAATAAATAGTGACTATCTGCTCTTCATCTCGGGCCGGCGGTTTTCATTAGTTTATTAAACGATCGATCGGATTCGATGTCATTCATTTGAATGTTTATCAGCGAACTAAAACAAACAGCGACCTAAAACGGCGAGTTGTAGGTTTGTGCGACTTTTCATGACACACGTCTTGCGATTACACAAACTCTCGATCTCGATCGTTGTCGTGGTGGTGAACGATCGAAGCACAAACAAACGACTATGTGTCTACGGGGGCCCCGTATAAGTTCAGTGGACGCGAAAAAAGTCACCAGCCACCAGATGACGGATAGAATGAAGGATGCGCGAAGTTGATATAGTCGTGCGCGCGGTCGATCGCGTGTGAGATCGTCGCGTCTCACTGTGAGAGCACTCAGCTCATCGGAGAGCACGCGCTTTTGGACAGATTGCAACGCAGCGGCGCATCTCGCGTTCGCCATCGCGACCGCGATCGAAACTCGCGCTCTTCTCGCCCGGAGTGAGGAGCGTGATCGCGCTTTTCTCACGGCGCTCACGCGATCATCAGCGTTGCTCACGCTGTCCATGTCAGGCGTGCGATCGGTTGGTTTCGATCATGGTTTCGCCGTTCGCCGTCTTGTTGTTTTCCACCGTCCGCCGCAACCGCGTGCGTATACGGTGCTCAAGCACCACCATAAGAATCGGTGCGGCTCGTTCCGCTCCGTTGTGCTCTCGCACAACGTGTGGTGTTGCCTCACCGCGCTGTCAAACGGCCGACGGCCGCTGGGTCGCGTTGACAGTTGCCACCGTTTGCCCGTGATCGTGTCGTCCACGCACGCGAAGAGGGGCTCGGATGCTCGGGAAAACTGGCACGCGGAACATGTCGGGCCTAGGGGGGGGGGAGGTTTTGGGCAGCCGCGGCTGTACACTCTCTACTCCCCAGACGCAACCGCATGTTGCCCCGAGCCCACCCCGTACTCCCATCACCATTCAGCATATAGTAGCACAAGCGAGAACAAACGAGAGTCAAGCGCGTCGAGGTACTGCGCGGGCAAAAATAAAAATTTGAACTCGAGAAAAAGATTTTATAATTAGTCAGCGGAGGCGAACTGGGTGGATGCGACGTTTTCGCTATACACGAAAAAAGGGGAGCACGGGTGATCTCGGGCGGTCTGACGGTGGGTCGGTCTACTTTTCCCTCCACCCTCCATCCCGGTGCAGGCAGAAGCTGTGGGCTCTGGGAAAGGGGCAGCGCGGGGGTCTGTCTCGAACGATGCGTTTTCACACACCGACGATATGGCGGTTGTGTTGCTGTTTAGCGCACGGCTCTGCTCGATCATGTTGCAGCCATTTCGACCAAATGTTGTTGGCCAATTCGATTGTTTGATTGCTTTTCGATGTTTGCTTGTAACAAACAGTGGCTCACAAGCGGTTGTGTTGTTAGTTTAATTTAGCGATATTCGAAAGTCATATTTGTAAATTAACAGCACGGGCGCACTTTATGGAAATGTGTAGCCATCGTAGTACAATGTCTAGCTCAATTGATAATTTCACTGTGTCCCAAATTATTGGATTTAATTGTCAAGAGACTAACCATACGAGGACGTAGATAATTCCCCTATGTTTAACCTGAAGATAACTTACGGAACAGTCACACAGAGGGGATCAGAGGCGGAGAAAAGGCACTAGGCCATGCTTTTGTTATTACGACGTAGATAATTTTGTGAAATGAACAATGGCATGCTGCAGACAATATTTGAAATACAATTATGATGGTCTTAATATGACGCAAACATAGCAAAGCGCTTTTCATACAAATTCATTTACGTGATAATAAACCGTATGATCTTGAGTTGACAAGATGTAAAACTCTACGAGGCAGCAGACATTTGTGAAAAATTTGGTTTACTCCAAATTTAGTGTTTTTTAAATCATACTACACAGCATGAACGTAGAAGCACGTGTAGGTTATATATATATTTTTTCAAACAAATAGGATCTTTTGCGAAGCAATTCTTTCCCACAAAAAGATCACCCCCGAAAGGAATAACGATCCTATCGAAACCGGGGAAATCGTCCTGTTCTCGTAGCCACTAATTCCCGGCCGGCCGGCGTGGCACGTTAAGGGGTACGTTGGGAAAAACATTCCAGCGGTGGAAGTGGTCGATCCTGTGCGGCCCGCCTGGAAAAGGGTTTCCAGCCAGATCGTTTCCCATGGTCTTCAACTCGTGCAACTGGCTGGAACTGACACAACCCGACGCACAGCTCGATGGCGACGGGGAACACGAGAGTTTCCACGAGAAAGAGAGAGGGGGGGAGTGAGAAAGAGGAAGAGAGGGAGGGCCAAGGCGTACGTACGATCGTCCCAAAACGGTCAGTGCCATCGCATCGGTCGGAGCCGTGCAGACGGCGAAGGGCCGCGCAAAAGGGAATCGAAACAAAAACAGAAGCCCATCCGAAACCCCATACCCATACCCGGACCAAAATGGACCGAATGGTTGGCTGGTCGGACATTTGGCCCGCAGGCGGACCGTCCGCCTCAGGCCCGAAACCCAGTTTTCCCTGGTGCGTGCTAGTTCGGCGGGCGGAAAAGTTCGTGGAAAGCGCAATACACTATGCTAGGAGGTTTTTTTTTGTGCAGTTAAAGAAACAAAATGTATGTTTAGCGAGATGCAAACTAAGTTTAATGCTTTGTTGAAGAAACATAATTTCTATAAGAAATTATTTTAAAATTAACCGTCCAATTTGCACAGGAATGCATTATTAATCGAACCTGGATGAATCTGGCCTTATTTCAGTATTATTTTATTACAAAGTTGATTTTCTGTCAAAATGAAAAGAAAAAAAAACCTCCACATGGTCAGTCACATCTTACCGCCCAAAAACTTATCAATTCATCCCAGCAGCATAAAACCGGCTGAACCATAATAAAACCGACAGCGACACTGCAAGCAGGCAGCGGCAGTCTCCCTGGTACGGCCATATTCGGCAATCCGGGTAACTGTCCCTGCTTCACCCACTAGATCACCCAGCCTCATCACCCTTCCCCCTCATCGCGAATCGGTGCAACAGCAAGAAAACCGCGCGTACGTACAAACTTACCCACGGCCAGCGCACTGCAAAACCCGGACGGGACTTATTATATGGTAAGCGACAACATACACCTGATATTCCACATTTGGTAGGTTAGGATTTACTGTTTTTCCCCCACGTTTTCCCCTTCGGCCAGATAGACTTCCTTCGCACTCTGCGCGCTGCATCTTCTTTCTGCCACCGCTGCCACACTCGCTTTTCTTGCTTCCTTCTCCGTCATTGTTTCTCTTTCACACCGCGTGTTGCGTGTGTCCGTCCGTCCGCAGCTGCAAATGCAACTCGCGTTGGTGGAGTGTGCAATCTTCTCGATCTCTCGCCTCGCCGCGTATTTGTGTGCTGCCATTTTTCCTTCGCTCTATAGCGCTCCCTCTTTCTCCAAATGCGCCTCGGATGCGCATTTCTTGCTGCTGCTGTGGCAAGTATGTTTATTTTGTTTTATCCCCCCCCCCCCCCCCTCACACCTCCGCCTGCCCGTTTTTCCATCCATCTAACGCTCTTCATCGGTGGCGACGGCCGCCAGACGAAAATATGGCCCCACAGATCATGCCGCGTAGTCGTCCGATCGCCGCACCCGCTCGGTTGATCCGCGTGTTTTCCAGTTTGGGCAGAGCAGTCAGAGGCTATCTGCATTCTAGCTGCGCTTCTGCACATAAAATAAAAAAAAACGGTATGACTCGATCGCAACGAACGATCATAGCGCGTTCACTCGTGCGATGGTGGCTTGTGCGAAACGAACAATATCCACCACCACCACCACCTCGATTTTCGCAGAGGGGGAAGTGCGGATGTCGCGGACGGGTGTCGTCGCGGTTGCTGCCGACGCACCGGTGCCACCAGACCGGAAAATTTGTTTTTCAACAGATGTCACAAAAATCGATTATCTCGCCGGCGGAGAGATTTCACGAACAGCTCCAAAGAACTCCCTACCTTGAAGAAGTCTGAGCTGTGGTGGATCCAATGGTGGAGAGGATGAGAGGAGGTTGTGACACGAAGTAAATCAAACATGAAACGAAAATCTAATCCCAGAACCAAGAAGGCCAACCTTGGTCCGCAACCGATCGGTTCAGATTTCGAAAATCGATTCGGAAATCTTCTTCTGTAGATGCGCATTGGATCGGACTTAATGTTCACCTCTTGTTCCTAGTTGGCTACCTCACGAAAGATGAAAGCAATCCACCGTGAATTGTCCTTGTTTTACCATTAGTTTTAAAATTATAATTTGGTGTTAGTGTTAACGTTGCCTTTTATAAGAAGTCCGTGGAATGTATTTTACTAAAACCTATGTGATGTTTACAGGTATAAAATCAACACTGGCTTACCATAGTTCGGATTGACGCCCTGCAGGACCCCAGCCTCGGAGCGCTTTGTCTTCCGTATCGGCTGGCCGAGAATGGTGAAGTTGGTGTAGCGCACGTTCGGTTTCAGGAACAGGAAGTACACTTTGCCCAGCTCGAGCTCCTCGCGCACGAACCCCCGCTCGCGGAACTTCCCCCGGAAGATGTCACAGTCGTTGGTGGTGGTCAGGTTGAACTGCAGCCGGACGGTTAGCCCGCGCAGCGGTCGCCCCTTCGCCGGCACCTTGTGCAGCGCCATGATCTCGAAGGTGGCGGCAAAGATCGGCCGCCGGTCGCTCATCGACTTCACCTTCGCCTCGCACACAATCGGTGCTTCGAAAGCCAGCGTAGCCGGATCGCGCGCCGAACAGTATCGTCGCTGCCCTCCGCCTACACCCGCACCGTTCCGTCGCTGTCCCGGTCGCACCGATGGATGCATACGCATGCCACCGCCACCACCACCGCCGCTCGGTGCCGTCGAGTCTCGCCGGTTGCGATTGCCAAGGGAGGCCGGATTGTTGGCCACCGCTCGCCACCGTCTCCGATGCAGCCGACGCCGTTCAGCCTTCTGGCGCATCTGCAATGCCCAGCGAAGCTGCAGCGATCGCTCGGCTTCCGCTTCGACGTCGAGTTCCCGCTGCTCGCCACTAATACTACTGCCGCCGCTGGCCAGCGACACCTCCTGTTCTGCCTTCCCTCCGGCAGACGCTAGCGGTACCGTGGCAGCTCGAACGGTGGACGCCTTCGCTCCTCCTGACGCGGCGAACATTTGGTGCAATTGGTTTGGTTGGTTTGGTGGCCCGGTCCGGTGCTCCCTGAGGTTCGATCGGTTGCTGCTGGTATGCCGGACGACGTTGCCGGTCGTGGCGGACGTCATCCACGGGACGCTGCCCGCGCTGCTGCCCATGTCCACGAGTGGCAGAGGCAGTAGTGGTAGGTGCGCTGGTCGCGTGTACGGTCCGGCATATAACCGGGGCGGTATAGGGCCACCGGACAGTCCTTCCATCGCCTGCTGGCCTTCCGCCAGCGGTTGACTACTAATGCTAGTTGGTGTCCTACTGCTATCACTAACATATCTACCACTACTGCTAATGCTGCTGCTTATGCTACTGGAGTGGCCACCCGTGGTGGTGCTCTGGGGGCCACTGCTCGGGTACGGCGGCGGTGCCAGGTGCATCGTGGCGGCAGTATCACACCGAGCGAACAACCAAACGAGAATCGCTAGCCAAAGGTACATCAAATATTTTACTGGACTCCATTTGCGTAAGTACATGGCGTCTCGTCAGTTTGACTGCTATTGAAGTTGCTTCTGTGTTGTTTAGTTTATCTCTCTTTGACGCTTTTTATCTTTCTTCCTTCCGGGACGTGTGCGCGTTTTCTCGTGTGGATGGAAACTCCACGTTACTGAGAGATCCTTCGAGTTTTTTTCCTGGTAGAGATCTCCAGGGCGCTGATACTTCCTTGCGTACTACGTTTACCGGCCCAGAACTATTCTTAAAGATACTTGCAGCACAAGGACACACTCCCAGAGTCGTTCCTCGTTCTCGCGAATACTGGCCTCTCCCTGTCCCACACAAGGATTCCCCGGAATTGCGGAGGTTGCCTTTCTCGTTTCCGTTTCTGTAACTCTTTTCCGCTGTACGCGGGATTTGTCGTAGAGAATTGCACAGTTAAAACGATGGCGGTGGAACGAAAATACGCTCACATGAACTGAGACGCTACCGCGGTTCCCCACTCGTATTGCTGGTTTGCGACGTTCATTACCTGCTTAGGGTGCCTCCCGATAGCGTGGACTGGCTCGGATTTTGGGCAATAATTTAAATTTCTTCGCTGATCGATAGTGACGCATGTCAGTTGATTTCTTCATGATTTTCCACTCTGTCTCACGCCGGGACAACGCGGCACCGAAAAGCGAACTACGGCTGCTGCTCGAACAGCTGCTGGAAACGGGCGATCGTGCACTCGTTGCCAAGCACACGCAAAAGCACACACTCGCTAGGACACAGAACACTGAAACCTTTCAATAAAGGTACGGTTCCGAAAACCAATCGATGGTCAAGCCTTCAGTACGCACGGCGCGTGAACGTCGCGTTATCCTTCACTCGATGTTGCACTGACACTACCACCCAATCTTTCATCCTACTATGGATGGGCATTATTTGGCGTTTTCTTGTTTTCTAATTTATGCTTTCTCCTCTCCTCCACCTCCTCTTTTGCCTGCTATTGGAACACTTTTGCTTATCTCGTTGCAAACCCGAGCCACAAATTTTCCAAATTCTAAAAATTGCTAAAGCAGGTCACTTTTTGTATAGAGCTTTCCAACGATTATGCTGGCACTTTCAAAACCGATTTTTTGTTTAGCACAACGTAACACACAAACACAACGTTATTATTCGATTGAATGATTTCAGGGATCGCACACGGACACTGTTGTTTACACCAACAGTAGTGGGTTGGAAATTGGGTCAATGGGCTCCTTTTAATTCGATTCGATTGGTTTAACTGGAGCACTGGATGGATACTTGTCGGGGGACAAAATGTCGGTCTCAAGCTGTCACTGATTGTGGTCGTGAAATCCTGTAAAAGACAAGAAAAGAGATTTTGTTAAGGGCAGGTTTATCATCAGGAACCGTGTAACTTGAGATTATTCATAGGAACCATTATTAAGTGTCTTATTAAGTCGATTTTGACTCATGCTAAAAGTTCAGCTTAGGATCCTAACTTAGACCGTGCGATGCCTTTTCGAATACTTGTTTGCAAATTTCAAGCCAAGTCTATTAGCGAAAGGGCTTCGATAAATTTTTATGAAAAGACGTGTCATCAGACGATCCACAAGTTGTTGCACCAAGTCCAAATCATCAACGAATTCTTCTATCTTCACATTTCAGAAGAAAAAGATTTTTTAGCTCACAACCGATAACTTCTACCCTTATAATTCAGTTACACTGTTACACTGCATGTACACGGTTTCTTTGGAAGAACAAACCACTCCTATACGTGACTCGTGCTAGCCGGAAAATCGTTCTGTTTTCACTAAACGGACCGACAACGGTGTGAGCACGATCACTTCCATTGATTTGTAAGGTCCGCTCACCCAAAGCCTTGTGACTTTATAGTCGTTTTCGCCAGCACGCCCTCCTAAATCTGCTCTGCCCCGGCGAGCCGATGGAGACTCGATCTCGATTAGGAGATCTTATCGATCACGCGCGCTGCAAGGTAGGAGATGGTCGCTACTTAGTACACTGCTATCGATAAACACGATCTAGAGCATGCTAATCTTGATGGAACCAGTGCGACTCAGGCTAGGTGTTGTAGAACATCTGAGCTCCACCTTTCCGTTCGTTATGATTATTTGTTTGCGCTCGCCCCGCTCACTTGCTGGGGGAATCCTCCGTTTTCTACAACAAAGAAATTGCACCCGGGAAACCCCAATCCGAGCCTTCGATGTACCCTCTTGGAGGCGGATATCGTTGCAAGGGGAAAAGCGTATGAAAAATTGCCCCTCTCCCTGAGCTAGTGTGCCGGATAAGGGGGGTGACGACTGCTGGTATCACATATCCCGTTTTTCACCCGATCCGGTAAACACCACCCGACCCCCGTGTTTGGGGTTCCAATTGTTTTGGACGGGATTTCCTAACCTTATGCAAACGCCCGCGTCAATCGGGACCACACGTGGGTGCCGGTGGCCCCTCCCCGGGGGCAGGCGGAGGTTATTAAAGGGGGCGCCACAAAAAACGGTGCTGTGCTGCGGTGGGCTCGATTGGGTTAATGCAATTCATCGCACCGCTCTTATCTCGCCGTCTAATTGGTGTTGTTGATATATTAGGAAAATTACTACCTCATGATGCACACGTTGTGTGTGTGTGTGTGTGTGTTTGCTCGTGGAAAATAGGGAATTCCCGACCCGGAACACCGGTCAAAAGACGGTCGGGTGCATTGACGTGTTGTCGATTTGTTGTGATTGTTTTCTTAGAAGGTGCGCGTTGGAGCGTTGCCCTTGCTTGGATGTCTTTTGAGCAAGTAAGTTTAATTGTAAACCCTTGTGTGGACAGTGCATGTGAAGGTGACGAATTGAAAGAATTGATTTCGATAATGATTGAACAATTGAAAAAAACGTAAAGAAAATTAAAATTAGCGATATAATTTCATAAAGTGAACATTTAGTGTTTCCACATTTGGTTGCAGTGCATTAGTTTTAACAAAAGGAATCTCATTGCAGCCAATAATTCACCAGCAGATTAATTTTGTTATGCTCTAAAAGGTGATGATGCAGCAAAGGGTTGTTTGTATACTTTTTGCCTGTTTTCTAACTGATGCATTGCACTCCAGACGTCTGATGTGATCCTCCGATTTGATCTCGAGAATCGCTCACATGTCGCGTTGCGGGTTGATACGTGAAGACCTTCAAGATTTTCATTTTCGCGCGTGACTCATCGTGCGGTTGTGTCTGGGTCTTGGTATGGCAGAGTCTAACACGGCCGAAACCGTGTTCGAGACACTGCGGCAGAGAAGGATGACGACGCAGCCTCCGTCTGCACTCCGTCTTGGCCGTTGCCGAAACTGAACGCGCGATCGGAGGATCTTCTGCCAGGCGGCCAAAAAAGAACGGGAGCAGCCGAAACGAATGCCTCATCTATCCGTGTCGCTCCTGCGCTTTCCTGTCGCGAGCGCGCGGTGTCGTGGTATTTCCCTCTTTCTTCGTCGGTGTTTTCCTCTCAGTCCGACGAACCTCGTGGGGCTCGTGGACTTTAATTGATGAGCGTCGGTGCCAACGACGGCGGATTCACGTCAGGGAAAACGGAGACGGGGTGCGCTGATGACAAAAAGCATTCGTAAAAAAAATACAAAGATCGTTAGGAGACATTTTCACTTTTCCCCGATCGTGAACGTGCACGAGCGGACAGCGCTTTGCGTAGCGGGTGAAAAATCGCCGCCAACTCGCGAGTTGCCAAAGCAACGCGAGACTTACTGGCAAGTGGCGCAACACCTTCGGGGACCCCATTTTCGACCGTGGCGAAAGCAAACAGAAACGAAAAAAAAAACACTAGACGAAAACTCGCTGCCCTACACGCTGGCGGATCGGTCAGACGGTCGGATGGACTCGCGGACCGTCTCACCGTCAACAACCACCACCGACACCGTGCCGTGATTTTCTTACTCAATTTCCCATCGGGACTTGCTTCCTTGCCTGTTTTCCTCGTGGCAGGACGCCTCTTCCTCGCCAGAGAAAACCCAACGGGCCCGATGTAAACGAGTGCGTGTCTCTGTGTGCATGTGCTTCCCCCTTGTTTTTCCTCGATGCCTGACTCAATTATTGTTGATGAACTTATGCCGATTATTTTGCACCTTCACGGCATTTGTCATTGGTCGGCTTGTTTTCTTATTTGATTTTTTTTCTTTTTCTGGTGGATTTGAGGTCTGCAGATTGCGTGTTGATGTCTCTTTTGGGAGGAATTAAAAAATTTGCCCGTCTGCTCTACCAACAGATATAAAATTCGTTTACTTCGAAATTTTCTGTTCCACTGAAAATAGCATCCATCTTTTTAAAAAATGGTTTTTATTTGGCCTAATTTTTGCTATGGTCTTTTTGCTCCCTTTTTGCTGGGGGACTTTATCATTAAAATTTTAAATTAGCTCACCGAAAAACACAGATTTAATTTACCTTTGACCTTATTTTCGGGTGTGACAGGAATCAGCCATTCGAGACGCTTGGTTAAGATCATTCAATAAGAATAAATCATCCCTGGATGTAATCTATCAATTGATGCATGAAATAGATAAATTCTGTAATCTAAATATTAATTTATAATGTGTGTAAAAATATGTTTGGTAATAGAAATAGTTAATAATTCAATGGCTCTATATTGTAAACTTTCACTGTAAGAGAAGATATAAAGCTGGTGCAAAATCGAAATGTTTCTACTTTGATTTTTTTTTTCACGTGCCATTTCAGCGAGAACGAGTTATATTACTGTCTATTTCAACTGTCAAGGATTAACGAAATAATTTATATACTTCAACGTACTTTAACACCCGATTGGCCAATTTTTCAGCCGGCGTATCGCCCTTCTCTGGCGTTGCGCTAAAAATTGTGTTTGTTTTTCTTCTCATTTCGGGGAGACCAACAGTCTCGTCGTGCACAAACTGCACTTTGCCAGTTTGCTCGCGGTGATCTCAGGGTCGGCATGAGCGAACCAAAAAAAGAAAAAAAGAAAAGCAAAAACCCACGCTTCGACCATTGGTTCGAGCTGGTTCAGCCTTCTAACGTTTTGCTCGTCTCCAAACAACCCCAACCCCCGTTTCGTGCGCTGTTTGTCTTTCTTTCCTTTTTGTTTTTTGTGTGTGTTGACTCTCGCAAATTCGGACGGACCGTCCATCGAGACTGTGCAACAAATTAATTAAATTAGCTCATCCAACCACGAGCGTCGTGGCACGCAAGCAAGATTCGCGCCTTTGCGCGAGCTGCGTGTCACTCAATATCGGGGCACACCCCGTCGCGGACGCAGATCAGCGATGAAAATGTGTTTTTATATCGCTTGATCCATACGATGATAGGTCATGATGATGATGATGTCCGGGGGATGGGGCAGCCCGAGTGCAGAAAGAAGGGCAAAATTAAATGACTAACATTATTTATGAGGTGATATTTGCTTGGTGCAGGATTTTTTTTTTTTGCGCGGTGGTTGCTCTGGCCGGTCGCAGGAAGAAAATCCAGAAGAAATACATTAAAACAAACTTCACCTTCCTATCCAGTTCTTTGCTGTCTTTTGCTGCACACGGTAATAAGGTTGAAAGTAAAAGATGTTCCAGGACATCATTTAATCGTGTAAAAACATCCTGCTTGGCAGACATGCTTTTCACGCAAGACAATATTTTCAAGGATCAAACACAGAGTGTCTCCCCTGCCAGTGTGTGCCCGAGAGGCGGTTGGCGTTGTGCCCTCTAAAATTAGATCCTCCAAAGGTCACGCCATGCACGGCACAGACTTGCGCTCACGCAAACACCCTCGCCGATAAGCGAAGGAGCGGTTCAGTGCTGCGCCGGCCTCTTGTGAATTATATCACGCGTCGGCTGACGATGATGGATGCGACGGTTTTTTTTTTCCGTCGAAGGAGGTGCCGGTGTGATGACAATCGTAACGATCCGCCGGCGTCGTCATCGTTGTCTTCGTCGTCGTCGTTGTCTTCGTGTCCACAATGGCGTTTCTCGTTACGCAATGCGCCTGCTTCGCCAAGAAAGTGCATCCGAGCGCAGTGCAGACGAATGGTTTGTCAAAGAACTGGTGGAAATCAATTCGAACAGCACGCACTAACTGTGTGATTTGTATTCGATCAGCTGATGAGCCGAGAGATTAGTAACACATTTAACCGTAAAATAACATTCGAACCATCAAACATTAAAAACCGCACAAACTTATTTATAGCATCAATTCGTTATTCATTCTCCCAGAATTAAGTTGAGCCACGTAAAAGTCTGGGGAGTTTTTAACGTAAAAACCAAGGTGAAACTTCACACCAACCATCCCCCCTGGGTCCTGGCCCTAGACGCTCCTTCAACCCCTCCCGGCATCAATTTGTTCCGTGGTTTTTAACGCTCCGTTCCATCGCAATTCCCTGCGGTACATTTTTGACACTCTCCGAGCAAGCACCCTCCCTCTCGGTAGTCATGCCTTACCCTCTGGAGAACCTTTTAGAAGGTGGAAACAAAACAACAAACCAGGAGAAGAAAACCGAAGGAGCCACCGGAAGCGGGCCGACCGACTCCGGGGCCGCGGGGTCAACATGCTTTTTATCTTTCATCATGATTTGAAACGAACAAATTCAAATGTGCAACCCCGCGGGAACGCAGATGCCGTTGCGCTTGCACACGGAACGCGTTAGGATGCACCTTGGATCCCTCGCGTGACCCCTTGTGCCGAAAGGTCGCAAAGTGACGCGAACAGTGTTTCCCAGTGTGTGTGTGTATATGTAGTTTTTTTTTTTAAATGTTTTTCTCCACTTTCCACCCTCCACCGGCTTTCCATGGGCTCTTTTGGCTGCTCCGCGCTGCCTGTTTATATTTTCTCACCCTATTTCTCGCGCTCTTCCTTTCGTTCCGATCTCCTTTTTTTTTCGACGTTTACTGCCGCTTCCAGCGAGACGACAAGACAACCGATCCAACGGTATGCAGCGATCCTTTGCCCATGCCTTTTGGGACGCATCAGAAACAGAGAGCAGCGTGCGGCAAAGAAAAAGGACGAAACGGAACGCCATGTGCGTATGGGTTGGCGCGTTGTTGGGTCGTTCGTCAATTTTACGCGCCACCTACGAGCGGACCCATTTTCCCTACTAATAGTGCATGAAACTGCGCCTCCTTCCTCCTTCCTTTCGGCGGCGCTGGTTCGCCCCCGTGCGCCCCGCAAATGACTCTTTCATCGTGTACAATTTATGGTTCATTTTCCAGCGGTGCAGAAACCGTGAGGGCTGCCTTGCGCGCTTCACTTTTGGGTAGGCAACAATGTTGGTCCCCTTTGTGCGGTCGATCACTGTTTGGACTTCAAAACGATGGTTAATTAGTTCTTATTCTACATGTGATTTCTGCTGCTCCTCTTCTTCTGTCGGAGATTGTGCTTTTTTTGAAACATTCCGTTTTCAATTCCTTTTTTTCTGCATTTCAAGAGTGCATGTTTTAAATAAGTGTTTAAAATTAAGTGTTTAACATTACTTAAACTTTCTTACATAATTTGTTGTCTGTTTTTTGCTTTCCTTTTTCGGTTGGTGGAGATTTTATTTATTGTTTGAATAATTTCTTGTTCTTATTCCTTTTTCCTGCATATTTCAAATTGATGTATAAAACCATCATGAAATCAGTTAATTTAAATTATGTTTACATCGTCTTAGGTATTTTATTTTTGGTATTTTAGTATAACTGTTTGTCTATTAATTTTTCAAGGTTATTAAAAAAAAAGTCATTTTTAACAGACTGTTTCTTCTAACGCTTCTGAGCAAACGCATTTTATTGCGCGAACGACAAACTATGCATATGACCAGATAAAAAGGCAGTAAGGAACAGCTTGAGGAAAACAATCCTCATCCCCTTCTAATCACCACTAGCACCACCCATCGCTAGCGGCTGAAGCCGTGACCTTCTTCGCCTAATGAGTTCCATTTTGGAATGGATAAAATTTGAAATACGACGCGAAAAGCCCGATCGGGCGCCCGATGGAAAACGTGGGAAAATCGAAGGCCGCCGCACTCGATCGATCTATTTTTAACCAGAGGCAGCCACCCCTTCCTGCCGCCTTCCTCTTTCGCCACCTTGCACGTTTCGCTTCCCCAGATTTGACTCGTGAATGCACATTGTTTTGTCACGCTCGCGAACGGCAGGCAATGCGGTGCATGCGTTGCGCCGAGCATTAGCCAATTAGAGTTCATAAGCAATCGATTGTATTTGTCTCATCTGTTTTCTATTTGGTTGCGTTGGTTGGTTTGTTTGTTTGCCGCGGAACACGCATCGATCGCTCCTTTCTAGTGCAACCAAAGCCTTGCCCGTCCGTTCCTGTTGCAGTTGCGGCAATAGGCCGGCGGTTTCCCGCGGACGAACGCGAAATTAGAGGCTGCACCAGCAGGAGAAGGTAACGGGGAGTGCAAAGAAAAACGAGAAAAACAAAACCTCAAACAGCGATGCGCCCGCGTCCGTACAGAAAATATTAAAAGATAAAGGAAAAAAAAAGAAGGTGACAGAGAGCCAGATCGAACGGCAGACAGAGAATGTGAGAGAGAAATGCATACGGGCAAGAAAAATAGACAGAAAGAACAGATAGGACGGATGGGAAAATCGGGAAGGGGGACAAACGGGGAATCTCTACATCGAAGATCTGCAATTTCCTTTTCCGTAGATTCCGGCTACCGGATCCCGGCTGGATCGTGTCAAATCTCACCGCCTTCCCGCCTCCCACAACGGACGCCCGCCGCAGGCTTACCCCCGGTCCAGCCGGGACGACGAAATTGCCTTCGACATCTTAAGTGCTTCCCCGTCGGCATCGCCGCCTCCGCCGCCGCTGCAGTCGTCCCAGACGGGAAGGAGGGAAAAGAAACAGTAGCAGCGCACTTGTTCCGTTGCTCATCGCGGTTGTCGGTGGACCCACGTCGTTGTGGGTCACATATATTGGGCCCGAGAAACACACACGCACCAATACAGAAGTGCAGCACAATCAGCCCGGCATGATCGTGGGATCCTAGCGCGGCAAGCAGTCACAACGGACCTTCTCATGGTGGCTTTTCGCTCCCTTTCTGTCGCGCCCTTTGTCGGGCAGCATTTCGCAAGTTGCATAAACAATTAAGACAGAAGACACACATCATCATTTCTAGCCATTACCAGTATCTGGGTATGTGTGTGTGTGTGTGTGTATGTGTGGGCGCACGCATCTCTTTTTTTATAGACTCAATTTCACTCACTAAACTGATTATCTTAAAAAGGAAACTTGCCCGTGCCCGAACCGTCGTCTCGCGAGTGTTTGTCTTTGGCTCACGCTCGAGCGGCGAGCCAGCGCATTTTTCTGTGTCTTTTGTGGGCTTCTCCCTCGGCGCGTTTACTGCGCAATGCGAATTTTGGCTCTCGCGAGGCATTTCCCCGCTTTACATGTGTGAACGCGGCCCCAAAGCTGCGCTTCAACGAAGACGGCGCGCAGTGCTCCAGCCATTTGTCATTTATCCGCGGGCACAGCTGTGTGCAGAATGTTGGCGGCAGCAGCCGGGATTACATGGAACGGCCGAAATTTGGAACGCAAAAAGGAATCAAATCGAACAACGCACACAACTCTTTTCTGGATGATTCTAGCATCGCTACAAAGTGATTTTTCCAATTACAGGAGATTCCAATTTCGAGGATTAATGAGGTCCTCGGGCCAATTGTCTATGAGCATTGCACAGAAATATAAGATGTTAACCGTCAGATAGAAAAAAATGTCCCATTGCGACGAAATATTGTCATTTTTAGTCATGATTTTCTTTACATCATGTTAAGTTTCAAGAGGAAGCAGAAAAATATTAAACTGTAAATTCTTAAAATTACATAAAAAGGGGACGGAAAATGATTTTTGTTTGATTAACTGCAGGGTAATCGCCAATTTTCCAAACATTTTTTAATTGGCTTTTTTTAGATGAAAAAAAAAACAGCAAGAATCAGCTTGTGCGTCGATAAACTAGGGCTTGTTAAAGCCTAGTGGAAAGCGGAATGATTTTAAACTGCCTACATTTTGCCCACCAGTGTATCAAAATGAGCCCATTTGTACATCAGCGAGCGCCTGGGCCATCCACAAATGTCATTTCGCACCTTCACACCCGGCCCGCTGCATTTCACTCCCAGGACTGCCTCGCTCCGTTTCCTTTCCTCTTCCTTTATCACTCCCTCTCTCTCTCTTTCTCCCTCGCTCTCTTTCTCTTGTGCCCTGGCCTGGCAGGTGACGACGATGGCGGTTGCCTCGGTTGATTGGCCGCTTCGGCGAGCGGCAATGGAATCGCCCTTTACCTTTCAAGATGCTACCCATTTTGAGTGATCTCGTTTTTGTTTTGCTTTTCCTTTGCCCGTGCGATCGATCGACCGGCGGGCCTTCTCACGCGCGAGGCGTAAAATTTCCTTACTCTCTAGACGCATTTCCTTGTCGCTGGGGCTGGGGCCAAAAAACCCTTGACTGGGAAGGGTTCTATTAACGTTTTTGTGCAGGCGATTCAGAGGTTAAATTCGAAGCCTAATTTTCATTTAACATATTTTTCAACTAAACCATTGTTTTCATTGTAGGATTTCGATCTAAAAGTGATGCATTGCCAACCCAGCAGCCAACGACCGTAACGATACATTGCACATCTAAAGGTTTACGATGCACCCTCTGCAGGTGAAATGGTTCACGAAAGGAAGCATCTTTCACTTTCCTGCACCGGTAAGTTCGGTACATTTGCTGCCTTTAATCTTTTCCATTTCATCTGCAATCCCCAGCCCCAACACGATGCAAATGTTTTTTCGGCGCCTGTAGTGTTGGCTAGTTTTAAGTTTATTTTTTTCGACTCTTTCTTTTGCTCGATAAAGACCGAAGTGCGTTGCTGAATCCGTTCATTTGTCCTATCGGCCCATGAGTAGCATGATGGACGGTTTGTCGGTTTATCATATCCGTCCAATGGCTCGTGCGGCGGCTTGATGGGCCACAGAAAACAGCTCACTCGCCCGGTCGGAGACAGCCGGCTGCCACCCGACTCGCAAACACTCGCGTGTTGTATAATCTTTAATTAATTACACTATTAATTAGCTGGCGTGCGGAGTCCTCAGGCCCGCGATTGCGCCAAAACCAGCCAAAACCTCGTTCAGATCCGCGCTAACTATTTTGGGGCTAGTTTGGTTCGATTTTCGTTATTTCATAGCATCGCGCTCTTCGCCCACAGCATCTATTGCCTCCCGGCAGGTCGGTGAGGTTTAATTAAAATTATTGGACGCCATTTGTTCGCTCGCACGCCAGGGTCGGAACGTTGGAGATTTCTTTTTTGTGAAGGGAGGAAGAGTGTTTGCTAAGCGTAGACGATTGCACAGAGCGCGTTTATAAGGTCGACTAGCACCAATAAAGTAACTCCAGGACGTAGGATTAACAGGGCAAACGGATGAGTAATTGTTCGACGTGTTGCACGTGTCGCACTTGTTGGTGACGTAGTTGTCGCGCGGGCTAAACGGGAGGATTATTTTTAAAGCCTTTGCCTTAGAACAACCGTTTGTTTCCCTCCATAAGACACACCCCGCTCCGCTCATGTTGACGGCAAGTGTTTCCAAAAATAGTCCAGTTTATTTCTGGAGCCCTTTACAACCTCGGAAAGACCACATTTGCACAGTCAGACCACATTGCGGTCGTTGGCGTGCGCGAGTCAAAATAAGCTGCACAAACTGAATTGCCAAAAATCAAACCCAGAAGGCCGAGGATTCCAGAGGCGGGAAGTCACACGATGAGTAACGTTCTAATTTCGTCCAGGGAATGCAGTTTCCCTAGCTACCTCCAAAGGAACCAACACTCGGAGGCGAACGTAGGCGGAAACAAAGCGCACGGGAAACGTCGTTTCGTGGAAATAGTTCCTCATCATGGGCGACCTCGAGTTTGCTCGTTTTCCCATTCGGTGCGGATTTTAGACTGATGATCAATGCATTTTCCGATGCCCAGTTCATCCTACGCCAAGCGAGATCCCAGACCGACCAGTCTTTGTACACGATCTTTCGGTCCAACCACCCACAGCCTTGCTTGGGATCCATCGCCCACGTGAGGACTCCTGCGGA
The DNA here is from genome assembly GCA_914969975.1 of Anopheles atroparvus. Classification (NCBI taxonomy): domain Eukaryota; kingdom Metazoa; phylum Arthropoda; class Insecta; order Diptera; family Culicidae; genus Anopheles; species Anopheles atroparvus. The sequence continues at coordinate 29,188,086 of CAJZCY010000002.1, read as the reverse complement.
AAAGCGATTCGAATGGAAATGGCCGGGCTGGAACCATTGACGGACATCTTTCGCGGCAGTATTATTAGAAATGCGCGAGTTGAGAGCGTAATGAACTTTTTCGGCATCGAAAATCGCCGGCACTCCTACGTTTGGCGTGGCGATTGTTTATTCTGTTGTGTGGGCCACTTAGACTAGGTCGAGTAATCTCCCGACGGGGAAAATATGTGCAAGGCGACGTGGGATTCATGACACCATCGGGTGGAATTAGTTTTCCTCGAAAATTAAATAATGGATGACTAAGGGCAAATTCTTCAGGATACTGTATTATTCGAAACACTATTTGTGGATCGTCCCTTGAAAAACGTGGCGTTTGTTGTTGCCTAGCAATATTCCAATATAATTTTACTTATGTTCTCATGATTCTCGCACAACTATTCATTCAAACAAAATTCAACCTTCGAGTTATACTCTCGATGAAAGTGAATGTTTAAAATGGTTGTGTTCTGGACAGTTTATAAAAATGTGGTGTATAGATAAGCGCAGGGCATACTTATTTCTGATAATTATCCTAATCAGAAAATTAAATGAACATTCAATCAACGACAATTCAATCGATTGGAAGCTAGAGATAGTCACATAAAAAAAATTATGGCAGTTTTTTTTAGTTTCTACCTAATTTGATCCCCTACCGAAGATCTGTTTAATATCTGTGAGAACTAAGAAGATTTGTTGAAGGCTCAAAGGGGGGGTTTCAGGGGTGTCGAACACTTCACACTCTTTCGCCGCTAAAGTAGCGTACTTGTTGGACCAATCCAATTGAAATTGTCTTACTTTTGGGGCCAGTGATTGTTCTTGAAAAAATATACGAACTATAGTTACACCCACTCAAACGCCATGCACACACATACACACATACACATTCCCATGCAAACCCTGCGGATGTGTGCATGTGTTTTCGAAATGTGCCTCAACCTAACCCAACTGAACCGAAACAGTGCGCGGCCCAAAGAACGCTCGCCACGGATGCGTTCGGGTAGAACGTAATTCCTTTTCGGTTTCCCGTACTCTGCGCTGCTGCTTCTGCTGCTGCTTTACTTTAAAACATGCTGTCTAGTGACGCATGATGAATGGTGATGATAATCATAATAACGAGTGTGAAAAACATGAAGCAGAACTCTCCTTCTCCCTCCCCTTCGATTCACCGCACGTTTTCCCCTGTCGCCGTCACCGTAGAAACGAGCGGAAATATAGGGATGGAAGGATGTGAAGGAGCAGGGCCCGTCTGCATTCGTCACTCGAAGCACTTCTTCTTCACTCCCTGTGCGCTGCCCTGCGTCTCTTAACCGCGGGGTTTCTTTTTCTCCTCCGCCGAGGACGTCGGGGGTGGCTGCACATAAACGGGGCTGTCTGCTTAATTTTTATTTAATTTTCTTCATTTCCCCCCACGCTCGAGGGCGCTTTTCCGAGCAAGCCACCGAGCCCAAGCGAGTGATCATCCGAAATGAAAGATTCCCTCTCGTTCTACCCGTTCTCGTTCCTTCGCTCTCCCCGCGTGATCCTTCCCCGGGCTCACCGATCGGGTGATGATGGTGGTGTTTCGTTCGTTGCTCCGTAGAAGTGTTTCGCCGCCCTCGTCGAATGCATGGCTGCATCGCACGATGCAACCGCGATGCGCACGTTTAATTCCACCCGGCCGTGTGCGGCGTGCAATGAATGACCGGCACTGTTACACGCCGAACGCACCAAAGTCACAAATTCAGCTGTAGCAAATATGATTCGTTCTGGTGGAAATATGCGTACACTCTTCGTTCGCGCGCACCCCGCGATCACCTAGATTCGATGCCACGAAAATGGTAAGCTACGCAAAGTACTATGCACGTTTTCACGTTGTGCAACGGAACGCGCCTTTGTCTGTTTCATCCTAGGTACACAAAATAATGATCGGGCCGATCTTGATTGATCCCAAAATAAATTGCAACATGACACCGCGTCATTGCCAACCCACAACCGCCCACCAGGTGGTCTCGATTCGCTGATGACTGTTGTGTTTCACATAGATGCAACGAGATTTTTTTTTTTTTTGTGGCTGTGCGGTCAATCGAATTTTCTCGAGACAGACTGTCTTTAGGATCTTGTTTTGCTTAGTCGATTTGACTGTGCGTGCGTGACAGGTTTTAATTTGTTTTTGTCGCTTGTGCACGCTTAGTTACACCTTTGATTTACGCCGGTTTTTCCTTCGTACGTTACAATATTTTAATTAACTAACTATACTAACACACATTAGCGTCCATGCAATCCCATATGACTTCATTTCAAAACAACAAATGATATCTGTTTTCAACTGGCAGACACTTACGTTTGGTTTATTTTCACGACGATACTCTCTGCAGTCGTCGCCTTGAGTCACTCTAAGCGCGAAGGGAATTGTTCTGGACGAATGTCGCCTGCTTCGAAGATGTTTTTTTATGTATGCCGCTCGATTAGTTTTTTTTTTAATATACCCGTTTAGTGCACTTTCTTACACATCCATCGACGAATGTTAGCAACACGGGCCGGTCCTTCTTGGCGAAACACTTTCACTTTGGAACCCCACTTGTAAAGAACTACGAGGAATCGAAAGATCTGGCGTCTTTTACTGACTGCCACCTTTCGTTGGCAGTTGGTTCACAAGGCTGTAAAAGATGTAGCTTATGTTAAATTTTCAAATGGTTCACTTGTACATCAGAAAAAAAATAGTCCGTAGCTCGTTGCCAAGTTCTTCAAGATTCTTTAATTATCTCATGAAACATGCTACGATCACAGTTTTTTTTTTAGTTTAATTTGATTCGCTGTTTTTGCTACCCACTGCCGTGCTATTCCATTAAACCTTCCATTGGCTGACCGTTCACTTCACTAACACCTAGCCATGTGCAAGGACACTTTTTCGCTAGACCCCTTACCCCCTGTCACAGGTGGCTCAAAAACGCGCGAGGGGTGGCAAATGAAACTCAACCGTAATAAAAACGTAACCGGCGATCGAAAAGCAATAACTGAAGTGAGCTTAAAAGACCGAGGATAAATAAGAAACAAATAAAAAAAAAAAACAGCAGATGAGCGGCAGACGGAAAAACGCTGTCTTCTTTTGTGCATTTAAAAAAAATTGGCTATTACACACCAAAGCACACTTACACGAGCATCGTCCGTTACACTTTTCCACCACCGCACACAGTTCCTCACCGCTGCCTGGTACCTCCCCGGTTTGCCCGGCCGCCTCATACATGCTCATTTATTTTCTTGATTTTCCTTAAATTCACACATCTCAGCAAGCGCACGCTCGGTGCCAAGCGATCGTACCGTGTGACAGTTCCGCAAGAGAGCTGGTTGGTTTGACGTTTATTTTTATTTCAGTCCGAGGACGACGGACGATCGGACGCACGGACGACGTCGGACCCCATTTCCTTTGCTCGGCTTTCGTCGCGGAAAAACGGTCCGACTGGTGCGATCGCGATTTGAACCGTTTTCGCTGATCAAAATGGTGCTAAGAGGTAATTTTAATCAAGGGGATACCTGGAGCCACATTATTTTGGAAGTTTAATGAAACAAGGATCACACAAAAGTTAAGCAACTGTCTGGTGAAATAAAACAAGAACTTCTCCATTGCTCCCTAACACACTTTGCACACTTACACCCCGGACACATTTGCACACTTCAAATTTATCATTCAAGCACACACTGCAAGCAGGGACACGCAAGGACGGGGACACGCGCACACACTGCGCCGTACTTCGCCTCCGGTCGCGATCCCGGAGTCCAGACACGGTGGTTTTTTCAGTCGAAAATCGGGAGTTGGGGTTTGGTTTGTTTTTTTTTGCTTTTTGTTGGTTGGCCGGGATCTTCGGGTTGCTCGTCGGACGGCTCGTAACGCACTGACTGCCCAAGCGCTTGACAAGCCGCGCGACTTCTGGGCTTACGAAGGGCGATGAGTTTATTGTGCTCTCTTGTGCGAGCGTGGTGAGTCTCGCGGGTGAGTTGGTGTGTTTCACTCGCTGTTCCCCCTGTACTATGTTGCGTGCGAGAGCGTTCGGAGCGCGGTGGTTCGCATGCTCCCGCGAACATATATACGCATTGTCTGCGCGCCGATGCCTGCCTGTTGGGCGGCGGAGCAGTGAAGCGTGGAAAACCGCGAGCATCCCAAATTTGAAAAACATAAAAATATACTAAAACAGCAACGAACAAGAAAGCAACAAGAAAAGTAAATGGCAACCGACTGAGCGGCGGCCAAGAGCGACTGAGGTCTCGCTGCTCTTCGCCGGTCAGCCTCGGGCGAACGGTAGACGAGCCAGGGCCGGCGACGAACGCCGTTGACCTCAGACGCGATCATTTCGCGTTGGGTGGGTTTTTTGCTGCTTTTTTTTTTGCACATTTTGCACAACCAAAAGCGGGTGAAAAACCTCCGAAAAACGGCAGTCGTGCGACAAATGTGCGATAAAATTGCAAGCGCGAGCGAAAGGGACCGCGGCTTGGGAAAACGGAGATGGCTGCAACGAAAGGCTGATGAGATGTGAAACAGTGAGTTGTGAGAAACGAATTCTTTTTTTTTCACGCAATCGTGGAAATTTGTGAAACCGCGAGGACGAACGGGGGAGAGAAAATAATGCAATCAATCTCTTGTGTTCTCTCGCTTCCCTCACTTCTTCCTCTCCTCCAGAGTTTTCTTTCTTTTTTTTTTAGTTATGGCTATAGCATCCTATTTTTCACTCCGAATTTCTCACTCGACGAATCTCGTACGCGAGAGCACTCACGATCGCGTAAAGGGCACTCTGCCGATCGCCGCGATATATTTTATTCGATCGATTTTTCGGCTTTCTCGCACTCTCTTTCCCATTACCGAAACTGCGCGTCGGGAAAAAAGGGAAAATCTCACCAGCGGTGACCGTTCGCTCAATCCCGGCATTTATCGACAGCGGTCTGAAGGGTTTCCCCTGTGGTGAGATGAATGAAGGATGCTGTTTTGTATGATCTATGGATGGTCTCTTTTCGAACATATTTATGAGCAAGTTTTCAAAAGGCAGAGGCAATGGATCATCAGTCGAAGTGAATAAGTTTTCCCATGAAGCAAGATTAATTTATTAGCTTTTTTACTGATCGAAACAGGCGCGTTCTGTTCGGTAAATATAAGACAGCAATGCGGATAAAATAATCATGGCAAAGTAATCATACAGCAAGAAGAAAAGTGTGTTACTTTAAGAAGTATAGAATAGAGGGAGTTATAAATTACCTCAATTAACTGCTTATGAGCTTTAACATTTTCAAATAAGCATAAAGCAAATGAATCAAACTTTAAGCCATCCCGTCAGGACGAATTAGAATGACAACACGCTCTTCCGTGTCCCTTCAGCTGTGACCAAACAATATTCTTGCCTATAGAAATCACTAGGATGGTTTTCCACGACGGGAAAGCGGGAGGCACAGAAAAAAACAACCACCACGACAATCTAAAACACGTCTCACACACGGATCAAACATCCGAGTATGTTCTAGCGTACCAGGCGAAAAGCCGAACACAACTTCTCAACGGTCGGCGCGACCGCGACGATGATGGAAACGTGCCGTAGTGCAGGCAGCTCCGGGAAAAGAAAAACGATGCTTTACGGGGCGCATCGGCCGCGATGGGGTGTGTTTCTCGCTTTTCGCCTGCACCCGCGATCTATATTTACATTTCAGACGGATCAGCAGCATGTTTCTTCAGGCTGGTCTCTCGTCGTGCGTGCGTGCGTGCGTTCGTTCCTTCGTTTCGTTTCGTTTGTCCGTCGCCGGTCGTCCGATCGTGCGCCGGTTTTCCGTGCGTTCGTTCGTTGGTGTGCCGACGGACGCAACAGGCACACACATACACGCGTCGCCGGGCCTGCAGGAGCACTGGCCAAGGCAGATACGCACCTCCGGGAATGGTGAAGGGAAGCATTTCGGTGGCCGGAATCACGCCAGCACCCATCGTCATCGTCATCATCGTCATCGTGGGCATGATCCCAGGCCAGGCTCGTGGAACGATGGAACGCTAACGATGCTGCATGCTGCCCCTAGCAACATACGCAGACACTGGCTGCATGAACACCGGAGCGTGAACACTAAACAGCTTGCGGTGGTCAATTGACCGTTATCGAGAGTGTTTATTTGTTCTGCTCGTTGGTTTTTTCTATCATGCCAGTTCATCTTATTCTGTCCCTTTTGGGTTTAGGGATCATTGTAGCACCTTTAAAAAATGTTGTCGTTTAATGTATCGTATTTGGACTAAGCGGGTTTTAAATAAGAAAATATTAGAAAACATATTTTAAACCTAAAGCTAACCTTATTTGACAGGGTTGATCAGAGATAAGGCATAAGAGTTTAGCATACGGCTTACTGTTAAGGCACACTCCGAAGGCGTGAAATTATTAGAAGCGAAGCGTGCGAGCCGCTGACATTGGGGTTTGGGTTTTCTCTGAGTCTCGCTTTCCATCGTGCTACGATCGGTAAGTAAGATTTTCTTCCTCTTCACCTTCCTCCTCCCAGCACTGCACACTACTCTGCCACGCGAATCTTCACTTCTTTGGATTCGCAAAGCCACCACCACCACCACCACCACCTTTCCCCTTCCCGGGCCACCGCACAGGAAGGCGGAAGAGCAGCAACGGAACGGCGACGGCGGCGGCCAATAAATCAATTTACCACACGAAAGCAAACACACGGATAATTGTAACCGAAAATAGACCCGGCCGCCTCCGGAACGGTACGGAACGAGCGCGAAATGTTTTATTGAATAATTATCCGCGGGCTCGGCCGCCGGTTCTGCTGCGCCTCGCTGCTGCTGCGCCTAGAACGTGGCGTGGTAAAACTGAGGAGCAGGAGCGGATATACGGAGGTAAGCCAAATCAAGTGATCCATCGTGGCCGATCGTGGCTATATCGATATCAGCAAATGGATAAGTGAGCAGCGCTGGCAATTACGCCGGTAACGAGTTGGCGTGTTGCGAATGTTGTACGAAAGATATGGTCACTCCTCAAAGAAGAGTGGCTGACTAACAAATATGGGTTTATTTGCAACCATGTGGTTTTCATCTTATTTAAAGAAGCAATCGTTTCATAATTGTGAAAATTGTAAAGGCAAATTTAGTGAAAATTGTAAAGTCGCCAAAGTTGATAGCAGAAATTTCAATATTAAATCTAGAAGCAGAATTTTTTACATACGGGTTGCAAACATAAGTTCCAGATAGTTCATACTGCAGCTTAAAATAAAGCTTGCCGCTAAGGAACAGGAAATAAAAATGCTGTTCTATCTTATAAAGTGCAGTCTAAAGGAAAAATATGTTTGCTAAAGCAGCCACTGTTGATTCTGGCGCTTCCCAAAACCGGCAACCCGATCCAGGATGTACTGTTTATTTGATTATTACTGTTCATTAGATATTGGAATCAATCGAACGAACGGCCCAGAACTCACGGCGGTATCCGCTTCCACGGTGCGATTGATAAATTAATTTACCGGCCGCCTGCACGATCATGGGAAAGGAAGAAGGTGAACAACAAACCCCGAAACAGTAGAACCCGAGTTGAACATATGAACCTTGAAAATGATATAATTACACCATACGACCTCCGCCGGAATGGATCGGCTCACTCACACGCACACCAGGAGCCTGTACGCGGTTCCGGTCAGAACGAACAAGGTACAACAGGTTCGATGGCGCTGATCGCCGAGGAAGCTTTTTAGGGTAAAGATCGGCTTCGGTTGCGGTCGGCGAAGAAAGCAACGGGAAAATCCCAACCCGGAATCGGAAGCGCTGATTATGGCGGGCGGATCATCAATCGTGGATTTGGACAACGCCGTCACTGTTGGCAAGATCGGCTCCCTTTAGGCACGTTAAAATCTAAATGATGTTTGGGCGTGAGGAAGGAAATAATTTAACGTGTATCACCGGGGGAAGGACACAGAAGGAAGCTGTTGTGGTGCGGAGTAGGTTGAGTTTGAAGTTGGTTGGACTACTTCAATGACGGTACGATCACTTCCAGCGAAAGTTCACCAACACAATGAGGCCCATGAGCATTCCGTAAAGTACCTGAATGTATGAAAGCAATTTGTCGAATACAAACCTATCAAGATCACACGAATTCACTTACGATATTTTTTTTCACTTTTGAACACCGTTTAGCAAACTTTTCTTTGTTTCTACATTTCGTTTTCAATTTACTATCTTTAAGAGATTCTTCCGGAGGCACCACTGCACAACTAACACGCACTTTGATGGCACCTTTCTAAAATACAAATGTGGAAGGTGTGAAACTACACATCCCTTTGAAGCGGCTGATTTAACCACGGTTGTATTTAGGCCGCATGTAATCAACACTCTTCACATATTGATTTGTCACTGAGAAGGATTTTTCCAATCGCCGAGCTTAATTCTTATTTTGCATGAAGCTAGTCCGTTTAGAAAAAAAAACTGACCGGATTCGATGGATTCTCAAATTTCGATCAGAAGCGACCAGAAGCAGCTTTGTAGTTTAGAGTAAAATTAAACTGTTTCAGCTTTATTGTACTTCACTTAAACATTTGCTTTCTGTTTCTGCAGAACGTCTTCCGAACCTTCCTCCTTTCCGGTGCTTCCTGCGGTGAATCCTTCCGTCGGACTGACGAACTGGCTGGCGAAATGGCTTGCGAACAGCTCGGCGGTCGAATCGTGACTGTCGATGTTCGGGTCGGAAAAACTTAACGCCATGGACGGTGCCGCGAGCAGAACCAATCCCCGCGGTACAAAATCACTCTCGACACTCAAAATCCACCATCCTCTCCCTGTTTCCACTATGATTTTTACCCCTCAACTCTACAAACTCATCCCGTCGCGCTACAGAGCAAGCTCGCTCGGCTTGTTTGTCAAAAAACAGATCTGTTTTCATCCTAGTAGCCTGCGCAGTGATGTAGTTTTGTTCGAAGTGCTGTAATCGTGCACCGAGTAAAGTGGATTACTTTGGATGTAAAAGCGGATTTCAGGTGTGAATTTCTGTATAAAAAGTGTTTATGCATCGTTTTTTTCTGAAATATATTGCAAAACGATAAGTTTGCGAAGAACAGCTATCGAAAAGAACGCCAACACTGAACAACCAGAAGCGAACTAAGCCGTCGCTTGAAGGTTTCGTGAGCTGTCCTGTTTGCCGTTCCAGGGCACATGAAGCCGTATAATATGTGTAAATTGTATTGAAAGTTTAAATATAGATAAATAAGTGTGAAAAATATTATAGGAATTGCTTGAGTTTGGTTTCATTTCGAGCTGACATTTCTACCCCGGGCATTGGGTATCCCGGGGTACAGGGGAAAAGCAGTAGGGGGGTTCATTTTGAGGAGGGCGTTCATTCACGCAGCCGCTCACGGTAACCCAAACATCCTGCATCTCTAGAAAATTTCAGAGCAAAATTCAGTCTTGCAGGATTGTAGCAGGGGCACTTGCAGGTGCAACGTTACAAAAAGAATGCAATACTTCGTACCGCGGGGATGCCTCTTAGCCGCGCGTCGGTCGCTCATCTCATCTCCGCGGCATTCTTCGCCGGTGAGCTCTCCAGAGTCGCCGTGTAGTGAGCATAATCTTTCCCTGCGCAGTACAGTGGTGAGTTTTCCGTGGGACACGTGGCGGGGAAGGTGCGGCTGCTTGGATGGGAAAAAGATGATTTGCTCCGCCATGTAGTTCGTCGGCATTCGGTTGGTGGGAGCGAGTTGCGTGTTCTTTAGACCACGCGTGGCTTTCCACCGCGATCCAAATGGTACTCATGCTCGCAGTTTCGTTCTCGCCCGATGGATGGTTGGACGATCGCGATTTTAACATTGTGCGATGCACGCGCCCGCATTCTCGCGTGCTCGTTCTTTTCCGCACGGACGTACGTTGCTTGGGGTAGGATTAATTCAATCGCGTTTGTAAGTCGTTTACATTTTTATGGCTGAGAAGTTCACAGGAAGGCATCTGCCGGGGTTTTAATAAGTAAACTAATACGGCTAATGAGCTAAGCGACCGTCGAATTGGAATACATGCTTAAAAGTACATATTGTAAAAAATACCACTTAATCAATTATAATCTTGAGCTCGATGAAGAAATAATGAAAAATTCTTAGCAACTAGCAATAGGGCATCAAGCTAGAATACTTAATAGTCATCAGATTAAGACCCATATATGCAAATTGATGAATTGTTCCAAACGTAGCTATGAGTTTCTCTCATTAAAAGGCTATGGACATAATTTTAAGCACAGATGTTTGCTTGGTGCCTATACTCGCTTTATCACGGAACCGGTCTAAATAACGAAACATTCATTTTTAGCTAGCAATTAAGACCCCCTAATAAATTTCAAACAATTATCCTAATGATATTAGAAAAGTTGTTCTTTCCAAAGCTTCTTCATTGGTTCGTTGGCAAACTACATTGCGTAAATGATTCCTCGGGCACATATTTTTGGATATTTATTACTTCTTTTCTTCTACTCAAAACAAATGTTCTCGGAAATGAACCCTCCATTTAACTGCCTGGAGTTCATGCGCTTGTCAATAATCGCAAATTATATTGGAGACTGTTAAAAAATCAGCACTGGTTCCGTCCATTATTTCCCATCGTCGGGAGAGCTTCTTTCCCAAAGTGAGGGGGAGCGCCGTCGCTATGCTACCGGGCATCGAATGGGGCAAAATCGGAAGGCATAAAAGCCGCAAGCGCTCGGGTAAGCCGAAAGCGGCGGAACCAAACCATCCCCGACCAAAACCCATCTCAACCCGTCCGCCCCCTGGGAAGAGGAGAGCCGTCCAAAAGCATCGGAACCGACCCGAACACAATGCGTGCCCGGCCAGGCGTAACTTGCGAGGCGTAACGATGCGAGGGAACGCGTGCGCGAGCCAAGTGACTCGCAGTTTTTCGTGGCCGCGTTTTGTGGCCGTTTTGTGAAGTCAAGCACCGAAACTGGCATCGTGGGGCAGGCCTCGCCGTCCACACTCCTTCCTCTCTTCTCCCACGCTAGCGTCCAGGTGCGCTCGTGTACGTGTGACAGTAGTGCTGGCGCATCCTGATATCCGAAGGGCGAGGGCTGCTTGCGATCGCGATCAGCGAAACGGAAACACGCCACCAAACAAAGTGCTGGGAATTCGGGAGGTTCAGCGTTTCAGCGCTGGCCACCGGGGCGGGGAGCGTGATTAGGGGGAGAAGCGCCGTTGAACACGCGAGTTAGCACGCCGCCACCTGAACGCGACACCAGCCATGCGCAGACGACTTCTGAACAGGACACCAGCCATGCGCAGACGGCCTCCGAACGAGACACCGCTGCACGTGGAGAACCAACGTGACCCAGCTCAGGCAGTTAGGCATTGCAGGGCACACAAAAAGTTAGTCTTAGTTTAGCATTCAAAGGGAATAGATTGCCTAGTTTAAGTTTAGCAAATAAAGATATTTTTTTTTATGCCTGAATAGGTAGAAGAAAAATTAACTGGCGCCCGAATAGGGACCTTTGGTGAAAAAAACCTAAGTGTTTGTGTAGTGCAGTGACAGCGTTAGAGCCAGAGTCACGCCAACATAGACATTTGGACAGTTTATCCCGATCGCCTAAAGGAGAAAAAACAAAAGTGCCGTGCAGTTTAGTGACAGCGTGAGCGCCATAGTCACAAGTGTATAGTGCAAAGTTTTATCGAACAATAGGCAGCCGTGCGATAAGGTACCCAAGTAACCGATAGTTGCTAACAACAGTCTACCGGAGGAAAAGGATTCTGCCGCCGCACCGAGAAGGAAGACATCACCAAAGGATTCCAACCAGCCCTGTCAGAAGAGGTGAAGAAAATCAGCCCCGTTAGAGGAGGTGAAGAAAATCAGCCCCGTCAGAGGAGGTGAAGAAACCAGCCCCGTCAGAGGAGGTGAAGAAAATCAGCCCCGTTAGAGGAGGTGAAAAACCAACCCCGTAAGAGGAAGTAAAATAATGGAAATTTTCATGTAAGTAAAGAACCATACAAGAATACATATTCATATTTAAAAAAGAAGTGAGTGAATTTTGTGAAAATCAGTTAACACGTACTGATTAGTAGAGATTACATTTGTGTTGTGCTATTTGTGAAACAATTAAGTAATTAATCAAACTGGAGGAATTAGTAGAGTCGTTACGACAATTTTCGGTCACAATTAAAGCCAACCACGAAGAAGTGTCATATTGCGAAATGGAGGCGTTAAATAGCAGAATAGCAGCCTTAGAATCGCGTCTAAGCGAAACCATCGTGACAAATGATTATGAAGATCCACCACTCTTTTTTACCAAAAGTGACGGTAGCCCAGTGAATCCGGAATCTTTTGAGAAGATTCCCGGAGTAGTGAAAGACCTACCAGTTTTCTCTGGCGATCCAAGCGAGCTGAACAGCTGGATCAACGACGTAGACGGATTAATAAGGTTGTACCAAACTACGTCCAACCATAATGAAGAGCAACAAAACAAGTTTCATATGGTGTGCAAATTCATCAGAAGGAAAATCAGAGGTGAGGCTAACGACGCGTTAGTTGCCTCAAACGTAGGGATTAATTGGCATATGATAAGGAGAACTCTTATCACGTATTATGGTGAAAAACGCGATTTGGAAACGCTCGATTTCCAATTGATGAGTGTTTACCAGAAGGGTCGATCGCTAGAAGTTTATTATGACGAAGTGAATAGACTTCTCTCTTTGATCGCGAACCAAATAAAGACCGATGAGAGATTCACTCATCCCGAAGCTTCAAAGGCCATGATAGAAACTTATAACAAGAAAGCAATAGACGCTTTTATTAGAGGTCTCGACGGAGATGTTTACAAGTTCATACGAAATTATGAACCAACGTCATTAGCCGCAGCGTACAGTTATTGCATTTCATTCCAGAACTTGGAATGTCGTAAGATGTTAACAAGACCAAAACACGTTAACATACCCCCGTCAGCCCCCAGGAACCTCATACCATTGCCAATACCTCATCCACCACCGAGAATGTTCCAAAATCATTACAGACCAATGACACCAAATAATATGAGACCACATTTTGTATCCAACCAACCAGTTCAGAACCATGCGAGAAATTTCACGCAGCGTCCAACTTGGAATCAACCAAATCAAACGAGACCATTCTTCCAACGCACAGGTTTTAATCAACCAAATTTCCGTCAAAATAGACCGGAGCCTATGGAAGTAGATCGATCAATAAGATCGCACCAGGTCAACTATGCCAACAGACCGAACTCATCTAATGTTCGACCGTTGAAAAGGCAAAGAGCGTTTAACTTAGAAACCTTCGCGGAAGAAAGAAACCCATACGAAGACGAAAGTGATAGCCAATCGTCTTACGAACGATATATGAGGAATATAGAAAAGCAAGAAAAATTTAATGAAGCTTCCTGTGAAGCAGAGTTGAATTTTTTAGAATGAAATCGGCTTTGCCATATTTCATATATAATGGCAAAGCTGGACAACAAATAAAAATTTTGATCGACACAGGATCCAATAAAAATTTCATTAATCCAAAACATGCAAAAATTTCGCATGACGTAGCAAAACCTTTTCTTGTATCATCAGTAGGAGGAGACTTACTTGTCACAAAATATTCACAAGCTAAAATATTTGCCCCTTTTTCAGATGTAAACGTTAAATTTTATCATCTACAGGGACTGAAAACATTCGATGCACTTGTCGGCTACGACACCATCAAAGAAATGGGAGCATTCATAGATGCCAAAAGAGACTATCTCATTATAAAAGATAATATAATACCACTCTTACTCTACCCATTACAGGAAATCAATAGGATCGAAATAAGAGATCAACATCTTAAATGCCATGAAAAGGAAAAATTACATTCATTCCTTAACAAATTTCAAGATTTATTTCAGCCACCCGACGAGAAACTACCATTTACAACGAAAGTTGAAGCAACTATATCAACCGATGACAACGAACCAGTTTACTGTAAATCATACCCATATCCCTTGTCTCTGAAGCAAGAAGTTGAGACACAGATAAAAAAATTATTGAACAACGGTATTATTACACCATCCAGTTCACCATATAATTCACCAGTTTGGATTGTACCCAAAAAGGCTGATGCATCCAACGAAAAAAAATATCGACTTGTGATCGATTATAGAAAATTGAATCTCAAAACTAAAAGCGATAGATACCCCATCCCAGACACATCAACAGTTCTTTCCAATTTAGGAAACAATAAATACTATACCACACTTGATCTAGCATCAGGTTTCCATCAAATCCGTTTAGCAGAAAAAGATATTGAGAAAACCGCTTTCTCAATAAACAACGGGAAATATGAATTTTTACGACTACCTTTCGGTCTAAAAAATGCACCTTCTATCTTTCAGAGGGTCATGGATGATGTTCTTAGGGAACACATTGGAAAAATTTGTCATGTCTACATTGACGACATAATAGTCTTTGGTAAAACATTCGACGAACATTTAAAGAACTTGGAAATTGTGTTGAGCACATTACGTGAAGCCAATTTTAGAATACAGCCAGACAAATCAGAATTTTTAAAAACAGAGGTTGAATTCTTAGGATTCATCGTCTCAGAACAAGGCTTGAAACCAAATGAGAAAAAAATCGAAAGCATTCAAAAATATCCTGAACCTAAAACTATACGAGAGCTCAGAGCATTCTTAGGACTCTCTGGCTATTACAGAAGATTTGTTAAAAATTATGCCGCTCTGGCAAAACCTCTAACAAAACTCTTAAGAGGAGAGGATGGCCAAGGCCACTGCAAAATCACGAAAAATCAATCAAAAAATTTTCCGATAAAATTTGATGAAGATGCCATACGCGCATTTAAAACTCTCAAAGAAATTTTATCATCCGAAGACGTTCTGGCATACCCCGATTTTAATCATGATTTTATTTTGACCACAGACGCGTCCGACAAAGCCATCGGAGCTGTTTTGTCGCAAAAACTCAATGGTATTGAGAAACCAATTACGTTCATATCCAGAACGCTATCGAAAACAGAAGAAAACTATGCTACAAATGAAAAAGAAATGCTTGCTATAGTATGGGCTTTACATTCCTTACGTAATTACATTTACGGTGCAAAAATAACAATACTAACAGATCACCAACCTTTAACATATGCAATGTCGCCAAAAAATAACAACGCGAAACTAAAACGATGGAAAGCGTTCATAGAAGAACATAACTACGAGCTACGCTACAAGCCTGGCAAAGCTAACGTTGTAGCGGATGCGCTATCGAGAATCCAAATTAACTCTCTAACACCAACACAACATTCCGCTGATGATGATAGCAGTGCATATATACTGTCAACTGAAGCCCCCATCAATGCTTTTCGTAACCAACTAATTTTTAAAATATCTAACAATTCATCATATGAAATGGTCACGCCGTTTCCAAAATTTAAAAGGCATATTTTCTATGAATCAGAATTTACTAACCAATATTTAACTAACAAACTAAAAAGATTCCTCAACCCTAACATTATTAACGGTATACTAACTGACGAAGTAACCATGGGTCATATACAAGACGTATATAAAAATATGTTCCATCCGAAAACAATGCGATGTAGATTTTCTCAAATACAAGTTGAAGATTTAACTAATGAAGAAAGACAACTAGATGAAGTCAAAAACATTCATAACTTTGCTCATAGAAATTCAAAGGAAAACTCATTACAATGCATTAAAAAGGTTTTATTTTCCAACAATGAGGAAGATAATAGAATCATTTGTTAAAAATTGTGAGATTTGCAAAACAGAAAAGTATGACAGGAAACCTCAAGAGTTTATACATATAAAAACTCCAATTCCCAGATATTCAGGTGAAATCGTTCACATTGACATATTTGCGTACAACTCAAATTTACTGTACCTTTCATCAGTAGATAAATTTTCCAAATTTCTTAAGGTAAGATTCATCAAATCAAAATCTATTGCGGATATAAAAGAAGTAATGCAAGAACTCTTATATGATTGGAATTTGCCCAAGCAAATTGTAATCGATAATGAATGCACATTTGTTTCAAATGTCATAGAGCAAATGATTAAAAACCTAGGTATAACTATTTTCAAAACTCCAGTCAATCGATCGGAGACAAATGGTCAAATTGAAAGATGTCACTCAACAATTCGTGAGATAGGTAGATGCATTAAGGCATTAAATCCAGACATTACAGATAAAAATTTAGTGCAACAAGCTGTATACAAATATAACAATACAATTCACTCGTTTACTAAAGAGACGCCCAAGAACGTATACATTGGAGAACAGTCGGAAGAAATGTCCTTTAGAGACAGAGCACTATTAAGAGAAAAAATTGATAAGAAAATCATAAAACTATTCGAAGAAAAAAATGAAAAGATGAAAGATAAGAAATATAAAGATTACGAACCAAACCAATACGCGTACGAAAAGAGGAAAACGAACAATAAACGCGATAGTCGTTTCAACATGGTAAAGGTTAAAGAAAATCATCCTACGTATATCATCGATACACATAACAGAAAGATACATAAGGTAAATTTAAGAAATCCTACTAATTAATTATAATCATTCTTATCATTTCAGTTTGTTCCTTATCGCTATCTCATCGATAGAATCAAGTAAAATTAAGATACATGATGTAACGAATAATTCTCTTGTAATCATTCCATTGGGAAAAGCTAAGATAAGAATAGGATACGTTAGAACGGTACATCCGATTAATTTAGAAGAACTATATGACTTTGTTAATAACGTAAGCACCATTAATAAAAACGATTTAGATAACCAATCTCTCAGCAAGTTAATAGAAATGAAGGTCACCAAATTAAAAGAAACGTTAGCCAAGATTAGGAAAACTATAAAGAGACAGAAAAGATGGGATACGGTTGGTCAAGTATGGAAATGGATCGCTGGCAGCCCAGACGCAGACGACTTGAGAATTATCAACAGTACAATGAACGAATTGATACATCAAAACAACAAACAAGTAATGTTTAATGATGGAATGAATAGCCGCTTACAAGCCATAATCCACGTAGTAAACAACGCAATGAAGGAGCAAGAAAAGAGTTATAGAATACATCAAACAGAAATCGCCCAATTGATAAAAATGTCACACATAAACACTCTACAAGATCTAATAGAAACAATAGAAGAAGCTATGTTGACAGCCAAGCACGGTATACCCAGCAGCAAGTTACTTTCTATGGAAGATTTTGATAAAATAGATGCATTTCTAGCATACAATGGCATGCATTATGCAACGGCAGAAGAACTACTCTTACACGCATCAGCACAGATGGCAATCAACAAGACACATGTAGTTTATATCCTTAAGTTTCCCAGGTACTCCACACAAACATACGAGTACGAATACGTCGATTCAGTAATAAATAACGGAAAAAGGATAATACTAAAAGAAAATCATGTCCTACGAAACGAAACACATGTGTTAGAAACCAAACAACCATGCGAACAAAAAGCAAGTTTCTATTCGTGCGAAACCACATTCCTACAACAGCCGACGGAATGTATAAATGATCTTGTTCAGGAAAATGATTCCGAGTGTCCCTATGAGAAAGTTTATGTAAACGGTATCATCAAACGTATAGGCGATACGAACATCTTCATTAATGATGCAACCGCAAAAATAACATCAGACTGCAATCATTTGAATCAGTTCATCAATGGATCATACGTCATACAGTTCCAGGATTGTAATGTACTTATTAACGGTGAACTATTTTCCAACACAGAAGTAACGATCAATTCATTGGCTTATCGATCTACCACCGGCTTGTCCATCAAAGAAACATCCATCAGAGATATACCATCAATTGAATACGTCAGCAACCTCACCTTAGCACAGCGAAAAACATTACAAGACATCAAATTGGAAAGCAATTCATTCTCATGGAAACTTAATCTTTTCGGTTCAACTAGCGCATTGACGATCATCATATGCATGGCAGTAGTTGCATTTTTCTGTATTTCCAGAAATCGACAAGCAAGCTTCAAGATTCAGGTCCCACCTGCAACCGGATCAACAGACACCCGCCAACCACCGTCAGCAGTCTTCATAAGCACCCCCGCCACCTTCCAAACCATCCAGAAGACTTTGCGGACAAAGTAACTAAGAGGAGAGGAGTTAGCACGCCGCCACCTGAACGCGACACCAGCCATGCGCAGACGACTTCTGAACAGGACACCAGCCATGCGCAGACGGCCTCCGAACGAGACACCGCTGCACGTGGAGAACCAACGTGACCCAGCTCAGGCAGTTAGGCATTGCAGGGCACACAAAAAGTTAGTCTTAGTTTAGCATTCAAAGGGAATAGATTGCCTAGTTTAAGTTTAGCAAATAAAGATATTTTTTTTTATGCCTGAATAGGTAGAAGAAAAATTAACTCGCGCTTCTCCCACGGCAGCTGAAGAGTCATCAAGTAGCGCGGATTGGAGGGGGGGCCACCACATTAAAGAAAACCCGAAAGAAAAGAAAACAACAGCAACGTGTTTCAAAACCCTTTCGCTCCTAGACCACTTCCGGTCCGCTCCAAACAAAAACAACAGCAGAAAAAAAAAATACTCTGCGCAACTATTTCGCTAATGATGCTCCACCAATTCCACGACCCGGTGCGATTTTGTCCGGCGACGTTTCCGGTGTTCGAGTGGAAAATCGGAACAAATTGATAACACGATACGATGAAGCGATTTACAAAATGGAGAGCACCCCACGGTCCGCCCTCATCTATTCTTGTGCAAAGAAGCGGGGAGTGAGCCCGTGACCGTCGTGACCGGGCTAATGGGCTAATGAAAGACGTGAAGGACGCCACTTGAAATTGGTCTAGGGCGTTTGGGGGGGTGGAGCGCAAGAGACGTTTATGATAAACACATTAATGTCGCCCGTTAGCTGCGGCGTCGATTTTGTTTGAACGATTCAAGTGGACGTTTTGAAAAAAAAAAAAGGTTTAGGGGGGTCTTACCAAGGCTCGAACCATCGAACAAATAAAAAAGATCCTTAATGAGCTTCTCTTCCAAGGGCGTTAATATTTTATGGTGTAGTAACCTGCACACGTCACATTAAAGCAAGGAAACGCACAATTTAAACCCAAAACCGGATTCATTTCTTTATGCTGAAGAAACGTTACCATTTATAAGCCCTGAAAAAATGTGTCTTAAACTTATTCCATAGGCCTAATGATGTCTAGAATTTAAATTAAAACGTTCTTTTTTTATGTTGAATCAAACTTAAAAGGGTACAAGTGATTTCCATTAATGAATTTGACAATCATAAAAATACCAACGGATTTCCTTAGGCCATCAATGCAGCAGAGCAGAGGAGATCCAGCTTTCTGCATTTTTTTGTTTTTTAAATGACCAAATGACCATATAAATAAAATGTAACTCTAAAGAGCGTTGCACTTTATAATGAAGATTAGTGAAGACTTCCTGCTATTTTTCACATGTCTGCTGCATATTCTTGTCTGTTTCTCGCTGCATAAAGTTTGCACCCATTTTCAAGCAGTGCACTTTTTTAGCAAAATTAAGTGAGAAAAAAGATAAATCCACCAACTCCTCGAATGCATTATTCCACACCCTCGGTGCTGGGGGAGGAAGCTGTGGAATAAAGCCATTAAATTAGTTAATCCACTGCTGGAAATTAAATCGTGCCATCAAACCACCTTCTGCTTACACTATTAACAATTCATTCGCACACATACACAGAAACGCTGCACTCCGGTCCAGACGGGGAGTGCTGGCCGATTTTGCGCATTCGCCATAAATTTCTCGCTGAATTATAATCGTCATAATTTGTTCGGTGAGTGGCGTTCGGCCTGAGAAGCTGTCAGTTACGCGCCGTAAAACTCACCACCAAAAGGGCTTGCCTTTTTGTGCTTCCTATGTTTTCCTATTGTTTTTGTTTTGCGCGGGCGACTCCCACCACCCACAACCACTTGTCGCTGCACTTGGTGTCGCTGTTTGGAGCCATTTAAACACGTTGCTGGTCAACCTTCTACTCCCACGTGTATCTTCCTTTACGAAACTTCGTTTTTTTCCCCCTGCAGCAACTTACGAGTCAATTGCGAAAAAAAATCTCTTTCTTTGCGGTGAGTCGAATGAGAATACCAAAATTTGTTGCGCACATTACGTCATGGCAAGTTTATTACCGTTCGTTAACGGTAGAACCGTACATTGGCCAGCGTTTTTTAAATTCGTTAATTTATATGTATGCAAACAAGTGCCTCATAGATTTATAAAGTCGTTCTGCTGCACAACAAATAAAGTGTTGAATAAAAAATAGAACATTATGTTATCTGTGGACAGCGAACCAACTTTTTATGGAAAATATTATTACAATTGCTCTTTTGCACAGAATTGAAGGACCTGCGTAACATTCGTAACGTTGTTCGATTTAAACCGAACCAGAACAATCCATGGACTGGTAACAAACCATTCATTTGGTTTCCGATAAAATGAACTCTTTGAGCGATGGAAATTCCTAATTTTATTCTACAAACGTTCTGTAAATTTGTTTCTTCGTCGTCATCGACGTCCCGTACGTCCCGTCGCGTATGGCGAACGACGAAACGCGTATGGAGCGTTTTGGTGTTCCACTTACGCCACCGTTCAGCACCGTTGAAACGAACCGTTGGGTGAAGGTTTTAGAAAAGCAAACCATAACCATCAGACCAAATTTCCATTCGAATATTGCCGTGAATTTGTGGAAAAAAGCTAAACACATACCAAAACAACAACAAAACCCCGGGAATAGAATGATTCGCGTCGTTATCGCGTGTCGCGTGTATTTTTGTTTCTCTCTATTGATTTGAATGTTGTCTTAGAGGGTTTGCTTTTGTTCTCTTTTTTATCTCTATATTTCTGTTTCTTATATTTTAATTTGAAAATGATTTGATGTTTTGTAATATTTAGATTTTTTAAATTGCATTTGTTCAATGTTGTCGTTCGTTTGTTTGTGATTTGTTTATTTTGTTTTATTATGTTTAATTTATTTAACTTCCTAAAACTGCTTGCATTTTTACCATGTTCTCTGTGTGAGGTTCTTTTAACTTAAGACATTATATTCATTTTTATTTCTCACAAGATGCACATCACGGCAAGGGTTTTAGCCAATGCACTTTTCCATTGCACTCTACTTCGCGATGGGTATCACTCGTTTGCTTTTCATCGCTGTTTCGCACTGACACACCCTGTAGGGCACGTAGACAGGATCGCCCTATTCCCTCTCACCCTCTGTCTTCTCTTTCTGTCTCTCTCTCTCTCTCTCTCTTTCTCTCTTTCTCTCTCTTCCCTTTCTGGATCTTTCTTCCCTGCTTCCACCCGCTTGGTGCTTTTGTTTTGAAATTCTGAACTTGCAAGTAAGACAACTTAATGACAAATTTATTTTGACGAAATATTTACGAGCGGTCATTTCGGTGGCGTTCCCGTGAAACGGCTGAGATTTTTCTCCCTTTATTTTTTTGTTTTTTTGCTGTTCACCCTGCTTTCCGCTTGCTGTTGCTTAATCTCCTGCTACAGTCCGGTGTGTCGTAGCACGATTGAGTCAGGGTTTGAGGTTTTCTTCTCTAAGGGAGGGGTTTTTTTCTGTATTCTCCGTCATACGGTTGTCTCTGTTTTGACTGTCCCGTCTTAATCGCTTCGCTTTTCCGACCGTGGCGATGGACGTTGTTGGTGTGAGGGCATGTTTTTTACTGCTTTCCTTTTAATTTCTGTCTTTTCAGTTTCGGACGTTTGCAAATCTCTACGCGAAACGCATGACCGAGCGCACGCTCCGTTGCCGTCTCCGAGAAGAAGAAGAAGCAAAAAAAAAAAACAATGAAATGAAAATGAAGCCTAAATGTTTACATTTTCACGAGAACTTCTGACTCACTGTCATGTCTAGCGCGAGTTTAAGTACAAAATGTAGATCATGCTAGCACGGCGAACTGAACCAGCTCCCGTTTTCGGTCGATCGGTGGAGGATCCCGAGAATAAGAGACAGAGAAGAAGGAAAGAGCATCCATCGGTCACTTCGGAGGGAAGAGGAGCGATTTAAATCTTTTGCTAGTTCAAGTGGGGCATCGAATTAATACTCTGCTGAGTATGAACATTTACCAAGAGAACTATTCTTGATTTGCATTCTTTAATTGAATGATTGTAGTAAGACTGACTGACTTGGAAAGAGTAGCATTCACAAGTGGATATGTGCATTCATGTTCCTGCAAAATCATTGTGAAAAATGCTCTCTCTCGTCGTCGTATTATATACCCAAACGATTAGAACAACGACACACCCCCGGCACTCTCCAACGCCCCACGATGAAAGCGGATCTAAATTTCGCCAGACCAGCTGATAATGGATACCAATTACAAAATCTAAACTATTACGCGCACAGCCCATAAACATTGCGCCAATGGGGCCGCCAAAGGTTCGCAATTTCGCTAGCGCCACCCGGCCCGTGGTTTGCGCTTTCGGATTCGAGGAATTTCCTCGCGATCGAATGGCAAAATGTGCGTGTAGGAAAAAAAAAGAACTGGGATCAGATAGTCCGGGCCTCTGCGGGGAAGAGGGAGATTGGCCCGGTAAGCCTGGTGCTGACATTCCGGAATCCCGGTTGGCGCCACTACGAGACTAGCGCAAGCCAATACGGCTTAGGTCTGAAGTTATGGAAAGTAATATTTGTTTACATCTCAGCGGGATCCTCCTGACTCCCTCGGGCACCCTACTACCAATCATTTCTCTAAGACGATTCTGCACCGAGCATTGTAGTGGGAAAAGGAAAACTCCCTCCGACAAGCGCTCGGTGGAAGTACGTGCGAAAGGAGGATTCTACGCAGAATTCGCTTCAGGAATTGTCCATCGTTTTATGGAGTTGAATAACGTCGAACCAACGCTTCGTAAAAGTGTTGAGCCAGAGAAGCGAAACGGAGACATAAAGATTTAAGGGCAACCGTTTTGAGAAGTCGAACCGCAGATATGTAAACACCACTAGCATTTTAGATTAGTTTAAGGATTATAGATAAAGCCTCCACGAAAGGGACGCGCTCTCTTCTCGTGGCAGTCCTGAACGGTACAAGTACTCGATAGTGTGTGCTCAAATTACAACAGCGTGCTCCAACATTACAAAGACTACTTACAGTAGTATCAACGTTTCCACTCCTCGGGTGAGCAAAGCAAAAATTGAACGCTCCCGGTCGATCACGCGGCCTTTAATTGTACCGTCCGGCCGCCAACATTGTCGGCGAAACGCAAGCCAGCCAAAAACGCTTCGCGGGAACGTGGAATGACCAGCTACGGGCGGCGCAGAAGGTAAATAAACACGCACGTTATTTATTACGTGCGCAACGAGATTGAACAAATCCGCCACTATGGGGAGGATGCACTACGGTCGATCGCAAAAGAGAGAAACATAAAAATCGGGGCAAAAATTTCGCATTCTTCTGTGGCAATCGATTCGACGCTCTTTCGTGCTTCGTGCGGATTTATTATTTCCACGTAGTCCGTAAAGATTTGCTGGATGGAACGTTCCGGGCAGCCAGTTGGGCAGGAATGTTGGCAAAAAATTAAAAATAATTTCGGCCAGGAAATTGCTTTTCCAGGTATAAATGCGTCTAAGTTTGGTGATCCTAAGCCTTAACAAAATGTTTGCACATGTTTACAATGTTTTTTTTAAGGGAACAAAAACCCTGTTTGAAGATTTTTCTCAAACTAACACCGATTCATACAAAAATGTATACACCATGGAGACGCAAGGTACTTTGTAACTTCTTTGACTTTTTTAATGCAAATAGAATAACCTTGTTCAATAATAATTACTCGAGTAGAAAACAGTCACTGTAGAATGTGTCGAACTAAGATAACTACTAGGTCAACAATTGGGTTTGGACATCCGTCTCCCCTAGACCCTAATTTAACGGCTCCAAGACAATTACAAATAAGTTGCTTACTTAACCGTTGCTAACCTGCCCCTCGACCGGTAAAATCCGAGTTCCGTGCCCACGATCCTGGTGCTTCCCACGTGTTGCTAGTGAATCACGAACTATTTATCGTTCAGCTTCGAGTACTGAGCCGCAAGTGCGTCAAATTAGAAGCTCTGACTGTGCCATTCCAAAAATACGGCCAGTTACAAAAGGCCAACGTCGGAGGAGGAACTACGACAACGAGGCGCGGTGAAAGGAAATGGCGTGGGTCAGTCGTGGGTCCTGAGGGCAGAATGCATGATTCATGAGCTATTTGCAGGGGTCGTTGCAACTGGCGCCATGCAAGCGTGCATCTTGAAATAACTACCGAATAATGAGTCTGGATTGATGTTTCGGTCCATAATAAGTATTGTTTTTTGCAGGGTATCCTTTCTCTTAAAGCAAACTAAAGGATTAAAGTTTGAAGAGAAATCTATTATATGTGAAGAGATTAATATCTGATTACATCACACGGAAAAGTGGTGCAGCAAAATTTAATATTGATGACAAGGATCGCTTGAACATGGATATAGAAACAATATTTTCTAAAAAAAACATAAGTATACATGTTTTCTTTGAATTTTTTATGTTTTTTTAAACCATTTATAACATTCATAGATCTTAAAATTAACTACAACAATTATGAAACATGGCTTTCTCACATCAAACCCATCTAAGAAATAAGAATATTTAACTCGAATCATTAAAACAAGTTGTCTTCCAATGCAAAAGTGCATAGATGGATGGCTACCAGAAAGACCTTTTGGCGAGTAAATGTTTCAATAAGCCTTCGGGTGCCGAATGCCCAAATTCAGACACGCTCCCCTCGGACAGCAAACGGTGGCGAAGGTCTGTTGCGCCAGTAGCTATTCCTAGTACGCCATAAAACAAGGGGTACAACCATCGCCAAATGGATGGTGGCTCACCCTTGTCCACGCCTGGCTCCGTCCAACGGCCCGTGTGCGTAGTATGCAAAGCAGCTCGGGCGCAGATCAAAGGCGGCGCAAAACACGGCGGAGCCACACACGCACACCAAATTTAGATCATAATAATGCGAAATGCACTCCGGCCGTCCGCCGCGATCTACAAAGTTTGACGCCGCGCGTGGCCCGAAACCGTGGCGCAGAGCGAGGAAAATCCGATTGCGTAGCGCACGATCTTCTGGTCGCGGCAAATGGTCAAGTGGTGTTGTGCAAAGCAAAGCTCCGCCAGGCAGGCGGAGACGAAAACTCGCAGCCAACAAAACACGACAGTTTCCGTGTGTTTGCTCGTCTGTAAAAGACGGTCTTTGGGTGTGTTGTGAAAAGTTCCTGGAACAAGGGCAAAGTTTGGTGTATACTTCTAGATTCGAAATGTAAAACTATTTTTGTCCTCAAAATAAAATGTTTTTATGCGGAAAAACTCATTTGATTGTTGATATAAATTTCAAGTTTTTGAAAGTTTAATTTCTCTTTCATTATTAAGCTAGGGAAGCAAGAATCGTTTTCATAACGAAATAAATGTTCAAAGGAAAACCCTGCTGGAAAAACTGGTGAAGGTGAACTAAAATAAAGCAAACTTTTCAATCCTTGCTGTGTCCGCGCAATGAAAAACCGATAACGATGTGTCGCACTGCGCCTTACAGCCACCCACCCTGCCAAGTGCCATCCGCGGCAAGTCGGTTCGCAATAATAAAATACATAATATTTCTGCTGAAAACGAAAATAAAATCCACAATTGTTCTTTATTTGGCTAAGCTAAGGGGTGCCCCGGTCGCTTCCCCCCTACTCCGGCCGGCCGGCCAAAACTTGGACAAAACTGTCCCAAGTTCAGCACGGTCACACGGCGGCGTGGTTTTTGCGCGACTTTTCTTCTCTGAAGAGTGTGCGCAAAAGAGGTCGCGCATCGGTCGGGCGCCGCGCGAGGCCAGACGCACCGGAGTTGGGGGTGCCCCGAAGAGGGGGGACATGAGCACGTGAACCGGTAGCATGCCATCGGCAGCACGGTAACCTGCTGCCTCGTGGTGTTGTCGCCACGGTGCCGTTATTAACGATTGAGTGCGATGCGTACACACGGCGTGGGAGAGGATCGGGAGCTATGCTGCCAATGGGGCAATAGTCGACGTCGACACACTAGCAGGACTCGTGCATGGACTCATGGCTCGCTCTATCGCACTTACTTTTACACTCCTAAGACATGCGCACGTTTGAAGGCAAAAAATGCATAGATGAAGTATGCGTTGCCATCGTCAGGGCTCGGCAAACTTCAAAATGTTGAATTCTGTGATGTGGATTGAACAAAACAATTGTCCAGAATATATCAAATACTCAAAATGTTTTAGTTTCGTTTTTTTTCGAGCAATTATTGTTATAATTTTACACTCGTCTTTCTCTTTACTTTACGTTATTTGAAGGTTTTGTTGAAGCTAAAAAACTAGAGATAGACGTCGTTCGGCACCCCTGGGCCAAGCGCGGTCGCAAAACAACTAGCAAGCGCAATGGCCAATTTTGGCGCCCGCTACAAAAGGATAAGCATGTTCCGCCGGCTCGAGTCGTGCCGACGACGGCAGCAGTTGCGCCGTCGTTGGATCCGCGCTGCGCAACCGATGGCCGATGCGCATCTGCTGCCTTCGACTTGCACCACGTGGAAAAATCGCGTGCGTGCATGCGTGCGTAGTTACGGCGTGCGAAATAGCTCACGGAAAGGGAATGGATGGCCAGTAGCGCCGCAGCAACATGCACGGCAATATGAAGCGAAAAAAACCCTCTCGAACGGTGCGAATGGGGCAGGAGTGTCGAACATGATGGCTTATAAATGCTTTGATCTAGAGGAAATTTTACGAGGCTGAAGCTGCAAAAGGTACTGTAGACTTTAACAGGAAAAGGTTTAATGTGGCTTAGGAGTTTAATATCAACCAACCATTCTTGAGATAACATTCAAACTTTCAATTCATTTGTGCTCCAATTCCAAGCTCTCCAGGACACCAGATGCGACCACTTCACTGCTCTATTTGGACAGGTCTGGTGATGCGCGCGATACTGGACGTGATCGCGTAGGAGACGAAACACGCGAAACTATCCGCGACTAGGCCCGCTACAATGTAGTGGAACGAAAATAACTGCAACAAATCGCGTATCAACAACTCGAACGTCACCAACAACTCCGTGGAGGCGCTGCGGGCTTCTATCCCAAGATGGCACGCCAGTTCTTCACCCAGCTGGTATAGCTCATACGATTTGCACTCTCCCACGGAGCGATTCCTAGAAAAATGATGATGATGTTTCTAGCCAGTTCAAACAAGTGTGGACTTCGGTGTGGAATCAGCTGCGCATAGTCGTCAGTGGAATAGAATAGTTAAATGAATACGTTAGAGAATTGTTAAAAAAAACAGTTCATAATTAAGGGAATCAGGGTTCTAGACTCATCTGTGATGCATCGTTGAAAAAGGCATGAACCTTGCAGAACAACTCATTTCAGAGATGAAGGGGGATGAACAGATCAGATTACAGAGTCAATTTAAATTATGTCGCATCTTCTCCTCAGTGTTAAAAATATTCCAGGCCTGATGTCCTTTACTGGTAGTGAAAAACAGTTTTACGCTGGAAACATTGGTAGCCGATGATTTGATAAATAATTTAGCTACAATATTAATTCAGGTCGCGTTTGTGAACCAGAACCGTACCGTGGGTAACCGGAGAAAGATGGTTTAAGACTGAGTTAGAGATTAATGCCCGCGCATCCCAACACACAATCGCCTGCGAGGTGGAATAATCTGCTGGACCGGCCGTATTCCTCCGCACGGCATTATTGCGAACGGAACGACAGCTGACCTGGCAGCACCACGAAGGCGACCGCAAAGAAAACGACGGCGACGATGCAGTTTGTCTTCGCGGAAGCATGAGAATAATCGACAGTAGCCTTGGCTCTTGACCATGGGAATGTCCACAATCCCGGCCGGGGCCCGTCGCCGAATGCGGTCATCTGGATCGGGAGATTGGGAAACAGGTTTCGCCTCGCCCCCTCGCGAAGGAGGCCCTCCCGGCTGCCAAGACTTTGCTGCGCTATCGTCGGTGTGGGCAAGTGTGAGAACAGAAGCTGCACAAGCTCGGTGGCATGCAGACGAAGGTCAAATATGGCAGTACGGAACCCCCGGGAACCGTCCTCGCCTCGGCCGAACGTAGACAGCGACGCTCGCGAAACGCACTGTGTCCCAAGCCGCCCCATACCCAAATGCATCCAACTTGCCGTGGCCCCGAACAGCCGTTTTCCTTTTCCTTCTCTCGTTGTCGTCGCCTTCTTTTTCCTCTTCTGCTTCCCCTGCGCTCGCCACTCGTCGGCGTGGCGGCGGCATCGCGGGTTTTTGATGTGATAATTTATTCATTCCGTACGTATGGTCATGGTGTCCAAAAATTTGGACTGAATTTTCGCCTCACTTTTCGCCCGTCATCAACGGTCCACACCGGCGTTGCGCCTCGTGCTTTTCCTTTCTTTTCTCCCTTTGGGACTGCCGCGTGCAACCCTCCCATTGCTTTGTTTCGCTGGACAACCAACATCTTCGGCTCGCCGGCGAAAATTCCCCCCGGGTCGAGCTCGTTTTTGGCGGTGGCATTTCGGAACTCCCGCTACTGGAAACTTGCGTGCGTTGCGTTACTGCGAGAACATAACTGTTCAACCGGCGATCGCTGGAATGTGTGCAGAATGGTCGTGATCGAACGGGAATTGGTATGGAAATGGATTTATCTGGAACAACAATTTTGAGAAAATGGAATCACATCTTCTCTACGAGCAACATTGAAGCTTAAATCCTTGAAACTTAGCTTAGCCATGAAACAGACGTTTAAGATGCATTTGAATTCCGTTCTTGGCTTTTGACCAAAACTGAATCCAGCATCAATCATTAAAGGTTTTTTTTCTCTGAAAACATATTTACTAAATTGATGTCTCTATCTTAACGCATCTTTGAAATACTAAGCTGTGCAATTTTCCAATAAGTCGTTGGTGATTTCGTATTATCATGCTGCCTTCGCTAACGATACTCTTTCGATTCGTTCCGAATTCTTCTAGTCTATTTTACTTGAAGAAAAACTATCATGCACGCTGAAGCAGTTTGGAACCAGCGCCAGCACAATTTATCAAATCGATGACAAAATTGCGATTGACACTCAATCTCAATAAAACCATTTCGTCGGCAGTCTGTAATATTGTTGCTGTAAAAACTAAAACCAAACATCGGCAAAACCCAGAGCGGCGGGACGCGTTTCTTTGTAATGGAATGACCGATAGGCTCTGACTCGTATCGGCCGTTTCTGTGATTAGAAAAAAAGTCAGTCGGGCCACGCTAGACATACGACGAGGAACAAACAAAAGGAGTCTATCATAGTAGCCACAGTCTTGTGGAGCTTAAGAGCGACCGTGTCGTAGCGACACATCTAAGACGGCTGGGGCCACCAAGGGGAAGCATACACAAACACGTCAAACGCCACCATCATGGCAACCTAAGCAAAAATCACCCATTTATGCGAGCAGATATCGTTGGACGGCAGAGGCGGCATCGGCACTGAAGGAAAAACTTCCGCTCGGCAGATGAAGGCACGCCACGTAAGAATTTTCCGCGAGTTTGCCGCAAAGCAGCAGCAGCAGCAAAAAACACGCAGCGCAGAGTTTCGTCCCGCTTTTTGGCGCCAAATATCCTCCGGCCGGTGTCGAACGGCGGGCTCGCCCACCACTCCACCAGCCGACTCGCCTTCCATCGCCCGCTGCCGGAAACTGTCCGGACCGACCGGAAGCGAGGGTGGAGAAAACCCGAGACACGTCTCGACGCTGCCGCTGGGAAATGCTGGGTTTTTTTATGTTCCTACTTTCTCGCTCGCTTTTCCGTCCCAGCGCGCTCCAGCCTCCCTTTTCACTTATCGTTTCCCGGCGCGTTTCCGAACTGGCGCGTTTCCGATGGGTTTTCCTCGGATTCGCTGTATCCGATGAAATTGGTAGGTTTGATGGGATATTCGTATGCTTTTTCGAAATAATATTTTTTTTATTGTACCTTCCCTTGTCTCCGTTGTTTGCCATGGCGATTGGCGCCCGCATCTCCGTTGTAAACAGGGACAGAGGCATCCCATTAGAGGCCGCCGTTAATGGGCTACAAGATTGGGTAGGGTGTAACCGCGACAACCGTACGGGGAGCCGAACGAGATCAAGCTTGATGGCAGGATTAAGCTGTCGAAGAACTGCCAAACATTCTTTCCTGATTGCTTAGAGCTGTTCGCCGAATCGAGCGAAGAACTCATCCTTTCTAAACGATTTTTTTTTTTATCAAAGGAAAAAAGGCCAGCGAGCTAACTCGTTGTAGCTTTGAAATAAAACACAGGAATGTTAAACGCTTGATAAACTTAATGATGAAATAGTTAATTGACTATTTGGAGTTGTACTACTGCAAGTTTATTGCATATTCCACTCGTTGCCGATACTCCTCTAGGGAAAGCTTTCTGTAGAATTGAGAGAATACTACAGTGCAACAAATTGAAACTTTTTATTTCATTCCATTACACATTCTGAATAAAAAAAAAAGAGAACAGTGCAACGACATTGGATGAGCAACTGAACCGAGTAAAATGTAGTATCGTACAAATGTGACCAAGGCGAGTAATTACAACGGCACTCCCTGTGTCTAAGTCCTTCCCGATGCACCATTTTTTTTTTCTTTTCCGACACAATAATGCAACGATAGACATGTTTGCCACATCTTGCGATTGTTGCATGTAATTGGTAGAACTTTCCCACCCATCAGTTCAAATCAGTTACAACTGGCCTTCCTTTTCGCTTACTGCCATATTTCCAGTGGAAATGCTTTCGCTTACATAATGTTACATTGTCTCCAGCCCCATCGGGATTGGGTTCGGCCGAAGGTCGCATGAGTTCGCATGACTTTCTTGAACGACGCACGAGGAGTGGGTACGGTGGCGTGGCATTCGGTGGCCCGATGGAAGGGCATCCTTTTTCCAACCTCTGACCTCCGGCGTCATCCATCCATGCCCCACAGCAGGGCGACCGAGCGGGGCGCGGCAATTGAAGATGATAGTGCCATCGTCGCTGGTTTATGGTGTGCTTCCGGCGAGCGAAAATATTTATTGCCAGGAGCGCCAGCAGAAGAGAGAATAAAAACTACGCACAGACAACGAAAACTATCGCAGCGGTCCTGGCTGTCTTCGACCGGAAAGCCGGACGGGACAAAGGGACGGAGCAAACACACCCGAGTAACTACCCAATCCGCGCCATCAAGACGAAGAGCAAGCAAGTTGATTACGTCGATGATAGAAAACTTTTGCCGGCTAGAACCGAACGGATGCGTCCCAAGAACATCAACAAAAAAGCCATGGTAAAGAAAAACTACAATTTGGCTGCGATGATGATGGCAGATTTTTTTTTACTTCTTTTTCATTTTCCGTTGTGCGAAACGGATCACAGAACTACCGGACCGGAGAGACGCGGGCGGAAAAGGACGCAGTGTGATGTCGGACAGCGGCACAGCTTCATCGCCGAGCAACAATATTACGTAAAAACGGGCGAGTTCAACAACCTAGCCATAAACTGGCAGACACGCCGAATGGCGAAATTTGTCGGTGCTGAGCCAACCCCGGAGTCGCGTACAATGGACTTAACTGCCTGCCCGGAATGGCATTCCGGGTCCTTCCAGTTGATCATTTTTATTGCCACCATCGACTGATATTAAGCGGATCGTAGGGACACGCTGGACGTGGAAAGGCTGCAGAAAGGGGTAAAAATGGGAGGGACGAAAGAGAAAAAAGGGAACGACCCGAAAGACTACCAATTGCCATGTATACGTATGGTTACTGCAAGCGGTTTCATTTAGTAGAATGAACTACATGGAATAATGATTAGAATTTTCATCTAGAAAATATGCAATCAAATAGCTCTTATAACGATTGAATTCAAAAGCATATCCTTATGAACTAAAAACACCACAACAAGAGAAATGCAGGCTTGAATTATTGTAATCAATGGTACACGCCATTTTTATGTGAATACTTTCGAATGTAGCCGAAATCGATTTCAAATTGAATTTAAACTGAACGAACAATGTATGTAGTATGTCCCTGCGAACAGCGCACCTTGCTGTAGTATTCCGTTGTCACCGAAAATCCTTCAAACCTGCGCTTTCGTTGGAACCTTTTTGAAATATTTCTTCATTTGCCGTTTCAAAAGCTAAGGATATTTCACCTTAGCTTTTGAAACGGCTACTATGAAAGTTTTCCCATGGTTTTCGCTACCCCCCGCCAGGTGGCTATTGAATCCAATCCTGTTGTTCAAGGACGAAAGAGTCACGTTGGAATTACAGTGTTTCTATAATGTTTCATTCAAATAGACTTACAATAGACTTAGATTATTCTATTGTTTAATAATTTAATTATAAGAACGAACAATGAATCTTCTTCTCTTTGTCTTTGTTTAGTAAACCCATTGTGGTACCACGAGCAACATTGTTAAAAACTGGTCTAATCGACAAAAAATTACAACGATTATGTTAGCAATTCGGTGAGCAAAAAACCATTACCTAAAGTATTCGTTTTCCATCGCAAAACAAACGCAATTCAATTAAACCCCATCACGAAGCGCGGTGCGTGGGCGTGTGAAAATCGCTTCCAGCATTTCAACACCACCATCGTCAGTGTCGTCCGGAGTGTTACCGGGTTGCAAAGGCATGTCCACCGGAAGGATCAGGGACTCCCAGATGCCGGGAGCCACAGAATGGCAATAAAACCGATTAGGGAAAATAGCAAAGCGGTGTTGTTTACAGCTACCATTGGAAAATTCTAATGTTTTCCAATTTGCCTACATGAATACTTAATGAGATGTCGGTATTGTTTGCATGACGGGTTTGTACACTGAAGAAATTCCATCACCAGCTGCTGCAAGGACAGGGGCTACCGCCATTGGCTACCCTGCCCTAACTTTTCTCCTCTAAATTAAGTTTTTCCTGCCTTAGGCGCTGTTTGACGTACAGCAATGAAGAAGTATTTTATTGCACTTGTTAATGAACCTAGAATCTAAGAACGATTATAGAAAATACAACAAACAAAAACAGTATTTTGTAAAAATACTTGGGAGCAACAAAGAAGAGGCTTTAACACTAAGAGTTGGTCATAAAATTGTCTTATTGTGTCGCAGTACAAGTACATTACTTAAACATGCTCACGAAGAGAATCTTCATGTACAACATGTGTCGATCATGTTTCGCTTAAATCGAAACGATGCACTAAACGGTGTTCACCCGTAACAAAAACATTCCCGAAATCCAATCTCTCCAGGCAAATCCTTCGGCAACTACCAGAAAAAGGGCAGCAATATTTATGCAGATTGCTGCTCCTCGATTCGGCGCGGTCTAGTCGGTACCTATGTTGTCGACGATGGATTTATCAACATAACAAGTATATCCCCATTTTCCATTATGCTCTACCGTCGCCTTTTTCTCCTTCCCTGTCTAGGCGCATACTATCTCGAGCACAGCATACCACGCTTTGCTGTTCGCGAGCGAGGGTACCGGGGACCGTTTTGGGGTTCCGGAAGACACCTGAGGGCATGGGAAACATTTCCCGCCATGCGGCAGGGCGAACATTGCGCAGCGTTCACCACACAACAAAGCTGGACACAACGAGCACATCATAATGTCGGTAGATCCAACGGCCTGCAGCGGTCTGTTTATCCCGACCGAGGGAGAGTGAAAGTTTATTAAATATTCACTTGAACGCAGCAACATTTCGTGTAAACAGCAATCAGAACAGCGTACACACGCACACACACCCGGGTGCTATTTAGTGCAGTATTATCGCGTTTTTAGCATAAACAAATTGTCAGTTTATCGAGTTGCCCCTCGCCCGGCCATGGCCGGTTTTGCCATCCGTAAAATCCGGTTTTGAAACTGGCGGCTGCCGTTTGCCATTACAACGCGGAGCAGAAAGGCGCTACTTGCCACTTTACGAAACGCATCATGGTCGCTGTCAATAACCTCATGCGCGAATTCGAGCGAGAACTAGTTGGGTTTTGGAGTTTGACCTACTTACCGTACAAGTAAGCCAACATTTTGAATGACTGAATAATTGCGACGTCCTTTCGATCATGAGCTCAAATCCTAACCGAATCAGGTGCTCCGGTTCTAAATGAAAAAGATGAGCTGGACGAAAACTGGTTCTCAGCATTAAAAAAATGGAAGGAAATCTATCAAACTGACCGAGCTTGCTTGTTTTCCGAATGTTTGCTTAAATAAACCTTTAAGATTTGTCGAAAAAAAAACCTTATGAAAAAGCCCAAGAACAGTTCGCTAGATTCTAGCAATGAAGTTATATTAATCAGATAAAAATTTGGATTGAAACGGATTTAAACATATTTGGTCTATGCATCTTTATAGCTCATAGTTCTCATCTATTCAAAGTGTTTTTATTTGGGCGCTCTTTGCTATTCTTCTCTTTCGTTTCACTCCATAAATCTTTCCGTTATCACTGTTGACGATCACGAGCTTGTAATGTTTTCAGTATGTTGCCGATTCGTTTCGACAATAAAATGCTTTAAAACAGTGCTTCGAGACCAACACTAATTGCTTTACGGGAGGACATTAAACATTCACGATCGCACACTTTTCAGTAGAATGTGGAAATCAAGGAGATTATCTTTTTATAATGCGAAGCTCCATGATTGTAAAATCTCGCCCGTACCGTCGTGCGGTGTCACCCGAGTGCGTGAAATTCAACCACGTGTCCTTCGAGCCGAAACATATTCATGTAAGCAAATCGATTCGCTGTAAAGAAGATCCACGGCGCGCGCGCGATCCGGGACATTTTTTCGGTCCAGCGGGAGGGGAAGTAGTAGAAAATAAAATGAAATTTGCATCGCTTGAACGATCATCCTGGGAATGGTTTTCAGCTCCGAGCCGCGTTGAAGTGGCGTGCCGGAAGCTGCGGCTACTTGAAGTCCCTGAAC
This sequence comes from Anopheles atroparvus, assembly GCA_914969975.1. NCBI lineage: Eukaryota > Metazoa > Arthropoda > Insecta > Diptera > Culicidae > Anopheles > Anopheles atroparvus. The sequence continues at coordinate 29,153,194 of CAJZCY010000002.1, read as the reverse complement.
ACTTTCAACCTCCCTTTTCCTCTCTCGCTCTCTTTCACACTATCTATTTATCTCTACCCGAATCTGAACACCACGGCTAATTCAATTGGTGACGAGCTGTTCACGTTTCCCCTCGAAAACAGATCCACGCGAGGGTGACAAACGGGAATCAGGCACAACAGATACCGCTGGAGCAAAAATCAAACAGGACATTCGCTTCCGTATCGATGTCCTAGCGTGTCCGGGACGGATCTCGACGGCTCGCCCGTGACCCTCGTCAGTCCAGGCGACAACTTCGCCCCGTCAGGCAGGGGTTTAAAAAACATAATTTAGATTATTACGCGTGACCAACGACGACAACAGCTCACATATTTTGACATCGTTTGCTCGTGTATAGTGTCTTCGTGTTCGGTGATTAACCCTCGGGTGGATTTGTATCTCTTCCTTGTAGTGTTTTAAGGGTGATTTTTGGGTTTTTTTTCCTGTAAAAAGAATCACACATTTGTGTAAAATCATTCATTTATCTTTAAAATAAGCAAAAGCGCCTGAATGTATGCAATGTACGTGCACGAGGACTGATTTGTGAATAGATCGTTTTTTGCCATTTTTTTTAAAGTCTCCTTAATAAAAACTTGGGCCTTATTTTTAATTTTGCTTGGACATACTAATATGGAAAATGCTTCTTGCTTAGTCGAGACATTAATGAGCCAATTCTCATCAATTTCTAGCTTTCCATGCAAGGGTTACTTTGAAGAAGCTACGTGAAAATTGACACAATCCGCGTCCATCCATCTGCTGCTCCTGGCCGACTCCTTCCGAACCGAAAAGATAACCCCCGGTCGGTCAGCAACGTTTCCCCGGGGCTGCGCTTTCCCAGTAGCTTTGCAGTAATCGCGCGCAAATCCCACAAATCCCGGATCCCACTAACAACAATCCGGCTAACAATACCGACCGAGGGGCCTCCCCTCGTGCGTCTTCGAGTGGCCCCTGGGAGGGTTCGATTCTCCCGTTTCGCCAACCGCCGCTCGCTGACAATGAAATTATAACAAGATCATTTAAAAACATAAAATCCGTGACGGAATAAATTTCACCCAACAATCGCCGGCGGCCGTAACGCTCGGCCCTGTGCCGAGGGAGGGGAAAGGATACTGTCCCGGCGACAAAATGCAAACCGGATTTGCTGCGAACCGTGCAAAATTCCGACCCGGCGCCCGTCCCGGGGGTTCGCCGGGGAAAAGAATGTCCTGCGACACGGGCCCAGGCCCCATCGCAAGGAGGAAGTTCGTCGTTCAACATTACAACGGTTCGGTCGCCTTCTCCTGCTCCGCTCCTTGGCTCGGTCGGTAATTGAATTAGCCTTCGCCCTTTCCGTGCCGCTCGCTTGCGCCCGTTGGCGTTGCTTTGAATTTGATTATTTCCCCATTTCCGCTTCCGCCAACAAAACCGCGCGGGCAAGCGGGACGGAACGCAGTTAAAACTCTCACACAACATCCCGTACGGTAGCGGTGCCTTCGGGTGCTTGCAATCTTTCGCGACGCGACGAACAAAGGGCCCCCAGTATCCGGTGTATGCTTCGGTTGCCATTCGCCTGCCGAAAAACCCGGCTTCCGTAATGTCCTTCCGGATGTTTGCCGCGGAAGTGCAACCGGCAGCAGCAGAGTGTAAATTTAAATGCTAATGTTTACACAAAATTTCACCCGGTCCGGTTGGAAGCGTGCTGGTTCTCCTACTACTGCTGCTACTGCTCCTCGTTGTGGTTTACTCACTTTTGACACTTACCAGTTGACAGTTTTCCGCCCAGCAGGCCGCTGCCTACTATGGGCACCATCGTAAAATGGAACATTTAATCCTCCTACTCCTGATCTTGGCAATCTCGGTGGTTGGGTATTTTGTTTTTCCTTTCCCCCAAACTGCCATTGTGCGCCGGAATGTGTTTTCTTTTCCGTGCTTTTGCGGTTTTGTGGCGGAAAATTAGCATGCCCACCCAATCGATCGAATCCGGGATCCGGGTGAAGTCATTATTTGTATTTATTTATTTCATTATTTGACTCCTTATCGTGTCGCTAAACAAATAAATTGCCATTTCTTCCCCTAGTGGGCAGGCGGAGATTGCGAAAGTTATACAGGACGAAGTAAAATGGGGCATGGCCAAATTTACAGGACAATTTTAGAAGTGCACCACCACTGGAAGCACTTAAATTAAATTTAATGCTATGTAAATTTTATTGTTCAGAAATTTATTCACCTTTCGATACCATTGATTGCAAGGCTCTAGGATAAGATTGATTGTCGATTTTCATCGGTTTTAAATCAATACAATATTAACGTTGCAGCTGTAACAGATTGATTCAAATCAGCCAAAATTGGTTTAATAAGAAACACGTAATAAGTTGTTAGCTACATCGAAAAGGTATAATTTAAAACCGAGTACGACCCTGAATTGGACACTTGAAATTTTACAAGTTTGACACGAGCGTCCCTAAATCTATTGACTGCCGCGAATGGTTACACTTGACGTCATCTCAATCACGCGGGCTAATGAGCTTCCAAAGAGCAACATTTCACGTTTCGATGGTTTCCCTGAAGTCTTTGCCGGCACCAGCTTCCCGGAAATCTCACCAAATCTCGACATGTTACATCTACAGTGTTCCGATAACCTTCTTTTGTTTGTTCGCAAAGATCCATCGCCGGGCATAAATTTATTGAATTACAAAGTTACCTTCGCGCGCCCGTCGGAACAGGCACCACGAGTCCCTTTTGTTTTCTCCGCTGGTGCCCGGGCACGCAAGGGTCGAAAGTTAAAGTGCCCTAAATGCTACCCCACATATCTCGGTAAATAAAACACTTCATCAGGTGGCCTGCAAATCGGGAAGGGGAATTTCCGTAGCGAGGATAACGACGGCTGCTAAACGGAGGGGGAGGGACGGAACTGGCAGCACCCGGACGGGGTTTTTGCCGCAAAAGGAAAGGGGTGTTTACGGGAAAACAAATGGGGTTAAGTCACACACGTGAGCCGAGTCCTCCATACGAAAGGCGAGTCCTCCGGTCCGACCGACAGTTGGTGTCGTTGTTGCCGAGATTTCCGATCAGCCTTCTTCAAATAAGGATATTTATGAGCGGCGTAGAGCTGGGGAAAATAAACAACTTGTTGAAAACCACCTCTTGCCCGGTGCCGGCAACATTCGGCTTTTTTTTTTTAATGAAGTCATTCTTAACAAAACGTATTTGCTCAACTAAATTTATCGTGTTCTTCACATTGTTAATTGTTGTCTAAATTGCATCTAGATGATGTGAAACAAATGTGCCCGCTAAATTTTATTGATAACCATGAATAAAGATCAAATCAATATCCTTATCCTTTGGAAAGAGTATGTTGGATTGTTCATGAGTTTATGACATTGAATCTGAAACGAATCGTTGCGAACCGATGAAGCGGCTTAGCTATATTTTGTAAACTGGGCAAGTGAACTAGGAACCTTCATGGCAAGCGTATTTTTCCAATATATTTTTTTTTCTTTATTCAACTGAACAATCTATATGGCTTAAGAGATGTTGGCCACGTTAAGCATAAGCGATGAAGCAATTGTTGCAAAGTTATTCCAAATTCAATACACATGCTGATCTTCTATTATACTATCAACGAAATCGGACATCCATTGTTGGCAGTTTGGAAAGGTGTGTTTATTTTCTTCTAAGTTATATTAAAAGTAATCTGCATTCAGAGTAAGGAAAATGGAAAATGTTCTACGCCAAAACAGGGTCGGGTTCGAATGTCCATACATAATTTGATTTATAGGGATTGGGATTTGGAACTGCAAAATTTCTTTCCACATTCAAAGCGCCGGAATGGAATATGTTAATGTGCGCAGCATATGCTAGGGAGCCGGAAGTGGTGAGCAATATTTAATAGCTCAAAGGCCTTGGCCGGTTGCATCACTTTCCCTTTCACACCACGCACTTACTTTTGCCTGCCAATAGGTGTGGCACGTGTTTTAACCAGCGCATCTAAAACAGGAAATCGGCCATCACGGCGAACCTTGACCGGGTTGTGCCGCACACAAAACCGCGTGATTTAAACCACAGGCATACATCTGAGTCCTGCATGCGGGCCGCACCATCTGTTCGCACTTCCTTCGCGAGCATCTTTCATCTTCGCGAATCGAACCATATGTTTCATGCTGGCCCTCGCATCGGTCACAAACCGCAAAACGGAGAGGGTGCAGGGGCAGGCGACGTGGAAAATCTCGTCCACCACAGCCACAAACGGATGATGAAGCTTTCGCTCCCTACGCAGGCTCGGGCAGGCTCATCCCAGAAACATCCCGCCCGGGTGTCGGAGAAAGATAATATTTGTGCAACTTTTCCAGCAAAAAAAAAAACAAAACGAGAAACTCCCGGAGGTCTCTCGGTGGTATCCTTCACCGCAAAAAAAAAGGAAAAATCGGAGCTTCAGGAAAACCTGCTAAACGAATCCCATTTTCGTGCCGTATGTCCCCGGTGATCCCGCCGGGGTGCGCTTTTCCGCTCGGTGCATCCTCCGGTGGTCGAATGTTCGGCATAATTGCAGCCGCAGCATAATCGGTGCGGCGCACATGTTACACTCTGTTAACACATATGTAATCTGTAGCCATGAATCGCCCGGCCGGGATCGCAAATCGCTTATAAAGGCATTTATTTTATCTCTATCCGGGCGGACGCGAGGGTCTCCGGTGAAGCCCTAAAACCCTCGTCCCTTTGAAATTCCCCGTCGCACATTAACGAGACCTTCGTCGTTCGCTCCCCTTCCACCCGGACGGTATTTAATTGTGATTAACCCCGGGCAGGCACCGAATGCGGGAAGGACGGGTTTGCTCTGGTGCAGTTCCGGAACCCCTGCCGGGAAAAAGCCGCGCCCTTTTGCACAACCAAGCGTCCACCGCGCAAGAAGTTAAATCCAAGCATATGCGCTAGTGGTTGCGCTTGAGCCTTCGATAATCGAGCTGGACCGGGACTGGCCGGGTTTTTGCTCGGGAATCGGGAATGGAAAGCGGATCCTTCAGCTTTTCAGTCCTTAAATCTGTCACTTTTTCTATTCGCGTTGCCTTAGGACTGTGCCATTCACGGCACGAAGGGTGTTGCCTCGTACCAACCAGTACCGGAGGATTCGTGGATTTGTTTTAGCACCTCGTAGGACAGAAAACAGAAAAGAAAGAAAGAAAAAAAAATGACAAACGAAAGCATCACCCCGATGTCAAGTGCGTATTTCCGTCGACCATATGGACTCGGTTTTACGGATGTTACTTTTTTAAATAGTTGCTTGATTGACTGAACGAGGACGACTGAAGGGGAGGAAATCGAGTCGAACAAGTGTGCAAGTGCACTTGGCATAATTTACTCTCGGTTGAATGTATTTATTCCGGACTCCTCCTAACTAATTCCCCGCCATTTTTACCTCTTTAAGGTACCTCCATATCCTTGAATATTTAAATAATTTAAATCGAATCACTGTAGAGTTTAATACCCTGTTTTAATCTCAATTGAATAGAGTCCTTGTCGATGGAACATTATTTTTCAAAACCTATGCTGCACACCATTGCTACGGATGCATACTTCCTTTTTATGGCATCATATATTTTAAAGCCAGCCAGCAGTTGCAAATATGCTCCACAAGGGCTCCACGTGTTCCGGTGGAACGCAAACTCCTAGCAAGAAATCCTGCCCCATGCGAACGCAAGCAGCTCCCTGCAACGCCAGGATGAGGCCAGGCAAAGTGGTACGTTCTTCTAATTGTTATTAGATTATGGTTAGAAAAATCTGTGCATGTCTGCTCCGCTCGTGCTGCCATCCTTCCCTGTGCAGCGTTTCGTTTTTCCGTCTGGCGACAAAATGGTGTGCTGTTTTCTTATGCACAAGATGTGCTGAATCGGCACCTCCTCTTTCGTGTCCTTTCTCACCCCCAAGCAGCGTAGAAAATATCGTCTTTCGTCCTTTATGGAGTCTTAGCATTTTCCTTTTTTTTGTGTGTGTGCAAGTTTTCTCTCCACGTTCTGCCATATCTTTTCTTATCGCTTCATATGAGACCCAGCAGCATTCGTACCACCGAAAAGGGTTTCTATGTAGTTTGTAGCATGCATACATAGGTGACGGGTAGGCCACCAAAGCAGAGCAACAACAAAACAAGCGAGTAAGAAAAACGTCCTCGGGAAAAGAGCAACACATTCCCCAACTCCCTTCCGTCCGGGAAAACAGGGAGTGGAAGCGCCGCGTAGAGCGAACGAGTTTCTGGTTGATGTATAGAAACAACATGTTTTCCACCGATTTGCCACATTTTCACTACCAGCAAAACAGATCTAGGACATAAAATAACGCCTGCGTGCCGAAACCCCTTCTCAGAGCAGCACTCCCGGGGAGGGCAGCGACCCAGGCCCAGTCTCAGCGATGGGGCGGGAAGGAGTGAGGGGAACGGGAGCCACCAGCGTCCACAGGCATGGCCCAAAGACAAGTGGCGAAGAATTCCGCCCAATAGGAACGCCATCTGGCCACATCGGAGGGCTACGGGGTTTTACAACGCAAATATGCTCGCACCTCTAGTGATGACTGGGGCTTGTTGCTCCACCCTCAATTTTTGGGGCACAACAGCTCACGTCGAAGAGAGAGAGAGAGAGAGAGCGAGGGAAAGTATACCGACAAAAAAACAGAGAGAGGGATCTGCATCCTGTCCCCCTCAAGCCGACGGGTGAGGGGGGGAAAAAAGAAAATGTCTTCTATGTTCTACTTCGACAGCTGGGATCCGTAGGACACGCGCGTTGGAGAAGAGGGGGTGGGGGAGGGGGTATGGAGGCTCTACATAAAAGCTGCTCAACATCCAAAAATCCCACCATCGAAGCAACCAGCGTGGGGGGGAGCGGTTCACCAACACTAGAGAGCAAAAGCAGCATCCATCCCCCCGAAAAAGGGAACGTAAGAAAACGTTCACAAAAACGTCCTCCCAAAACTCGCTCGATGATTGTCTTCCATTTTTCCCTACCGCAGGACATCTTTTTACTCAATTTTCCTTCCATGCTTGCGTGAGAGCAACCTGCTTCTGCTGGGAAGAGCCGTACCGAGAATCCGATTACGAAACGGACGAGAACGAACTTCGTACGTACGATCGTCGCATAAAATACTTCATATTGAAAGCACTGTCCACATTTATTGGTGCCGGTGCAATATGTACGTACGGGTTGGTAACAGCGAAGAAAAATAGTTCGAGGAGCAAACACCACAAAAAAACTGAAAAGAAAATCCTTCCAACTTCCTGATGGAAAGGAACCGGTGCACACAACCTGCGCCTGCGTGCCAAAAATCCTTCCTTCTAGCTCACTAACCACCAAGAGCAACATTTTCATTAGCTTTCGCATCTGTGTTAGTAGATGTTCACTTTACTCTTTTACTCACACTATCTCTCTCTCTCTTTTCAGCCTCTCCCTGAGTATCCTGCACAACCTACTCGACAAGTGGAACGGGGCGGTGGACCCTGAAGGGAGACGTAGAGGTGCGCGGGCAAAATGCCGAGAAAATGATGAGGGACAATATTTTCCAACCCTATGCTGCCGGCTCCCGGCCCTATGTTTATGTACATTATAGCGAATCCTCCATTACGATGCGGCCCTGGCACGGAAGCGAGAGGACACGAGAAAGGGATAAAGAAAGACAGAGCTAAGGAGGGAGAGAGAGCAGGAGCAGGTCGACAACAGAAAACATGCGCTCCGCGGAGCACCTTGGACGAGTTGCACCATTTTATGTGGCCTCGGCCTCGTCCCGGATGCGATGCTCGACGATATGTTTCTGATTTTATGCTCGCACATTCCCGTCTCGCTTGCACGAGAGCTGGAAGAGGGGGGGAAAGGACCCGTGCCGGGCCATTCTCCGTCTCGGTCAGCCGCGACACATGTTCGACTGCTGACTGTGCGCGCGTGTTTGTGTTTTTGCGAAGACTTTTCCCGGCAGCAAGGGATAGTGCAACGTGCCACGGCACGGTTCCGTTCAGTACAGCAGAGTCCGTCGGAACAAGTGGTACGCTCGCACTCGTCCTTCCCCGAGGACAGGAAGGTTTTGATCGACGTTCGAAGTGAGCTGTTTGCAATCTTGAGTGAGAATCTTGTGAGGCATGTGAAACCTGACCTGACTGTGTGGACATATTCCAAAAGATACGGAACCATCTACAAGTGACCCTAGCGAGGTGCAAGCGGGTTTAGAAGAGCCTAACCGAAGCCACAATCTGTTGTTTAAGTGCGAGGAATCTTGGGACAGAAACAATTAAAAAAAAAAACCCCCAGCAGTCGCGCGAATCAAGTGCAACCAGTGTGTGCGTGTGTGAATCACCTTGCGGACCATGACGATGGACATCAAGCAGTCGCGAATGAATGTGAAAATGAGCCCAGCGGCACCGAACGGACAGGTGCCACTTTCAGAGCACCAGCATCACCACGGCCAGGGCACGACGAAACTTCCCGACTTTCGCGGTTCGAGTCGGGCAGCCACGGGCAAGCGTTCGTTCGATGTCGCGTTTCTGATGCTGCCGGACGAGAAGCTGGCTGGAGGAGGCCGAAACGGTAAGCAACCGAGGATACGCCAGCAGCCACCACCGTCTCCCTCGCCAACCATCGACGTGGAGAGTGACTCAACGCAGTCGGAACCGCGCTCCGAGGATCTATCGCTGAAGAGTGGCTTCAGTCCGATCCGATCACCGGATCACGTCGCCGAACGGCACTTCAACCTCGACATGCTCCACTCGACGATCGGCCGCCAAAGGGCGCTTCTGGTCGAACCTCAGAGTCACCAGCAGCAACAGCTTTCCAATTCCCTCCACCACCACCAGCAGCAGCAGCAGCAGCAGCACCAGCAGCAGCACGAACAGATACTTCCGGGAGGTCACGAGCGGTTGGCGTATCTGTTTCCTGGCGCGCGTTTCTACGAGCATCCGTTCGGGAGTCTCGTGCGGGGCGAGTTCCAGCCCGGTGAGCTTCCGCGCAGTGCGTTCTCGAAGGTGACCAGCGTCAGTGTGCCCACCGAGTCCCCGCTACCGCCACTCAGCCCCGACCGGCACAGCTGCCCCTCGACCAGCCCACCCATCTCGCTCAGTCCCGGTTCGCAGACGTCCGGCGCCGGCTTTCGGGCGTACGAGTACGGCCCGTTCCTGTCGCCCAGTCCCGGCAGTCCCGCGTCCGGGGGAGCACTCGGTGATTCGCTGGCCCGCAAGTCCTCGTCCCCCGCCAAGCACAGCCTCCCCGGTCACGTCACCCTTCCACTGTATCACCATCCCGGCGATCCCGGCGCTCCCGGTGGCGCTGGTTCGCCGTACTTCCCGGGCCATCCCTTCGGACTGTCGCCGTTCGTCGGTGGCCCAGGGCAGAGTGTTGGAGCTCACCAGGTACCACCACCACCACCACCACCTCAAGGACCCCCTGCCGGACACCTTCATCATGGACATCAACCGAGCGGACCGAACGGCCCGATGCTGCCCGAGGTGGATGGGTTGATCCGCAATCCGGCGGCGGCCGCCATCCTCTCCACGCTGCTGCCCTCGGCCATGAGCACCTTCACGCTGTCGGCGCAGAACGTGTGCGCCAAGTGCAACATCAGCTTCCGCATGACCAGCGATCTCGTGTACCACATGCGCTCGCACCACAAGAGCGAACACGTGCACGATCACGCCCGGCGGAAGCGCGAGGACAAGCTGAAGTGCCCGGTGTGCAACGAGAGCTTCCGCGAGCGGCATCACCTGACGCGCCACATGACCGCGCACCAGGACAAGGCGGGCGATCTGCTGGAGAAGACGCCGTCCTCGGCGGTGGCCAACAAGCGCTCCCTGGACGCATCGCGCCATCACCAGCAGCATCTGCACCTTCAGGGAGGCGTCGGAGGAACAGGAGGACGGCATGCGTAACAAGGTGGTGCTTTCGTCGGTCCACGGACAGCTCGATAGGGAACGCACGAATTGGAACATCTGTTAGGATTTTCCTTTCGCTCGCGCCTGGCAAGTGCGGACACACAACCCTTCGATGGACCCTTCGGTGGGCACTTGGTTCCGGTGGTTTTGCGCTGCAAGGGGAACGATTAAAATATGCTTTAATCAGGCATTCGGGGAAGACAGCAGGGGAGTTTCCTGCTTTGTTCCCACCGCGTCGAGGGTTTCGATTATCCGTTCAGAACGTTGAAGGATTCCTTCAAGGACCTTGCAGACAATGTGGATAACATCCGCCCGGCTTGAAGAATGGAAGCATGTGTAGGAATAATTGAAATTCATTGCAAAACGGGATGCAGTACGGGCCATGTACAATTAAAACCGAAAGGCAGGTTCAAATAGGGAACATATTCGCAATTCCTCGAAACCCCATCCATTGACGTACAATTTTACATGCATAGGTGTAAAAAAAACGTCAATTATTCTAGTCCTGCGAACGGTGACGAAAGAGAGCTAGCAATAGGCGAAGGATCAGAAATGGATGGGCCAATGTTGAGTTTAAGTATTAATTATTCAAATGTGATATTAAATGTACTTTAGAAACCAAGACGGTAAGGCAAACTGCAAGTAATCAATCAACGTGCGAATATAGTGAATCACTTATCCACTACGTGAAAGCAATGAATAGGATTAGTGGAGCGAAGCGGCCCTTAAAAACGATTTATAAATGTATTGGAAATTGTAAAATGAAAATGTAGGAACACAAAAAAATCATTGTTCATTACACATACACAATTATACAGACACACACACACAGACAACCAAAAACATGCTCACCGAAACCACTTGAACACAGTAACACAAAACGTATTTAATAAATGTTGTCTTATCGTAAACGGATAATTTTTATTAATGATTTCGCTCGGAGTGGGAAGGGGAGTTTAAGGGAAAATTCAAAGGGAAGCAGGACGGTACTGCACTTATCGGAGCATCCGAAATTCGATTATAAAACCGAACGCATCTCTCCGTTCTGCGCGAAGGCTTCAGAGGTGCAGGCATCATAAATCATCGGTTCGTCTTCTGGATTATCTTGCGGGAATTTTTTTCCATTCAATCCTCCCGAAGTTCTTCGTTCATTAGCGAAAATATACTCGCACCGGTACACGATACAAAACACTTGCGATGTGCGATGTGCGATCTGTTAATGCTCTGGTCATTTATCAATCCACGCGTTTGGAGTTTAATGTTTAGGATTATTTATTGCTTAATCGAATTTATTTCCACTTATCGACCATCCGTATGAAATGCGGCGCTGTATTGTTCCTCCTTTCCGTTCCCTATTAAATTTTTAAATAGAACTTGTCTACTTTAAACACGATCGATTATATTTTTCAAAACATACTTGCTTCCTTAATGGAATTGTGCAGACTTTTGCCTTTTTTTCGTTTTAGGATCTTGTTGCACTTTAGGATTTATATTTTTAATTTTACCAAAGAGACATTTATTTAGATTCCGTTTGCCTCTATTTATTTTGTTTTTCTGTTTACAATACAACTTTAGTTTCTAAAAATTGATAACACATTAAAACTTTAACGGTTACAGGATACAAGATACAATACGTCCGTCCGCCACCAAGGCTACAAGGGAAGATAGCGAGTTGTCCCTTTGTCTGACACAACGGCACTTAATCAAGGTTTTTAGTCCCACCTAAAGCAGGGCTCCTCGCAAAAACTTATATTTTTCATTCAAATTAAACAAATGGTATTAAAATAAGTTTTTAGTACATTAAATAGACCAAAACTAAATTGCAATCTACATTTTGTGTGTGTGCAAATAAAACTCTTAGAACGAAAGGAAGCAAGAATAAGCAGAACTAAGGGTGTAAACTGTTCAGAAAAAAAACCTCCCTTTCTTTGACCGGTACTTGTCGGGACTGTGTTCCAATTCCCACTAGCTCACGGAGGAGGTCCCTGGTGTTTGCTTTGCCTGTTTACTCCCAAGATTATCCACTCTTCGCATTAGCCCTGCAACCTGTTCGTTTAGTCTGCGTAGGCAAACAGTGAACACATTGTTGTGAAACAAACGCACCATCGCCCTTCCGTGAGTTCTACTGCACCGTTTCGCACCGAACACACACTCTATTGCCCGTCAATCAGCGCAACTTGTTCCCGGCAACTGGCGGCAGTTTTTCCGATCCTATTAGCACTTCATTTCATCCCCCAAGCTCATCTCCTCTCGCCCGCACCGCTCCTGTAGGCGTTTTATCCACCCTCCGGAGCTCCGGACGCGCTGGTTAGCTGTAGTTAAATTTTCATACGCTAAATGCTTGCACTCCCCTTGCCCCCTTGCCTTCCTTTTCTAGCGGCACTAAACGCCACGTTCCCGGGGAGGGCTAGGAAGGCAAACATTGATATGGAGGAAGCGGAAAGGGAACCCGTTTGCAAATACATATCATAGACGACAGAAGGCGATACATGGAACACACACCAAAAAAAAAAAAAAAAAAAGACACAGAAACCATACCATGTGGTGGGATGCCAATTTTCCTGATGGAAAATATGCTTTCTTGTTTACCGATTGTCGATGGAAGCGAAACGCCCGTACACAAAAACGATGACACTTTTCCGCTCGTTCGATCATCACTGCATTTTCCCGCCCGGCTAAGCGCGGTGGCTTCAGCATTAGCTGCCCGGACGGGACTCGCGTCGAGGGGTCGATGGCAGATTTCATATATCAAAATTATAGTTTATCATATGTGTTGGAATGGGGGAGAAACTACCACAGGGAAAGGATCGGCTAGGAGGGAATGTTAGAGCATGAGGGGAAAACGTTTCCACTTGCACGCATGTTCGATCGCGATCGTCCGTCTGCCGGCGCCGGCGGTTCGCTTGATGAACGATGGGCCACTTAAAATTATTAAAAACGAAATTTCAATCCCATAAGCAAGCCACAAACCGAGGAACGTGGGCGGGTGGGCGTGTAACCGCGTCCTTTTTGCGTGCCCAGTTTCCCGACGGTGACAGGCGCTCTCGTCCAGCGAACCCATGCCACGGGCCAAGAAAATATTGCTCTGGTTGGTCGGAAAATATGTCGAGTTTTGCGTTTGCTTTAAACCATCCGGCAAACAAATCCTTGGAACCGCTTGGCCCCGGAAGCCCTCGGGTGGCTCACGGAAGATTGCATACGCGCTCGGCTTTCCAAGCTATTCGATCCGACATATGTCGGCTTAGATATCTGTCTTTTTGGCATTCAGCATTGGCACATTTTTGGAGTTTTTCTTCACTCCACACTACTCGTTCGCGGGTTGAATTTACGGTTTTTACAGCCGAATGTGTGCCAATTTCTGCCTCAGTTCTTGTTTTTTTTTTCTACTACCGACTTTTCGAGAATATGGAAATTGCACCGCAATGCCAGTTTGGTGAAAAAACAAATATGCCCAGTGAAAGATGGTTCCCATGAAAGAAGATGCTACGTCATGGAAAGTTGCGCAAATAAGTCAAAAATATGATAAGGGAGCTAAGGGGTTAGTATTTATGGTCATATCAGAGGAAATGTTGGAATGTTTAAAGTGTGAACAGAAATTTAGAGAAAGTGGAATGCTTTAAAAAATTCTTCTTTAAATTACTCTGCAACAAATAATTATAAAGCTTCAATTATAAACATCTTCCAATCAGGATACATTGTTTCAAACTATGCCGTTTAATTTCGCCTTATAATTTAATCTAAAATCTTTTTCAACTATTTTTTCTCATTTTATACACCGATGGATATTTCTTTGTAGGGATAGAGTGAAGAGAATAAGAAAGTTCCAATAGTTTATGAAAACTCGAGCCGATGCTATAGAATCCCACAAATCGCATACAATGGTGTTGAGATTAATTGTTAAAGTTTTCGTAAGTATTGCAAATCAATTTAAGATTAAAATAAAAGGGGATAAAATGTATAATCAACCATTTCTTCTCTCAACACATGACAAGTGTTTTACCAAAAATCTAAAAACTAAGACATGCATGCATAAATGCATTGTTTTCACGCAAATGTAAGATGGAAAAGAATTAAAAAACAAAAAAGCCACGTAATAAATTCTACAATATCCCACTGGCAAAGAACCACTGGTACCAACTTGAAAAAGTGAGTAGAAAACTTTGTCACACTGCAATAAACTCAATCGTGAAAAGTACTATCCTCGCAAACACGCCGCACATCATTGCGACAGATTTTCACTCACATGAACGATGACACATTTTCGTTCCCCTCGTGGGTTGGTTGGTTGTTGTTAGCAGTGAAGTTTTCCACGGTCTCACCCCCGGGCCGCGGAATCACTTACGCCTGCAAGACAGTGGAAAATTTCTTTGTTTGTTGAAACGATCCGAACCGCAACCTCGACACGACTTTCCTGTCGGTAAGGGTGGGAACTGGAAAGCAAAGGAGCAGATAATAAGGGAGGTTAACGGGAACGGGAGCCCACTCGAGACGAAGTTGCTACGCTCAGCGGATAGCACAAGCAACAATTGTCCCGATGACACTTTTTCCGCAGCGGTCCAGCAGCTACCGTGGAAAAGTCGGCTAGTGCTTCATCCCTTCTGTCCCGTTCCCTTTCGTCGGAGAGGCTTTCGGTGCGGAGATTTATGAAGTAAAAGTTTTACGAACCGTTCCGGCGCAGCCAACGACGGCGAAGAACGGTCGTTGCCTGCCCAGTCAATGTGGCAACTTTTGCCGGCTTTATCATTTCACCGCCTTCTTAATTCCGTGCGTCGAAACCGTCCGAAAATCCTCCCCAAACGGTTTTGCAAGTTGCACACGTTACGGACGTCAGGGGGACAGGGTGAAATAGCAAGGATTGCCATTGCCTGGGATTTCCCCGAGCGCAAAACCAAACCGGCCGAGAAATGACGAATTTTCCACCGCTCCCGCGGGTTGATACGTGGATTTGTGCGACGTGTCGTGCAGGGAGCTGGAAGCTGTCACCGGCCCGTGCACACGGATGGCCGATTCCAACGGATGATATGTTTGCTTTTCTAATTAACAAATTAAATCACTGCGGACGCGTTGCAGGACGGATTTTCCGACCCACCCCCGTCGGGTTCGCCAGTGGTCCGGGACGTGTGTCCTTACTCCATGCTGGCCACCGCCTCCAAGAGGGAAAATCGAGTGCCCAACACCTAGCACGGACGCAAGCCTACATCAATTATGGTCATTCCGTTTGCCGGGTGGGGAGCAATGGTGGAAAACATGCAAACCCCAAACGGACCGTGTACCGCGCCGTGGAAGCGCCGGACTCGATAAATTAAATTAAAGCTTTTAATTTATTGAACGACGGGATTAGTTGCTACTTACGTGAATTATTTAATAAATACATGAAATATGTTTGGGGCTGCCTTTGTTTCGATCAATTCTGCAGAAGCGTTGGAGTGGAATTGTTAACGTCGGAATAAATGTGGATTATTCCAAGCAACCAAACGTAAAACCATATAAATTATCTAAGCCTACTCCTTCATTGCACGGTTTAGATTCCCCAAAATCTTTAATGCTTTCCTAAGCTGTATCGCACAAAAAAAAGCTACAGTTTATTTGCGTAGTAGTTTGGTATGGATAAAATAATAGAACTTTATGAAAATTAAAGCAAAAGAGTGATGCATTGTTTTTAAATCATCAACAGGAGCAGCTTAGCTTCTCCTCTCCAGTAACTGAATTTTCTTTTGGTCTCGTTAGCGCGAATTTCCACGGCTAGGTCAAAAAGAAAACCGCGACGCATGGTCAATCGGGTTTACGCCATCTTCACGGTGACAAACCGCGTGGCCAGCCAGGCTTCGGGCAGCGCATAAAACATAATTTAACGTTTTATTTGCATACTTCTTCTTCTTTTTTATGGTGCGTCGCACAAATTCGAGCAATAAGGTAATAAATTTTACGATATGCTCAAATTTCACTGCCATTCCTGGCTGGAGAGATTTTGTTTTTGTCTCTGTGCGTTGAATGTATGATATATCATGGAACGAATCTATTCATAGAGACACCATCGGATCCGAGCGCGAGATACAGTGGTAAAAGTGCGGCCAAGAGCTCAAGAAAAGACAGGATGTTCGGGAAGAAAAGACGTCCCTTTTCCTCGGCACCGCCGATTGTACAAGAAACAGAACGTTACGGCGTTATGGATGGCACGTTATGGAAAATAGTTTTCCCCACCCAACGATGCCGGCCCAAGATTCGATACGGTGTCGGAAAGTTTTGCTTGCTCCTTCGATTATGCGTCGATGAATCCGTCGTCGATACACAGCGGCTGAAATTGGAACCGTACAGGAGACGGGGGGCGAAATACGGTAAAAATTATTCAAAACGTAATCATATTTTTTGTGGTGCCGCCGTTTTGCGAAAAGTTTCTGCACAAACCATCGTGACTCCCGAACAATGTTCGCAGCATTTTCATTTGCATTTTTTTCCCCCCCGTTTCCGAAGCTGTAAAAAAGTTCAAGCTGAAACCGAACTTATTGCGCCCGGCCGTGGCTATTTGGCGGTCGTGTCATGCTGATAGAATTTAACCAAATAAAACACGCATCGAAAGAAAGGAGAACCTCCGGGTCGAGTAATGCAGGGGTGGTAGTTTGAGGCAGCAAAGATATGCCAACGGAATATCTTTTTCCAAACGATTCCCGGCGAGAAGTTTCACCGTTTCGGTCGATTAAAGTGTCCCCGAAGTGTCGTCGAGTATTCTGCCGCCACGGAACGGCGGTTTGGCGGGTCGGAAGTTTCGATTCCACACTTCAATTTAATATACCAATACTTTGCCTTTGTAAATCGACCAGTCGAAAATTTCAGCTCCTTACGCAGGGTTCGAGGCTTTTCTTCTCCTTCGCCAGAACGAGGTGGCGGGAAGCAATAGGAAGTTGTAATAGATCATCACAATTTTTTCCTCTTCCCTGCTCAAGAAAGGCCCTCGCACTCGCAGGATCCTCGGCTTGGCTTCCGAATCAACCAGGTCTGCCGGGCGCCGCCGATCGGAAACGGGCGTAATTTACGAGCAATCAATACCGAATCGACAGCCAAAACGATGAATAATGTTTTTATAGCAGCCGACCCGAGACGCCGGGTTTCATTAGCGATGGATTGTGGAAATTTGATTAGCGTTGCAGTGGCCTCCGAGTTCACCGAGTTATTCCTGCAAGAATAGTTTCTCCTGAAGGAATACAGTTTTAGTGTCGAGTTGTTTCACTTTCAGCAAATAAAGGTTGGCAAAAAGTAGGATGGCTATTTTATGTAAAAGAACTTAATTTTAGAATTTGATTTAAAATAAATTGTAAATAAATGTAGATTGTTTTTAAATTTTAGAATGCCTTTAAGAGTGAAGTTTCGTGTACAAATGCTGGAGTTTCTCGTTGAACTTCATTTGAACATAATTTTCACTACCTTGAAATATTCGCATATCGAACAAACATTTCAGCCAGAATTCGTTAGAATGTTTAACCCTTGTAAACATGAGACTTTGCAATCCATATTGCATGGCACTGATACAAACGCTTTAAATGTAACTCATCCACTTAATGTTCATCGTTCAAACAAATGCATCGTTAGGTGGAAATAATTAAGAGCCCACTTGGAAACACTTGTAGAAAACTGTCGCATCGGTTCATCGAACAGGTTTCTTCCATCTTTGAATTCCATCCTTTCCACCACAGATGGTCACTTGTCGACTGCCGACTTACTTATTCGTCCAATAATGCCTGCCCAGGAGCCAGTCAAGATTTGCAGCATTAAAGCAGCCCCCTTTGCTTCTTAGTATTCCGATCACGGGGGCCGCACGATTCGTTTTTCCCTCCGTCGGCCAGACACATTTCGGGGAAAGCCCCCGGAACCCTTCGGGCGACAGTTTGATTAATGTCTTTTCGATTGACTTGTCCACCTCAAGCGCCAGCTAAGAGGAGCATAACGAGCGCACGGACGACCGAGTTGCCGCCCTTGGGCCGCAAACTATTTTCATGCCCTCGTGGCTCCGCGCTGATCGTTTCCCGATCCCGGCGGGAGAAAATAAATCGAAACATAACTTCCCAACCGTCTACATCATCATTCTTGCTCTAATGGGAGTAGTAAGTTCGCCCCCTAGGCAGTCCTCTTGGCTAGGAAGGCCACTACGACACAAGTATAGTTGTAGAAAAGAATGATAGATTTTTCCCTATCGAGCAAAAACAGTTCGTTCGTCTGGAGTCCTTGGAGCAGCATCGGCGTCGCAAGAAACATTCCTTTGGAGGGTAGAAGTAAAAAAAAAACAAAAGAACACACATGGGGAGACGGAAAGGAAAACAATTAAACATTGCCAATTGACAAATCGTAACGAGAAAAATGTCCCACGAGACTGAAATATTTCCCATGTCAGGACACCAACTCGATTAGTCAATCAAATCGGTGGGACACTTGGGTTGCGTCACTAATTCGATATCTGTGGCGGAGTGACGGAGCATACACCTTTAGCATCGTGTTTGCGGATTTGATTGGAAAGTCCTAACTCATATTCAATCGAGCCTGAAAAACTAAAGGTTATTTAAAATCCTTATAACAAGAAATAAGTAGAATAGTTTTAACTAGAAAAGATTTTCTTCAAAAAACATACGCCTGCTATGACTCAGAAAAAAAATTTACTTCATTTTCCAACCACACTACGTCTACTATGGTTGTTGGGAATGCAGCTATCAAATCTCTATAAAATATCTATAAAAAGCGACTCTGCTTTTCTGCCTATCACTCAGCTTTCAATTCTTTAGTGGAAACCCAGAAAATGAAAACAGTCGAAACAAATGCTTTTATTTTGCTTAGAAATTCTCTACTTCTCATTTCATTCATTCAAAATTTGCTCATGCCTACCAATTTTTAGGGTTTACGAAAGTTTCTCCCCGGTAAACGTACGTGGATAGCCAATCCTTTGTACTGGGGGAGGTCAGAACAGGATTCGAGCCCACGCAAGGGTCTAAGATAGGCCAAACTCCCAGAAAGTAAACGTAACTGCATGTCCCTCAAAAAAAATCCTTCATCCCTCAAAAGCTAGTTTTCTATAAAAAAAATGCCAAAAAGAATTCACAAAAATAGTTTTTGTTTCGTAAAAATTTTATTGAATTTGCATTACATACAAATCTACGCATTGTACTTTTATAACCTAAACATTACAATATGATATTTAGCTTTCCTTAACTTTTTTTAAATTAAGTTTGGAAAACACGTAAAGAAGTTATATTTTTTGAATTCATAAAAGTTCGTAAAGGAAATCTGAACTTCAATTCACTCTTCTTTATTTATATCACTTATTTATATTGCCATTTGCATTCTCAGAATTTGTGTTAAAATTTTAATATTACTAATTCGAAGACAATGAATGAATTGGAAGAAGCAACATTATTGAAATTACCACAGGTAAACTCATCAGCGGCATTGCGGCACAACACAAAGCTGATACCATCGCCCGCCCGCCTGCCGGGAAGTATGAGGCCAACCAAAACATATCTCCACTATTTACAAAACACATCGGCACCCACGAACCGCCCACCCTCTCGGCCGTCTGCCCGGCCACGATCGATTACATCCATCGAACCATAATAATGTTGCACAAGCTGCAGGACTCATTTGTCAACGGTTTCGGTATTGCGTTCGAACATAGGAAACCTTTACTCATCTGAACACGAAGAACCGAGGCGGCGGATATTGCGCGGCACGCACCACGATTATCGATGATGAGTTTGGTTGAGCGTTCGGCTTGTATCGAATTACGATAAAAAAAGGCTAATCTGTTTATCAGTGCCCGAGCAGGGCCCGGGGTCCGACCTCCCGCCGACAAAACCAACCAACAAACACAAACCTCACGCACCGCCGAGGTGTCAAGCCGCACGGAAACTGGTTCGGCCGCGCGTTCCCTCTTCCCCCCTGGTTTATTTCCTATTCGGGAAGGATCAAGAAGATGTTTCCGGAGGAATGGTTGTGTTGCAGGAAAAGTTTGTGCAATAGACTATACCCTTACTCGTTCATCTCTTTTTCTAGATAAGTACCACGTTAAATTATATTAACTTTAACTGAACGCAAATAAAACGATAAAAAATTGTATGATTAGCAAACGAAGTTCCTACGAAATCCAGAAGGTTTGGAACCGATAAGGAACACTTCAGTTAAGGCCAAATATGAAAAAACCCTTCCAATGACTGTTGATTCCAAGTTAACTTTTTGCTGCACCCAACGTAAATCCAGATTGACTTTAACCGACGGCGGCTTGGCTAGAACGGTTCCCGTCAGATCCCATATAGAGACATCAATTCACACCCCCGGAAACGAGCGAGGGGAAGAGGACCGCTAAACCGTGGAGGACGTGGCCGGTCAGACATAAATTACTCAATCTGGTACTTCCGGTGTGCGCTCGGGCACGTGGCCGCGTCCCTTTTGCTTTTTGCCGGGCGGGCGGCAGTCCGTCTCGGGACTCCACAGCCGAGAGCCACGTGCCGTCAATTTACGGTGGATTATAAACCGACACTTCCGCTTGGCTATGATTCGATTTGCTGCTCGTAAAATCTTCACCATCACCCGGTGGACCGAGGCCCGAGCGGACAATCTGGGTCTCGCGTCGCCGGATGATTATACTTCATTAATATCAATAAAAAGGACGAGCACCGAGGGAGCTTCGTCCTGGACGACGTTGGCCGAGACAAAGCAAAGCCTCCGGTGGCAACTGGCTCGGGGTGCCGACGGGAGAAATGTGTTCAAAAGTGAGCGATGGATAGAGAGAACGAGAGAGAAACCAGGGTATTGAGACGGATCAGTGAAGCGACCCGGCAGGGATGACCCTTGCGCAAAAACCGGGTGCGACGTATTAATATGTTCGGCTATTATTTATGCTAATTTGATTATGCTCAAAGTGCCACTGGAGCAGTCTGCCGGTAAATGTGCGTAGGGAATTCGAACTGACAGAAGTTTTGTCCGCGGAAACGGGCTGCATCGTGTTGACTTTCGGAGATAAATCTCAACACGAAACAATGGCGCACTGTTTTATCCGATAAATCCTTGTCTAAGGAGAGATGGAACCAACGAACGATGCATGTTCCTTTGGGAAAGCAAGACGACCAAAGACCGATAGTAGCAAACTGCTCGGTTAGTTTGAGGAGGACATGCAAAAAAAAACTCCTAGTGCAAAAAAAAAGCAACAGCGAACAAGTCCCTTGTGAAACCTACCATAACGCAATCCCGAAAGAGAGTAAAACTGCGGTTAAACTTCCTGCCACGACCGGAACTGATGGAATCGTAGGTAGAACCCTGGTTCGTTGAAGGTTTACGGTTCGAAAGTTTGGAGAGTCCGCCGGGTTTCCGGAGGAGTTCCGTTTCGGGCTGCTACTTCGTCCTTGTGATAATGGAACAGTTGAACGATGCCAGAGCATATTTAGTGGAAACAATTTCCACAATACTTCATTTCACAAAAGAAAATAGGTGTTTAATGATTATTCTCTTTTTCTCTTTAATCTCGTTGTTGCTTGATTGAAACGTAATAAATTTACTCTAGTACAAAATAGTGACAAACTATTTATATAAATCTATTACTCTCATAGGACGATAAGACGAAAAAAAACCGAGCCAAGAAATAGTTGAATTTAAGAAAGTTTAATTAATGTCAAAACAAAAGTTGTAAAAAAACGGCTTATTCTGCATCGTAATTAAAAGGATTTAACAATGAATCTGATGACAAATACAAAAATTTACCGAGTGAAAAAACAAACTGGAAAATCTGACCTTCTGAACAACGTGCATAATAGATACTCAGTAGCTTCGATTGTTGAATTGAATGTATAACTTACATTCCCCGTTGCTTGTGCGCGTATGCACAATAGTGCTGGACCGTTGCTTCCGCCCAATGTAACGGAAGCTCGGTGCTCCGACATTCTGCTCGACCCATGGCGGAAGTCGAACGGATTCGTCCTTTACATTATTATTTAAATGGCCTCCGGTCTCCATCGTAATTCTCCGTAAGGACTCGAATGGAAAGGCTGAAACTTCGCGGCTCCCACCAATACTGCCGCGGTGTATTTTGCTGGTGAAACAATGGATGGCAAGCCAAAAAGCAATCCACACACACACACACACACAACGCATGTGCCTGGCAATGGGGAAGCCCGGTTCCGGAAAACTCTCGCTCCCGTTCGGGTTCACGTGCGTTGGGTTCGTATGTGTTCCGCTGTTTCCGCCCTCTCGTCCGTGATCCCTCCCCTCCCCCCTTACCAGCCAGCCTGCCCCCTGGGTGGTCCCTTTTGTTTTGGGGAGGGAAACATTTTCATTAAATTTCCCCACTACAATTTATTCCGGCGACAAAGATAATGGACCGCACGCGGATGGGCGCACACAACAATGGCGACAACGTGGCCCAACTGCTCCCAGCGCCATTGTAGTGCTTCCGATCCTTCTGTCTCCCCTCCCCACCTTCCCTCTGTGCATATTGTCGGCCAAGGTTTCGTCCAAGGATCTCTGGGGGTGTGGGTGGCGAAAAGGAGGAGCCGTACTAAGCCGACGGTGGGGACAATTTTCGGGATTTGATTTATTAGCATAACCGTTTTGGCGAGTTTGGAAAATTTTGCCCTTGTTAGAACACGCACACACACACACATACACATACACGGTACCGGCCGCCCTGGGTGCGCTGATATCGGAAGGATAAGGTCAAAGGATGTGCCGGTGCCGGATTAAAATTTGAATGAGGATTACTGTCAGCTCGAAAGCCCTTTTCGCCGGAACTGGTACCAGATTTATGCAACTTTTCTCCCTTTAAGCCTGACGTTTGATTTTTCTGCCCTACGGACGGAAGGTGTGTGTGTGTGTGCGTGTTTCCTTTCTTCGCTTCGCTTCCGTTCTGCTGAGTTTGGGCGAAATTTGCATTGCAACAACTGCGCACGCCATTTCCCACCGGCAGCTAATCTGCTTCGCTGCAAAACGGTTGCTTGTGAACACAAAGAGAGCATCCTTCGGTGTCGTCCTTTTTTGGGAAGAGTTTTTGACACAGGGTCAAACGGGTTTGGGTTTGAAGATAACAACCGTAACAACTACCCTGGCGTAATTTATCGACCCGACATGCTGTGTTCCATATTTGAGATGATGAACAGAAATCAGAATTTCTGGTTCATTATTAAAAGGTTTACAACCAAAATCAAACTAACGTTGATTTATTAGAAACATTGACAACAAGTCTCATTTGAATTAAAAATAAAACAGACGAATTATTTTCGAAGGATGACTAACTGCATTTTCATCGCTGTTGAAATGATCAAAGACTAATTCAAGCGTATATCGTTCAGCAAAACTGAATTTTCCTTGCGAAAAGCAAAACACCCATCACATCAGCTTTCATAAATTACAGTTTTCCATCCCGAGTAAAAACCCCATCGAAACGGGGAAAGGTGCGGGGACCGCCTTTTTCAAATGTTTATAAATTGCTGACCGCAGGCGAACGGCGTTTTTCCGGCGTCGACGGTGAGCTGCATGTATGGAAAACGTTAAGGAACATACTGGCTGGTGGTATGAAAATATCCTGGTGGTGTGTTTTTTTTTTTTTCATCTTCGTTTTGCTGGTGCCAATAATCACCACCGGTTTCTTCACCTCCGTTCGTCCGTCCGGAAAACTCGTCCGCGACCTCGGCGGTTCGGGTTTTTGCTGCTCAATGATGAAGAAATAGCCGCAACGTGCGCATAAACTTATGTAAATAACAATATGATTCTCGCCACGAATCGGCCGCTTGCCAGCCGTTTGAGCGATGCCTCCCCCTCGTGTGTCTCGTGGAAATGCCGATGCGGGGGAAATTCGCAACCTGAAGGACATGGCTGCAGAGTTTTCCTCACGCAGACACGCGCAGCCGCTGCAAGCAACGCCCAGCAGCTCCGTTTATTTACCACCAAAAAAGGCTACCACCATCGGATCCGGGATGGACACCCCTGTAATATGGGCGGAGCATGCCGACACGATGTGGATGACGAAAAAGGACGACCACGGCAAGGACGACAAGGACGACAAGGAGTTGCCAACCCCAACCTGAAGCGCCGAACAGATTCCCCATTTTCCAAAGGCACCCACAACCCACCAAGCACCCGCTGTACCCTTCGTTCCCTCCCTTTACGTTCCCTTCCAGCACGAAAGGCATACAATTTAACACGTCCATATTTGCACGCTCACAGGCGCACCATTCGCAAGCAGCAGAAGCATATCGAGAAGCATAAGTTGCCGGAAAATATTACCGAGCGCCAGAGCGACGAAGCTGGTCCAAACCCGCCCTTTCCACTGGCTGCCCTTTCCACGGTTCCACGCCACCCTCCTCACGAGCCGGAGATGGTGGAAAATATAAGGGCGGAGGCAGTTTTATGTCATGTTTCATATTTTTCCCGCAAACCCGCAGACAAAGGATGGCATCGCTCGCGCGATCCTTGCCGGCCGGGATAAACGCGAAGAGATGGAGTTGATGGGACAGATTTTTGCATACCACCCTCTACCACCCTCCCCACCCACCTCCCCCGGCCTGTCACCAACGAACAAATAAAATAAAATAAATGGAATATCCTCACCATGCTTTTTTATGCTTCCCGCGGCTTCGGTGGTGGAATTTTCTTTTATGACGCCACAACACATTCCACCGGGGGTTACCATTTCGGGTGGTTTTATTTGCATTATTTGTGTTCAGCCTGTCCCATTTTCTGTGGTGTAAGACCATCCGGCATCCGGTCCGCGGAAATGGGAAATTGGACTCACAAAAAAAAAGTACAGGCAACACGAGCAGACGAGAGAAATCACGACTCGAAGGACCGCAAACGCAACCCGGCACCGTTGGAAGCTGGTGAGATTTTTTATTGCGGTTTATGGAAGTTGAGAATATTGCAGTACGGGTAGTTTGCATATGCACCTTTACTCGGTTTTTACTTGAGCCCTCATTGGTTTTATTCGAGATGAAATTAGAATGTTCTTCAGTTTTTCCTGACATAAAGAGACCTGAGTTCAAGCATGAAACGATTGCCGGATTGTGTATTTTGTTGTTCGACCTTCAAATGAATTGGAAAAAAATGTGAGCATAAAAAATGAGCAACTTAAATTTTCTCATAATTTTCATAAGTAGCCAATAAGGAAATTAATTTGTAATCCAAAGCATGAACATTTTTTAACAGTATGGCTTAACAGAAAAAAATATCTTATTAATCATCTACAGTAACTTTAAAAATGTTGTAACACGGCTAATGTTAAAGGCACAATTAAATTCGGCAAAATTTTAACGGTTGAAATTCTTCCGCAGGGCAATGAATAAACAATGTATATATTGAGTTTTCTTCTCTCACAAACAAACATCGTAACAGACGACCTAAACAAAAACATTAAGGGGAAAGCTGGTAAAAGTTAATCCTTACCTCTGGATCTTACCTGACGTCCATTTCTATGCATCCCATAAATGTAAAAGGCCCAGAACGAAATCCGAAGACGCCTTCGACAAGAAATCGATCACACCACGGGGGCTGTCTCGGGGAAAGGCGTTAGCAAGAAACGAGAGTTCCTTATGTCCCAGGAGGCTGCATTTCCATAGATTTGTATATACACATCCTAGATTTTCCACCATTCTCCACTTCTCTTCTCGCCCCAAATGTTGCTTCAACCCACTTTTTGCAAACCCTCAAGCAGGGTCAAAGCAGCCGGCAAACTGCTCCGGTCCAAGAAAGGACAAACTTTTCAATTTAATTTTCATCTCGCACTTAAGAATGGCCGGGCCCGAGCATATTTTTCCCCTGGCTGCAAGGGAAAAGCTGTTCCTCGGGCAACTTTTCCCGTTGGAAAACACAGCCATTTAAATATCAAAACACACAAGTGGCCCCCATAAATAAGTGTGTACAAGTGCAGCGCAGTGAGCACACTTTTCCTGCCACCACCCTTCCTGCCCATTGTCCTATCCATCCTCCTGCTGCTGCTGCTGCAGTCCTGGCAGCATATTGTTTTGCGTTGCGCCGTAGGTTCGGTTCGGTTTGGATTCATTCTTATTTCCTTTCCCATTACCGCTCGGTCCCCGCCTCGCTCGCCATTTTCCATTTTCCCCTGGCCCTGTGCTCCTGTGCTCATTATTTTTCTCCTCAAGCCGACCCACCCGCTGCCGCCTGCTGACCGTACCGCGTTCGCCCGGTGCAAACTGCACAAATTTATGTGCATAATCAGACGGGCTGAGTCCGGATCGGTGTCATCGGTTTGCAGGCTGCAGCCAGGTTCGTATGCTGCCTGCACTTGTGACACTAAAAATGCTGGCCTACCCCGGCCCGTCCGCCTTCCTTCTCGTTGAAACGGATCGTTTGTTTCCTGTGCTGGCCATATGCGCGGTGGAATTTATATTCCCAGACATTCTGGGAGAATTCGATGTGACCTCGGGATAATCTGTTTAATTAAAAGCATTTCAGCCACAAAATGCATCTGCTTTGATATTTTACTTTCATTTAGCATATTCGTTAATTTGAAACAAATAATCGTCTGAGAAGAACTATTTGATTTTTTTATGATTAACCTTCTGAAATCACGGTGTTTTAATTGAATAAATTATTAAATATAATCCATGTGTTAGAGAATATTTGTATTTCTATTTCCAAGTTCCATATACAATATCAAGAAAGAGAAAAATCAATAAAGATCGATTACGTTGTTTAAAATGTTCAACCAAAAATCAAAATGAAGAGAAACAAATACGAGAAATTATTTCTTTCAAATGCTACATTTTTAACCCACAGTATGAGCCAAAAAAAGCCACCAGGCACGTAATATTTAACTCATTACGATACCGCAGCAAAAGCGAGGACGATTTGCTCAACTCCTTTTTTTTTTGTTCCTGCCTAAACCTGTTATTCCACAATAGACTCACTTCCTTGCTCATTAACGTATGGTTTTCCCCCTGTTGTACCCCTCTTCTACCTTCCGCGCTCCCTTCACCCCGTGTGGTGCACCTCAACCTGCGAGTCCCGCATTATGTTAGCATTTTTATGCTCCGCTTGTCAAGGCCCAACGTGCTCGCCCTTTTTTGCACCCACCGCAGCAGCGGGCGGCAAGTGAAATCCAGTCACACACACACACACACAGACATACACGCATAGTGGCACACATATTAGAAAACCAGCAGATTGTCCGGGATGCATATCCTGCCCGGTTCGGTTCGGTGTGTTTAGCACATTGTTTGCGATTATCCCCGCGCGCCGAGACGAGCCGGCGCAGCATCTCATTTAGCAAACAATGGCGGGACGAAATATGCTGACATATGTGCGTTGCGGGAGAACCCGGTAGCCTCTGCAAGGGACCTTTTGAGCGGACGGGGTCCGCTTGTCCGTTGCACCTTTTTCTCCACCCCTGGTTGCTCGTATGCTCCCTGTCCCTTTTTGGGAAGCAAATCGAAAAACACATCACCGTGATGTTGCTGTTTGACGGCAAGCGGCAGGGGCCAGGACCAGAAGGGGAGAGACGTGAGGGACCACCGCGTCAAGCCAGGAGGGTAGCTGATTCCTCTGGCTCGATTTTTATAGCATTGTAATAGACTCGACTCGGTCCTGTTTGGCGTGGCGGAACTCCTTGCGCAGTTCGTCCGGAACGATGATTACTGTTATTACAGCTTTTAAGGGTGACATATGGTGCCCGAAACCGCGGGTCTACATTAAAAGGATCTCTTCATCAACCGGCGGCGGCGTCACCGGCAAGGATCGAGCAAAATCTTTTCCTCCGGGCGATGAAATCCGAACCAACTGTGCGGCTGTGGTGACCCGCGGGCACAGAGTCAACGATTTGCTTGATAAGTTGTTGAAATCGATTGGTCTAGCAGAATTCTATCTGGAAATGGCGATTTGTTGAATTGAAAGAAGCCCAAGAACCAGCAAATGTTGGCTTAAATCGTCTGAAAAGCATTTGCATTAATTTTTTGTTTGAGTAGTAATATTCATCATTTGTTTCAATGAAAAATAACTCGAAGACTATGAAAAAATGTTTTATTTTTTATCAAATTTCAATTCAACGGTTAAGACTAGTTTGGCTTCTAATTGTAGTATAGTTTCTGTTTATAATTGAAAATATGTTTTCTCAATTTAACTATGATAAATAAGACGAGTATTTTTGAATATTCTCTAAAGCCCAAATTCAAAAGAAAATAAATATTAAAAAAAAGTAATGAAAACACAGAGTTTTAGATCTTGAAAGTTTATAGACCAATGATTAATTTACTTGTAACTTACTTTACCACTGAATCCAATTTTTTATATCTTTCTAATAAAACTGTCTGCATTTGAATTTGAATTTGTTTCCTTTTCTTTCTTTCATTCCATAAACTTCTCATTCAATCCCGGAACCCTAAGGTTCATCCCTGCGTGGCGCTAATAGCCGGAGGTGCATATTTGAACACTTGTTACCTACATACTCTACACTACAACACTACCCCTGCATCCCTTTTCTCCTTTGCAACGCAGCAAGTGGAAACACCAACCTTCCGGCGGGTTTCAAGCCACCACCGAATGAGGAAAAAAGAACTCGCTCTTCCAGAATGATGAAGTCATCTCTGATGAAGTGCCCTCGAAGGGTGCCGTACTATAGGTGCCACATCATCTGTCACATTTCATTTTCGTCCCTCGCTCTCGCCTTCCGCTCGAAGACAGCATATTCTTTTGCTCGAACCAACCCCGTCCAGACCGGTTGAGGGTGGGTTTGAGGTCAGCCCGGCAGCGTCACTGATGATGCGATCGGTCCCCCGGGGGCAGCGATCCGATCCGATCCGAATTCCCTTCGCCGGGCCCGTCGGGGCCTTTCGCGGGATCTTGTTAATTGGTTTTATATGATTGCCGCAATCATAAAGTGTCCCTTGCTTCGTGTGTTTATGGATGTAAATGTACGTGCGGTTTGAAGCATATTTGGAAGGCAAGTCTTGTTAAAGATGGGGCGCACTTGCGTCACCCGAATCAACGAAAGCGAAACGGCATTTAGTTAAGGGGATGCAAATATGTTTGCTGTCATTCGAAATTTACCTCATGAATTTTATGTCTCCTTTTATGGAAGAAACTTTATGAACGATTCTTTCTTAACTGGTTGAAAGGCTTCTATCAGAACCTTTCCTTTTAATATTCTTTCTAAATTTCACTGTACGAAACGTACTCTTTCCATAGTTCTAATTTTATATAATTTGCTTCTCACTATCATCGAGTAAACAAGCGAATTTTACTGCTCAATTGTTAGAAATAGGTGTATTTGTAGAAACTTAGCCCCACCAGGAGTCGTCATTACACTTTACTTTCTGTATCTGGAACAGATTTCCTTTTAGAGAACTTAACTCGTTAAAAAAACTAGCTATTGCAATACCTGCCTTCGTGGAGCAAATATGCAACGTAAGACTTTCACTATCATATTCACCTGAACGCCATTTGTGTTCTTGAGCTACAGCTGGGCGGGACCGTATCGGAAAATCGCACTGGGAAAGTGCTTTAGTAAACGAAAAGACTCCTCATTTCATATTGTCGGTCGATACCGTCCTGAAGGCTAAAGTTTTCCGCCGAACTCGAGCCGATGCGAACGGCCACGTGAAATTACTGCTGTTAAATATACCGACCGCGACCCAACCCCGTTAGCTGGTGGCCCAGAAAGGCAAGATAATAGCACCTCAAGAGACGGAAGGGTGGGAGACAGCAAGTAAAGGTAGGACATTGCAGCCATCCGTTGATTCCGGGAAGGGATTTGGTGGGATGGGTCGTAAACTTCGGAATCAATTTTCAACCAGAGGTAAAGATGAAAACTGGCGTCCCCATTCCAGCCCAGGCAGGTGAGATTCCTTTTTTTTTTTACTCGAAGCCACGAACCGGTCGATTTTCTTTATCGGAAAAAGGAACCTGGCAGAGCCCGAACACTCATAATGACGCGACAGCAGAAACGTGAAAATCGCAACGCACAACCGATACCGGACCGAAAAATCCGCTGGAAGGAATTTTAAACCAGACCCAAGGCTGGTGGGAACAAACCGCCTAGCCACTCGCCCCGATTTCCCAGCTTTCCCCAGCGTAAGAATCCCCGGTGCCGAAAATTCAATCAGAAACTGTTGTGCAGATTTATCCTCCGGGCGCCCTTATCTGTTGCCTCACGGCTGACTTAACTCGTTCCCATTGTTTAACGCTGTGAAATATCGAAATAATATTTTCCCCACAACCGGAGAGCCAACAGGCGAAGGAGGGGGGAGGCATTCGCTAACTCTTTCGCCACTCGTCGGCGTCTCGTGGGGGAAGGTATTAATGGACCGTCTCACCGAGCCTCGATCCAAGTCCGTTTTCACAGAAAGCGATCAGTTTGGAGGAAGACGCAGGCACAAGCAACGCAAGCAATTTCCGTGGAAATTTTAGAGGTTTTGCGTTACTGGATATCTTCCTTTTTCTGTCATCATCATATGTTTGCTATGGTTTTAATAACGTTTGAACTTTTACACTGCAATTTATTGAGTCACTTTTGGTTTAGCTTATTTTGGTTTTGTTCAAATAAAATAAAATTGATTTATGATTTGAATTGATGTACAACGTTATAAGCTGTACAAATTTTAACAGATACAGTTAAATTAACAGATACAATCGTATTACGTGTCTAGCAAACTGTTTAGACAAAGGTTGTTTGTTTGTTCAAATTGGAACTAAAAGACTATTATCCAAAAAGTGATAAATTTTGGAGTTGAAGACAAGCTAAACAAAACAACAAAAAAGCCAAAGTGCATCGCAATTTCATTCGTCTTCGTCTGTATCCTTGCAACTGAAAAGGAACCAACTGGAAGAGTTGAATTGATCGGTAGCTTCAACCGTCTGCAATTTCCACTGGAGCTCCTTTAACCCGGCCTAGACCGTTTGCACCGAAGGGACGATAAGAACGCCACCAGCCGACGTTATGTTTCTTCCGCGAATCAGCGCGCAATTGATAAGAGAACCTCTAAAAACCCGCCACCCGGTACCTCATTAGCATAATTTGATCGTAATCCGAACCCGAAACAGAGCGAAGCCATCGGTTGGGTTCGCCGTGGGTTTTTTTTTGTGTGGTAAATTTATTTTACTCTTTTCCTTTGCAGCTTCTGCACTCCTTCATCCTTCCCCAAACCCCGGGAAAACCGCTGCCATCCGGATAAAGTGTTTAAGAAAATTGATAAAACCCTCGTAAATCACCAGCTCGAGGCAACGGAAAGGGACGATCACAGTCGAAAGTGGGTGAGAGAGAGTAAGAGAGGGACAAGGACACATTTTCACAAAGAAAAGGACGAGGAGGAGCGTGAGGAACGTTTTATTTTTCCCAGCGAGAAGAAAATTCCCACAGCGCGAACAAGGAAGGACGGGAGGCGACACGCGTTCCAGCGTTCAAACTTTCCATCCCAAAAGTACCCTCACCTGGAACGGGGTTTTTTCACGGGAAAATGCCATCCCGGGTGGAAAGGAAGGGAAGAGGGGGGTAAAGGGATGGTAAAGATCCGTGTCCCATTACGGTGCTTCTGGGTTAACAATCAAAGTGTGAGCGCTTCATCAACTCCTTGCTGAAGCGAGTTGGTGTCAGAGAAGGTTGGAACGTTTCAGGAGGAAAGAGGGGAAGGAGAGGGGGTGGGGGTAGGTAAACACCCACCACAGGGTGAATGGATCGTTTTACGCTACTCAAAAATCACTTTGAAGCTTTAGCACGAAGCGTGAGCCGCGAACGGAGGGAAACAATCGTCAGCGCGAATCCCGCGAAACGCGAACACAATCATACACACACACACACGCACACACACGCAACCGTGACGGTGGTGGGTGGCGGTGGTAGCATCGCGTACGTATGCACGTCATAATTTATTATGCTAATTTCTACCGAATACAAATGACTGCTCTTTTATCAACTGGTGCTTATCTACGCGCAGTTAATTCTTCTTCACGCTCGCTGCCAGCTTTTGTCAGAACTAGTTTCGTGGCCCGCGGGAAGGGCACGAGGGTGTAAAGTACTGGAGCTGGGAGGGAGTGGGGGGAAGAGATTTCCCAGCGTTTTGTGTTAGCGGCCAGCCGAAGGTACGACACAGAGTGAAGATATGCAACAACAGCTTCTAAACTCATTTTTGTTTTCTTTACAGTTAGAAATATGAACGGAACATTTTTTCAAACAAGAGAATTCACAATGAAGTAGTTTTTTAAATGTAGATTAAATGTTCAAAGAAAAATCTCTAACGGATTTATTTATTGATTCTCAGATGTTCACGGTATATATATTCGATTCAAGAAAATCTTGCATCCAAAAACACCGGCTGTGTTCAGAGGGAAACATAAATGTATCCTTCCTTTAGATTATTTTCTCTCTTTTCAGGTCAGGAGAATCATGGAGTTCATGTTTAAGATTGTACTAATTGATTTGTTTTGAAAATTTAATTTACCTACACGACCACCAATTCCGCGTTGGTGGAACAAGATGAAAATATGTAAAAGACTTGTGCAATCAGTGTCTAAGGCGTCTAAAGAGGGGGAAAGAATACAACTCCCTGGCGCCATTACAACGCCAAAACCATCCAACAAGAATTGGAGGAGCCCACGGAATGAGAGAGAAAAAGGGCGAGCGAGCGTTTTCCCTGTGGAAAGTGGAAAGATCGCAATCGTCAGCGGTCGTATCGCATGACCGAGCGTGCGCGCGCGCTCGAGATGGTGGAAATTTAATTTGTAATCAACTCCTCAAATGATGCCGAACTGGGAAATGTAATCACTGTCGTCGGCGTTTGCTTGACTTCTTGAGGCGGGGGTTTCGGAAAGCGAAACTTTCCCCACATTTACGAAAGGCAGGAAGCGGAAGCCCTGCTACGCCGTACACCGCCGTAAAACAAGTGGCAGGAAGAACTCATTACGGTTATATGATTATGGGCACAATAAAAGCGGCATCATATTTTCCGCGGCCGCACAATTTTGGCCCCCGTTTCGATTGTTTTTTTTTGTGTTTTCCTTTCCCCCGCGTTTTTCACGGCGCTCGTTCGGCGGTTGGAGGCATGGAAATGAGCAATTTCCGTTCGCCACGGTTCGCCCTCGCGGAGGTCATAATGCCTTGGAGGAGTCGAGTGGAAATTGTCCACAAATTTCCTGCTGGCCGCGAAAACCCATTGCGAAACACGAAATGGCTTTATTGCAGTACGGATTGGATTTCCTCACCACTCGGAAGATGGTGATTGTGAGAGATCGAAATCTTGTTATTTTTTTTTTTTTTTTTTAGCGGATCAGTTTTTTAGGATTGTCAGGTCTAAAATATGCCCAACCGAAACACGGAGACGGAACAACCGAATCCATTTTGGAAAAAAAAAAAACATTTCTTGGGCGATTTGTTTTCGTGGCTAATGTTGGAAAATAAATACAGCCGGGATTTAATAAAAAGAAACCCCGTACCATTGTATGGAATTAGTTTTGGGTTATCAATTTGCTATCATTCCTCTTTGTCTTGGCACAATTAAAATGTTTCTATCCTTCAAGGAGACGCATGGTGTTTCATTGATTGGGTCGTTCCTCTGAGACAATCTTTATAACCATAAGAGAGTTTCAAGCAATCTCAACTGAAAAGATAAGGATTCTTTGCTTGATTATCTTCAAATGAAAATTCAGTATTTTTTTAAATCCTTTTACCATTTTTAGGGCAAACTCCAATAAAAAAACATCCTTTTCTTTTGATTTTGAAAGGCAATTATATTTTTAAAATGTAAACAACAATCTATTCTATCTATAGGCAGAAGAAAGAAACGGCATTTTTTATCGTCTAATTGCAATTTATTTGGACTTTTCAATTGCACAATTGCAGAACATATAAAACAAAAAAGGCAGAAACTGGTTAACAGGCACATCAGACACATTTTAATTTAAATATTTCCTAGCAAATTTCAGTCAATAAATTAGCTTTCATTACACCGGACAGGAGGTGCCAGTCCCAACACGGTTAGTCATAAAGCAATTTTCATTCCACACCGGCTTAGAACCAGAAATCACAATCGTTTCATTGCCGTTGTTGTTTTCGAGCTCGTTCGGAATCGTTCAAAACTCCCTCCGGGCAAATTAAACCCGAACGAATGGAAATAGTGGAATTCTTACTTGCTCTACCCTGCCCTAGAATTGCCATCCTTGTCTGTGCGTGTCCGGGCTGGAATGGTCTTCTCCCTTGCCATATGGGACGTTTTCCCGGGTGCGCGTCTCCGGCCGTACGATAATTATTAACTTCAATCTCATATTGTCGGATTAGGTGGTGCAATCAGTAAAAGTATATTATTTATTTTTGTGACCCCCTTTTCGGTGGTACACTCTGCCGGGATGGGATGAAAATCCTTTCCACTGGCAGCGGGCGAAGCAACTCCTTAGCGAGGGGGTAGAAGTTAAAAATCGGCTTTGCTTGATTGCTAGATTGCAACGTGTCCGGGGGAGAAGGTCACCTCGGAAACTAACGTGCGTTCCCTCGCACTGCACTGTGGGAAACGAAAGGCCAGCATACTGCGACCGCAACGACACGGCACAGATGATCTTCCGGTGTGCCTCCAGCCGGGCATCGGGTTGCCGAGGGCAGCATTCACAGCAGGACGTGACACGCAACCAGCTTCACGTTCGCCTGGCGGATAAGCGGATGATAGATTTTATTGGCCTAATTTGTTGGTCACCCGTTCCGTCGTAGCCGAAGGACGAGCCGTTCGTCGATGATCCGGGCCATCTTCCTTCTCCCGCACAAGCAGATGCACGTCCAAGCCGATAGTTATTACCGCTATCATCACCTGCCGGTTCCTGCGCGCCGATTCCGGAAGGGCCGGAAGAACATCCTGAGAAGGATCCCCGGAACGTAGAACGGAAACAGAACGGACCACCGAGTTGTCAACAAGCGATGCAAATCGGCTTATTTTTCTGTTTTCTTTCCTGTTTTTGTGATTGTGGTTTACCCCTCCGGACATGGTCCCCCTGCCGCCATTGCCCTGCTCGTCCGGAGGCATATCTGCGGAAAAACGGCAGGGGCGTCCCAGGGCAAGAAGGAACATTGGAACCACAACCTTGGTGGACGGCTTTCGGCCCCGTAACGAACCTATCGCTAACGACGGACTTTGATCCTTCGATTTTCGTCCTGGGGCGCGCGGATGACTACATTAGCACCGTTCGTCCCTGCCTGGCAGGTTACTTGAGCCCTTACCAGTCTCTCTTTTGAGAACGTTTCGTCAACCCTTTTTCATCTTGTATATGCTACAGGAAAGGAAGATTGGTAGCTGATTCGCGGGTTGGATAGGTTGGATAGTCCAGGTTCTTGTCTTTGTCTACTTTAAACCAAAATAAATTCTTTGTACGAAAGCTTGTATGTAAACGACAATATAAGTTATCATCTAGGGTAAATTTGTATTAATTAATTTCAATTTCAACCATTTTTGCCCCAATCATTTCGAAATAGATTTAAGTTTTGTGTTGTTGCTTGTTGTTAAAATAGCCTTTAAAGTTGACATGAAACATCCAAGTTCCGTTTGAAACCTACATTAGCTACAAGCCTTTCCTCTTGCGCGCTGCATATAGCTGGGCAAGACAAAACTTCAATGAAATTTCGAAACATACTCTAAACAACCCAACATAGTCTAACGTCCGTAGGCATAGGTCCACTTTCTTTTTTAATTCAAATTGTACCGGTCGAGAGAACGAAGTAATCAAAACAAAATGGTTACACTCCTCCGTGTTAAATGGTAGCAACGTTTTTTTATTATACTTAATTATTTTTATCATCACTTATCCTAAAAATAGTGGAGTGATCTCGTCAATTACAAACGAAGTGTATATCTTCCTTTCATTCTCATTGAAATAATGATGAACGGAACGCGTTTTATCCTTCATGATGTTGATCCTAATTATTAATCGGTCCACAAGCTTTTTTAATTCAACTAGCGAAGTTGCGTAGGATCCCAGCTCAGTCACGCGCTCGCTACCTAAGCTGGCGATGAAGTAGTCTTCCAGTTCCTCATCGGGACATTTTATTTCGAATGCTAGGTTGATTATTTTTATCGCTTCCTTTTGAAAGTTTCGCACATACGCTGCATCCGCGTCGGGCTCAAATTCTGCCACCAGCTGCCGTTTCATGTCCGCATAATCAACCGTTCGAATCGTGCGCAAAAACTGTGCGGCAGTTCCGTCAAGCAAACGCCGAACGGCGATCAGTTTTTCGTCCTCGGTTAGTTTCAGCTCTGCAAAGGCCTTTTCCAGATCCACGAACCACTTCCGGATACCGATTTCCTTTTCCCCACTAAATGGCTTCACTTTCTTTTCGACGGACGTAACATCGAAGCGTTTGTCGGCTTCTTGCAGTTTTGCTGCCCTTACTTTCAAGTCCGCCACCAACTTCAGCAGCTCTGGCAGACCAAGCTGGTCGTATTCCGCTGGCACCGTGGACTTCGAAGAGGTGTATTCACTAGTGTTGGCTTCCATTTTAAGTGCAATCAAGAGCAATCGTCGACGGAGCAAAACGTGAAATGCTGCGTAGAGATATTATACTTCGGCAAAACTTTATATGTTCACTTCAACTTCAACTTAAACTCCAAAGTTTGCCTTTCAATTGTTTTCTATTCCCTAAGAAATAACCTTTAAACACGTTCGTTTCCAGTGAAAGACTAACATAATCCGTTAATTTGTTCAGGTTATATTGCTGTAGATTATTACAGATTGTTGTATAAGTAGTGTTAGTGATTGGACATTTTTTTATGTATTTGTAAATATGTAGTATTAGTGGTATTCTCCTGCAGGGTAGAAACACAGGCAGTCGTAATTAAAGTTCGGGTAGCGCATTGGATGCAACTCAAGTTAGAAGGATAGTTAAAAGTCGCTGGTTCAGGTATGTCGGGATGTACGACCGGGTACTAACGGTTCGAAAGGGTATGGTAATGCAGGGGTACGGCCGTTTGTTGCCAAATAATGGCAAGACAGGCAAGATTCCGAAACATAGAAACAGGAGGTTTTTGAGATTCGTGAAACAAAAACTCTCCCAAGCATTCGGATTGCTAACGTCGGATCCCTTTTGCACGGGGAGGGTTGCTTGTCATATCCCTAAAAGGCATGTGCGAAGATGGTTTATAAATTTGATTTAAAAATATTTTGCTGCTAAAATAGAGCTGCCCTTCCTTCATCACAATATTCGATCCTAATAACGTTCACAATGAGAAGCTCGAATATCCTTTCCGCTTCCATCCCCCTACCCGGCAATCATTTAAAGTGAGTTAAGGGTCAATCACTTATATTCGCCTGGTTGGCCGATATCGATGGCCAACTAGCTTGCCGCTGTGTCGCTATACCGTTTATCATCCATGGCGGGCATGAAGAGGGGAAGGGCGCGGGGAATAAATTGCACATCAGTAACCAATTGGTGACGAAGTGTTGCTTTCCTGCGGCAAATGTGCACTCCCTAGTGGGGATTTCCTTCCTTCCCGCTGATAACGGCAGCCAATCCGAACGAAGTCAGGGGAGGGCGAAGCAGTGGAAGGATGATGAGCCCCCGGACCGGTCAACGCGGGCGAACAATAAATCCCATCTTGCCATCTTGGGATGCACCATCCGGTGGGAGAGTGTCATAAAGAATAATAAATATTGAATTACTGCCACTGACCCGACGGGGAAAAACACACATTTTCTTCCGCTAGCAGCGTCGATTCAATTTTCGTAATTTCATAAGGCTTTTTGCCGCCTTTATTCCTTCACTGAAACTTTTTTGCAGGCTCACACGTCTTACAGCGGTCTTTCCTCTCTTACGTTTGAAAGATTAGATTCACGTTTAATGATCACCATAGATCTACTACGAAGAAATTGTCACACTTTTTCAGCAAAAACACAGGGGAGTAATGCAAAAGGTATGTGAAGTCGACTGGGAAGATTATGGATGTAGCTTAGCGCGAAGAGATGAAAATAGGCTCGAAAAGGAACATGCAGGAGACAATAGGTTTTTTTAAATATTAAGTAAAATCGATCGAATCGAGGCCCGTGACATATTTAACGGAAAGGACCAAATCTCTTTACTAACCTGTGCAGCTAAATTGGGAAATCGCACCAGCTGAGAAGGAAACTTTTCACCTCACTAGAACCATCGCTTGTTGTTGGCCGACGTCCGTGTTTTCCGGACAAACTGCCACGTCCAGCCACTCCAACTACTATCTGCTCGGGCATGACGGCATCCAACGGGCGCTTTTTGCCAAAACCACCGACTTAGATAAGCAGGCGTAAGATGTGCGGTACTATTCGCGACGAGACGTCCGAAACAATTTACGATGCACTTGCTCGCGCGCGATACCTGCAGAATGGTACTCCGACGTTGCCCAACCGGCCACGGAAAGTTGTAAACTGATTCATCCCGCCGCGAACGCAACAACCAACTACTGGTGACGTGATTCATATCCGGATGATGACAGAGGAGATTCGGACGCGCAGGTGATAACGCACTTCCATACGGTCGCTTATCACATCCATCCGACCGTCTGTCTAGATCGAGCGAGATGAGATCAGGAACATAATGTGCATTGAAGGCGTACACGCAACATTACGGAGAACAGCAACATTCTATTCATGGAAACCATCATTCTTGTTTTTCATTCAAATTTATTAAACTTCAATTTGATATACATCCATATATTTATATATGTTTATAATATAATAAAGTATCTATAAAATACATTCATATACCTTCAACAGACTAAACTAAACAAATGTGATGGAATGGTCTAGGTCATAAATATCGTTTCGGTGTCTACCTTGCCGGTGCTGGGCAACTAAGCCACATGGCAAATTTCCAAATCTTCCGGATTTAGCGCTGCGCCTACCTAGAGCCTGTCCTTGCTTTTGTTGCTGGGGTTCCGTGGCCATCGGGTTAGGATAATTTTTGTGGGGTAATCACACTGATTACTAGCTGGGCTGGTCGGGTAATTTGTGTTCGAGTGATGATCATTCGAACAACGTTGGTGTTACTATTGGTTCGACATTAACGTGGCGTGAACACTGGCTTTAGTTAAGTACAGCTTAAGTTGCATCTTCAATACCCGGAATGTTGCGTTATTTTTTTAGATAAAATACTGAACCATTTCAAGAGTAAAATACTGTGAAGCTGCTGGTACGGCGGAGCCCTTTGGAATGTAGTAAAGAAAAACGGACAGAATTGTCTACAGGTTGCATTAATTACTCACATAATACTATTCCCGGCACAAAAACCCAACGGTTCAAAAGACGGATGCAGGTAAGCATGATTAGTTTAGGTAAAGTTGCGCTTGGAAATGGTTTGTTCTAATTTCACCTATGCATACGGATTCAAACTCTTCAAAGAGTGAAGCTAAAGGACGTTACCGTTCTCTAATCGCGCGACCTAACTCGTCACGATATGGTGATTGCAATGCGAATGGAGATTTACGTTGCAAATTCCAACACTGTTGAAGC
Source organism: Anopheles atroparvus (assembly GCA_914969975.1). Classification (NCBI taxonomy): domain Eukaryota; kingdom Metazoa; phylum Arthropoda; class Insecta; order Diptera; family Culicidae; genus Anopheles; species Anopheles atroparvus. The sequence goes on along the minus strand of CAJZCY010000002.1, from coordinate 29,113,884 downwards.
TCGATTGAGTAATTTAGAATGTAGCTATTAGAGATTTAAATTTATGGTTTTTTTTTTTGCATGCCTTGCTTCCATTCTGTCGACAAAAGAGTTCCTTGCACCGATGCGGAAGTATCAGCTTAGCAGAAATTTAGGTGCAGCTTTTAATATCGATCCATAAAGGTCGCACGATCTAACGCGCAGACGGAGACGAAACTAATACACTGAGCCACAACACAATGCATGCATCTTTTTAGATTTTGCCTAACTTTTCTGATCTAGCTAATAAATTTTACGACCGGGGGCTGCAAGCTGCCCCCCTCGAGATTCTTTTCGTGCGACAACTGAACACTAGTAAACGAGCCTTTCCTTTCACGAGCATGAAACGCAATCGACGAGGATTCTGAGACCGAAGGGTACTCGTTTAAAAATCATACATACCGAGAAAAATCGCACACCATACACTTCCCTTCATGATTGCATCACTTCGGCATCGATGACCTTAATACCATTACCATTCAAAAAATTGTCCGCGTGAAACGCGTGAAAAGATCCATCCTTTGACACATTTTCCACTTTTTATCCGTTGCTACTTTTACAAAGCTAAGAAAACATCTTGAGAAACTCCCTGTTTCATTAATAAGTGTTTTTGTTTATCATCTCGTATGATTTTGTTCAAAGTTTGATTTTCGTTTTGTTTTGAATGATATTTTTTTCAAGGAAATATTTCCATCTGTGGGATCTACCTATTCTATCCCTTTTCCTTCTAGTTTCTACCAACCACAGCGATTTGCATGTTGTTGCTTCCATTTGTCTGCTACTTCTAATTTCCTACTGGCTTCTACTGTTTACTTTCCTTAACTTCGTTCATATTTGCTGGCGTTTTCAATGGTTTTCCACATTTCAGTTTTGTTGTCCTTATCTGCATGGTTGTTTTCAACCTCAGCTTCTTTGTCTTCTTCACCATATTCAGTTTTTTCCTTATGTTCAGCTTGTTTTTTTCTTTGTTTTTTTCCGTTTCATCCAATTAACGTCATAAGTCAGAAATCAATAATCCACCATTTGCTTTTCTTAGTTTGTTTTCCTCTTGCTTTGCTTTGCATACGATCGCGCGAGAAGATTTTATTTGTTTGTAAAAGAGGAGGACAAACAACGGAACAACAGAAAGATAAAACTTAACGCTTCGAGATGAACATGATTTTCGAACAACGCAAAGCTCAGTCTGATATCAAACTAAAGGACGAAAATAGAAACTTGATGCTTTTTTTTTAAAGCATGATTCCTACAGCTGGGTGGTGGCAGGAATCGCGAAAGGAAGGGTAAGCAAAACACTCAAATTATTATCAAGAAGATCTAAAAAGAAGTGTGATTTCTACATTGTGTTTCTTTTAAAGGTGCAATAGGTGAAAGTGACGATAGTTTACTATTCCATGTATGTACTAACTTTCTTGCTGTGAGTTTTTAAAAGTGCAAGTGCATAGAAAATGTCGTTACCGTATTTTCCAACGTTCCAAATAGGTGTATTAGTAAAGCAGAATGTTGCTCTTTGAAAATCGAATTGAATTGAAATTGAATCGACACAAAAAATTAAAACATTGACATACATGAGACATAATTGATTTAAAAATTGTAATGCTTTGAATACAATTGAATTAACTAAGCACGTTTTCTACCGTCTACTTGTGGTTGGAAATATTTAGCTAAGTAAAAAACTATTCGTGTATTTAGCTAACTAAAAGCCACATCAGCTTGCAAAGGCTATATTTTAATTTAATAAATCTCAACCCCATAAACCATTTTCAGAAAATTTGACTCAAAAACTAGAAAAATCAAACAAAAGATGAAAAAACTATAACCTGCTGTTCAGGTGAAAGCTGATGGGAAAACTGTGCCATTAACAATTTTTTCCCCGGTGCAAGGTGCAAAGACAATCATAGGCGATAGAGATACGGGTGCGTGTGATAATGGATACGAGATTGTAAGTGTGAAAGGGCGTTTCCCTTTTCTTCACGCAACTTGTCGAAAGTGTGGTGCCGGTCGTGATGTTTAAAGGTGAGTTAGCTGTCCTATGGTTATGAGTAAATTTGTAACGTGTTCTATTCCGTTTTGTTTTTTATGCTTACTAACATTTTAGTACTATACCAGTTCGAGGTGATTTTGATTATGGTTTTTTTTTTCCTTTCTTAAACCAGAAAATACCGAGTGCAATGTGCAAGCGTAGATGATGGAGAGTGGTGCAAAGATAATACTGGATTTTTGGTTGTTTGTTGCAGCCTCGAGTAACGAGATGACCGCCGGAAAGGAGACTTGATCTCCCGATGAGTGATCGATGAGGAATGTATCGTAAAGAAAACGTAAAAACAACGGAACGGAGAATCTGTACTAACAGGCAAAAAGCAAAACCATGTTGGCGAGTATCACGCGCATGGGCATGGAAGAGAGATTGGAAGACAATTCAAATAGTTGGTCAAGAAAAATTCGGGCAGGTGCGTTGCATTCAGGCAGAAAAAAAAACTGCAAGTGGCGTAAGTGTGGGAATACACACGCACAAAATGCAGGCGGCCGTTAGAAGCGCACGAATTGGGAAGACAAAATTCGGGAAAAATAGGGGTTAAAAAAATTCTAAAACTGAACCAAACTGGAGCGCACGGACCGCGATTGAAACGTTGGCGCTGGCGTTTTGCTGCTTGGCGTTGCTTCGCTTTTGGGAGGGTGGTTGGAGGTGGGCGCATTAAATCGATCGAATTTAAACGACAAACCGCTCGGCGTTGGCCGCACCGTCGATCAACTCCAGCAGGGCGTCCAGGCGGTGGTACAGCGCCGCAAAGCGCTCATATTCATTTCTGCTTATGACTAAACATCCTCATTCCATTATTATGTCCGGTTTCGCGAGCGATAACATCTTACCGCTACCGGTGCCCGTGCCCGGTCCGGTGACTTCCGGTGGCGGCCCGCCGGCGGAAAGTGCGACCGAGCGGTCATCGAACGCAGCAGCACCGACGAGCGACGAGTCCTGCATGGGCAGCGGCTTGGCGACACCGATGCGCACCACGCCCTTCGGGGCGCCCTTGAGCGCCTGCACGGCCTGATCGAGCGAGGCGTTCTCGAGGATCGTGTCGTTCACGAACAGCAGCCGGTCGCCGGGGATGAGACGACCGTCGAGCTGGGCCACACCACCGGGCACGAGCGACCGGATCACGATGAGCGTGTCGTTCGGGTCGAGCGGATCCTGGTAGTCGAGGATGGAGAAGCCGAGCCCCCGTTCGCCCTTGACCAGCTCGATGATCTGCGGCTCGGAGCTCCACATGGCGAGCCCCGTCAGCGGTTCCAGGCTGCGCGATTTGATCTTCGAGAAGCCGTCACCGACGCCGCCCACCCCAACACCGACCCCGTTCGTCGTGGCCAGGCTACCGTCCGATTTGGCCTTCACCAGACGCTCCGACGGGGTAAGATTCCCGCCGTGCAGCTGCTGATGGTGGTGATGGTGGTGGTGCTGGTGGCTTGCCGTGCTATTGCTGCGCTTGGCCGCATCCGCCTCGAGTGAGCTGATCAGCTGCTCCTCGGTGAACCGGAGCAGATCGGGATCGCCGCGTGCGCACACCATGCACACGTCCTGCGGGAGCTCCTTCAGTATCGATACCACCTTCAGGTGGTTCATACCGAGCAGTCGCTGTCCATTGACCTCTGGAAGTGCATCGAGAAAAGGAAGAATTATTAATTTGTAAACAACAAACCCGACCATTTCGACGGTTGTATTCCATTTCTACTTTTCAAATCATCAAATCATGGCATGCTTTTCATGCATTCTTTCAATTGTTGTATCACAGTAGACTTCGCGACTGGAGCCAAGTCAGCCCAAGCATCCAATTAACTTACCGAGCAGCTCATCACCGGAACGAAGCAGTCCATTCTGTCCGACCGGACCCTCCGGCAGGATCGAGCGGATGTAGTGATGCGGTCGAACCTCCTTGCCGCCCTCCACGTCCACCGTGCCCTCGAGCGAAATGCCTAGCCCGCTCGAAGCCGCAAACTTGCGTATGTTCGCCACGATGATCTGCACCTCCGGGCCCAGAATGTTCGTCCACTTTTGCACGATGTACGCCGTTTCCGCCGAATGTTCATCCTCTACGTCATCGTTGCCACGCTCCTCCGTGACGGCCGCGTTGGCACCCTTGAGGGAGCTGCGTAGCTTCGGCACACCGGCATGTTTAGCGATCGCAGCCACGTTGGTGGCGTCCAGCAATCCGGCATCAGCGAGGGAACCCTCCGTACCTTCGTGCAGCAGTGGGGGAACGATGGACGCTTCCTTTATCTTCTCCCGATACTCCTGCTGGCTATCGATGGAATCCTTCGCACGTGCCAGCTTCTTGTGGCCCATCACCACAGCCGCGGAACCACCGTCGCCGATGGTTGCGTGAATGCTGTCCTCCGGCTCGTCACCGTACCCCTTCATGCCCTCCAGTATGGTACGCTGCTGTGCTTGCGGTGGCTGCTGCTTTTCGGCCAGTCCGCGCGGTAAAATGTCGAGGATGTTGCTGCCGTACTTGGACAGATCGGTCGGGCCAAGCGGTGGTGGCGGTGTGGCCGGCGTCGGTGGCTTCATCTCGTTCGCCGCGATCGCCTGCTGCAGCTGATCGTACTTCGGTCCGCGGAGGTACCGCTCCAGGCACAGCTTCACCACGTGCCCACTCTGCTTGAGCACGTCCACGGCCTGATGGTTGGAGAACCCGTGCAGCGACTGGCCGTCCACCTCGATGATGCGATCGTTCACCGCGATCCGGCCACTGAGATCCGCCGCACTACCCGGCGAAACGCTCTTCACGAAGATGCCGGACAGTTCCTCCTTCTCGCACACGTACCCCGCGATCGTAATGCCCAGTCCGTTCTGGTCCTTGCGCAGCTCCACCGTGAACACCTCCGTCTCGGGAAAGTCCGCCAGTGGGCTGTCCTCGCCGAAAGGATTCTCGTCCTCCTTCTCCTCCAGATTGCCGATCGAGTACACACCATAGATGTCGCTGAAGCCCGCCTCGGCCAGGTACTGTTTGAGCTTGAGCGGATCAGCAAGCAGTACCGTTGGCACGATGGCGGAATCGTCCGGGACGGCTCCCGGACCGGTGAGTGAATCGACCGGGCGTGCCACGACGAGCTGCACGTGCGTCCCGGACTGGCGCAGGACGGACGCGACCTGTTCGGACACCATCTCGTGCAGATTTACGTCACCGATCTGCAGAATCTGATCGCCACTCTTCAGCCGACCGTCGCGATCCGCTACGCCACCCGCCAGGATCGTCTTCACGGTGACGCCCGTCGTCCTGGCGCCGATTATACCGAAGCCCAGCCCCGTACCATCGTTGACCAGCTCGATGTCCAGGATGCGCGACCAATCGGCGGGACCGGCGGTGCCACCGGCGGCGATGATCGTTTCCGGGATCGATTTCTGCGAATCACCGAACTGGCCCAGCGGATGTTGGTGCTGTTCAGCCTCAGGGAGGTTCTTATGATGGTCCTAAAAGTGTAAATGATAAGAAAATCAATTAAAACAATGGGTTAAGAAATCAGCTGAATGCATTTATATACTTCAACAATGTACGGCACCTCGAACAACGCCGTCGGGTCATTGTTAAGCTTCATCGATGCTGCTAGTAGCTGCTGCGCATCCAGTGGCTGCGGTTGCGGCAAGTGCTGCTGCAGGGCCACCGCCACCGGTACCTGGCCCGCACCCAGCAGCTGACCGTGCGGATCGAGCAACTGGTTTAGCTTCGGCTGTGTGACCACCAGCATGCCTGGGCCGGGGCTTCCCGGTGAAATCTGGGCCGAGGGAACCCGCTGCTCGTCCTGGTAGTCCGCGTCGAACAGGTCCGTCCCGGGCGGTACGTTCAGCACCAGCTCCCCACTGTTGGCGATATCGAAGTCGCCCGGCAATATCGACGGGTGCTGCGTTATCTGGTGGTTCAGCTCGGACAGCGAGTCCTGGATTTGGACGATGTTGCGGAACACGGGATCCTGCAGCAGATCGATCACCAGCTTCAGGTCGTCGCTAACGTTCAGCTGCAGCTTGTTCGGTTCCATCTCCTCGACCGTCTGCTTGATGATTTCGATTTGCTTGAGCGCGTTCGAGACATCGCTAGAGAGATGCATTTTCACGTTCGCACACGGGGGACTGACCAAGTCTCTACCCCCTGCCTACTGCAACGTAAAACCTTCTTCACTCACGCTACCGGGTGGGGCTCCTGCACTCGGGCATTCAATTGATTCGCGCTTCAAAACACTGCACACGACAGCAAACTTTCCACGGGAAAATTTGTCACAAATTCGACGCGATACGCCTCCGTTTTTTTTTTTCTGCTCGCTTGAGGTATGACGAATGTGACGAAGAAAAATTCCTTCCCTTGCTAATTTATGTTTACGTCAACAAACCACCAACAACAAATGACAAACCCACGATTTGACAGCTGCCAGTTCAACTTTGATCTAGACCAATCCCCGGACCATTCGTGGCAGTTACACTGCAGACCATAAAAATATGCATACACAAATTACTTCTTAAAAATGTTTTGAAACTATCCGAATTGGAAAACGAACGAAATGAGTAATGAATAATGGATAGTGGCACAATGGACCTTCTTTAAGTTTTCTATCATTAAAATATTTAAAATGTGCTTTGGTTTGCATAACGAGATATGCTAATCAAACAATATTTGAATGGGTGGGTGGGTGTGTGGTGGTCGGGGAAGATGGGGTCACACTGTAGGCGTCATTCAGGAGAAACAACGTGCAAGAGATGTAAATACTATCAACTCTCGATCACGTTGCAGCGACGTAATCCATCGTGTTAGTTCTCGATGACCTACAGTAAAAGGTGTTCTTTTTGAAGAAAAAAAATCATTCTCGCATATTCTCTCAACTCACACAAACACGCGCAAGGTTAACAACGATTGTTGTGGAACGAAGGATTGTTGACAAATAAACGAAATGGGGGGAGGGTTTGCGGGGGGAGACGAAGAGGGATCGGCCTTGGAATCACTGTTTCCAACGTGCCTATGTTTCCTAACAGCGATACCAGCTAACGATGTCCAAAAATGTGACCTATTTAAGACCACACCCGCACCCATTCAACCACCCAAGCAAGCAAATCAAAACCTCCCATTCTTCTAAAATGAAACGAAAACCAACAAGTGTATTCTTTTTTTTTTTTTTTGTAGAAGCTTTTAGGAATTTTCTTTTATTGGACAAGCGTTTTTTTCAACCACTTTACACATTCCGTAACGTATCTGGTAATCAATCGTACATGAAAATTATAATGGTGGCACGTGGCCAGGTACTTAAATCTAAGAGAAACTAAATTCACATCGTATCGAAGTTTGCTTCGTACTAGAACGTACCAATTAAGTTTATTTAGTATTTATGCTTCATGTTTTCTCTTCTTTCTCCTCCTCCAAATTCGCTCCCCTCTTTCTATCGTCGGAACACTGGCGGGACGCGGCCGTGCGATGGCGATGGCCAGGGAAAGCACGAACAGTTGGCTGGCCGGCTGGTGGGCCGTTTGGATCTGGATTTTCGAAACGCTGTTCCTATCGAAAAATAGAGGGGCAACTCTTTGGTCACCAGCGCGTGCGCGTGCGCGCGCTTGAGATAGCTTCCAGATTGTTCCGGTCAGTCTTTTCGTATGATACTGTAATAATTAGCTCTCGTTGGCGACGCGCTTCGCGAACGATCCACTCCACTCCGTTCGCATCTTCCTCCTATTCTAGTACGTGCCCTCGTGCCATGCCATCACACTGCGCCATGCTATGGCCCCCGGGGGAGTCTGGATTGCCTGAGCCTGTTTCTTTTCTCAAACAACAAAGCAAACGTAAAAAAAAAAATATAATCACGGTCAGCAATATAAGTAAACTCTTAACCAAACGTAGCATAAATAACACGTTTTCTTTTCACGTAGCCCCTACAAGGACCAACTATAAAACGATTCACGCTAGCCCAGGCCCCGTCTCTCTTTCTTCCTTTTGCCTCTCTCATCTGCTTTTTCTATGTACAAATGAAGATGATGATCCCCGAAATTCTCTACTTATTAGCGAAAGATTTACATCGAGATAGAAAAGATGCATTTGGAAATTGCTGCTAGCTATAGCTATTTCCCGCTTTCTACCCGCGAAACCTAACTGAATCGATTCGCTTTTCTTCCTCTTTCGCTTTCTTCTCTTCCCCCCCGTTCTTTGATATACTTTGGATAGTAAAACAATGCACATTATTGCTGCGGTGCTGTGTATGTACACCCTGCTCCTCCTTCTCTTCCACCCGACTGAAATGTCCTTCCTTCCACCGCAGAATCCCCGTGAGCCGTGTTTCACTGTGGCAGCAACACCGACGAAAACTCCTTTCTTGGCCATCAATTAATTTGCATGTGTCGCGCGTCGTTCTGATCATGCAATTTCCGTTCGGGCGGGAAATCTCCCTGGGCGTGTTCTCGTGTTGTTACTTTCCAGGCAGTATAGTGAGACGAATTCCATTCCATTCCCTCGCGCATTCCATTCCATAGATTTCGACGTGTCGAAACGGCAGCGGCGGTTGCAGCAGCACCAGCTGATCGTTCCGCGGCACGCGTTAGTGGCGCTCACGAATGCTCTCACTGTCTGCCCACAATGGTATCTCATTGTAAGCGAGAGTTCCGCGAATGTTGATTTTCCGCTTCTAGAACATTCTTTTCTCCCCGCCGTGGCTGGGCTTTTCTGGCACTGCATTATTGCTGCATCTTACGTGACCGCGCTGCACTCGAACACAGAGAGAGGGACACACACACTGCTTTCCTTTCTCCCATTTGCATCTTCGCGTGCGGTTCGTGTACGCTTTTTGCAACGGCACTTTGCGCTATGTGTCGAATGGCGCGTACGTGCGATGAGCTCCACTTGTTATTACCAGGGGGGAGGGGGGCGGGGGAGGGGGATGTGAAATACATCCTGACACTCTCGACCACCTCCCCCCCAATCGATCTCCTACTGTGCGCGCACACAATCCACCGTTGAGCAGATATGGAACAGTCGAGAACGAAAATGCGTCACAATAACGATGGTGCGATGGATGGCCTACACCGACGGTACGGGAAAATGGTGGTGGCTGCGGCGGTGCTGCGCGCTAGGGCGCTTTCGTGGCGACGAGGGAATACACACACTCTCCATTCTGTCGCTGGGGGAAGCTTAGGATGGATCCATCGGTAGCAGGTCGGCCAGGATTTCCCGCGTGCTCGCGTCCACCTGGTCCGGGAAGCGGATGTCGAACGCCACCAGCAGGTCCCCTTTCCGGCTCGGTTCCTTCGGGAACGGCAGTCCGCGGTGCTGCAGCCGCTTGACCGTGTGCGGTTTCACGACCTCGCCAATGGTCGAGATGGACAGCGTTTCCCCGCTGAGCGTCGGCACCTGCACCACCGTGCCGCAGAGCGACTGCCGGAGGGAGATCTTGGCCGTGAACCGGATGTCGCTGCCCTCGCGCTTGAAGTGCTGGTGTGGCTTGTCGCGGATGATGAACACGATGTCGGCCGGAATCTTTCCCGGGATCTGGTCGCCCTCGCGCGGGAACGTAATCTTCGTGCCCGCCTTCCAGCCCGGCTTCACGTTGATGTTCAGGATCTTCTCCTCCTTGCGCGCCGACCCGTCGTGGCCCATGACCATCTTGGAAATCTTCATCTTCTTCTGGCAGCCCGCGTTGACGTCCTCCAGCGACACGTACAGGTCGTGCTCGATCGGCGGATCCTGGCTCTTGTGTTTGCGCTGCGGCGAACCGTGCACGTTGAACGACTGCGACCGGAACGCCCCGCCCGGGAACCCGCCCCCCATTCCGCCGCCACCACCGCGCCCATCAAACCCGAACGGATCGCCGCTGTCCATCTCCTGGTGCTGGAAGATGTGCGCCCCACCATCGCTGCCGAAGAACACACTGAACGGGTCGCTCGTGCCGAAGAACTGGGCGAACGTGGCGCGCGGATCGCCGTGGAAGTTGTACTGGAACTGGCCCGACTGGCCCGAACCGCTCATGCCACCCGCGCTACCCTTCAGGCCGTCCTCGCCGTACTGGTCGTAGATGTCGCGCTTCTTTTTGTCCGACAGCACCTCGTACGCCTCGGCCACCTCCTTGAAGCGCTCCTCGGCTTGCGGGGACTTATTTTTGTCCGGATGATACTTCAGGGCCAGCTTGCGGTACGCCTTTTTGATCTCATCGTCCGTGGCCGTCTTGGGGACGCCCAGAATTTTGTAGAAATCTTTTGCCATGTCGAATTTGAAGCGTTTACTGTTCGTTTCGAAGCGCGCACCACACGTTTATTCACAACACTCCCCGCCGAGCGCGATTATCGATTCCAGAATGTTCCAGACTCCAAGATGCACTACGTGACTGGACGCGCGCGCGATACACCACTGCACAAAATTTTCAACTGAATTGCTCAATCCGTTCAATAGTCCACCAAAAGTACACTTTTAATTTATATTCTTCCTGTTCACCTCTCGCGAAAGTCACAAAATGTTTATCACATCAACAAACTCACTATCCCACCTTTGCTTTCTTTTCACAGTTTGCTACGTTTACGTAAAACGCAAATTGGTGCGGGGTCTAGCTTTAACGGTACTCTACCGCTCTCGTATTTGGAACAAACGTACAACCTTCTTGCTCTCTCGTGTATTCAGTATTGCAACCCGGATCGGCCATTGACGGAACTTATATAGACGCGTCCGTCACTTCTGGAAACGGACTTCGAGATGTTTCTAGAAGAAAAACAGACCAGACGTTTCGATGATGCTGGGTTTCCACTCGTCGGAAACAATATTTGACACATGATTTGGCAGAACAGTAGGACGGTTTCGAGTCCGGTTTGACGGATCGGGCAATAGAATTTTGTGATGTGTAAATTTAAACAATCCATAATTTGGCAAACAACTCAAATAATTTTCACATTTCTTAAGGATTCTTGAGACTTTTTCCTAATTTTACTTTTAAACCGGTTCACCATGTGAGACATATCGTTTTCAGCTGAGAATTATCGTTCGGGACCTGTGGACCAATGTCGGTAGAGTTGGATATCTCAGGAACCCCCGGGGTTCTGCTGTTTTGTTCCGAAAATCGGAACGGTGCACCCATTTCAAACTGGTCCGTTATTACATATTTATTTATTATGCAGTCACACAAGCGTTGTTTTGCAGTTTAAGTTATATTTTTCTAAAAAACTAATAAAATATACCATTTCGTAGGAAAACTGGGCATTATTCAAACATCTTATTGTTCCCCGCCGAAATCTAGTACCGCACATTCGGGAAACTTTCCCGCCAAGATCGGCTTGTCAAAAAGACAGTTTCGAAACCATCGTCCAACACCGCGACGCTGCGGTTGTGTTCGTTGGGTGTATGCGTACTTGAAGCAGTGTGCAGGTATGTCGTTGAGGGCGAACAATTTGAGGCACACCAGCGCAAAGTGAAGCAAACCATCTTAGCACATCTCGTCGTGTTTCTTGATTTGGCGTATCAGTCGTCTCCGTCGTGTGATTGGTTCACGTTGTCCCGGTCGGCTACATTGTCGCTAGACCGCTAGCGCGCATGCAGTGAATGCTTTTTCTCGGAACCAGAGGGTTGAAACCACTTTCTTCGTACCGTCGCCGTGGAAAGCCGTGTGAACTGCAATTGAGTTTTTTTTGTCCCAACTGTGCTGCGCTGATACTGCCGCTGTGTGTCGCGGTAAGGTACGAACACTAGCGAGATTCGACGGTCGGGGAATTCGGTGTCGTCGGCCAGCAAAACCAGCAGCACCGATAAATCTGTGCGTATCTAAAACTTGACGTGAATCGTATGTTCCTGAAGGCAACGCAATCAGCATCATCCGGAACAAGTGAGTGTACGAAGCAAACCCAACCCCGTGATGCTTCAACGAAGGTGCAAAGCGTTTTCGATGGGAATTTTTTTTTCTATGTTCGATTTTCTCGTTTTCTTCAATCTTATACCCACTGCTTTCCGTTGTTGCCGCTGGTGAACGCACACATAGGAGCGATCTATGAAAGTTTGTTTCTTACTCCGGTTAAGGTCCAAAAAGTACGCCCATCGTGCCCTCCGGTCCGCGTTTCCGATGCTGCTACTACGTGTATTTAGAAAGTGCCATTTTTCCACCTTCATTTGCGCTTGCTGTTGCCTGCCCGCTTAGCTCCAGTTCTGGAAGGTTGAGTCTTCCTACGCAATTGATCTCCCATTCGGTCGGCGAGCGCGTTGGAGATCAGAGGTATGCAAAGGAAGAAAGCAACAAAAAATATATTTCCCCTCGTCGTGGCATAGTTAGAACACGCACGGAGGATGGTGTGTGTATGCGTGCGTGCGAAAAAAAAAACCAATGCGTCCGGTGACGTTCTTTTCAATGCAGATAGCAGCACTACGGCATAGTTTTTTTTGTTTTGTTAATTCCGTCCCTTCGCCCTTCTTTTCCGCAACCTCAACCCCCACACCGTCCTCTCGCATGGCAACACACCTTTTCGCGTTTTCTTCTCTCCATTACATCTTCCTCGGAATTGTGTCGTGTTCGTGCCGTGCCGTGCCTACTGGATAAGCAGCACCGAACTGTCAAAGTGACGTCCAAAAGCAAGCAAGCAAGCAATAGGTCGAGGAGTGCAGGAAAAGGTGGGGATAAATTTGCACACCAGGGGAAAACAACATCGGAAATGTGCGTTTCGGAGGAAAAGCCGCATTCGGAACAAATGGAACAAAAAAAAAAAAAAAGACTGAAAGCAAATTGAACTGTGAATCGTAGTGTGTCCTGTGCGTGCGTGTTAACTGGAAATGTGATTGTCGAAATGTATTAAAATAACCATCCGTAAAACTCTAATGTGCCGTGAAGCAGTAGGTAAAGACAAAAACGTTGGGCAGAAGGTTAATCTATCGGTTTCGTTGTGTGGTTGTATCAAGAAGCATTGCGAAAGTATTTCGAAAACCGGGAATATTCCAGATCATCCTATTAAAAGCAGGTATAGCAGGCGAGCCTTCTGTCACGTAAACCCAGCTCCAACCCAATTACGCACTTCCTACGTCCTTTGCCAAGGTGTTCTGTTTTTAATGATGATTCTCCACCTATTTCCACCATTGATTTGTTGTGTAGCCTCCGTTCAGGGATGATACTCGAATGTACGTTGGGAAATTGAGCAAGGGCGGAACGAAATGGCACGTCACAGAAATGAGGAACAGTTTTTTTTCTTCTGATAACTGCAGTTCCAACGGGAAGATTGCATCGAAGGTGGCAATGAGCCGAGAAATGAAGCCTGTGCGCTCATTTGTGCCTGTGTGTACGTGTGTGTTTGTGTATGTATTTGCATGCAGGATGCAGGGACGTTCATGCACCAGCAACGAACTTGCATAATGAAAACATATTCGTAATTCGGTGCACCACTGGATCGTTAACTTTTCATTTTATTTCCTCTGCATCCATCCTTTTTTTTTTTACTTGCGCTGCTTGCCAGTGCTTACGTGTAATTGACCTTTTAAGCAATGCTGTTTTTGGTTTCGCCTGATTTTATGCACATTTTGATCGTCTTTTTTTCGCTTCGCGTTAAGTTGGGGAGAATGGTGCGTACATACGGGAAAATAAACAAGGGGGGAGGGCCCCCCCCGCCCTCCTGGGGGGTGCAACCCACATCCTCGCTGATTCAGACACAAATTGCGATAGTTTATCAGTTTCAGCACAAGGTTCTCATACTCGCCGATTGATAAGATTGTATCTAAATCGCACAAGCAAAAAGTGCCTTCCAACTATACACCGATGGAATGAAGCCCCCCAATGCGTGGCTGGCGAAAGCGTGGAAGCTCAGAAAAGGGCTCAGCAAAGGTAGGCCTCGGCCGCGGTGGTGTTGCAGGGGGACGGACGAAAGCAAGTCCCGGTCGCCTCCGAGGTTAACTGATAATTCGCAAATCATTCGCAGGGGAAATATTCGTCAGATTATTTTAGAGGTCAAAATCGTTTGCATTCTGCTTATCATCCTGCTCCTTGCAGGCGTTTTTTCTTCTTTCTACTGGGTATCAAGTTCAGCAGAGCTGTGTGGAATTGAGAAGAAAGAACAAGCTACTTTATTCTTATTCTATAGGTTATTCTATCGGACAGAAAACCATGATGTTTGACTCGTCAATTCACGTCCATGAGAGTTCTGTTTGAAAAGACTCGATTCTGTTGCAACTTAACAGCCCCAACTGTATCGGGCTTGCGGTTGATGGGTTATTTAAAGCCGATAGTTTAAAATTATACCGCCGGTTTTGTGCAACTTAACCTTAAAAAAACCTTTTCCATAAACAAGATGGGAGAAAGATAAAAAGTTAATGACACGCTTAAGTCGAAGGTTGATCTTGCGCATGCGAATTGAGATTGTAACACTTTGCAACAAAAAAAGAAAAGAAAAGGAATTGAAACTTGAGACCACCCTGTCCCGTTCGTATGTGAAGGGGTCTTATTTCCTTTTTCCAGATGTATTAAATAGCCATAAAGATATGAAGCATTTGTTTTTATTATTTCACTTTCATTCTTTATAGAGATATTGATTTGAGATAGAACCCCAGACAAGTATTCCAATGATTCAACAGACGGTGGTGGACGGTCATGTGACGGAACGACGCCTGCTGCGGCCTTTCGGCAAGTGGACATGACACGTACCGGCTTAACTTAACGCACACATTAGCTGCCGGGAAGAAGAAGTTCGTCTTCTATCACACCAACATCGAGTAGCGAATTTTCATGGGATGTCTTTCACGCCGACCTAAGAAGAACTCATTTCCGAGGCGGGATTCTTCTTCCGTTGCACGCAATTCCGAGATTAAAAAAACCGCATCGCTGCAATATGTGGATGAGAGAAGATCGGTGCAAGATCAAGGCACAGGCACACGTGGAGAAAGTCAGGAGAACACGGCGTGGACCAACAGTAGCAAGGAAAGATCGTAAAACTGTATGTCAACCAGGCAAACCACAGTTCAGTTTTATCAGTACTTTGGTGGTGTCCGTCCGACCGTCCCCCCCCCCCCCCCCCCTTTCAGCAAGGGAAGGCCGTGTGTCTTCATCTCTCCACCAGCAGCGGAGCGATGTTATTTTTCCTGCTTTTATTTTCGTTGCGTCGTTTCCCGTTCGTTTGCTCCGTTTTGCAACGGTAAAAATATACCCGGATTTCTTTCGACCGCCGGTTGTACTTTCGGTGCGTGTGTTCGTCCCGAGTTGGTTTTATCCTGACCCATTCCCGGCGCCAGGCCTGTGTTTGTCGTCATCCCTCCCAAGAAACGACACGACCGAGCGGTGATTCCCCATCGAAGTGTTTTTCTGGTCTCACTGGCTGCTGCTGGCTCAGTCGCAGTCGCGAAGATCTGTCTCTCGCATCTCGGTCTCGGTTCGGTGCGTAAGATTCGGGCGGTGAAAATCCTGCCCCCTCCCCGGTCGTGCGGAGTCTCGATTGAGAGAAAATGAGGATCGCCTGAAGTGTGTGCGCCACGAGTTGTGAGCCGCAAGGCGGAAGTGATTATAGTTTGCTTCCTTATTTGCTGTCCTTCGAATGTTAGTCGCTGTTTAATTACCTTTCGGCTATCCAGTTCGCGACTGGCCAATTATTGCCAGTGCAAGTGACAATATTCATCTTCCGTGAAATAATTTCTTCCAGCACGTTCTACGTGCAAGTGATCATCAAGTTGCTGCAGTCAGTGTTGTGTTTTCTCCACCAACTAGTGTTTGTGCCTGTCGGAAAAAAATAGGTCGTAGAAAGGAAAGGAGTTAATGCTCTCACAGCAATTACATCACATCTTGGGAAGGAAGAAGTTGTCTCCTGCCGCTTAAGTGTAGGTGTTTGCATGTAATAAACGTTAGATTTTCGTCTAGCTCTCTTCTATGGATGATGGAAATGATGTTATGGCAAAGATTCGCATACGAGGCTTCGATCGTCAAGGTTCCTTCACTTCCTTACTGATCGACTCTCTGATTCACATGGTGTCGGAGTCGCCCATGACGAGAAGTGGCCACTCCCCATGGCCACCCGGCGCCAGTAGAGAAGAAACACAGAGACGAAATGGGAAGGTGCTGTGACGCGCATTCACTTCTCGCATCTCGCCGCGCCGCAAAAGGAAATACGAGACATGGACAAACAGAACAGAACGACATCAGTAGCTGGGGTGGGGGCGGGCGGGCCGTTCGGTTATGTGGGGGCCAGGCATCCGCAAGTGGATCAATCGGACTAAAAATAGTCCCCGGAGGAGAACACAACGGTCCAAGAGGAGGAAGATAAAAAGGGGTCGGGCGAGGCGGGAGAAAAACGTGCTCCCGGTTCGAGATGTCGCAATTCGGGTTGTGCACACATCGCATTTCCTTTATTTCTGTCCCTTTCATTTATCCGTACACACGCACACTTCGTCGTCGTCGTCGTCGTCGTCTTCCACACAGCATAAGCCAGTTGGGCATGATGTTGGGCGGCAGCGGTTTGTGGAAACATGCGCACAAAAAAGAACGCATTAGGAAAGGACAGGAAAAGTGCATCCGATGGACGACGGACGGTCGGTGGTGTTGGTGTTTATGCGGCTGGCGCGATCGCGAACGTCTCTCGAAAGAGGAGTCGGTTCTGTAGATGATCGTGTCCGTGTTTTGCACGTGGGAGTGAAAACGGGCTGTAAATTTCATTCAGCTATTTGGTCGTGCAATTATCTGGGCAAAAAAGAACCCTTAAGGGGATAAAATGGATACCAGATGTTGTTAGGAAGAAAAAAAAAAGAATGCACCCAAATATTGTGCCAACAAAAATGGGCAAGAAAATGGGAAATGCATTAATTGAATCGTTGACAGCATGGTGAAGACCAAAGCCAGGTGTTAGAAATATTTGCAAAGTTCATAAAGGGGTTTGGAGGCTGCAACAAATATGTTTTGTTTATGCTGTAAATATGGCCTATGCATAGCATTGCTTAATAATCTTATTCTTAGAATAACATAATTTTGCAACGAATTATGATCGGTGAGGAAACACCATACTTAAATTTGGCCTTCAAATTATTTTAAATTTTTACAAATAACTGCAATACATGTTGTTTTATATTGACCATATTTTTGTGTCTATAGATAGCAGTACTTCCTAACATCCACATATCATCACGGTTTGTGAAAAAAATCTTTCCTAAGTTGTAGAATTGAGTACAATGGTCTGTGCACAATTTCATTAAATCACAAATTATTTTTAAAACCCAATATGTTCCATTCTTTAATTCAATTTGAGGTCTATTGAAGAAATGGAATAAGGCTTCGTTCACTTCACATTGGCCAGGTTTTTTTTTCCAGCAGAGTCGATTCTCGATCGATCCTCCAAATTTGTTCGTTCCACAGACCCCCATCTGTTATCTTCTCACGCGTCGCTTTTAGCTTGCATTCCAACTCCAGTGCAACCGAATGCAGCTGTAATTTGTTTCCGTTGTAACATGTTGTCCCCTCGACGGGATTCCCTCCCACCCCAGTTTGAGCCGCCCTATCATGAGATGAGCGAGGCGGTTTTACCTTTTTTTTTTTCACTTGCACCTGCGACGATCGTCGCGCTTCTCGCCACGGAATCGCGACGGGGATTTTCGTTGCGAGCGAAATCTCATTTTTCGGCAACTTTCCTCCGAACGAAAACTCGGAGTCGAGATACCGTGTTCTAAATTTAGCTTCAAACAGCGCCGGGTCGCGCCGAACCGAACCGAACGACGACGAGATTATTGGGTGGGTAAAGCATTTCTGCGTTTGTGTGTGCGTAGTTTGGTACGAAGGCTTGCCTGGCCGACATTCACGGGGAGCAGGGGTGATCTCGTGGGGCGATCCTTCTCGCCGTACCCTCAGAGGATCGAGGCGGCGAGAGTCTCAGTCGCGAAATTGAATGCGTTTATCCACGTTTCTGAGAGCGAGTTGGTAATTTTCATTCACCCCCGCCAAGGTCCGTTGCTTTGCCGGATGCAATCCGGGAATGTTCGTGCCGAGTGAGAGAACCAGCGCGCAGTTTCTTTGGAATCTCGCGCATCTTGATTCCACACACATATTTAACGCTCCAACCAGACCCATGCGTGAGGGATAACCTGGAACGCGGAGATCTTCACCAATGCAATGAGATGAGATCAGTCGCGATTCGGCGAAATACGAGCGAATGTTTGCCAAGGACGCGATCGATGCGGGAGAGAGAGAGAGAGGCATCTCGGAATTGCGGGATTTTATTAATCCGAACGTGTTGAGTCGCACCCCGACACGATCGCGCTTCATCGTTGGTTTTTGGCGAAATCTGTGCTCCGTGGGGGAGTTCACAAAACGCAGCATTGGGTCAGTTTTCGATCGGAGGTAGACGCGCGTGAATCTAGCATCGTGTACCCTCCGCCAGACTTAGTCGCGGTTGTGTTCTTGTGTGCGTTTGAAGGGTTCTAAATTTCGCGGACTAACTCTCACTCTCACCTCCGGATTAAATTCACCTTCTAAAACCACGCGAGGTTGATGGTGAACACAGTTTTTGGACACAAAAAAAAAGTTGTTCTTCGGCTCCGCTCAGCGTTACATACGCCGCCGATCGTGCCGTGTTCAGTTTGAGCTGTACCTTTGCCCACAAAAGAGTGTAGATCCGACGAATTGGGTCTTGTAGAGACCATCAGGATAGAAGAAAAAAAAAATTATGCTAAGCTGTGGTGCAGTGGACTAGACATTTAAAAGGCCCAAACCTTCATCTACAAAAGCTTTACACAGCAAGCACAAGAGAATCCGTTTATCGTCTTCCCAAATTGCGCCCACAATTGCGCGTACTTTTTAAAGGTCCTCCCGCTGCGTGCTTGGGAAAGGATGAAGAACATAGTGAAGCAATAGTAACCTGCATTCCGCGGCAAAAGATTACGTCAATTGGCCGCTGCCATCGAACCCCGGGCGTCGTGGGTGCTGCCGGAAAGAAATTGCGCCACCGCGTTTGGTGTGTTTCCAACCAAGCACCAGGGAAAACTCACGTCTTTCTCCCCGCCGCCGTGGAGGATTATTCACAGGAAGACACACAAAAACAGCAGGTGGACCGAAGGGGATCGGTAGAGTGTGAGACGGGAGGGGGGCAGAGGTCGGTTCCGTGGAGTGCGCCACCGTCGTCACCCTGCAGCCGGCCAGCATCATCATGTGTTTGGTGTGTATTCCTCCCTCGGCCGATTGTGATGTGTCGTATTCGAGCTGTTCTTATGCTGATGACGTGTGCGATGTGGAATTATTGTTGGTGTATGGAATGGTGTAACAATATGTTCCTACCTTTTTTTTAGCGATGCATGCGATGATCGACTATTATCAACAGAAGGTTGCAACGATTAAGAGACCTTTCGCTTTATGTAACCACCGAAGTATCCTTTCAACATACTTTCCATCTGACTGCCACCCCCGGCCCATCTTACCGCCACGACATTGTCGACGCCAGCCAATGCAGACTGAAACGGCGAACATGGCACTTGTCGTCCGCGCGCATCGTTGGCATTTTTCTTGCCTTCGCCTTCTTTACGAGCGTCGCAGTGAAACGCGCGCGCCAAAACAATCGGAAAATGGCGATTTTCCCTCGATCGTCGGTCGGGGGTCCCGTATTTTGGTTTTCATCTCGAACGCACCGATCGAGGTCAGATTTGTAGACGCCGCCACAGGCCAGACCACGGGGGGAAGGTGGGAGCACGGCAAAAGAATGTGTAAATATTATGTCCACTCCGTCCACTAGAGGCTGGGCGTCGGTTGGCTGTTTCGTGTTGCGAAAAATTCGCAAAGGGATTTGGGACGGTCTGTTGGCGGAATATTCGTTTTTGAAAGACGCCATTTTAACCCCCTTGGTTGGTGTCTCGTAAATCTGAATTGATTTATTGCAGAAGATGGACGCCCGCCCTCGCTACACATTTTCGGGTTGCATTACGTACATTTTTATTCCAAAACGTTGAACTTGATAATGATCCAACAGGTTTTTTTTTAAAATAGTCCTGCGCTGCTGTCCCGGAAAATTTCAATATGAATCAACCCAGTTGTAGTGTTCAAATTTTGTGAGGAAAAGCGTGGGTTTTTGTGGGCCTATTCGCGGTCATTCGTGCTGTGTGTGCATTCTTACCGCATCTAAATAGCGTCTTTTTATAGAAGCAATTTTTCACGAGAAGATTTTTGATTTGGTTTTGTGCAGTGAAAGATAGTGGATATGTGTATGAATTGAAGACAATTCTTAAGAGATTCAGCGGTGGCAAAGCTGCGGTGCCATTTTTTCTCGCAGTTGTTGGAGATTTTCGTCTTATTTTCCCTCCAATTTTCCTTTTCTCCCGCACGATCTCTTTCCCGTTCCCAGCATGCACACAGTGCGCGGTGCAAATGTGTGGGAGATTTTATTTTTAAATTTTTCACCACACACACCCCGGTGTTTTTTTCCACCCAAAAATCTATCTCCCCCCCCCCCCACTCTCCCTTTCGAAAACCAATAAATAGCGTGTCTATTTTGTTGTACTTTTTCATGCTATTACTTTTTTCAACATCATGTGTTTTTGTTGTTGTATTGGCTTCCACGAATGCTGTATTTGCACGATCAGCAGAAGCCTCGGAAGGAAATGGGAAGGGTTGATCGTAACGCCCACCCCTTTTCAAAAGAGGCGAATATTCATTCTTAAGTGAGTGCGGTTGGGTGGCGGAATGTTGTTTAAAAGCTCCTTTAGACTCAGTCTCACCCGAATTCAATACATTTGTCCGTCAGTGTGGGGGCTGTACTGAGCGAGGCGGCGAGAGGTTGGGACGAAAGGTTCGCAGGTCGACGGTTTGTTATTTGGTTCATGGGCCGAATCATGTAACGCTTGGTGCAAACACACACCAACACACGTAGTAAGGTTCGGGGGGGAGGGCTTTGGTTGGAGTGGATAGAAAAAGAAAACATTACATGTAAAAGAAACACAAAACACACAATCGCTTTACTCGATGCGTTGGTCCCGGCTCAAAGTTAGCCAAGTCCAATCCCTTGTACACTGTACGCGCCACCACAGGATTGTCACCATGGCAATAGGTCAACCGTGTATATTGTTGTTTGGGAAAAGTCCACCGAGAATCCCTTCAAGTGAAAAGCGACCGACCAGCCCCGGAAAGTGGGCGAACTATGCGTCCAGGCTCGGAAGTTGAATGATGTCTTCACGTGCACCCAAAAACACGTGCCATGACCTTTTGAGACGTAGAAGTTATGTGCTGGAAAAGTTTTCCTTCGCCTCATATTTTAACACTTTGGGAAAAGGTGAAAAAACAAGTAGTTCAGATGTCAAGATTTTGTTTGGTCTGCATTATGATTTTTCCTGTAATTGTAGTTTAGTTACTGAAATCGACTGACTGTGACGGTTAATAAGTTGGAGCTCCGAGCTATGGGATGTGCTATTAAAATAAACTCTGTAATTTATGTTTGGTTCAAACAAATCGAAAATGATTAGAATTAAAAAGCATCAAATGAGTTTGTGCTGGTGTTGATTAAACCATCATAAGATACTAACGAAATATCTTCAATTATTTGTAACAATTTTTATTTTTATTTTCATGTTCTTTCCTCCCTTCGTGTGGCGCGGCGCTTGGTTATCCCCGGTATCAACGAACGAACAAACGAACGGCTCCTTATTGATGACAACAACGGTGGAAATTGCCGACTTTCAACGCGCTTTTCCACTTCTTCAAACGCAAACGAAACGCCGTCACTTGGGTTGCCCTAAAACAACTTCTTCTTGCGTCCCGTCCTCCAAACAGACACACTCGAAATAACATGGTATGCGCCAAGGACGACGAAACGCTGTGCGCTATCAAAGACGTCCGGCCGGACGCGGAACAGAAGCGATTCTCCGTAAACGTCCGTCGGCACTACACCGTCGGCACGCTGTACGACGATGTCAAGCTGCAATCGTCACTCAGCGACTTTGAGCTCAGTCTGATCGATCCGGTGACGAACGAGTCGGTAAGTGGATAATACGCAGCTTGTTTCGCAGGGAAACAAAACGATCACTTAACTAATTAATCTTTTAAAAGGATGCAGAGGTATAAAGTCACAGAAGATCACATAGATCTTGCCGTTATAGTTCACATCAACTCAACTTGTAGTTCAACTTGTGGGGGAAGCATTCTGTCCTCCTCTTCTGGGAGAACGGGGAAGGATGTTGCGATTCTTGAACAATGTCTCTTGAAATGTGTTTGTTTTGTGTTTGTGTGTAGCAAAGTAAAACATAATTTGACATTTCAAAAACATGAGGAAGGATCACCAGCATTGGAACAAATTGCGCTTTCAAACATTTGCGAAACCGCAAACAAAACACATTGCACATTCAATATTTCAAACGTAAATACAGTCCACTGTGAAAATGAATGGCATGATGTCCACACAAAAATCGATCCGCTTGATTCGATTGGTACTCGAATACTTCCCCCATCGCTCGGCAGGCAGACTCGATTCCAAACGCAATGAATTAATCACAACAAGTCGCTTCGTACGTAATATTTTCCCGCAACCTTCTAATCCGACATCCTTATCTCGTCAACACAGGTTGCATAAGAAGCATAGTACAGCACGATCCGCGGTTGTCGGTGGCGCTTCCAATGTCAAGAACACAAATTGTAACGCGCTTTTCCGTTCGTTGATGGCCTTTCGATGGATGATCATCATTGTCTTGTTGGTTGTTGAACGCCGACGTTGAGAAGAATATTACACCATAACAAAACCTGTTTTGCTTAAGTACTTCGTCTATGAGGTGATGTTTTGTAAACACGAACCGTTTAGATAGGGCCGCCTTGTGTAGAAAAGAAGAGTGGCCATTCGTTTCTTCTTCTCGCCGCGGATGCCCGGTGGCAGTGACTTTCGCTTCCCTGCTGCTCCTTCATTAGGTTGAGTCTTATGTGCAAGGCATTATCAGTAAGTCGTTAGACAAGAAATGGAGGGGAAAGGACGACGGGATAGATAGGCGCGCAAAAATGTGCATTATGTGTACGATGCTAGTCTGTGCTACGCAAACATGAACTCCATTCGTCGGACCTTAGACTTGGCCGACTCGCCGAGAACCGCCTGCTCTTTGCTAGCTGCTTTCTAGCTATCACAATTAGTAATCTCCATCTCACGCGCCGTCCAACAAGTGTCTTTTGCATTCCAAACATCTTCGCTTTCAATGGGATTATCTTCGTACTGCCCAGGATTCCATGACGAGGGGGTGTGGTTTTGATTGAGTGCTTCTAATCGGAATTGTAATTTGTACTCGTTTATTTGGTTGTTTCGCATGATCGATTCCTCCCAAATCGTTTATCGTGCTTCCGTTGTTTTGAGGAAGTCTTTCACTGCGGAATGTACATAAACCAAAGATTGGTCATAGGCTTTCTTCCAATGATAAGATTACTTTTTTTCTCCATAAATATTTGGTCTTGCTAAAAGTGAACAGCTTCTTCGGGGCGAATACTCAAACCATCATTTAACCAGTAACACCGCGCTATGAAAGGTGCGTGTGTCGTGCGAGTGAATGTTGACACCAAAATCATTAACAGCGCAGAAAAGTTATTTTTGGTGTGCGGAAAAGAATGTGATACGATTCCGCGTGTGATGTTGGCTTCATTCGGTCGCCCCCCGTATGATTTATGGGGCTTGAAAATAATTCCTCCCGTCAACCGAAGGTTCAAAGGCATAAAGAAACAAATTCCTGGTGGTTTAGATAGATATTTGTTTTGCTGGTTTTGCTTCCAATCCTGTGAAATATGAGTGTACACACACACACACACACACACACACACACACAAAACATCTTCGAATCTTTTCAATAAAATCTATTGCGTCTTGAAAGATTTTCTGAAAGTAGACTTTACTACAACTCTGATTCATCTTATAACTAATTATTTCGTTGTTGTCTCAACTATTTGGCTTAGATTTCCCTGCACGACAAACAGGACGAGAAGCTGTCCGATGTCGGCATAAAGTTCGGCACCAACAACACAATTATCATTAAACCGCGCTTGAGTGATTTACAGTTGTTGGTAAGTATTTGTTTGGCAAAACGGTTGATCACGAATGGCACGAACCTAATTGTTTCTCTTCTTCTTTCCAGACGCCACCTGAATACATGTCTTCCGACGACGATCTAGCCCTGGGTGCGTCGGCCAGCCCGGACGAGTCCGGCAACTACAACGTGCCCAATCCGCCCGCTCTTCCGCCGCCCCTGTTCGATACGCAACCGTCCGGCGGCGGCGGCTCGTCGACGAAAAATATGCTCCTGCAAGAGTTCAACATCGATAATGACACGATGAAGCGCAGCAGTAACTCGGAAACCCGCTACAATACGTCGGTCACCCCGTACATTGGCGGTAACAACACGAGCGGCGGTAGCATCATCAGCACGAACGGTTTTCACCATCTTGGCGGCGGTGGCGGTGACACGTCGCACCACAACTACCGCGGACTGGTAAACCAAGCGATGACCTGCTACCTGAACAGTCTGCTGCAGGCGCTCTACATGACGCCCGAGTTCCGCAACGCGCTGTACAAATGGGAGTTCGACGGCGAGAATGAGAGCAAATCGATCCCGTACCAACTGCAGCGGCTGTTCGTGAACCTGCAGACGTCACCGAAGTCGGCGGTCGAGACGACCGACCTGACGCGCAGCTTCGGCTGGGACTCGGCCGAGGGCTGGCAGCAGCACGACATCCAGGAGCTGTGCCGCGTGATGTTCGACGCGCTCGAGCACAAGTTCCGCAACACCAAGCAGGCGGACCTGATCAACCGGCTGTACGAGGGGCGCATGATCGACTACGTCAAGTGCCTGAACTGCAACACGGAGAAGCAGCGCGAGGACAAGTTCCTGGACATCCCGCTGCCGGTGCGGCCGTTCGGGAGCCAGGTCGCGAACGAGTGCGTTGAGGAGGCGCTGCAGGGCTTCGTGAAGCCGGAGATCCTGAACGAGAGCAACCAGTACTTTTGCGACACGTGCAAAAAGAAGTGTGACGCCCACAAGGGGCTGAAGTTTACCAAGTTCCCCTACATACTGACGCTGCACCTGAAGCGGTTCGACTTTGACTACCAATCGTTCCATCGTATCAAACTGAACGACAAGTAAGTTCGTATTGGGGATAATTCAGATCACCCAGGAGTTGAATTATGATTTTTTTTTTCCAATTTTTAAACAAAATTAAATTATTCCGTTTTTCTTCCAGGGTTAGCTTCCCCGAGATTTTGAATCTGAACCATTTCGTAAACTCGTCATCAGAGTCTGGGCTGGACACATCGGACTTCAAGCTGACCACCAGCACCATCGCGGCTGCGGCTGCGGCGGCAGCAGCCGAGGCCACCACCAACGGCAACGGGGCCGGTCCGATGATGATGGAGACGGCGGAAAATTTCATGAAGTCCGACGAATGCAGTACCACCGACAGTGGCTCTGCGCTCGAGGAGGACTCGTTCCAAAACGGTGGCACGTCCGTCTCATCGACCACGACGACCCCGAACGATCAGTTCATGGTGCAGGTAGGGTAAAAGAGAGAGAGGGAGAGTGAGTGAGAGTAGGCCTTATCATTGTGTTGACCGTGAATAATTCAAATACTTCTAATTTGATCTCTTTTTCAGGATGATGACGAAGGCATCGATATGGAATCGGGCTCGAATGGGAACAGCAAATCGTCACCGCTGAACAATAGCTTCAACGCACCGGGTCCGTACAAGTACGAGCTGTTTGCGATCATGATCCACTCGGGCAGCGCATCCGGTGGCCATTATTACGCGTACATCAAGGACTTCAAGAGCAGTCGCTGGTATTCGTTCAACGACCAAACCGTCCAACCGGTGAGTCCCGATCATCGAATCAATCGCTCCGACGCGGGTTTTTATTGTTGATTTCTTCTCGACGCAGATCACCAAGGAGGATATCCACAAATCGTTCGGTGGTGGATCGTACAAGACGAGCTACACCGGCGCGTATACATCGAGCACCAACGCCTACATGCTGATGTACCGTCAGATCGATGGTGAAAAGAACACGCTACCCATTTCGGAGGAAGAGTTTCCGGAACACATCAAGGTTTGGCGAGAGTTTGAACGCGCGAGTGGTAAAATAAAGCAGCGGTGCTCATGTTTTTTTTGCTTTCTTCTTGTCCTTTGCGCAGCGACTGATGGCTAAGATACGCGACCACGAGGGCAATCCCAGTCGCGATCACGTGGACATGACGCGCCTAAAGGTGGCTTACGTGAATCCGCACACCCGAAATATCAAGACGCAACGGCTGGCGCTGTTTAACTACTGTACGCTGGCGGAAACGTTGCAGGAGGCACTCCGTGTGCACCATCTGAAGGGCGTCGTGCCGGTCGAGCGCTGCCGGTTGGTCGGCTACGACACCAAGAACCATACGATCGAACGTAGCTTTGACGGGCAGCAGGAGGAGACATTAACGGTTCGTGTTAGCAGTAGAAGCTGCCGATGTTGTAGATCCTTGTTTTGCGGTGTGGAAATGCACAGGTAACAAACTATTTATCGTGTTTTTTATCATCCTATTGTAGATTGAAGATGCAATGCTACAGCTGAAGCACTGCGATGGACTGCTGCTGGAAGTTCGTGAGGAGGGAGAAACATTTGAGGAGTATCTAACGCATGGTGTAATGACGAAGGTAATTTTGGCGTAAATTTCCACACAACACTTTTGGCGTAGAACTAACAGTTGGGCTGAAAGATGTCAGTCTAACATAGAAACCTTTTTTTTTGTAGCATTTGATTTGATGCCCAAAACTTCATACCCGATACGTCCAAAACGTTCCTTTCAAATTTTTAGGGCTTTAGCAATCTCGATCCTCTTCCCTTTGCAGTTATCGAGGATTGTTTTCATTTCCATTGTTTTATTTTCATGTTTTTGATTTATTTTTAATTTTTTTCTCCCCCGGAAAGGTGTACAAAGTTGACGCCGCTGCCCGCGATGTTGAGGGTCCGTTCTCGATTCGCGCCAACTTGGCACAGACCGTCGCACAATACAAAGCTGTGATCGCGCGGAAGCTCAAAGTGAACCCGAAAACGCTGCTCATCGGCAAGACCGTTCATAATGGCAGCGCGAAGCTGCTCGCGAACGAAGAGTCAACACTGGAAGACGAGCTTTTCATCGAGTACTGCAAGGTGTTTGTGACGGCAGTACCGGCGTCGCAACTAGGAGACGACGCCGCCGCCGCTGACCAGTACAATAGTCGCTTCCTGCAGTTCATCCAACGGCTGGACCACCTGGTGGCGCTCTACATGGTCCTGCCGAACCTGGAGCAAGGTAAGCGAACGAAATGGGGTGGTATAGTTTGTGACAATGATGCAGAGATATTTTAGTCATATTCTAAAAACGATACCCCGTTATCTTTTCTCGCCGCAGAAACCCTCGACAGTTTGGCCATTCCCCGCCTATCCAAAGAAACGCTGGCCAGTTTGGCCGGGGCCGACAGCAGCAGTGCTACGGCCGGCGGTGACAGTAACAGTGAGGATAGCAGTCTGAGTGATAATGATCGCACGCTGGTCGATGACGACTTCGTGCACATTAAACTGAACGGAGATTTGCATTTGGCCAATGGCAACGGTGGTGGGCTGGTGAATGGCACCACCAATGGTAGCAGCATCAGCAACGGCACGAACGGTACCGCCACTCCTACCACCACCAACAGCACCATCACTGCAAGTGCAAGCAACGGTGGATCCACAAAGAGCAACGGCTTAAAGAATCGCTATGACTACGACGACGACGACGAAGAGGAGGAAGAGGATGAGGATGCAAAAATCTTACAAAACCTACAGGAGTGCAGGGCGCAGGAGTACTACTTCAAGGTGACACCGCTGGGAACCGCCTCGGGCTCGAATAACAACGCTGCCACCTCCACCAACGGAAATGGGAGCGCGGCGGACGACTGCACACGCAGTACCAACCACGGCAGTGGTGATACCGATAAGCACATTCAGGTGAGCCGCTCGGCTACAATTTAATCTTTTTCTTTTTTTAAACCAAAACGATTCTATAACGTACTCGGTTTTTGCTTTGTTTCGTTTTGTGCTGGGGCAGGTTCTTATCGACAAACGGTCCAGCCACGCGTACCTCAAGTATCGGCTCCAGTCGGTGCTGCAGATTCCGATGGAATACTTCAAAGTCACGTCGGCCGGTAGCCTGTGTACGAACAACGAGAGCCTGCTGAAAGAGTTGGACTTTAAGTGAGTTGCAGTGGAATCGACCGAGGCGGTGTATCATCGCTCAAAGTTAGCAGGATACGAGTTTTGAAACCACTAAACTCTTCTCCATTGCAGGGATGACGAGCGCCTTGCCATCGATCCGGGTCGCGTGCTGCGCAAGGGGGAGCACAAACTGCACGTCAGCTACGTGAACGTGAAGGAGATGACAGAGGAGATGGACAAAGCGCCCTTCCTCTGCACGATGGTAGTCAAGAACGGGCAGCTGGTCGGGCAGATCAAGGCCGACATTCTGGCGCTGCTGAACGCGACGCTCGGCGAGGGCCACAAGTATAGCCACCTGCACATGAACAACTGCCGGCTGCGCCGAAAGGGCATCAAGTATCTGTCCGCCGTGTACCTGGACGACGACCGGATCGGCAAGGTCACCCTAACGACGCTCGGGGATGTATGTTTCATGTGACGGGAGAGAGGGAGGCACAAACGAATTGGCAATAATCTGTTCGCTTTCGTTTTTTCTTCCGCGCCTTCGATTGATTCGGTGAATGTTAGGTTTTCCTGCAAGAGGTCGATGATCTTGACGCTCTCACACCGACCGGTATAAACGACGTGGTGTTGCTTGTCAGGAGATGGTATCCGTCGGAGAGGAAGCTAGGACAATTCCAAGAAATCCTTCACACTGGTGAGTTGACGTTGACGGCGAGAGGTGAACGGATGCATTTTAATTTTTAGAGAAGAATTTATCTGATGTTGATGTGGTTTTTTTTCTTCTTTTTCATTTTCTATGGCAAAGATGAAGTGGAGCTGAGACAGCACCTGTCCAACATTAGTGGCATCCCGGTGGAGAACATCGAGTACGTGAAGATGACACAGACGTCGCAGTATCGCGACAATGTGTTTAACATTCCCGGCTTGTCCTGGGTATCGACACCGCACCACGCCGCTGATGAAACGACCTTCCTTAGCGGCACGCTACTGTACTATCGGTAAGGGGAATCGGCGGGACCTCTGGGTGGTGGAGGGTGTGCTTGTCTTGTCCACTCTTTCGCTTACAATCGTAATTATCCCTGTGTAGCGATCGCACGGAACCATTGAAGGAGCTGACGGCCGACGAGCGCAAGGAGCTGGCGAAGAAGGACAACCGGACCGGCTCGACGTATTCGCCCCGGAAGGAACGGGCGCTCAAAATTTACCTGGACGCATCGCCGAAGAAAGTCGACGACTGATCGCCACCGATCGCCACCGGTGGTGATGATGATAATGATGATGATGCAAACGATGCGGATGGCAGCGGTGATGTAGGTGATGATGATGATGATGATGGTGGTGGTGGTGCCGCTGGTGTCGTCAGTAAACGCAAGAAGATCTGTCTGTAGAAAAAGAGAGGTGGTCTTGGCACCAACATGTTTTTTGGTGGGGTGGATGATGAATAAGCAGGGGAAAGGGGATGTAAAAGAGTATTTCGTTGTTCGCAGTGGGGATGGAATGGAATTGTTGAGTCTCCCACGTGGAATCCCTGATCTCAGTCGTTGGTCAGCAAATCCCGGTAGAATGTTTCGTTTCGCATGCATAATTTTGTTTGTTTGCTTTTTATTAATTTTTATTCCACCCCCCCCCCCCCCCCCCCCCTGCCGAACACGAAGTAATTCAGTCGTCCAAGACGGTGTGTGAATTTACTCTTCGTTGTATTGTTGCTGTGTGGTGTGGCTGCCTTTTTCCGCATTCGGAGGCGACAACATACACATCTGCTAACAACAACTTGTTGATGTTAAGTTAACATATAACGGCAAGGACATAAGGACACCCCCAGGCCAGTAGTGCATCATGCATGGAATAATATAGATGTGTGTGTGTGTAACTGTGTATGCGCGTGTGAATGAAAGAGACAGTGAGAGAGAGAGAGGGAGAGTGAGAGCGAGAGAAAAAGCAAGAAAACTAAGCCACAACGCTGGGAAAGTCGCTGATTACTTACGAGCTGGGCAACGGCCATGCAGGGCGCAAGGAAAAAAAATGTGGTGTTACGACAATTGTATTTTTTTGTCTTTGCTATAAATCGAATGTAATATACCCTACAGCCCGTTGGTTTTCTTTCATTTTTTCTCTCTCTCCCCCTCTGATTAATATGTTTTTTGTGGTACAGAATTTGCTTATCATTTTACTGTTATCCATGATTGCAATACTTGGCTCTGGATTTGAATACTAATAATTCATACGATGTCCCATTTTCCTTTCCCTGCCTTTCTCTCTTTGGCGGTTTGATTTGAACGTTGAGAATTTCACCCGTCGACCTGCAGAGAGTTCATGTGGTCTTTTGATTGTTTGCTGCTGCAAGCTGGTCTCATGTGCAGCTTCTAAAAAGAAGGTGTGCGTTATTATTATTTTTTTTTTTTTGAGCTAGCAACTCCTTGCCTGCGACGGGAAACTAGTATTTAATTTGCTTTAACCGAAGAGAAAAAAAAAAACAATTTAACTCGATGTTTATCACATCAAAACTGTCTGAAAAAAGAGAGCGAGACAGATCAAATATTATCGTGATAAGGAAAGAGGGCTGGTGGCAGCATTATGCAGTGGGGATTGCCAAGGTAAGAAAGAAACGCGGAACTACGAGAGAAAACAAAATAAACGTAAGTGAGATGTGTAAAAACAACCCTAACATTTTGCTAGTCTCAATCCGAAAATAATGCCGGCAAGACGTTGTTAGTTAGGCTAAGACAATTTTTATTTCGACTATTTCAATCCAACGTTACATTCTTGTAGTATTTCGTAAAAGTTTTCTGGCATGTTTTGTTGATCAGAAATTTCGAATTGAATGAATTGAAATGGAATCAGGGTTTTTGTTCAATACATTTTCACAATTGCTTTAAAACGTGGTACGTCGTTAAGGTGGTTATATTATTAAGCTACAAAAAACATCTAAATGCTTGATCTATTTTTGTTCTAGTGTTTAACGGCAGTTTGGTCTGAAAACGACTCGCAAAAGTCGTACCAGACCTTACGGTTTCAGCTGCGAGGTGATGAATGACACCATGACCGCCTCGTGTACGGACAGCTTGGCGTTCTCCTGGAACTCCCACCGTTGGCACACCTGCAGCCAGGCCTTCTCCACGCTCATGGACATCGGCGTCTGGAACCACTTGGTGTAGTCGATGTCCAGGCCGCCGCTGAGCAGCTGATCGAATGAACGGTGCCCAATGTGGAACATCAAATCGATCAGCGTCTGTTGCTCCTCGCGGATGCTCTGGCCGGGTGACGGCTGCAGCGGATTGTGCTCGATGTCGCTGACGCCTAGCTGCTGCAGGATCCAGTCGAAGTTCTTCCGGATGTACTGGTACAGCATCTTCATGCTCAGCTTGCCGACGCTCGTCATCAGCACGTCACTCACCAGCATCTCGGCGATGTATTCGGCGTTCTCGACGTCGAACTCCTCCTCCGAGCGGACACTGGGCGTCGTCTGGCGCAGGAACGCCTCCACGTCATCCACGCGGGACGTGCTGGCAAAGCTGTTGAAGCCGACTGCATCGTCGATCTCGTTCGCCAGCAGCCCCATCGAGCGCTGGCTCTCCCGTGCCTGGCTAATCAGCGAGTTGATCTGCTCGGTGTGTTTGTTGTCCTCATCGATGAAGCAGATCGCTTCGGCCAGCGTCTGGCAGATGACCGACTTGGGCTTCATGTTGATCGTCGACACGACCGGGACGGTGTTTCGGTCCTCGGAGGATTTTCTCGGTGCGCCTGCAGCAGCCCCCGATGACGACGAAGCGTTGGGACCGCCTGCGGACGCATGTTGTCGGTCGGCTTTCGCTTCCACCTCGGCTTCCGTTTCGGCCACCTCCAGCAGCTTCGAGTAGAGCGCGATGTAGAGGAGCTGTATGAGCACCGAGTCGCCGAGCGGGCGTATCTCGGCGGGCAGGATCTCCGACAGGCAGTTGGTGACGGTGTAGAAGCAGTCCGGTATGCAGTCCCACATCTCCGAGAAGCAGGACAGGGAGAGCGACATCGCCTGGTACATACTGGCCGTGGTCTGCACGGCCGACACGAGCATATGCACGATCGGGCCAAGGATCGGGTAGATCAGATGGAGGATGGCCTCGAGCCACGGTGGGCGCTTCTGGTTCCACACCTGACGGCGATCGAGACACGAGGCCCAGTCGTTCATTTTGCTCTTCTCCAACGCCGAGATGAGCGTTTTGTTGATGTCGGACGTTTTGCCGGCCATGATGACGATGTACGTCAGTCCCATGAGCACCTGGTAGTTCGACTGCCCGATTGGATCTACAAGAAGGTGGGGAAAACGGTAAGTGTAAGTTAGTATCGGGTCTGTGGACAATGGACAGGCTCGATCCTCCACTGACCATTCTGCTCCAGGGCCCACTGGACGATGTCGTTGCACTCCAACCCGCACAGGAACCCTTCGCACTTCTTCGACAGGCAATCGCGGCTGACGGACGGCTGCTTCGAGCTGGGGATGAAGTTGTCGCACGACGGCAGGTTCCGGATCAGATGGTGAAAGATCAGCGACGACAGGTGCGCCTCGCGCATCAGCAGCACCTTCAGCAGTAGCCACCAGTTGGCCTGAGGTGCCGCCAGGAGCACCTTCAGCTCGAGCGAGATTGCCGTGCTGGTCGGCAGCTCCGAGCAGCGGGCGGCCCAGTGTGCATTTTGGTTAGCCGGAAAGAGCCGCGGCATAACGAAGATGGTCCAGGGCACGATCAGTCCCTGGCGCTGGTTGAACATCGCTATCCCTCCGTGGACGCCCTTCTTGGTGATCTTGTACAGGTTGCCGAGTGAGATGCCGCGCAGCAGCAGACAGCAGAACAGCTCCTGACACTTGGCGTGGATGTCCCGGATGATCTTGCTTTGGTTCGGCAGGTTTAGGCCCACGAATGCTTCCCCGTTGGCGCAGATTGCCGGCAGGAGCTCGCCGACGCACAGCAGCACGTTGGAGATGTCGACAAGCAGCAGCATGGAGCGGGCCCGGCTTGGGACGGTCTGCGTGTAGCGCACCGTCAGCACGGTCAGCGTCTCGTTGAGCATGCCGGCGAACACGCGCTGCGCCATCGTCGGTGGTACCGAGTTCCAAAGGTCCTGCTTGGTGCCCTGCATGTACAACCACCACATCTGGATGGTGTAGGAGCCACGCTCGGACTCGAAGAACGGATGGGCGCTCTCCCAGTGCAGACTGTCCGCGTCCTGAATGATGTACAGCGTCAGCAGGCGGCAGTGCAGGTCAAGCAATCGCTCCGCCAGTGCCTCCGTCATCTCCGAGTACTGCTTGTAGCTCAGCTTCAGAGAACCTCCTTTCTCGTCGCCCTTCGGGGGGCACACATTTTTCGTCACACACTGTATCCACACGCCGAGGGCGTTCTTCACCAGCGCCGCTGCTCCGATCGTCGCCGTCAACACCGTCAGATCGGCATGATCCAGCGCCTCCTGCGATAGTGTGTGGATGTGTTCTTGTGTGTCCATGAAGTGTCCATCGCGGTGAGAGAGAAGACATTTTTATTCTAAACATTCTAACCTTGAACTCACTAACCTGTACTTACCCAACAAATTATCCACCGATTTCGATACGAGTATGACAAACTTTTCCGGGTCGGACGACTTTACGATGCCGCCACATCCGGCAGCCTCCTCCGGATCCTTGCCCTGCTGGTCCTGCAGGGCGTCGGCCAAGTGCAGGAGACCCGAATTTTTCCGATACGCGGCGTAGTATTCGTCCTCCAACCTGTCGATGGGGAATCCCCATGCAACAGAGAATCCAGTCGTCTTGTCACATGGCTTTTCTTGACCATAATTTCTTGTCCCTTACCAAACAACGATTTTCAACGAGGCAAACGAAGCCGACCGGGGAAAATCCAGCTTGCCGCCGACCACCGCTGGGCAGATATTTTCCTGCAGCACTTTTTGGTTGGCCTTAGGGAAAATATTCGATTAAAGAGGAAAAAAAAAGAAGTGACTTTTGATTGAAAAAGCTTTTTTTGCTTTCTTGTTGTTCATCATCGATTACCTCATAATATTGCAGATCTCTTTGGAGCAGAATCGGAATCCTGTCCATCAAATTTCCTTCCTCCATAACCTCCATGATGGGTAGTAGTATTTGACTTGTGGTTTTAACTTTTACAAAAACTTGTAAATACACTTTTACATGAAATATTAAGCGAAAATACGAACTGCTAACCGAATCGCGCGAAATCCTGAAAACGATGAAAATTTTCATCGATCAAACGGAATGAGCTGGTGTTACGGAGGTATTGATTTTTGCTATTCCTTAGCGGTGGACTTGACCCATATTTACCAACCAACTGTTGATCGCCAATTGCTCAAGAACAACACTAAACAGCTGATGTGTTCGGAATGTTGTAACTAGAACAACTGGAACCAACTGTAGGTTGCAATATCAAGCCGACTACGGTAACCAGGACGACCGGAACAAAGGCAAGCGGAATCCACGGATTTTCCTACGGTAGTTTACATACTGCGTCGATACCTTTACTGCGTTTAGTATAGATTTTTTTTTATCAACCCCTCACCGCTATACTTTTACCAATGCGGAGAATTTCATAATAATAATATTCAATTGCGCAACGGTTTTAATTGAGATAATTTTTTTGGCATAGCAGAAATCTCAAAAATAGACTCACAATATCACACAGCAGTGTATTCACCTGCATCCAAAACACACTTCCATATGATTGCCAAGATGTGTATATAAAACATCGTTCATTTTCCTTGCCGAGTATATAACAAACGCAAAGATGGTCGCGGGTAGGATGAATGAATGTGGTTCATCTGTAAAAGGCCTGCGCCACGGAACCGTGAAGAGGGAAGAATTCCCGATAGGTAAAGAAGATCCAGTGCACTGTAGGAATCTTCCATTAAACAAAAACCAGTTAATTAATTTACAAATTTTGGTGTTGTTACTCTGAAACAAATTGTATAGAAAATGTTCTCTAAAAGATATTTTAAAATTAATTAACTGATGCATACTGAGTCTTGACGCGATTTCATATCCAAACTGATTATTTATTTGGACTTGGAGT
This sequence comes from Anopheles atroparvus, assembly GCA_914969975.1. Lineage (NCBI taxonomy): Eukaryota > Metazoa > Arthropoda > Insecta > Diptera > Culicidae > Anopheles > Anopheles atroparvus. The sequence goes on along the minus strand of CAJZCY010000002.1, from coordinate 29,078,729 downwards.
TAAAATGTCTCGCATTGGACCTTTTCAGTTGCTTCTTAATTTGTGTAGTAAGATTGAACACAGTTGGTAGATACTGATAAAATTTTAATACGGACCTTATAAACTTTTATCCCTCCAGATTCCCATGGTGCGGTGTGGTCTCCCGAACCCATCCGCTGTGGGCTCGAGAAATGCCTACGTGACTACATAACAGCATAGCAATGAATACACCGTTGAAGACTGCTGCGCCACAGTGTTACCATGGCGAAGGAAAATCGCCCCTCGTCGTCGACCAACTGCTGCGGCAAGACGAACGGTAGGTGCCTTCATGATCGAACTGTTTGTAATCAGCGAGGATAAACGATAAAATAAGACGTACGATCAAATCATCAGGCCAAACATGGCTCAAATTTGCATCTTTTCTACGTTGGTATAATCGTTCCGGTAAACTGATTGACAGGCTGGCGGGATATTGATACTGGCTACCGAATGCTAATCGATTTATTTTGAAAAGCGGTGCATTTTTGCAACAACGAATCAGCTGTATTTCTAACCCATTATAGGGGTTGTCCCAAGTGCGTAGGCATCGGACTGTTGATAGTACTCCATCCCACGATACCTTTGTGATTTAGCAGTAAACATCTCATCATCGCTGCATTGGATTGGTTTGGTGATGATTGTTTTCTATGCGTTTATCCCCACGGGGTGTTGTTAGGTTTTCTTCCTCTGCGTCAGGGTCAGCTAACCATTTTAAACAGTTTTCCGTCTTTCCACAATATGTTTCGCGACGTAAACATTACAGCAACGGTGCGGGACGTTTCACGAATCTGAAGGAAGCGGACAAACGTGTGTTCGTGTGGACATTCGTTACGCGCGTTACCATCAATACACCCAATGGGTCATGTTCATCCAAAGTTCATGATTAAATGTTTAGCGCACGTTGGGGCACAAGCAGGCGTCGACTGACGTTTGAAGAAGCGCTCTGCGTACAAAAGTTGGCTATGTAAAATGTACATTTTAGTTTTTAGTAGAGAGATGCCTATAATTACAAAATAATATTTCTCCATCGATACACGCGTGTGTTGCCCGCTTCGCCCCAGCCTTCGCCTTTGGCCATACTAACCCTCTATGTAATCGTTTCGCTGTAGTGGTGAAGGGATGGGTTTATTTTGATTCCGCTGAACGGTGCTTCATAAAAACAGATGTAGCGTTCACGAACGCCACAGTCGTTTCGGAACAATACTCGAGCGCAGTTCTCTTTCGTGTGTGGTGTGTTGTGCCGCTACCTATCCCTCCCAACCCTTCACCAGGCGATTTTGACAACCGAAAGTGCAAAGTGCGTACACGAATCGATGTTTATAAGCGACTATCGGGAAAATATCCTAAAGGAAATGTCCGGTGTTTCTCACTCCTATCCGGAGTAGGGTTTACGTGTCGATTGTGGAAGAGAGAACATTACCGTACATTTGCAAGCCAGCTCATCCAAGTAGGTAGGATACGCGTGCCGCATCCGAGGCGTAGAAAAATACCACCACTTGCGATATTCATCTCCTGCGTACAGCGTCGTCAGAGCCGGAAAAAATAGGGTGCTGCATATTTTACTTGCCATTTGTTTGCTTGCAACGTGTTCTTTCTGTCGAAGCGTTCCGGCGAAATCTCTCCGCGAGAATTTAGAAAGAGCATAAAATAACAACGACCTCAAATCGGCTGGTCAGATAACAATTCAACCGGTTTTCTGTGTTTTCATCGGTTCGACGTGAAGGAAATTCGATCCACATAAAAACATAAAACCACGAAAGCCACTGCGTACGGGCAAGAAGAGTGCAGAGCGATAACGAGTGAAGGAGCTTATCCGGCGGGCGACAGGAACAAAAAGGAAAGCGCGTACCACGACAGTGTGTGTGTTGCCCCGCGGTACCCCAGTAAAAAAAAAAAAAAAAATCAGACAGCACAACAACCTGGCGCACCATCGGGAGTGGCCGGTACGACGACGGTGCGGGTTTTTATTTTCCCTTCGGTGTTTTCATCTGTTCTGATTGACGACGGCGTTGTGACGGAGCACGAACGCGGACGACTTCCAGGAGAAACACAAGCGGTGACTACTGAAGCCGAGAAAAGAAGCAATCACCAAAGACGGCAACATGTTCGCGAAACTTTGCCAAACGGAAGCGATGTCGATGCTGGCGCGCAGGGCTTCCCCGACGGCCAACCTGCTGTCCCTGTACACCCGGTCCATCTCGAAGAGCAGCGAGGTGAACAATTCCGACTACATGACCATCCGGGCGACGGACGATCAGCACCACCAGAAGGTCAACCGGAGCTATGACAGCAAGCAACAGATAAGACTGAAGAAGGTGTCCCGGTAAGTGTGGGGGGACGGTGAAGGTGTGGTGTGGGTTTGTGGGGTACATTTTCCACCGTATTTCCTTCTTTTCTCCATCTGCCCTCTAATGCTTTTTCTGTTACGTCGTGGCCGCTACCCACCGCCGCAAACGTATACGCGGAAGAAAGAAGCGCAAGACAGTAGTAGCCAGCAGTCACGGAATGATGATCGTCGTTGCTTTCGCGGTAATCGTCCATTTTTACCCCCCAATCGGACCGGGAGGGCCACGATGGTGGGAGGCAGCGACGAACGTTTTGTTCAAACGGAAAGCGGATGTGTGTGCGAAAAGTGAAATGATATTTCGTTTCCAATGGCAACATCAACTTCCATCGCTTGCCCTTTCCTCACGTCAGAAGCGAGTCGACGAAAATTCGACAAACGATGATCGTCATCGGTCGAGTCGACATCCACAACCTGCTGTGGAATGCGGTATGGGGGCCGTGGCAGAGTATGATTGGTCAAGTGAATGAATTTAATCAGCGCCGAAAATCGTGGCGCGCCCCCTCTCAACGGAGGAAACCGGAATTTATTCCTCCTCTGATGGTGACAAGCGGCGTTGATCGCGAAAGTCCAAAGTTCACCTGTGCCTGCTTGTGGTGGTGAAGATGGTCGCCTCCCGACTCGAGACATTTGCTTTTATCTTCCGTGGCAAGACCGCGGGTATCAGCTAGGGAGACCGACCGATAGCAGCGTGCCTCATCATCTGGCCGGCGTTCGCTCGTTTATCCGCGCCACCCATCGGCGTAAAATGTGTCAAGAAGCGGGGCGTGCACGCACACGCCACCGAGAAGGCCGAACTTTCCTACGAAGAACGTGCACATGAAATCACGGTGCAGCAAGAGGCATCACACACAATTGCACTATGCCGTGGTTTATTTCAGGAGATTAAAAATAGAACCGGTTCCAGTTACATCCCCTCGGCTAGCTTGTATGCGTCCCACCCGCTTGAGGGCTTGAAGGAAAGTCGCCACGAACAGCCCATCGCGGCCGGTTGAGAATGAGGAAAAGCGGAGACGCACCGTACACCAGCACGCGTGCAGTGGCTTTGTTTTGTTGCCACACCATCGCGGTTTTCCATTCCGTCGCCGCCGTTTGGCCTATTTTTCATCCGACGACACAGCCTCGACGATGATGCAAACCTTATGCAGTGTAGCATAAAACATAACGGAGGGAATGTGGCAGAATAAATTGCGTGTTTCTGCTCCTCTAGAAGGTTTTGTGTTCATTCCCGTCAAAACAATTCTTCCGACCGCAACCCACGTTTAACTAAAGCATCCCGTCGTGGGGCTTTGGTTTCCTTTCCCGCGGGCATTGACATTGCGCGACATTCCCATGTTCATTTTCCTTCTTCCGCGTGTGTTCTGAAACCCTTCGGGATGATTCATCCCTGGGGTGGATCATATGGGAGTCTTCGTTCCGCGTTTCGTCATATAGCTTTTATGCGTGTGTCTCCTCTTCTTAGGTTCCTTGGAGATGATAAAAACAAACTCTTTGTTTTCCTGTGTGTTTTTTTTTTTTGTTCTGCTACTCAAGACGTGGAACCTACGAGAAACGAAGAAAAAGAAACGTTAAACCGTTGTTCTGTCCTGGATCGTTCAATCGACGCGTCTCATAACAAACAGCACACCGCACCTTCGCTCCACACGGTCAGCATAGCAAACCACACGGCCGGGAAGAGGAGGTGCGTTCGGTTATTTACCCCGCCCGATGTTGTGTGCTGTAACGTGATCGAACCGTCGAACACAAAGTAGTCCTTGGAAGGGGAGAAAACACGACGGACGATGGTTAATCTTCCGTTTGCGCCATGGTGCGTTTTATGATGCGCGCTTTGGAGATGAGGGTGCTGATGACGGCGATGACGACGAAGACCAGGTAGGCAATCGTCGTCGAACGCGGACATTGCTACATCACGTACGCGCGCCATATGACATTAAATGGCATGGCAAAACATGCAAGCGATCGCGCCTACTTCGATCCGATCATCAACCAAACCGGAGAGCCGATGGTTATTTAAATGTAGGAAAATAAAAGCCTGCCCTCTGTCAAGCGAGCGATTGGCGTGTTGCTTTCGAATCCTCCACGGGTGCTAAAAACAAATATCGAACATCACACTGTGAGCGCGCGCTGTTGATCTGCTGAATCTGCTGTTGGTTGATCCGACGCGGCTGGATACGAATGGCTGGCGGCGGGGTGATTAAATATTCAAGACCCGTTCTCGCCAGAGTTGCGCCTTGTCGAGATGGCAACATGACGCACCGTCAAACACAGCGCACGGGGTAACAGCATTACAGCAGAATCGCCACGCAGCCGATGCGCGAGTATGGCAACAACAACTTATCCAAATCCAGCAAAAAAGGTCCGACGATCTAAAAATAAACGCCAAACAATTCCTTTTCCTTCTGCCGTGTGTGGTTCACCTGGAGCCGCGGATACGCGCATTCCGCGATGTGGAGATCTGCGCATTTTCGTGTGTGCGTGCGGTATCCGCAAAATGAACCATTTTGGACACGGCGGCGCACAGGTTCATGAAAGTGCGCCGCACACCGCGATCCTGTGTATGTATATCTGATTCCGCAGCGAGTTGGTGTTATCATTTCCCACCAGCAAAGCAAACCAACCGAGCCTTCAATTTTGGAGATTGTATCGCGATGGTGGTAAAAGTGGGGCGACGGGAAGAAGATTGAAGTTTAGCCAGGGGGGGGGGGGAGTTTGTTTTCTTCCATCGGCGGTTCCACCGGTCCCGAAACATTTTAACTGCGCAGTAGTTTTACGCGTAGCCGGTATCGAGATACGCAGCAACGTAAACAGAAAGGAGAGTATGGAAGAGAAAAAAAAACATGGAGAACACCCTCAGCGAGATAAAATGCTTGAACACACTTATTGTTGAACCCATTGCTGGCGGAGGTGAGGCGCCAACGTTACTGCGATCTGTCAAAGGTTGGTTTGTTTGTGAGTTTGAACCTCACAAGTCCACCGCCTACTACTTCCTTGTATTACTCCGGCAATAGCCTGCTGCCTTTGTTGAGCGATACCGGATTAAAGCGAACGGGCATTTGGCGTCGCTAATGGCACACGGGAGAACCTGCTACCAAACGACACCACCAAGGTCAAAATGCCGGCTAGTAAGCGAGAGAGTGAGAGAGATTGAGCATCTGTTTATGGCATCCAGTCACACAGAGTGGCATTTCTAATGCAGAGTTGATGTGGAGCTCCTCGTGCGTTGCAGTGGGCAATGAAGGGAATTATAAATGCGACGCTGGGATCGTGGGGTGGGTTGTCTCATTCGAAAGCTCGCTACCTATAGTGCCACACCGGCTTTGGGGAAAGCGAGTTTTGCCACACAACCGGAGGCGCCATGAACACGAACCATGAATCGGAATGTCATGTGGAATTAATCGATACGTGCAAATTGGGTACGTTGCTGCCGTTGTCCCCTGTAACTTCACGACGCCATCATCAGCAGCTTGCCAAGTCACCAAGCCCGAATCGGCTGGGGGCGACAAATGGCGTCCAGTTTTACTCACGGTCGTGTGCAATGCTGTAATATACGCCGCGATAAGCGCAGAAGAAGGAAACGTGGAACAGAACTATGTCGGCGTAATAAAGCTGATGTTGTTGTTGTTTGCGATAGGGTAACAGTAACCGGTGGGCTTCACTGGGGGGCCTTTGTAAAACACCAAGCAAGCCTCTCGTACGATAGGGATAAGAATAGACTGCCTGTTTGCTTTTGTCCGGCTGAGAAAGATGCGCAGATTACAAAAATGCCTGAAAAACACAATAATATTTTCTTTTCCACTTCAGTCATTACAAGATGGAAGGGTTCTCCCTTCCCGCCTTATAGTAGCGTGTTTGTCTTCTGTCCTGTTTGCGTTAGCGGTTTTTTCTCTCTATCTCCCTCTCTATTTTCCTCTCCACAATCGGTTCTCTAGGATGGATCTAAATTTATTCCGACCCGGGCAGGCACCGTACCGGAAGATCTAAAAACTGATAGATCGGCGAAAGATCAGAAACTCAGCAACCCGGTTTTGAAAGGCGTGAATGAAAAGAGACACCCCAAGTGTCAAACGTCAAACCGCATTTTCTTCACGCGCCTGCTGCGTTTCACGACGTCTTATCACGATTCTTTCATACCATTCAACGTGTGTGTGCTAATTTGAATTGCCAAGTAAAAGGGGACAACATATGTTTCTGGACAAAAAAGGTGTGAATGAATAATTTTGTTCCCAAAGCCCCAGTACATGTGCGTTGTTGAGGGTTTCATATTCATGGACGTCATCAACACGTGCCAGGAACGTTAGTTCCTCCATCAGGTCCATTAGTGGTTTCTCTGAGTTGGGGCCCAATCACGTCCGAATGGATTCGTCTTATTCAAGCAGATTAATCAGACCCGGAATTGCTCAATAATGGACCAAAATGGAGAAAAAAAAGTAATACCCGATAAAACATACTCATAAGGGATAAGGGATCATTATTGCGTGCCACGAATTAACACCGATCCATCAAAATAAAACTGGAATAGCCTTATTTCCTGAGGGACGGGAGCGGTCTCTTATCAGTCAAGGGTTAAATTCATCTGTAAAACTTATTATCTCCGGTTAACGGCTCTAAAAAAAAAAAAACAAAAAAAAACGGGTTGACGTTGGCTGCGTTGAGAAAAAAAAAAGGTTTTCCTGCTTCATTAGCAATTGATTCCTAAACACATTAAGAAATTGCAAACTGGTTGATCATACAGAAGCATAAAAAAAGAAACATCTCTTGGATTGCAGATGGTTCGCTGAGGTTTATTAATTAGCATCTTTTTGCTTTATAAAAACGTATAAACTACATGCCCCCAGCAGGTGCTCTATTCGGCGACGACGTTCTATTTTGAGCAACTGTCGATCTGCTAATGGTTAAAGCATACTCGACTAGCTTCAGCTGATAACAGTTTGCAAAACAGAATGCTCAAACGAAAACACAAAAATCAAGAAATCGCTGTGCTCAAGCTTTTTGTTCCTCCTCGCAACGGAATCTGCAACCGATTTGCGTCACAGGCGCGCACTGATTGGCGCTGAATCTGCTACGTTGTTGGTCCATTTTTTTCTTTCCTCCGTATTAATATTTCTTTCTTCCCTCCCCGGCCTCTTTGCAGTACCCTGTCGACGCTCAACTCGTCGGTGCCGGAAGCGGCGGCCCACACGGCCGTGCCGAAGAGCGAGAGCCGCGAGTTTATGGCCGTCTTTCCGGACGTGGTGCGCGACCTGACCGCGTACGCCAGCAAGTACGACAAGAGCCTGGCCACCAAGTGGTTCGTCCGGGCGCTCCAGTACAACGTGCCGCAGGGCAAGAAGAACCGCGGGCTGGCCTGCGTCCTCGCCTACCGGATGCTGGCCAAGACGGAGGACATCACGCCGGAGAACATCCGGAAGGCGCAATACCTGGGCTGGTGCATTGAGATGGTAAGGATTGAGAAAAATATTATAGTTGCACGCACGCTCTCGCAAGCGAATAGTATGGAAGGGGTTCGTAATTGCGGGATGGCCCTGAAATGCGGTACTTAGATTGAACGGTTTCGGATGGTTTATCTGTTTTTATTTGTTCACGCTGACCTTCAATGCGATCGACTGGAAAATACAAAACCATTAACGAGTGGCCTTCAAAGGGGTGGTTAAAAGGGCAGATTTTGTCTGGGTATACCCCATCAGATGATCAGTCCTTATGATGTCTGTTATGCGGTATTGTCAAATCTGTATGATTTTCTAGAAGTTTCTTGGCATGTGACGAATTTAGATTTTCATCTAATCATTAAAGCAGATTTAGTGCCGGTAATTTTTGTCATTTTTAAATCATACATTCCTATTGCCTCGTGTGTTGATGAATCGTTGCTGTTTTATGTGATCAACAACAAGTGATCAGTGATCGCTGAAACTGAATTGTATTATGAAGGAATTTTATTATTTAATTTCTTTAATATATCGAAATGTGGAGCAGGAGATCATAAAGGACTTGGGAAAATTAATGTTTCTAAAAATAATCCAATTTTACTAGAGTTGTTTTAGCGTTCTTCAAACGGAATTTTCAGCCGATGCGTTAAAAAAGAGACACAGATAGTTGACTGGGATATAATGGATTCTTCTAGTTGGAAACAACACCGGGCGAAGCTTTGTTATTTAAAAATAATTCCAAGATAGAGCCATTTGCTTCCTCAAGGATGGATTATACTGGAAGCCCTCGTGGCGTGGCCCCTGTCCAAGAATGTGTAGCATTCGAAGAAACATTAATTGTTCTGTTGCTTATCACGCGGCATGTGAGTGCGAATTACTTTTTCTACCTCTCCTGCTACTTCTCGCCGCACTTGTGATGATACTATTATCAATCGATGTGAAAGTTGTCGAACCACTGACGACGGGGGCGAGTGTTGTAGGGTGAGAGGAGAGAATTATAGGTCATGAGGTGTAGGGTTTTGCGACCTTTACTGGAGTGGGACTCGTACGGCGAACGCATGACGGCCTCGCGTGATGCAGGACGTTGTGACGCAAATGGAACGCGATTTATCACGAGAGCTGGCGAGCTGCTAGAGAATTCTATTTGTGCACGCGTTCGGTGTGTGATAAGGGTGATTCAAAAAGTTTCTTTCCTTCTCGTGTACTAATGCGCACGGTTGCGTTTTGTGGTTCTTCCTTTTCCTTCTTTCTTTCCTCCACCAGCTGCACTCGATGTACCTGATCGCGGATGATATTATGGACGGAAGCTCGACGCGCCGCGGCCAACCGTGCTGGCACACGCTGGACGACGTGAAGATGGTGGCGATCAACGATGGCATCATGATCGATGCGTCGATCTGCTACCTGCTGCGGAAGCAGTTCCGCACCGAGCCGTACTACACCCGGCTGGTGGAGGAGTTCAACGAGATGAAGTTCATCACCTCGCTCGGTCAGAGCATGGACCTGCTGTCCGCCCGGATGGACGTCTCGCAGTACACGATGGACGTGTACAAGTCGATCGTCTTCCACAAAACTTCCTACTACACGTTCTACCTGCCGGTCGCGCTGGCCATGCACATGACGGGGTGAGAAAGCACGCTGGTATCATTTGTGTCAACTGGACAATAATTAATTTCCATTAATTTTTCCCATCGACAGATACACCGATCCGGAGATGTTCCGGCAGGCGAAAACGATCCTGCTCGAGATTGGCCAGTTCTACCAGGCGCAGGACGACTTCCTGGACTGCTTCGGCGACCCGGCCGTGATCGGTAAGGTCGGCACGGACATCGCCGAGGGCAAGTGCAGCTGGCTGGCGGTGGTTGCGATGCAGCGCGCCACCGAGGAGCAGAAGGAGATTATGAAGCAGTGCTACGGCTCGCATGGTAAGTAAAGATGATGGGAACAGGCATCCCTGTCGGGCGTTTAGGTTCTCGGCTAACCTCTCCCTTGGTTTTCCTTCCATTTTGTTTTAGACCCAGAAAACGTGGCACGCGTGAAGAAGCTGTACGAGCAGCTCGGCCTACCGACGACGTACGCCACCTACGAGGAGGAGTCGTACAATATGATCAAAACGCACATTCAGCAGATTTCGCGCGGGCTCCCGCACGAGCTGTTCTTCAAGATCATGGAGAAAATCTACCGGCGCGAAGCTTAAAGCGTTTGCGATACAGAGACAATATGTCTCTTACTTAACCGATGCACGAGTCCCTGTGGATCATCCTTTTCATGGCGAGTTTTAGAGATGCGAAGAGAAAGAGGGTTGACATTCGAATCTTTTCTATTCTTAAGTGTTCTTTTTTCCTCGATAAGGTCAATTGGAAAGGGAAAGGGTCAGGGAGAAGGTAGGAAGATTAAGGAACGCAGGGTGTGTTCGGATTGTGAAGGGTTTTAAGAAAATCTTTCCAGTGAGAGGGCGGCGGAAAGTGAGAGAAATTTAGTAAGGAGCAGCAAACTATTGATACGATCGATCAGTTTTCTTTCTTATTACTTTCCCACAACAAAAGGAGGAAAGACAGTAGCAGTTCGTTGTGTGTGTCGTGTAAAGATTGTGATCCACATTGTTGTCACTTTCCCACAATTTTCTTTTTCGAGTTCTCTTTTCTTGTATCGTTTTGTAACTCCTATTTGCTCTCCTAGCTGCCAAGGATGCCGATGGCTCTAGGAACTGTTCTTGTGTGGCGTTAGCACGAAGCACAGCCCCAGGGTCTGTGTTAACTCATGGCGTTACTTTTGCAAGACATTAAAGTATCCGGCTCCGAGTAAAATCAGCATTAAACGAAACCGAAACGAAACGATGAACTGAACGTTTCCAATATTCCCCCCGATTGGAATAGAACGAAATCGTGTCCTCCACCATAGAGAAGGCGGAAGAACCCCGGTGCAATCACAACATCACAAGCAACAGAAGAAGTCTTTTTTGAGGCAAGTATCCTCGACAAACATAAACAAAAAGGAAGTACTACTACAGCAGCTAACAAAACTGTACTAACAAAACAAACCAGGCAATAAGAGTGTGGGGGGAAGGACAAGAGAAGGGTGTAAAGCTAAGAACGAGGAGAAGAGAGCCTTTTATTTTGAATGCACGTTTAATGTAAGGGTTGAAATCAGGAGCAGTTTTCAGAAGTAGGAGAAAGAAAAGCAATTAAAAGAGGTTAATTAAGCCGCGCAGAACCGAGAAGAAATATGAGATAGAGAGAGAGAGAGAGAGAGAGAGAGAGAGAGAGAGCGAGACAGAGAGAGCGAGAGATAGAGAAAGAGCCAGTCAGAGGAAAGTGAAGATGTTACTTATAAGCCTAGAGAGTAAGACGATGAAAATGAAGCGGAGAAAGAAGTTTTTTTTTTGGTCGTACGTTATTGATGATTAATAAAAAATATATATGAAAACAACATATTGTGTTTTAGCAAAGTTCCGGGAGCAAAGCCCCGAACATGTGTTTTTGTTCTTGAAATTTCGATGTAACAATACTTACGGACTTGATTTTCCCTAGTGCAAACAATAAATACAAACCAAACAAACCAAAAACAATAAATAAATAAAAAACGATTCTCGGAAAAATCGATCATCGCAGGTTGTCGTAACAACGTCGTCGATCGTCGAAAACAAATTTCGTACCGGGTTCGATTTCGTAAAAATTGTCTTTTTGATACTAGGGTCGCAGATTTGGCAGAAGGTGTCCATCCCCGTCCCAAAACAAATTTCGTCCCCCGAATGAAATGGGTTCGATTTCGAAAAATTTGCCGTTTTGATACCAGGGTCGTAGATTTGGCAGAAGGTGTCCCAAACCCGGTGTTCGTCGACCAATCAGCGTAGAATGTTTTGGAACAAAAGAACGTTGTCACTCAATGATGGCCGATCACCTGTGTGTAGATCGCCATTGCATGTGTTCATTGCTTATGGCCGACCGATGCGGCAGGCTCGAGTGTGTGACAGAAGAAGCACGGGGCATACCTGTTGGGTAGAACAAGAGCAAGCGTGTGCAAGTGGCCATTTGTAGTAGCCATTGATTTTCTCGTGTACTAATTTCGATTGGATGCTGTGTTCAGAGATATGATTGGTCGGATTGGGGTCAAGCGATCGGATTTTTAAGCTACCTCCTGTGCTGTTCTGCTACTCTGGTATTAACAATTGAAATTTGGCTGGATTTTTGCCATCGTCGTCGGATTGTTCATCTTTCGTGATTTAAAAAAAAAAAGATTTTTCTTTCATTTTTTTATATTCCCGCAACATCTCAGTGTGCGTGGGAAAATTCTCCGTTTTGGGAAGACTCCTGCAAAAGAAAGAGAAAGCAAGCCCACTAAAGTACTATATTCCAAGGGTTAAGGAGTGGAAATTACTTGCATGCAACGGACGAAATTGTACGCAAACATCGCAGACAAAGGCGGTGCTTGCATTCTACGCTGCAAGTTCCATGTTGGAGGAAAACTGTTCCGCCGTGTATTTTTCAGCGACCGATGTTTAGATGAGCGATGAATTTGAGATGCGTTTGATGGTTTTATTAATTAAATCTTTATTGGGTAAACTAAACGACCAAATGAGACGTGACAGCTATGTAGGGTTTGGTTATTACAGGGAATATTGGTTTCCATCGCTTCTTCTAATAGAAACTGTGGCGCTGTTGTTTGTTGGTTTTCTGTTTTGCTTTAATTATTATTAACAGAGATGGAATTCTTTTTTTTCGAACCTTTCGAACCGTTCAGATTTCTATTTCACACTTGCTGCTCATTTTCTTTTTCTCTAGCTATTTGAAAATCGAAGCGAGATGGGGGGGTGGCTGCGTTGACAAACCGCCCGAGTTTGTTGGTCATTTTGATTGCCAATTGTTAATGGTTCATTAGAACCGGAACCGGAAAAGAGAGAGAGAGTTCTGTTGGAAAAAATGTATTTTTATGAGCTTCTCCGCCATCTTTTACATTACGGTCTCGTTTCATGTGAAAAAGATATAGCAAAATAGTGGAACATTTCCTGCAAAACAATTTAGTTTTAAATCCGTTTTTGAAGCGTTTGTTAGTGTATGCCTTATAGCGTGTTTCCTTGTATGTTTAAAGTAACTTGATGTCCCTTCCATATTCACACCCTTTTTCCTTACTTCACTGATTAAGTATCTTGGGATCATTGAAGGAGCATTAACAAAAAAAAAAAGAAAGCTGTTGCGCGTTTCCATAAGCTACAATTATTCTTTGTAAAGAATCGCCACATACATCGAGTTATTCGAAACTCTTGTTGTTTTTTTCACCCCCCTTTGGTAGCGGATCTGTTGAAGGTGAGTGTTTATTAAATTTATTTACTTGTTTTATACCTTGCATTCTATTCTGTGGATTTAAATAATGTTTTTCTTCTTTACGCCCCTGCGATCTCAGTTAAGTTCCGTAGAGTGTTTTGTTTTTGCTTCACTTTGTTTGCAGCTTCTTTTTTTTCTCTTTTACTATACGGAGAGCATCTGTAGAAAAGCAATGATATTTTGGAATAATGTGTTGCATGATTTTTGGGTTCTTTTTTCTTGTATTACTTCAGCCCTATGTATAATATATATAATACTCTTCTTTCCACGTACGCTCCCTGTGCAATATGACCAAAAACCTTGTCTTTGTTGTCCCCTTTGCTTAAGTGTTCCTTTCACGTAATACAAACTCAACAACCGCTGTTCATCCGTTCACACTTAGATTTTCCTCCATATTCGTGGCGTTTCGCATCCGTTTAATCAGTTAGCGACCGTGGGGGGAGGGGAAAATGTTTTACTCTTCTTAAGGTTTGGATCAAAATGTTTGCCAAGAAGAAGGCGTCCTTGGGACTACGTGTACATCAAATCTCGTAACCGAGTTGTTTTCTCACACCGCGTTCAGAAGTTTGACTTGAATGTTTTTATTCACGTTCGATTCTTTTTTTTTTTTAATTCTCGTGTTGTGTTTAAGATGCACGGTTCTCTTTTTTATCTCCTGTAAATTATCTGTTTGAATGATATCCCAAGCGTTCGTGGTTATACACATTTTTCCTTATGGCATCTGGTTGGAAAGAATAGCGCTGATTTTCCCGGCACCGGGAGGGGAGAAATCGAACGGAAAATACATCCGACCTAAACTGTGTACATGTACATATATGTTTTTGAATGTTTACACGGCGCGCGCTACTACTCAGTTTATTCAATATACACATTTTTAATTTTAATTGATAGTTTGTGTATCAGCGTCTAAACGTTCAATGTTTCCTTTTTTTTGCGTTTTCTTCCCACTTCTTTTTTCACAATCATTTGTTCGACCTTCTTTTCCGTTACCAAGTTGGACGAAGCTTGAACATTGCACTCCGTTCATGAATGGTCTTACAAAGCCTTTGGATGGCTTTGGGTATTGAATCGAAAACCCCCATTTATTTTCACCTCCACTGTTTTAATGTGTTCTATTACTTATCTTGTTACAGCAAAAGTACTAAGTGGTTTTTTTTCTTCTTATTTACTGTTTACTTCTTCTAGCTTCAATACACCGAGAGACCGTGTAATTTGTATTACTCACACTCACACACGCACAATTTGCTTTCCAGGCATTCGAAATGGACATCAAACAGTTCGATGAAGCCACAGCAGTGAAGAAGCTTACCGATAAGTACAACGAACATGCACATACAGGTGTTTTGAGGGACGTTCGCTGTCGTTTCTCATTAACCGCGCGCGTTAAACTACCGCAAATAAACATTCAAACACGTTACAAACTGGGGGTACTTAAAAGGAAAATGGAATAAAATTAATGAAAAATATTAACTAACTGCCAAGCAAAATGCCTAACGCTTTGTGCTGAATGTTTCTTTGCAAAACAAGCAAACAAAAACTGAACTATGACAAATGAAACCGACATGTTTAGAAAGATTTTTTTTTGTAATTCCGTACGGATTTATTGATACATCTTTTTTTTCTTTCATTCTTTCTTTTCAACATAAGATAACAGGAAAGATACACTCTCTACCACTAAACCATCCCAATGCCGATGCCGAAATAAGCTTTCGGTATATTTCCTTTGTTTATATCTGCCCTTTTATTTTTTTGGTTCGGTTTCCTGTAAAATGCCTGTGTGCTTGCGTTAAAGAGAGATAGAGAGCGAGCGAAGAGAACGAGTGATTGCTTTTTTTTTTGTCGTCCGTTTGTCTGCCTACAACAATCATGACCGATTTGAAGCTCCATTTTTTCGGTGCTTTTACGGATCTGCGGTGTGAACGATCTTGGACGGTTTCGAGCGTAAACGTAAAACAATTCTGTGGCAAAGTGCAGCCATCCATCTTCACAATCTCCCTCGCTACTCCAGCTGGGAAAAGGGAAACGTTTCTGGAAAGACTGGGAGCGAAGCCAAGGGAAGGCAAATATCGGGGCATATCAGATGGGCGTTAGTTGTTGAAATGTGCGTTGCATTTACTACACGCATGGTTCTTTACAATCATCAAGATTAATAATATGGACACCTTCTACGCGGTTCGTTGCTTCCAAAAACATTCAGAACGACACACGAACCATTGGAAAGCCGGGCGCATCCTTTTTCTACATCTGTTAATCTGTTCCGAAGCGCATGTCGCACAAATGGGCTGTGGTCTGTCTCCGGCACGCACCGACGGGAAAGGGGGGTTAATCTAAATGATCTCGATTCGATTCGGCCGCCTGAAGGCTTTATTTGGACATTGATTTTATTCACGGAACACTGAACGTCATGGGGTGTTATGCTCTGCCCCTAATCGCACCTAACGGAGGACGCTTGGGTCCGTTGAGCAACGACGCACGCAAAGGCCGCCGGAGGATCACTTTCTGCACCGAGCCGCAACCGACCGCATCACGGTACGCAAACAGACGCATTCGAAATGAAGTACTCCAGCTCTCCACCCAATGGTCCCCCCCCTCTCCCAACGGGGCACGATCGTTCGAAGGATTGCCGTTCGACGTTTGAATGTTTCAAGCACTTCCACCTGCGTCGGTTTTCTACGAACGGCACGCACACACACAAAACGTTCACGCGTACACATGGGTAAATACACATTTCTATACGCTTGACAATCTTTCTTCCCGCAGGCAGGCAGGCAACGGGCGACCGAGTGCCGTATTTCCTTGCTTTACTGCCACTTTTGGGACATTTACATAACTACACACGCTTACGCAAGTACGATATGTCCGGTGACTGGGTTTTAGAGGTTCCGGGCTGGATGGAACGGAAACGGTTTTGCGGGCCCATCGGAAAAGCCACCGCGCAAGGGCCGAGTGGTAAGGAAATTGATCTCTACCAATGGCGTCGTGTCACGCGATGCCGGAGGAGTTAACGATGGAAAACTCATTCCAATGGACATCAGCGCTCCCTCCCCGAAAACCACAACGATGCGTTTGTGTTACAGGATTGTAGATCGTTTTTCTATATCACACAAATACACACACATACACACTTCATCGATGTACCATTTGAGTTTTCCTTTTCCATTCCCTTTATTTCTATTTCATGTTCTTGGCTTGTTCACGAATTTGTCTTAAGAGCGACTTAGAGACGTATATATATTTCATCCTAATCATTAAGCTGGATTGGATTTTCTGTCCTCTTCGTTACAGTGAGTTTCTTTTTCGAACAGTTATAAGCCCATCCTTGCTACTTTCTCTTGTTTCCCAGAAATATTTTGAAGGATATCCAAATATCCGTTCCGTCTGTTTAAAAATAACATGAATAATACAATGAAAATGATTGTAACAATCGATTTGGAAACAACGAGAACCAAGAGTAATAAACAAAAAGTCATCTTCTGTAATGGCAATAAAGTTTTTTTTTATTAAAAAAAAATTAATACACGCTAGGTGTGAGGTGTGTACAGCGCTGTGGATAATTTGACGTTAAAAAATAAAAGCAAACCCTGACCCTGCCCTTTTCAGTTTGCCAGTTTGTTAATGCTTCCGAGGGCTTCCGTGGGGTCTATATAAAATCAATTCCTCTGGTTGTTGTTCTTACTGTTGATAAAAACAAAACCTTCTGTAAAAGCTTGTGCGCGTAATTAAAACATGTATAATGAACTTTTCGGTTAAAGAGCTGCCCTCCGGTTAAAGCACGCCAGAGTGATTTTAAAGCTGCCAAGCTAAGCGATGACCAAAATTGAAAAGAGTGCGCGCTGTGAAAAAAAAAGAGGACGTGACCATTCACACACACGCGCGCAGTTTCGCAGAAAGTTTGCTAAAATCGGACTGTTGATTCGAATGAAGATTGCGCCCTTGGTTCAACTCCTCCGCTCCGGACGATCCTGTCGACCAGCGTTTGCGTGTAGTATGCAACGGAAACTGACGCACACATGCCCCGCTGGATGGTGCATGATATGATGGGAAGGGATGGCCACGAAAACCACCGAGGAGAGCTTGCTTGGCCAGCTGGACGGAAATGCATGCCCAATGGTGTCGGTTTTCATTTGCTTGCTTCGTTACTTCCGGGCGTGCATTTCGCGGGGCTTCGTTGTTTCCTTGCCAAATCCGACCGCACTGGTGGTTGGGGCCCACTCATCGTTCCCCCGCGAAAGGTAAAGTAATTGGAGAGCAGACCGTGCGGCTGGTCGGGATGATGCGTGGTGCGTTGTGTTTTCCACGCGCTTTCCTAATGCCGTGCAGAAGGTGATGGAAATCAACATGATGCCGTTGTGCTTCTGGTGGACCGTGATTTAAAGTGGTTGCATTCCGACGCGTCCCTCGACAGCGCACTGTTATCCGAATGTTCCAATGTCTTGTCTTCTCTCGAATCGAGTAAAACAATCCATCTGCTCAACTCAGCTTTCGATGATGTGGGGATCACTGTTAACGGGTTGCGGTCTGGTGGTTCACTGTGTACTTGCGATACTACGCGAAAACGGGAAAAGTGACACTAAATGCAGAGAAGGGGAAAACAACGCGATGAGTTAGAAATGCAGCACTTTATGGTCAGTGTTTAAAATTTTACAAATTAAATTATGTCTGAGAAATTAACTCGATTTTAACAGCTTTAAAGAAGACACATCTATTAGATTGTTAGGAGCAACAGATATTTGACAACTTATGGGAAAATAAGCAACATGTTTAAAACAAAAATCCTCTATAAATTCCAACCCCCCACCCCCCCCCCCCCCCGCAGACCCTTATTTTTAAAGAAGTCAGTGTAGAGGGATCTTTTGTGTAAAGTTTCAGTGAAGGTAGAATTAGTCTTGGTCGAAAAACGTTCCTTTCAGAGCAACGATGAATGACCACTACTGAACTAGATTTGCTCAGTTTTGTTTTCTCAAATATCTTTCTTACATGATTTTCCTTTTTCTTTAACAAAAAGCATACCCTTTAACAGAATCATGATGGGTAATTTCTTTGAAACATTTTGAAACTCGTTGATCCAGATTTTTTTTTTCTAAAAACCCAATCATCTGGACCAGTTTTTGTCGATCGCTTAAGAAACTAATCTGTTTCGATTGGAGTAGTTCAAAGTAAAATTTTAAGTGCATTATACAAGCTTAAAGGCTACCCATTTAAAAAATATTAGAGATATAGTGCGTAAAAAAAAACTATGGATAATTTTAATTTTAAAAAGATCAACTTACCTCTTGTTTCGTGAATCCAAATCTGCATTTTTCGAGTGCGAATGGGGGTCGGTTCTACCCTTTTTTCTTTAATCCTTGTCCAACGAGACCATGGTTACAATGGGCTCCGGCTTACGGATTTCCTTCCCTTCCGTGCAGTGACGCCTTCCTGGTTTGCATAGTTTTTGTGTGTATGCGGTGGTGTATGATATAAGTGTGGCTTTCTCCTGGATGATGGTGGTGGTGGTGGTGGCAGGAGGTCTGCTGCTGGTGGCGGAGGCCGGTTGTTTTGCATGGTAGTAGTGGAAGTAGTAGTAGTAGTGGTAGGTAGTAGCTGATAGTAGTACTAATGATACTAGTTAGTCGTCTTATCATAATCGTTTGCCCTCTTCCTTCTTCTGTGCTGTGAACTGGACGCGTACGCGATGTACACCATCTACCACGACAGCACGTAGACGGATTTTGTGGTTTCTTTTTTGCATTACAATGACCTTTTCCTCGCTTTTCTCTTCCGTACGTGCATTTGTTTTTAATCGTCGTGCTTGCTTTTGTATGTTTTATCAATTTTTTACATCTCACACACTATTACACACGTTTTACGCTTATTCTTTATCTCTCTTCAACTTTTTTTCTTCTTTTCTTTGCTACTCTTACTGTTTTTTCTCTCTATAGTTTTGCTTACTTTCCATCTGTTTTTCTCAACACTACCCCTGTGTTTTACTGTATAGCTACGATTTTTTTCCTCTGTGGATTTTTCCTTTACTTTATAATATAGAATCCTTCTCGTTAAGCTGGTTTCTAGTTTTTAAATGGTTGCTCGCTTGCTTTCATTCCATTCCGCCCTATATTCCTCTCACTTTCTCACGCTGGTTTGTGGGAGGTTTTAAATTATCCAACCATCTTACAACGCCTCCCGGATAGTTCAAGGGCACCCCCCTTTTGCTCGGGGAAAAAGGGAAAACTAAAGGAGTGAGCAGCATTAGCAGGAAGCGTTTGCTGCCTCCTGGATTGCTCATTTGCATACACCCCATGCATGCATGCTGCTCTGCGTTGTAAGTACGTTGCCGGTACATTCGGATGCAAATTTTTCCCTCTCAAGCTCCCTCCTGTAAGGACCCCGGGTGACCAAACCGGTATAAATCCATCGCGCCTCTGAAGCCGGTACTTGAGAACTGGGACAATTTCCGGCGCTCTGGAGAACGTGCGCGTTGCTTTTACCTTACCGCTTACCCGGAGCACGGGTACTTCCGGTGAAGTGTTCTGTTTTCTTTTCTTATGACCTCTGTGACGCGGGAGACGGAAAGCAAATAATTATCGGACTGTTTCAAAGTATTCCTTTCTGGCGAATGGCGAATATGCACGTTCACGCAATACTGATGCTCTTCTCCTGTGCCTAGGTGTTGTGTGTGGGATGTACGAGAGTAAAGGGAGTTTGTTTTTCTTCATCAGCATATATAATATATATTAATTTATATATAGAGGTGTGTGTTTTCTTCTAGCCTGTATATAGTGGGACATTGTGTGTTGTTTGCTAAACGAGTGGCTGCATTTTCTGCTGCTACTGTTGCTGCTGCTGTTTTGCCGATTCTTTCCCTTTTCTACTTTTGCTGATAATGCTGGGACTTTGCTGGAGAATGCTGGGCGTTTGTTGTAATAAATCTGTCATACTTTTTTAAAATTATTTGATATATTCATTTAGCTGGAACGAGATGGATACAATAGGAACCAGTTAGTGTAACGTAGGTAAAGCCAGTAAGAGTACGGAGGGAGGATATGCACATTGTCCAATGTTTTATCATTCACCGATTGAACGGTTAGATTGGGGCTTCGTCGGATTAGACCATCGATATGCTGGCAGCTAATGTTCAATTAAACTGGGATGATTTAATGCATAATGATGCCATTATTATTTACCATTAGCTTTGTTTGTTCAAAGCATTACCTCTCGAGAAAGGGCTCGGGGCCACCTTTCTCCCCCTCTTCCTCTCTCTCTCTCTCTCTCTCTTTCTCTAAACCTATCTTTGCACTCGATGCGGGTTGCCGGAATGGCGCACTATATTTACTTATTGGTTACCATTTCACGTCCGCTAAAGCGTTTACTGTGAGCTGTTTCACATAAAAGCTAATTGGGATGCCCGCGAGGTCCTGTGTGGTGTTCGCTCGCGTTTGTTTGCTTTCCCGTGCTTTTGCCGCCCTACTGATTGGAGCCGTGTAAACATTTAACATTAATTGAATGATGTATTTGATGAAGCCCAAAATCTGCTGAATGAAATTCCCGACCTCGCGAATTTTATTACGCGGCATATTTTGAATGGTCGTAAATCATTTTTCGCTGGATACAGCAAGACCCGGTTAGCTATTCACTATTAGCCTGGGACATGGGGAGCTTAGTTAGATATGCATAGTCTAAAGCTTCGGACATGCTATCGATGCTTTGAAACTAGAATCTAATTAAATAATCATTCATCAACTGGGGAAGCGAGAGCATTCGCAAACGAAGCCCATTTCACTTCTCTTTATACATTTGCAAATGGAATATTTCTGTGAAATGGAAACATGTATATATACTTATATATATTTGCATCGGTTGTTTTAAACTGAATATTTAGAAACTTCTTGGTAACGATTTGTTTGGAAGGCATCGTTAACATCTGTTCACAAAGGAACTACTCACTGAATCAATACCAGGGAGCAACGGTTTCCTTCCGCCGAGGCAGCACTGGTTTCCTTTAATCCACGCTCAGCGCTGCATCTGGGTTGGATTTTCTAATCCAATAGTTGCCATCATTTCCAGTAGCGCCGCACATCGTGTTCGCGCGACCGAGGAGAGCTTTCTTCAGATTTCACAGAATGTAATTGACAGGCCGGGGAAAATAAAGGACGTTTAGTGACGGTTGGGAGGCGAGGGCCAACCGCACACGCAGAAGCAAAGGGGTCGGAATTGGCAGCGCGATCCTTTCTTTCCAAGCCTCCTTCCGAGGCGTACACTTGGAAAACTTTGATAAATAAGTTTTCCGCTCAACCAGGATGTCCCACTTCCGTCGTGCTTCCGGCGGTGGCAAGCAACAAGGCACGGGCGCTTCTATTCGGTTCGTTCGGAGCCGTTCCCCCACACAAACTTGCGGTTCCCGTTTCTCTACCTCTTGCGTTCACAACGACGAAGAAGAAAAGTAAGCGAAAAAAGAAAGCTCCGTCAGAAATTATTCAACTGTTGTCAAAGTGATACCGAAAAGAGTTTTATTTCATGAATTATTAATTCGTTCATTAATCACGGGGAGCTGTTTCTGGTTCGCAGCTGGAGTACTGCGCTGGTTTTAGTGCCCTTTTCCTTTCGTACTTCTTCATATCTTTTTCTTCCTCGCATCTATAAGTTTAACTTCGTTTTCCTAGGACTCGTTATTCAGGTTCACGTTAGCCAGGATGGCATTAACTAAGCTTCAATTCGCTCTCCGGTATAAATTTATCCATTACATTAGCGAGGGGAAAACTGCCTCAAAATCTCCATCGGATCCAAATCCATATCGGAAAAACAAAAAATATAAATCCGAAGGAATTGATATGCTTACAAAAGATTAATTACTTTTTCCAAGAGCGAATGAGAAATGAGATAAACATCCAAGGATGTAAGCATGATATTCACAAGCCGATAAATACTACTTCAAATCAAGTTGTAAACGATGTAGAAAAGTATCCAGCGTTGTGTAAAACCAAAAGCACAATGAATCGTAAGATAACAAAGTTGATGATTACATTCCATTTTTCTGCTCAAAAGAACCCGAGGAGTACTATTCGACTACTGTGCAACAGAATATTAATGCAAATACATCTCATTCGTCCTTTTGCGCCACTGGCAAACGTCCGGAGTCCGGCACGTGAGTTCGTTACGACGTGCACACATAACCAATTGTCCGGCAGACGGTGGTAGCCCAGGTAAACCTGGAAAAGTACACATTCATCCCCGAGCGAGACCTGCGTTTTTCGGGTATCGTAGGGACACATGAGTACGATTCCGAACGAACGAACTTGAACGCAGTAATTGACGCCCGTAGGACACGTTGATGATGCTGTGTGTGACCGGGTGGACTTCCACACGACAAGCACTATACATCCATCCATCCATCCATCCATCCATCCATTGCGTCTCAATTCCTCAACGAGCCAGCATCGTATCGTTGCGTCTTCTGACTCTGTCTTCAGTACCGTTCCAATCGGCACAACTCACGTTGTGGCTGCATCGTCGAATGATCGGCGTTGAACGTGATTCACAGGTTCATTATTATGGATGACACAAAAAAAAAAGATGAACAAAAAAAAACTCAAATACATAGTGCCGGAGGAGCAAGGAATATCAATGCTCTACCGCACAAGATGTGGAAAATAGCGAGGAATGCTGCGGACTACCGGCCATTCCCGAGGATGAAATGGGGTTTTCCGACCACCGGTCCGTCGGTCCGACGGGTCGGGCTGACAGGATTTATCATCCATCCGCAGTGTCCCGATCGGACACCATTCCAGGGGCTTTCCAATTCCGTCACGAATTCCCACGAGATAAGTAGAAGGAAAGCGAGAAACGGAGGTAAAATGGAAGAGATTGACATGGAGCGGTGGATTAAATTTGTCGCCCCAAAGGAGGAACACCCGTCCCCCTGGAAGTTCGGGTGGGAAGTGAAAACCATTTGAATAGTAATAACAATAGGGATTTCCCGGGACATAACGTTGTCCTGGATTGTGTGAGTGGTTGTTTTCTCTGCTCTCTACTGACACAGGAATGCCTTACTTTTGGGAAGCGCTGAGCTTCTCTACTGCGGACAATCATTTCAAACACGCTTACATCTGTGTGACGCCGGAGGGATTTTCGATTTTCGATTTTGTCACGTCAACCGCCACCGTCCGATTCCACGCCAAGGAGGTAAGTACTTACATTGTGGAGTTATCCCACTCCAGCTGGCTGACGTTCTTGTAGCGCCCGTTCAGGACCTCCTCGTCCTCGGAGTCGGAGTTCTCCGACTCGGAGCTCTCGTCCGACAGATTGTCGTTCTGCATCGGGTTGATGGTGATGGTGAGCGCCGAGTCGTCCCAGTCGAGCTGCTGGTCCGGGGCCACCTTCGGGCACGGCTGGTGCTTGTCGGTGTTGCGCGAGTGTCCACCGGCGGCGGCACCGGCCCCACCGTGGTGTCCCCTGGCACCGCTGGCGGCACCGTTGTTGCGCAAACGGGCGATGCCGACGCCGCAAATCAGCAGCACGAACGAGGCGCAGATGACCACGATCAACATGGTCGAGTGCGACGAGGCGAGCTTCTCGTGGCCGATCAATGCGCTGCTTCCGCTGCTGCTGCGGACCTTCGACTGCGACTCCTGGACGTCGTGAGAGTGGAGCATCGCGTGCGCATACTGATTGGCGTTATCTAAAGGATAAAAGAAAGGAAATTGTTATCCATTGTGACATGTTGGGATTACTTAATCCTAAGAGAGAGAGTTTCCTTCTCTCTCACTTACCGTGCGAATCAACGGCTACTGCTGCACCATGCTCGAACGTTGCCGTCGAGATGGCGAGCAGCACGTTCGAGGATGGTGCGGCCCCGGCGGCAGCACCGACGGAGGCCGACGAGGTCGGCTGCTGCTTCGGGTGGAGCACGGTGAGCGTGAGCGTGTACTCGGCGCTCCGGAAGTGGTCGTCCACCTGCGAGCAGGTCAGCTTGAACACTCGGTTCAGGTAGTAGGCCGGCTTCTTGTTGATGTAGACGAGCGACTTCAGCACGTGCTGGTAGTTTTCGATCGTGTCGTAGCCGATCATCTCGACGCCCTCCTTGCTGATCTGCGTCTTGATGTCGAACTTGAACAGCGACTCGTCCGTGCCATCCTTGTCGTCGATTGTGATCTCCTCATGGTCCGGGTTGAGGCTCGGGAACACGTTCACGTTGCACGAATCGAGCTTCTGCAGCTCGCCCCGGATGTCCTTGCCGGTGTAGACGCTGATGTTGATCTGCGCCAGGATCTTGACGCCATCCTTGATGTCCGGGTACGAGACGAGGTGGTTCGAATTGCCACTGATCACGATCTGCGGCTTCTGGTCGGTGGTGAGCGGTTTATCCACCAGGATCTTGTTGTACAGCCCGGATGACGACGATGATGAGGAGGACGACGTGGAGGATGCCGATTGCCCGGAGAGGTTGTTAGCCGCGGTGACCATGATGTAGGTGTCGATCGTCGGCAACCGGATGGCCTTCTTGTTGGGGCAGCTGACCGTCGTCATCACCTGGATGTTGCGGCGACCGATCGTAGGGTTTTCCTTGGAGTTGATGTACGAGATCTGCTGGAGCAGCTGCTCGATGTTGGTCTTGTTACTACCCTCGATGATGATCTTGTTCATCTGCGTGTTCGACTGGATCTGCTGCTCCGGCTGGAGGTAGTGGTCGGCTGGCGGGAGGAGCTTCTCGGCGCAGTCGGTGCCGCAGCGGATCTGACTCGCCGTCAGAACCTTGCGCGTGGACAGCTTGATCTCCGAGATGTCTCCGCTGAAGCCGTGCTTCAGCCGGTTCTCCGAGCCCTGGTAGCAGGCACCGATTGCGAGCGTTGTATTGATGCCGTGCGCCGCGTGCAGCGGCCAGTCGTCGATAACCTCCGGGTTGCTGTGGCGATCTTCCACGTTGCTCTCGAACCGGATGCCGTCGATGTATAGGTCCACCTTTGGCAGGTCCACGTTGATCGTGTAGTGGTGCCACTCGTTGTCGCACACCTGTGGGATCTTCCAGCGCCACTCGGCCGGACTGAAGATGTTCAGATCGCCATCGTTGAAGTCCTTGCGCAGCAGCAGGATCAGCCGGCAGTTGCGCACGAACAGCGCCATGTGGTGTCGGTTCATCTTGTGATCGTCCGCGCTGCAGACGATATGTTCCTTCGTGTGCTTATCGTTGCTCGCGATACTGTGGTGCCGGAACATGGTCACGATGCTGAACTGGTGCGCCGCAAAGTCCTGCGGCTGCACGACGTTCTTCGGCACGATCGCGCCCGAGCTGCCATCGAAGTGGAAGATCGACTCGACACCCTCGTCGTACGTGAGGTCCTTCGTCCAGTCGGTGTTCTTTTGCAGCAGATCAACCAGTCCCGTCGAATCGGCTCCCTCGGTTGCACTGTCGCGCTGCTGCTGCTGCTGCTCTTCGCTCAACCGGCGCAGACACTGGCTTGCGTCCCGGTCGCACCCGAACGAGATGTGCTTCGTCTTCAGCGACACCGACGACTGGATGACCATGTCCTCACCCTTGCACTGCATGTCGCACAGCTCGAGGTGGATCTTCGGGAACAGTGAGACGCTCTCCATCGAGTTGGCGCTGTAGTCAATCCGCTCGGCCACACCCATCACATGCGCCTCGCAGACGCGCCGCACGCGAATGTTCACCATGACCGGTGCGGACTGCTTCATCGCGCAGTCGTACGCCACCACCGAGAGGATGTGGTTGTGCGAGATCTTGTGCGACAGCGGCTCCGTATTGCGTATCGAGCCCTCGTTGTCGATTGTGAACGGCTGATCGTTGGTGAGGATCTCGTACTTGCACACATCGCCGAACAACGGCGTGCAGTCCTTGTCCGTCGCCTCGACGCGGATGATTTCCTGGTACAGGCGTCCCTCATCGACCTGGAAAGAGGAAAATGCGACAGCAAAAATTGTCAAAAATGCTTCTTTTCCGTTTCCCAGATGGGAAGTACGAATCGGAACGGTAGCCACTAATGATTCATTTGTGACAATCGTTAACTTTTGGTTATCGGAACAATCGGAAACTAAACAGTCAGGATGTTAAAATCGTTACGGTATACATTACTCTAGTGATGGGCTATTGAAAATTCATGACATTCGATCGATGCCTCCCACTTACTCTCCAGAGAACGTGGTGTAAAATCTGTTAATTTCCCCGGAAAACAATCCCCCACATCGAGGGCCCGGAAAATCCAAGCACCAAATATCAATAAATCGGCCGCGTAAATGGGGCCCTTCAAATTTCCGCCGGGAAACATTGTGTGCCGTCGGTGACTCGTGCCGCCGGGTTTAACGAGATTTGAGCGTTCGGGGCCACCAACCAAAGAGGCATCATTAAGGTGCCTCGCGGCCAAAAATAGCCTTCCGACCAAAACGAACGCTCGTTCTCGGGGAAATCGCGCACCGAGAGGCTCAGGAAAAACGCTCGTTACAGTGTGGAGCTGTTGTTATGCGCCGTGCCGTGTCGGAATGCGATCGGAGAAACTGCGTCAATAACACTAAACCGTCGTCTCGCGATGAGGTGCGAGCGGTCGCCACAGATTAGGGAACGGGGCAGGAGAGTTTTATGTTTTGCCCTTTTCACCATGACAAATCATCGTCCAGGTGTGTCGAGGCGGGACCCGGCGGGGCAGCTGTAATAATTTCCCAATCCCTCGGCAGCCGATTGCCGCGTTCTCTGCTACTTTGTTCCCGCTGCCTTTGGAAATTATCCACCGGATTCTTAATTTTCTCCCCAGCACAGCGCACGGTTTGATGACCCATACTGCCTCAACTGACGCTGGTTGACGGGCGGCTGCCGGAATATCGATTTTCACTACCGTTTACGAAGGATTTCGATTCAATTGACCACCCCCTGGACGGTGATCCCACTCCGGCGGCGTTGCTAGCGCCAAGGAAAGTTTCAGCCATTTTGAGGGTGAAAATAACGACCTCGGCAACGGTGGCTCGAGTATTAAAAAAAGAACATAGACATTGAAGCACAAAAAAGAACGAAAAGAAAACCGAAACCCTCCTCAAAAAGCAGAACCCGGTTTGGTGGGAGAATATATGAGGGGGCCGTTGTAGCACCGCCCTGCCGTGAAAATTAGTTTTTCCCATGCTAATCGTTACCGAGAATTTATTCCCATCGATGGCCGGCGTATCATAACCCTCGCCTCGCCTTCACGTGTCCTCCGAGTGCAGTAGAATGAGTGGAGATCGGGGTTGATTTCTGCCCTTCGCTGCTATTCTCCTTCTCTCCTCGATCCCTCAAGGGACCACTATCCCTGTCGTTTTGAGTAATAAATGCGAAGAATGAAAGGCTGGCCCAAAAAAGACCAAGAATGGTAGTAATGCCAAGGTTTTGGGAAGGACGACATTCTCTGGTTGTTTTATTGTTGTTTATGATTTTTAAATTAATATAACCGAACATGCATTAAATAATCAAACCACTTGGATTTCATCTGGAACATTACAGCTGTTTAATCCATCTTAATGATAAATATTACTCAAATATTGCAACATTATTCGGTTTCTAATTTTTTTTAAAGCATAAATCTGTTATATGATTTATGTGTTCATTGGTATAAAAGATGTTGTTAAATTACTACCGATACTTTTCTTAAACTTGGCTGCATGAAAACGGTAACATTATTCAACCCAAAATCCAGTGCTGATTGCTGTGTCCGCCAGTAACGAGCCCGTGTTTCGGTGGTTTGATGGAAAGCACGAAATCGAATTTCCAGGGTTTCACCTTTTCCATTCGCATGTGCGGTGGAGAGCCGGCCGGCAGTTGAGTGTGTCATTTCACCCTCGTTCCATTTCCCTGTGGCCCGTGTCAAATTCGGTTTGCTAACCGACCGTAGGAGCTGGATGGATCGAGTAGTTTGCCCGCCCCAGGGACAATCGACGCCTTTGCTGCGGAAAGGGTTTGCAGAGGGCAGAAGGTGATCAAACTTTAAAAAAAAAACCCCATACACACTATAAAAGCACACCCGAAGTGCGAGTGAACACTGCTTCTTTCTGGTGGGCAAACGTGAAACGCAAACTTTGGTTCCACTTTTCGTTTCTTTTTCCTGTTCCTCCTGGGCCGACGGTCAGATTTGAAACGATCAATTTTTTGTCACGGAAGGGAACAAATCGACCCTTCGAGAAGGCAACATCGAGAAAAAAGGCCCGCGACGCGTCAATCGATGTTAAACAAGTGGACAAACGAGTGGAGAAACTGAAGAAGCAAAAAAAACAGAGGGCAAAATAAGCCCTCCGAGAGTTGGCCGTGTTTGATGGCGCACCTTCAACGACAAAATTGCCATTTTGTTGACATGATTGATGTTTGCGTATGCAGGCGGCGAAGAGCCGACGGCTACCGGTGTGCGTTCGTCGAAAATTGGTTGCGCCACCTTATTGGCACTTCCTCGCGCGTGACGAAGCCCTTGCGCAAGACGCCACACACTCTCTCTCTCCCTCCTGCCCAACCCATCCCATTCGATACGACTCTTCAAACGCTTTTTCTTGCCGGTGCAATCCTCATCAAGCTATGCCCGGACACGATGAAAATCTTCGGAAGCCCACGATTTCCGACGATTTGGGATGGAGCAATTTGTTCCTCGTCGAATATGTGTTCGAATGTTCCAATCCTGTCATGTAACTTTGATGGCGCGCGTTTCCCCCTCCTGGCTTCATTAGTTTTCCGACAGTTTTCCAATCGAAACACCCCGTGTGTGGGTCTGCCGCGCCGAAGTTCGCGTGCGGTTGGCACATCATTGTGGGATTGATGTTAGGGCAGAGGCAAAACTTTTCAACTGCGGTTCACGCCGCATGGCCTGGGCGCCTGGGTAACAAAACTTCGTACAGAACTAATGGTTTTCGAATGCTGAATCCCGCTCGCAACACCTAATGGCTGGATGATACAATCCACCAACTCGCTCGCTTGGTGCTCGTAAATATTGTTCTGCTATGCTAGTGCCAGGTGGTACAACCTTTTACAGCTAGGAAAGTGAGCCGTCAGGAGTGTGAAGCCATTTCAGTAACCATATTATTTGGTGGGCCCGTATAAACCGATAGCTCGATGTAGCTTAGGTGTAGCTGCTGGTTTGGTGAAATCGATTTTCCATTTGATAATGTGTTAATGGGCTCGATGCGGAGTTGTTGAAGCACACCATTTAAAACCACCAAACAGAACGCCATACGGGCAATGTAGGATAATTACGTTAAGTGAAAATGGTCGGCCTTTTAGGGAAATAATGAATAGTAGCAATGAAACCTGAAATATTGACACTTTTTGAACAAATAACACTGCAGTAAAATGTAAAGTGTTCAAGGCTTCATTTTCACGTCCCTCCTTCATTACAGTATACTCAATCGAAAGATTGGCAAAACGTTTGCTATTCACGTCGCATCAGTTAAATTACTTTTTTGCATCTTAATATGCACATAATTTATCAATCGAAAAGCAGCCCACATTAAGGAGGAAAACCGGTACGGATCGAAACGAGAGCAAAGGCAACGGTGAACATTAAGCAAACGAGCGGAGCAGATATGCAGAGTGAATGTAAAGTAGATTAGTAGCACTGGCCGAATGCTGAGGAAGAGTCGAGTAACCGAGTGAAGCAAGTGAAATGAACAGTTCGCGATCTTTTCCTTGCTTTTCCCTTTTACTAAAGAAGATTGACGGCCATCGAGCCCGAAGAAGGCGCGTCCCGGTCGAAGTTTGGGACCGGGCCGTTACCGTGGTTGCAAACGTTCTGCCGCGCCGTGGAACAGTGGTTCCGTAACGAAGTTTGCCGGCACGCGTGACACATCAAAGGAGACCCAATGCAGACTTGGCCGGCGCCAACATCGACCGGGCATCCCTTCATTTGGGGGACGGGAAAATTGGAAATTCAATTTCTTTGTACAAACAGTTTTGAGGACTGTTGGCGAGGCGATACCGGGGGGGGGGGTTAGGTTTGCAGGGTACAATCGGTGATAGGTTGGGTGAAACGTTACAAAACGGCTAGAGCTGCAAGACGAAACCAAACATAGCTCATGTAAAGGATCATTTCAAACGAACTTTGTAATGTGAAACAACTGTTACGAACATTGTGTAATGTCACGCGCAAAATAATTGAATAAATCCCAAGCTCGCAGCAAGGATGGAACAACAGTTCGTGCCTTCATACATCATAAAGTTAACCTTCTAATATGGCCCAAGCAACAAACGTCTACACACTCGCAATCCTTTCTGCCACCTTTTTGGCTAAGCCGACTCGCGCGGATGCTTGAATGCCAACATCCATTAGCCGACAGGAAGGGGGAGCAAGAGTTGAAGCCAAAGAGCAATGTGATCAGCAAGCAGGACAAATACCGCGCCACCCTCCCCCTTGGGTTCCCCCTTTTTTCCCGTGGTGGAGAATGTGTCGCCTCCCCCCGGTGGATTAACATTCAATTAAGCATGCGCTGCCTTTCTCAGTTGCGAGACGGATAAAAACCGCCCCCTCCGTGTGGACTCCCCGCAGACATCCATGTTGTCGTCCTTGGGCGAGGGTTTTTGGATCAGGAATGCT
This sequence comes from Anopheles atroparvus, assembly GCA_914969975.1. Classification (NCBI taxonomy): domain Eukaryota; kingdom Metazoa; phylum Arthropoda; class Insecta; order Diptera; family Culicidae; genus Anopheles; species Anopheles atroparvus. The sequence continues at coordinate 29,048,098 of CAJZCY010000002.1, read as the reverse complement.
CTTGAAACAAATACAGGGTAACCGAAGATGCGCGCGTGTGGGAAACCCATCAACTTGAGAATAAGGTGCTGATGTGGGGGTGAAAACTCGCCTCAAAGTAAACTCTCACAGCCATAGCAACGTACACACATAGACCACATTTAGGACGTTTTTCAGAACGCTGCTTTCACTCGCAGCAGCAGCAACGCGTACTCGGCAGATGCGCTTATCATCTTCGAATCACTCTCAGCAGCCACGAGGATACGAAGCAAACCTACATGAGATTGGAAGGAATCCTTCCCTTCACGGGGCGGTCTGCGATATGCGACAGGGAACCCACAAACAGGGGGTTATCAGTTCGCGTCAGTCGATGAAACTTTCCCATCGTTGCAGGGCACGTTACGCTGTGGTCTCGGTTCCGGCGAGGGAAAAAGACAAGACAAGCACACACTTTCAATCCTTAGTCAAGTGTGCTCATGCTCGCTTATCGTTACAACCGTCCAACGTACAGAAAGCTGCGAGACGTAGGTCGCAATGATGCCGTACGCGTGTCTAAACGGTATCCTCACGGGGTACCGTCATTATGGATATCCACGCAGCAGACAGACGCGCGTTCGTGCTCCAACTGCCGGTGGAGAAAAGTTGCCCAATTGAGGAAAATTAATTTATTTGTCAAACGTGATTAGGGACATCTCTCCTCTCCCTTCCAGTGCGTCCAAAGGAATTCCATCGAAAGCACAATAAACTTTCACAGGCAGGGGGAGGGCGAGGAAGCAGGAGGCTTGCCAACGAGCGGTACCCACATTTTGACGCATATCTCCGCGAAAAGATGCGAAGAATCCAACCGCGACCGGCGTATGAGCACCGGATGATGAACACCGGAGGTATTTTATTGTCATGTACTTCAAGGGGATCAATATTCGCCCTGCCCCTTCCTTTGGGAGGTTGCGGTATGTGACGCCATTTGATTGTGGTTTTTTTTCATATGCTTCGCGCCGTTCACGTTCCGTTCGCATTTGGCATTTTCTGCAGAGCCAGCTGCACATCCGTGTGTCCTCGGCACGCAAATAGCGGTGGCTTGCAATGTGATACGCGTGGTGCGGAATGATCCCATCCGACCGTTTCATCTGGAGAACCCGTTGTTCAAGCCCTTTGTCCCCACGAAGAAACTCGCCGGTTCGAAAGTCAACGGGAAAGAGATCAAAAAATCATTTTCATGGTGTAGGACACTAGTGCTGCACTAGTCTTGCACACCGGAGTTGCTGGTGTGTCGTCGCTCTGAATTCGGAGCAACATCGCACAGTAGGATAGAGTCCAGAGAAGCCTTTGGTCCTAGCTAGTTATGACATTCTAAAACTAACATAATTGTTTAGAGAAACCTCATACCTTAGATGGGTATTTATTCACACTAATTTTGATGATGATTTGTATGCTCTTCTGGCAAAATTTAACCTTATAACAAGAAAATAAGTTTTAAACCAAATTTCAACAAATTGAAGATGCATTTAAGTCTGGCTTGTAAATTTGCAATTCAATTGAGTTGGGCATTAAAAGCTCATTTACTCATTTCACGCAGCACCGTAGAAGTGGAAATAACGCTTTGTTATCAGCTCATGTACCAACCAAACCTGCATAATTGAATTTGAAAATTACCTTGAAAACTGTATGCCCAAACCCTCTCGCAGGAGACTTGCCCAAAGTGCAGCCAGCGAGCTTGAGCTGATCATTCTTTAGTAGAGAGCGCAGGAATGATGAGAAAACTCGGGCAAGAGACCGAGGGCTTTACCGATATTTGCCATCGCCGTTGACAGGCATCCGCTGAATGCTTTGTGCCGTGTGCTTGCGCAAGGAAATGTAATTCCATCATTTCCGCCCCCATTGCCTGAGATGAAAGGAAGAGAGCGAAGTGGAAAGGATCGCAAATCGCAAATGGAGAAGAGCCTGGCCTGAGAGGAGTGAACGGTCGGGTGGTTGCGGGCCCCAGGACGGTACGACTATAATCGAAACGAAACGCGTAGAAGTAGAAGTCGCCGCCATCGTCCACAAGGGTAACAACAGTAGTGGAGGGCCGAACTCGGCTGGCTGGCTGAGGACGTTGAAGTGAATAGGATTCGCCTTATAGTTCTCTTAAAGTAAGAAAATTGCAAAACGAAAAATGAACAGGGAAGTAGAGGACTTTTGGCTGGAGGTAGTAGAGCGCATGAAGGAGTTGAGTATGCCGAGCATTCCTTTGCAACACCAGACTCGTTCGCCGGGTTCGTGATGGAAAGAAAATGAAAACAACAACGCAAACCGCACAATTCGAATAAAATGAACGAGCGTAGCAAAGGCAGGCGAAGAAAAGTCAAGCTTCCTGTGGCAGGAAATAGTAGTAGCTCGAAGTTTTCTCGCTGCCGTCCCACAGCACGGGCGGGGCAAAATGGGTGCGGTATGGCTGTTTTCTTTTCTTCGATCCTTCATTTCTGGCATGCCGTACGGGCGAAGCGTACGTGGCAAAGTGTAAATGTGGATGGTTTCCATCCTGGCCTCTCCCGGACGGCGTTTCAAATATAGAAGTGTTTCCACTATCTTGTGCACCGAATGCATTCAATATCTCTACTTTACGTGCACCTGAGGGCCAGTTTATTTACTCGCTTCGCGCGACGTGCAAGAAACGGAGCTAAAAACAAAGGTTTGCTAACAAAAAAAAAGACGAGAAAATCAACACTTTTTATTTCAGAACATCCTGCGACTTTGTCCAAGAATAAAATGGGGAAAAGCGTGAACAGCGTCTCTCAAAGGGTGATAAGAGGAGGTAGTCAAGAGCATGGGAATAATAAAAAGAATTCGAGAAACAAAACAAAACCATTCAGGAAGGCAAGTTGAAGAGCTGGAAGTACCACCGACAGGTTTTGCTAGTGGAAAAGATCCTTTGGAGCAATTTAAGAAGAACGAAAAAAAAAAACCGCTGAGCAAACAGAAGTTCATCTTCTTCGAATATCGTACTTCCCTGTCTTCCGGAGCTTCTCGGTCGCCTTCGCACACGCTCTCGTTCCCGTTTTCGACCATTTTCCCGTTTCCCCCGTTATAAGTATTATCGGTTAGCAATGGCGATGATACGTAGGAGTAGCAGTACAAGTAGTAGTAGTAGTAGAAGTATCAGTAGTCGTGACAAGATTTTTCCCTCAGTCGATCAAGGACGATGCTGATGGTACGTTGTCTGTGGCTTGTGCATAAATTTCATCCAGAACAACTAAGCCTGGCCGAGCCCTGCTGCTTTTGTTTCGTTTTTTTTCTCTTCATTTTTGAAACACCGAAGAGGGAAGCACTGCGAACGGAGGTAAAATAAAAGAGGTTCTTCTCGAATTTTCCTTACGGTCGGCGCACGGGGAGAAAGTTGCAATTTATACAGCGCAATTGAGTGGATGATTAAGAACATCATCAAAAGGTTTATCGATATCCTTCTCGTGAGGTCCCTTCTCCTACCAAGGTACAAGTCTATCTCGCTCTCCTTCTCTCTTGTGCCTCGTTTACAATGCAATATGAAAGACGTTCATGGGACAATTCTTTAAAAAAAGGACAGACAAATTTCCACGACGCATCCATTTGAAGGAAGCATTCGATATGACAGATAATGGCAATGTCCTGTTGTCATAGGCTGATTGAAAGCAGAAATGTTGTCGCCTAAAATGCTATTGCTGATGATGATGATGATGACGGGAAATGATTCCGTTTTCTAGCTGCTTCCTCTCTTTGGCATGCGACTAATGATGTCGCCTTCGACGAATAAGAGCATCGGGAGTTTCGAGTTAAAGGTCTCTTCTTTCCAGGCCGTGTCTTCTGCGTTGCGAAAGTATACACATTTCTTTCGCAGTTGTTTTGATATTACGGACGCCGGATACGGTGCAGACGATTTCGACCCGGTGAAGCACAAATGATTTGATTGTTCTTGAAATTAGGGGCGGATTTGCTCGCTTAGTCGAGAGATAAGAAATTGGAGATAATCAAAACATCAACGAAATCACATGCTCTAGTTCACCGTTTGCTTCCACCTTTAGACCCACGGAATGGTTTTTGAATTGTATAATAAAAAAAACTTGTTAAAGTGGTAAAGATTAAGAGAAGGGATTGCCAGTTTATGTCACAGGCCAGATGTGTAGGGTCAAAAAGTTATCAAATCGTAACGTAATTATCCTCAAATCAAGAACCATATGCTGCACGATGGGTTGGGTTTTGAACTCAGTGAAAAATTCAATTAACGTTGAACCAATGTATCAAAACGATCGAAACACAAAAAGTTCTTCTGTTTCCAATTAACCTGCTAAAGGTTGCTGAACATGTACGGACGCACTTTGACCAAAGTATATAATATTCAGTCAATATAGTCCATTAATGAGCAAGTGATAAATACGTGATTTGATGCTCCCTAGCGACAGTTCGATAAATAAAGCTCTTCATAGAACGCAATTATCGGTATGACCGCCAATACAACCCAATACACAACGACCAATCGTGTGAATTGCTTTTATCATAGACCGGTGAAGTTCCGAGTGGGTTCTGCAAATAAAAATACTGACAAGATAAACATTACACGGATCTATGATGTTGAAATTATCTGTTATGCAAAATGTAATGGCAATAAAATGCACATAAAACCATGAGAAATACCAGCCGGTAAGGTGGGGGTAAGCGATACGACGCATACTTGGGCATAATATACGCTGTCCCAATCAGTTCAAGCAAAACACAATTCGATTAATTTGTAACGAACAAAACCAAAGTAAGGGAAACAAGTTATGGCGCTTCCCACACTCTAAAGAGTAAGCCAAACCCTAAAGTAGTGGCCACTTTCCTACAACTTCTCGCTTTTTGTTTTATAGATCATTGAGAACACCGCAATGGAGGAAGAGATCCAGAGGGAGAGAGAAAAGGATAAAAATCCTAAAAACCTACCAACGAAACGGAACGTGGAAATTGTTAATACTTCAAAAAGCTACGAGCTATTCAGATCCATGACTTGGAATGGGAGGCACAGCTTCATTTTTTTTTTTAATTCATAGCATTTGGCGAAAAAAAAAAGAAACAGTTGGTAGCACGGAAACGGTCGAGTGTGACGATGAGCGCGAAACTTTTCCCCAATGATGTATGATGCATTGCACGATGGAGGAGTAGAAAAAGTAAAATAAACTGCACTCAAAAACTGCAACTGCAACCGTTCGCACGAGTCAGTCGTTTCCCGGTTTTTATTTCCCGCAAAGTCATACCGAACGTGGAGCCAAGGACGGAAGTTAAAATTTCCACTTTTCCACTTTTGCGTGAAGTTTTCCCCAAAGGCAAGCAAACGGGCAGCTTGCGGACGATGCGTCAAAGGACATGGGCTTCTCTCTTTCACTCCCTACGCTCGCTCCAACACTTGTCCCAGAAGCAGGGCATCCTGTTCCCTTGTTTTGAAACGGGAATACCCGTGGCTCTTTGTTGTACAGCGTTTGCTGAGGACAGCGAAGGCGAGCTTTATCCTCATACGTGTGCACGCGCATAGCGGCACCGGAACAAACACACACAAGCATACACAGGTGCCTTCCATGGTTCATCCGCTATTATTACTATTACTATTATTGTTATTGCCATTTCATTGTAAAAAGCAATCGCGCAAAGGCGTACCCGCCGCGGGGTGCGCAAGCAAAGTTGGTGCGCACAACAACGCAAACCTGCACCGGATTTTCCGACTGGCTGAAAATTTCACCATCCATCGTTGGCCGGGGACTGGTGGCTTGGCCCTGTCCGACACGACCGTGCACAGCCAACAGACGCCATATCGAGGCCGGAAACCGGAAACAATAGACACACCAGCTCCAGGAAGCTCGAAGCGTTCCCGGCATGCCATGCGGGGAGGGAGTTTTCCTAAACGCCCATTCGTTGTTCTAGAGACTCTGGCACCCTGGTCCTCCGATCGATTATCGGCTATCGGATGCCGGCGTGCAGGAACCAACACCGCGCGGTAAAGGGTTTCCATCCGCCTTTCTTTCGGGGAAAAGGGAGGCTTCTATTGTTTTCAAACGGGTTTGCAGTGCATCCAATGCATTGGCGTTTGTAAGGACCTGCAGACGTTGTACTACAGTGGGGATGTTTCAAAATTTTCGCATTGCAGTCGGATAGCGGAGAAGGGCTTGCTTTTTTAAAGTAGCAACATTACATAAGTCCAATACTATAAAGCAAAAAAATAGCACATACAAACTAAAAAATTACAAACGCCATGTAATTTTCCATGCGGGAAGATTCAAGAATTTGAAATAAAAAGTATTGATTCAGTTAACATCGATAATCATCTCGGTGTTTCATAAAAGATGTAACTATAAGTAACCCTATGACATGGTTGTGACTTTTAAATAATTTATCCTAAATCAATCCTCGGCTTCAAAACAACCCTTTTGTTATCCATTTGTGCCCAAATGATACTTTTTGACGTTCGTTTCATTACAGTTACTGTCGGTATTTTTCGATAACATGGGTTGATAAATATTCTTCCATTTCTTGCCTTTCGGATCGCAGGAATCGAAGCGGATCGTTTGCAAAGCGCGGATTTCCACCGAACTTCTAAAACTGCTGATACCAATCTAAATTACGACCTCTTTCAATTCGCAGCACCCCCCCCCCCCCCCCCCACTCCGCTTTAAAATGGGAAAACTTTCTTCTGGCAAATAGGAAGCGAAGGATAATGAATCGTTAACGGTTTGTGCAAACCGCTTACGGTGTGTAATCGACGCACCATCCATCTATCACGCCCGAAGAGATGCCCGCCGGAGTTGATGAATTAAACGCTTCCTCCATCGCCTTCCAATTTATCGGCTGATCCCCCATCAAGGATGTTACTGCGACGGGCCGGGTGCTTTAAGCCCCACGGTTGCCGGCCAGTCCGAATGATTGATAGACAGACGAATGGGATAGCGCTTTTGTTTAATTTTAATTGATTTTCATCAGCGTCGCGTGGACTTTTTTGGTTGTTTATTGCAGGCCCATCAGTTAAAGTTTTCATACCGCGGGAAACTGTCCGGAATTGATGAAATGATAATAAAGTGCGATGCGATGAGTGATCCCGGATGCCGCCGTACTGCTGTGGAACTTCGTCAAACATCTCGAAGGATTTGTCACGTTGGTACGGCATATACAATTTGTTTCCAGCTACTGTTTGTCAATTTACAAGAATTGATATTCAAATATACATGGGAATTAAATATTGTTGAAATGCCGATCAGTAAAGTTTGAACTCGAACCAGTAAAGTTGTGGTGAACTGGCTGGTTCTAACATCGTCCAATTATTTCTAGTCACATTTTTAAATCGTTTAAAATTGTGTAATAGCGTTTTCTCAATGCAGTAGGAATTTAGAGAAATTTCAAATGAAATGTTTGTACTTTTTACTAATTCCCAATTCTAAATTACTTAAAACTCTCATTGCATCATGAACACAGTGATGTGCCTCATCCTTCCCATGCATTACTCTGTTTCGAGCTGACCGATGTTCAATCGAAAATCCCTTGGGAATAGTCAGCCCACTACCAACCGACATAAAAGCACCAGATACTGAGGCCTGCGTCAGTATTTGTATTTGTTGTCTTGTTTTTGTACTGGTAGAAAAAGAAAAAAAATCAATACCAACGCATTGAGTTAATTACGAACCGAGCCCGACATTGAACGACGTCGTGGAGTAGCCGCTTGCCAGTCATGGCGAAGATGGAGCAAAATGGACGACAAACCAATGAAAGAGCAAAAACTGTGAAGGACATTTCGGTGCCCTTTCCGGTCAGTGAACGATATGTTCACTAGCGTGTGCTGCGTCTCGACTTCCATGCGCTCTATTGCGGCGGTGGGAGGTGGAATGACATTATCGAAAATTGAGCTACTGGCTCCGGATCTAATGGGAAACGAGAAGCTTACCATCGCAAAAGGCTGCTTCCTTGACGGAACACCACAAACTTTCATGCTAAGCTCAATAAACAGGAGCAGATCTTTGCTTTTCATAATGTTGCAAACATTTATCCACCAGTGCCAAAGTATGTATCGTGGAACTTATTTTTTTATCCAAACAGGATGTGAAAAAGAAAAACAAAACTAATCTTCCTACGGTGTGTACATGGAGACGCCTGGTGGGTGAAACGAAACTCATCGACGTAGTGGAAGATGGATGATGAGTATTAAGAAACTTCCTGCCTACTTTTGCGCTTCAATCGATTTCACAACCAGCCGGCAAAAAAGCAGGAGGAAACGAAGAAAGCACAAGTAACTATCCGTCTCGTTTTGAATCAACACTTGTTAGATCCGTTTAAAGTGTTGATGGTGGCATTACATTTGAGAAATTGGCATTTGACACAATAAGAGCATCAGCTGTCTACTTCCAGTATCTCTCACAATTCAGTAAAGCTAAATTTGGTGAAAAAGAATAACCACACACTAGCATGTAATAGATGGTGCCCGTGAGCAGGGACGAAACTTACCTCGGTGACGTACGAAGGCTGCAGGAATGTTGGCGAATATTCATTAATGTCAATCACGGAAATGTGAACGCTTGCGCTGGAAAGATGAAGAAGAAAAAGGAAAAAAAAATTGAGTTCCATAAATAAAGATAAGAAAATCGCAATCGTAATGAGTCCACCATCTTTCTTTTCTACGCACGGCCGGGTGGAGCGAGCGTGGACAAGCGTATCGAATCTGAAATGCACGCCGGTGAAGGATGGATGGAGGGAAAAACTTTGAAAATTAGAGGTGAGTGATGGGCATGTGTGCGGGAGAGGCCATGGCACATCGAGGCGCGATTGGTGAGAGTTTGAGCGATGAGGAAAACGAAAACGATGAGCCGACGGACGGAGGAGCAGCAACGAGGCAGCGCGCCATCTTTTGCCTGTCAGATAAACTTTTTGCCGTTCCAGGCCTAATAAGCTCGAGTGATTTGGAGGTTGGTCGGACGACGGTTTGGGAGAATGGAAGTGCATGGAAGTGAGGCTAGGGCAAATCGAAACGCAAAGCTGCTGATCTTTCTTAGCTACAACTTTTGGTGCGTCGTTTCTCATCAGATTGATTACTACGAATTCAAAGTGCGCGCGGTATGTAATTTGTTCAAATGAAGGACGTTTCGTTGTTACATAAAAGCTTTTCCGTATATATTCCCTGTTGGTTATAACTAAACAATCAAGCACTTGGACAATTTCCATCGCAGCACAAGTAATTCTCAGGCGATTTCATTCAAACCAAGCGAACCTGGCACTCAGCAAAGCAATTTGTCAACGACACCACACCTTTTTTTCCTAGTGGAAGTTTGACCGTTCATTCCCATTTGTTTCTTATTCATTAAAGTGCATGTAAGCAATTGTACTACATTCAGGTACAGGTTTTATTTTTTATCCCGTGGCGGAAATTGAATTGCTGTAAGAGCCAAGATTTTCTCAACAGCAATAAATTGGAAAGCAGATTGATTGTGAACTTTTAATGATGTTCAATTTCTTAGCTAATAGAATGCCTCAACAGGTATTGGCGGAAGGAAGGGATATTAAGTTGAATCGTATACGTGTAATAGCACTCGCTTTTGCAATTTTAATGCACTCGTCCGATTTCAAAAACAAAACTTTTCAAAATACCAACAAAACTTACCTCTTCGAATGTGAACCATCGCAGAAGACGGCAGTAATGTCAAACTTGTAGTTTTTTCGCTTCTCGCAGTTCAGTGTCTTTTTCGCTTTTAGGATGCCAAGCTCGTTGACAAGTTCAATCTGAAAGTAAAAAAAGAAGAGAGATGATATAGCTACTAGATTTTGCCGTCATGGTGGTACGCGAATGATGATCGAACAAAAGGGACACTCTATCCCGGTGTTCGGTTGAACGTAGCGTGTCCAAAGATTGAGTGGCCTGCGCTTTATAACTTGCAGTACAAGTCGTAGAGTCGTAGATACAAAGCGGAGGAAAACTGTAGCCCATCGAGCCCTCGAGGACGGGTTTAAGTCGATGAGTGAATTCCATTACGAAATGTCGGTTTCAAATGTGGCAATGATGCAATAAGTACTTACCGACGCACGCGTATACAAGACAATGCAGTGAAATATACACAAACCAATGAATAATTGTGAAAATGATGCATCGTGGAATTTTCATTCGTGTTTATCTGGTGTTACGGTGGGAAATACAAATTGATGAAACAACAATAATTGCATCGAAATATACACGCGCACACATCATTGCATCACGCGGATCATAAATTCATTTCTGTTCTGACAGTTGCCATAGATACAAGCATTACGAATGAGGAGGAAAAAAAAAAGAAAGGAAACAATGAACGCATCCATCCATCTGTTAATTGGAGATATTTTCCACTGTGTTTCCAGCGTGTTATTTATGATTTTACATGCTCGAAAGTCGCCTGCACAGAACTTCGGTTGTGCGAACGACAAAAAAAAACGCATTGCAAGCGACTGGAAGAAGCAACATGACCGACATGTTATGTTTGTTTTACTCGCAAAATAATTATTGATGATAAATTGATACTTCAATAAAGAATGGCCCATGTGCGTATGGGAAGTGCGTTGCCGGTAATGAAATGGCGGAGGAGCAGGTGCGGTAGATTCATTCTCCAATCAGTACTTAAAAAAACTTTTAATAACGCGAGTTAACTTTTAATAACTCGCGAATCGTTTTACTTAAATTGTAAATTTACAGAACGGTATCGAATGGAGGCGCCTAAATGGTGCTCAATTAGCAGCTTTTTGCATGCAATTTGACTGGGGGAGAGAAAAACTGTCCTTAATGAGTTTCTACTGCAATCGAAAGGCGTAAAACATTTTAAAGCTGTTACACAATGTGTCAACTTCAAACAAAGAAGATACTAGAAACAACTTGAAATATAAAAGAAAAAATAATTGCCGAAGGAAACTGTACGAATTGACAAACCGAAAGAAAATAAAACGTCTGAGAGTCTTCCTCATTCCAATTCGAAAGCCAATCATCTGTGCGGATTTCATCGATTGTTTTTAACAAAAAAGAAATCGTTTCTTATGCAAATCCATTGCGCACTGTTTGGGTCCATTTATCAGAGAAAAAGAGATTTTCTTCTAATGGTCGTGCATTCCCACATGGCAATCTCTTTCAACGCGTGTTATTTTTCGATTATTTTATTAGCATTTCCCTGCGGTTTGACAAACGGTAGAAAGCAAAGGAAAAACAAACGTCCCACACGGCACGAACGCACCAAACGCTTTTCGAAACATTCTGCTCGAAATGGAGCACAAAATGTCATCCAAATCTCGGTGGCATGTGTCGCGCCGGCACCGGTTGGCATCCGACATGGCTCCGACATGGACCGAGAGCACCAGCATATTACATTCGAGGCTGACGGAGTCCCACGTCCCGCCGCAACCCGTGCCCGACGCCGGAACCAAGCGGAACGCCTCCCCTTGGGTTCGCTATCAGCGTTACACGTTCTGATGCAGTTGTTTTCCTAGGGCGATGGGATGGTGCGCGAAGGAATGGGCAAAGGGGAGGTAGGATGATCCGGGACATTTTTGTTTCCAAATCACCCCGGATTTCTCGCATCGCATCCCCCCGATGGAAACAAATCCATTAGTTATTTGAATTCACGTCACGACAGGTGGCGCGGTGCAAGATGATTCGGGGGCGATTAAAAATAAATTGATATTCTTTCTCTCCCCGTTTGCCCTCACCGACCGTCACCAAGCAGCATGCTCGGGGATGATCACGCCGGTTTCCCGCAGGTTCCCGAAAAAGGGGAGAGCCACCTCAGGCCACCTCTCGCCTACCGCTGGATCGACCGACGCTACGCTACGTGCATCACATTTTCAAAAGACAGACGCTTGTTACCCCCACGTTGCCCACGAAAACGTCAGCCGTCCAACGAACCAACCAGCGGGAAAGTTTAAGGATGGTTTTAAGGCTACTTGCCTTCTAAGTCTTTAGGTATTCGGAGGGATTTTCCGAGCATGTAGCAATGTCGCTGCGAAGGGAAGGTGCGCTTAGGTGGGAACGTGGCAGCATGCTGAGGGAGTTTGTGGGTCTTGTATCATTTGTCCCACCTGTACCAGCACTTAAATGTGCTCTAAATGGGATCCAATAAGTTGAAAAGCAATTAAATGGAAATAGTTTCCAAGAAGTCGTGGGGCAGGAGTTTGTGACGGGATGGAAAATCAGACGAGGGAAAATTTAATGGAAACTGTCCGATTGTCGGATTGATTTTGGGGCGGATATGCGATCTTCTGGAAAAGTTCGACACTAACATACGAGAACATTTGCTTTGAGCTCGAGGTAATGTTTTGTTTTCGTTACGATTTATTTGTATTAAAACATTTGAAGGATTCATGGAGCAAATTTTTCTCATAAAATTTGAAGCAACTAAAATATGTTTGGAGTATACTGGATTTGATAGTTTAAAAAAAATTACTTTAAATTAAACCAAACTGTGATCTCAGGTCTTATGTGAATCAACGAAGGGAAAATAAAAACACCATGGAGCCTGCCGAATTTTCATTTGTAACTAACCTAAAACGTTAAAAAGACGGCAAAAACGTAACCAAAAGACCAAAAGCTTCCGAAACATAATAGATGAAAAATTAATCAAAGACCGAGCTAAACAATTCAAAAGACTAAAATATCGCAGCAGTATACTACGTGTTTACAGAACAAAAAAATTGAAAAAACAACCGGTTGCATACAAAATTGCATGTTTCTCCATCCGTCCTGCAGAACTGTTTTAGCGAGATAAAATATTTTCGTTGACTGATGCAACACACACTGCAAAATTTCCCGCGGTACACGGTGAGCCAAGCCCCCTTTCCCCCGTGCTCCTTTTCCAGGCCGGGCCATTATAAAGCCAACGAATGTATAATTAATTAATTGTCGCTTGCATTATTCAAGCTTTCATAAAACTGTTTTACCTCGTGAGAGGCAGCATAAAAAAAAAAAAAAATAGCCACGCTTTAGTTCTCTTGTTTGCTGCCTGCTTTTCACTAAAATTCATCGCTAGCTGCCTGCATTGGAAAACCAACTTACCTACAGATGAAAGCCTGTTCAGGTTTCTTTTTGGTTTTGGCGTCTAATACTTCATTATTTTCATTTAATTGACCAAATTGAAATGAAGGATAAAACCAGAATCGTGGCTGCGGCTCATCGGTAATCGCTTTCATTATATCTGTGTCCCACATCTGCATCCAGCTTCTCTTGGCCGACTGGCTAATCGAGCGGTGCAAATACGATCTCGCCATACCACACACCATTATCATTCCATTCCGATGCTGACCTTACCTCAAGGGAACTATGTTCTCTACGCTCCGGGAGGACTAATGCGATTCTTATGAACCGTAACCGGTTTTCTCTCTACCCAAAAAAAAAACGAAGCGAATTTTCCGTATGGGCACACGAACAAACTACGGCTTCTAATCACCGGACAAGCAGTTTTCGGAGCGAGCCCACACACCAGGCTCGGTTCGTTAATTGTTCATTTAATGCAATAATAATTCTACTTCTGCACCGGTATAAAGTGGCGCTTCCCGCTTTCACATCGACGATGATGTCGCCCTTTGCAGCTTGGAAAATGTGGAAAAAGCCGTACAGGCAATGCGAACTAGCCAGTCAGAGTAGCCGGCCGGAAGTAGAGGCCTCTTTTGGTCGTTAAATTAACTAACACGGTGGCAGCACAACGCAGCCAGCGCCGCTAGCTTCCGGTGCGAACCGCACAGGTCGGTCGATTGTCGCCGGGAAATGTACGGCACCGAAGCAACCCGATGGTGGAATAATCTTCACCCACTATTTGCCCCACCATTTGCAGCCACACCCTTCCTGCCGTTCGCCGCAGGATAACGATGCGGTGCTCGTAATCGGTTTTCACATTTCAGTATTGTCCGCCTTATGCTCGCGGGTTTCCTTGGTACCCGCCTCATTCTGAGACTACGGGGTCATAAATTATTCGGGCGACCGCGCGGTCCCATGCCCCGGTGCCCATTTTTCATATCCTAAGCAAACATCGGTGACAAGGTTCGGCCATTCCTACCGGAACGTGGGGACTGAACTCTACGGCCGCCGACGGCGAAGGTGACGAGTTTTCGAAGTGGGTCAAAGTCGATTCGTATTTATCTTGCGTGTCTATTTTTTGGCTCCAGATTAATGAAGTCTTAGCGAGGTTCCTTTTGCTGGTGATTGTCTCTCTGTTTGCCAATGAGAAAACTTCACTTTCTACCAATAAGTTTTAAGTGGGCAGTTTAGATTTATTTACGTACTTTTGTTTAACATAAGAAATGTCAAATTGATACACAAGCGATTGTATTATTTACAAAAACCATGGCTATTTGTTATAAAAATTATTTTACGCAAATGGTCTATAATGTTAATTTAAGATATTTGGCGGAGTTATCTTAAGATATTTGTAACGCATTTCTTAGCATAACTCGAAGTGGTGGTATTAAAGAGACCCACTACGGAAAATACCAGCCAACTCTCTTTTCCTTGCGTACAGTGGTGGGCACAATTATCAACAGGAAGAAATCGTGGAACCATTCTTCGGAGTGCAAGGCCAAAAAATGCCATCTCATGTTTGTGTAGCCGATACCTCCCTTGTCCGACATATGGAGGGGAGTTACCACTATCTAGGTTTGGCAAATTAAGCAATTGTCAAATAATCATTATCTGTACCTCTGAAAAGGTATGTACAATTTTTGGTATTTATTTCTTCAGCAATGGTGTAACAACATTGAAGCTTCCCTGAAATAGAGAAACAAATTAAGCAACGCCCAATTAAATACATGGCAGCGTTTCCACTAGAAGCAGGAAAAGCATCAGTCAAACTCATGGATCCTTTTCCGCAACAGAACCTACCCCCGTACGCCTAGGGAGACAAGGAACAGGGAGGTCCTAGCAACACTTATGCTAATGATGGAGGAAACCACATTGGACTTTTCACCATGGAGCCAGAGCAACATCGCCGTTTGGTGGTTTGGGATGATTTGGGTCGGTGAAGTGACGACCGAAGATTGCCGAGGACTCCAGTGGCCTGACAGTGGTGTCAGGATTCACGTTTGTGATGATGACGGTGTTGAGCCGAGTTCCACCCGATAAGGTTGCGCGTAAAGTTACGCGGCTCGCATACTCCTAAAAAGCGTGGATGTATTCGTAAACAGTCCATTATAAAAGATCCACAGATGAGCAGTAAAAAACCTGCCTTCATGTAGCAACAAATTGTAGGCGTATAAACATCGACCAAAAAAAAAACCTGTACAACGCTGTCCATCCCTCTAATTACGGACATCAAGGAATATTCATTTACGCTAATTACTAAGCCCCATTTCCTGGAATGATTCGTGGCATCTCATTTCAAATGTACGAACGGCAAACTCTGTCCCTTTTTTTGTGTGGTCCGTTTTTTTAAGCACAAATTTTAACATTTTGTGGATACTGCAAAATGGCTCGGCTTGCGTCAGAGAGTTGGAACGCTAAACATTGACGCTCAAGTTAAGCGGCAATTTGGATATGGTGGTACAAATACTGAATGAAATCAGAACTCATTTTAAACACTATCGTTCCTTGATCATTTTTTAGGTTTAATGGCAAGTGATTGTTTTTGATGTTCGACTAATACATTTTTGCTGAACGGAAACAAAGATTACCAATTAAGCAGTCGAATCCTGATATGCCAACACAAGAAACAAGAAATAGATTTCGCCCCACGATAGTTTCCGTTGATGTTTAAAGGTGATTTGTGAACCTAAGAGAGATCACTTGGAAAATAAAAGCACAAGCGTGTTCAAGCGTGGATAAAACAAGATACGAGTTGATCACGAAAAGAATACCCACGCTAGCCCATCGTTTGAGGAAAGGAATCGAATAAATCTATTCCTGAACTAAAAATAGAGATTCTAATGGTAGTGGTGCGACGTGACTAGTAAAAACCTCTACAAGAAGAGAAACAAGACCCAAAAAAAAAACTCCTGTTTCTACCACTTCCAGACTAGGTTGCTTTTGCGCTGACAGAAGGATACTTCAGGCCGAGGCTGACCAATTGTGCTCGTGACGGCACGAGGACAAGGGAGTTGATATATGGCCGCGCCAAGTTAAGTTACTCGACACTGTTCTTTCGCCAACGGGACTCCAGTGCAGTCAGCACCACTTCTCAGTGGAGACCTTACCGAGGCGAAAAGTTTCGCAAAATCACGTGCCATAGCCATTTTCAACATCGCAACCGCTGGACGATGTATCGACGAAAAGGGAAGAAATGTGTTGTGTTAGTTTTATACTTTTTTTTTCTATTACGACGTATCCGCACTTGCTCACTGGCCTGAACTGAAGTGAATCGCTTCGTTATCGACGGAAAAACGATGGAAATGCGAACGACAGGGATACAAGTCGAGTGCTTTAGCAGGGACTATCCACCAATCAGAACTTTGCTCTCTTTGCATGCTATGCTTAACTTGATATAACTAAAAAAGTAACACGACTATTTAATTCATATTACAAATGGTTTCACACCATTTCGGGTGATGGTTGAAAGGGTAGGAAACCAACTATTTTTAGGGTTATATTAAACATGGCCATTTTTCTGCAACCTACCTGAAATGGTATCTCCTTGTTCTTTTTTATTATGTGAAATCCACAGATTTTAGATTCGTCCACTTTGATCAGCGGCGTTATCTCGACGAACGTTTCGTTCTCCTTGATCAAGCCATGATACGATGTTTCTAGGACGCGCTCTGCAAAGAAATATTAATGAAAATTTCGTAAGTTTGTTTGTTGTAATGTTTTTTTAAATCAGTATTGGTATTGTTTGGATTTCTGCAAGTTGCAGTCGAATAATGATAAACAAATTGGAGGTTAAACATGAATTGACTAATATCTAAGTTGATTTACTATTGTCAATAAAGTCGCATTAATGAATTTAAATGGTATTTCACCGGTCGGTAGAGGTTTTTCTACCAATTCAAATACTCCAATTATCGTTAGGATGCTTGACGCATCGTAGAAATATGAATTATAGTTAACGCACAAATGCATCGACAAACAAAAGTATCATCAAATGAATTCCTAAGCAACGTATTTACTCTCCACCCTGTTTCCCGACGTTGGCGCCATCAACGTGCTATTACAGCAACCACCACCGAAGGAAGAGCAGATTTTCCCGCGTGGTTGGTCCCCTTTTGTGTTTGCAGTCATACGAATGCAACTGACCCGCTCTGGGTGGGTTCAGCGGTGTGTTATCGATATTCATTACTCGACCACAAATATTTTCCCAGTGTAATTGAAAGCCAATGTGTCGATTTTCCTGCTGCGTGGTGTGTTTCTGCATCGTGCACAACGAAGTAGATGTTTGCACCGGTTTTACAGCGCGAAAAACCACCGCCCCAGATGTAGTGTCCTTTCCTCCTCCTCGTCCGGCGGTTCAAATTCGACGTATTGCTGCTACTTTTCCTTCGCGCGTGCATTGTGGTAACAAACTGAATGTATCATATTTGCGCTTGCCCGTGCATTATTTATTTACTTCAGGGGGGGGATCGATCGATGAGGATGGGTGGGGACGACGTTTGGGCGATTATTATTGCATTTACCGGGAATCAAACCGTGCCCCGGGGCACGAGAATTCATTTACAAGTGGCCAACCCGACCGTTGAGCAGACATTATGGCGAACTTGGTGTAAACTGATTGGTTTGTTATATGCATGGCTTCGTTGCTTCCTCTAAGGTAACGCCAACATCTTCAGCTAGAGTTAAGCAAAATGAATTAGAAAAATATACGAGTATATTGATGACATGCATCACGACATCATAGAATCAATTCATAAACAACTTTTATGGAAAAAATTATAACTGAGAATTTGTTTTAGGAACATATTGACAAAAAATATCTCCGATAAGGGTTAAGCAATTATGAAAATTGTGAGATTTTGAAATATTAAAAAAAAATCCACAAAACGTTTATGGAACATGCCCAATGAATGTAATGTAATTGGCAAATATATGCATGTATGAAGCGATCGTTACAGTCGCCATTTTTACACAATTGCACCATGTAACCAAAGACTACCGCACACACAAAAAAAAGCCACTAGGGCTGGCATAGAAAATGCTTACCAAACGGGCCCCAGCTCTCGGTTGGTGGAGGAAAACCAACGAATAAATCAATCAAACAAATAAAACATAGCATAAATCCTCACAAAATGGAGCTTAACTTGCACATTTTCCGATCGAAGCATTGGTCCGGTTCTCCCGTCCGTTACCATGGACCATGGACTAAAGGAAAATTCCGCTTTCATCCCTGCGACGACCGTACGCGTTGTAAGAAAGAAAAAAAAAGGACTTCCCTTCCTTCAGAGCACGATTTGTTGCGAGGAACTTGCTCGCAAAGGGTTGTGGGCGGTGCACCGCACCAACGAAGCCCGGTGAGAGAAAATCGAACCGGAAAATAAATTGCTAAATCTTGGATCAGGCTCGGAAAATCGTCCGGACGTGCGGCGTACGTCGGCGATAAGCACACATTCAAACGAACGTGGTAAACATTGGGGATAATCGAAAGGATGGCTGCTGCTGTTTTCCTTCGCCTCACTACACACGGTCCAGCGATCACGGTGGACGTTTTTTTTCCCATTGGAAATATTTTCTACCACAATAGCATCCTTGCCTTGTGAGGGGCAAAATAATAAGAAGAAACCTACGTTTCCTCCTGTGCAACCACAAGTACGGGTGTGTTTCGATTCCCATACCATTCAGGGAAAATGCAAGAATTTAATTGCTTCAAACGGCATTTCATCCGCAAATTTTCACTCTGCTAGGAATTTCCATTTACCACGGTTTCGATGCATCTGAAAAGTGTGTATTGACAGTTATAGATAAAACGGAGTTAGAAGAATGCAACCACGCAGAGCGATTGGAAAACATGTAAGCGAGCAGACAGGTAATCGTATTTACATCAGAATAAATTTAAAAAAAAACCTGCTGAAGTAGATCGTACTGTTGCAGGGAATTAAAACAGATTACTTGCACTATTGGTCAGCATAGCCATCAACGGGCTTCGCCGTTCGTTTAGCTCGGTTGGAAAACTTGACCAAGGTTTCCAATTTCCTACCAACTTTTTTTTTCTCATTTCTCGTTCTCCTTCTCTTCTCCCGTGCTTTAACCCGCACACAACACCTTCGGTGTAAAACAAAATCCCCAGCTTAGCACCTTCTTAAGTTCAGCAAACAGCAGCGAAGGCATTCGTTTGACGGGAGTTTTCCGTTTCTTCACGACGCTTCGGGGGCTGAAGTTCCCGCCGCTTAATTATCAACCGATGCAGTGTGGTGTGCACTGAGCACAGGGGAGGAACACACCATATCGAACCGAATCAACCGAAGTCACTGCTGCGACTCGCGGCCAGCTGCTAGGTGTCGACGTACCGGTTGACAGTCGTTTGGTAGTACAGCCGTAAAAGTGCTGACAGAAGAAAAAACGAAAAGTAACACGCACGAGAAAAAACAGATACTGCAATAAGAAGTGTCATATCAACAAATATTTGATGACTCAGTCCAACGTTTTCCTTTGGTGTGGTTTGATACAAGTCAGCTAGCTCGTCTAGCACTTGAAACCGTAGAAGATTATAATTTCAAATGTAAACAAAAATAACCAAAGGATGTTTTATGTTTAAAAAAATGATTCACGAATTGCATTATAGCAAAACTAAGAGAATAGCATAACGAATATTACTTCGGTAATTTTCGAGAATACAATTTGAACCAGCGTGATTACAATTTAGGATAGGTTGCCAAAGACTCTCGTCGAATTTAGATATGTTTGAACGAAAGGCCCTAAGGTACCCCAGACGCAAGACTCTTACAGGAATATCTTAAACAAACACATCACGGAAAAAAGTAGTAGTTAAATCGAATCATAGCAAGCACAACAGAACCACCAGTGAATGTTCTAAGGCTAGGCTACGGTTCTAGGCTATGCAACTGGTGCAGTTGAGAAACGAGCAAAATCGGTTTGAAATAGACCGATGACCCAAAAATAAATAACGGCATAAAACCAAGACACGTCCAAGAATCCAAAAGAAACAAAAAAGAAAAGCGAGGAAAAAGACAAGCCAACAGCGGGGAAAAAATAATAAAAGCAAATCCTCTCGGAGGTCATCGATCCTCGGATGTCCCGTCACAGTTGTCCCGCACCGTGGACCTTTCTTTCACATGGGCGTTCGTGCGTGCGTGGGTGTTGATGAAACGCAAATGAATTCACCGGAACGAACCCGCCGTCGGTCACACAGTCGTTCATCGGGAGTTACTTCGAGGGCGAGAAGATACTTCCCATCGCTAAGGTAATTCAATGATGGGGAAACGTGTAGAAAAAAAAAACTCTCCTATGCAGAAAACGGCACCGAATGCGTTGGACGATATTTTCGGTGTCCGCTTTTTTCCGAGGAAAAGAAAATCTGAATCAGATTTTTTTTTAAATTGACATAATGTATAACATCCCACTGCTTCAACGAAACGGGTCAGCATTAATCGCGGCTCTTGCGTTTGTGGCGACATAAATCAATGTCTGGCAGGCGGTAAAAGTTCGTAGTTAGAAACCAATCGCCGGTCACCCGAAGTGTTTATGTCCGGCGGCGGTACAATAGACGATTCACGGAAAGGAAGCGGCTTGGAAGGAATGATGGATGTTAGGGCGATAGAAGGGAATTGTCGGAGATAATTAGCAGCCATTTGTGTAAGAAACATCGGTAAGGTGAGAAGACGTAGCTTAACGCCACAGATTATTACGCTACATGAACATTTCGTGATTTCTTGCTACGCCGACATTTTAACACTTAGAACCTATCATAAAGATAAAAAATTACACGTCAAAAAGGACAGACAAACAAAAAAATTTGGAAAATATACTTCTTAAAAGCATGAGGAAAGGGAATCTTTAAAAATTGCTTGCGGTTCCACTAGGATTTGGTAAACAATTTTCCCATTGCATCTTTGAGCGCATCGTCAAGCGCAAACAGCGCGGCCTGCCAACGACATGCCACGCCATGATTGCATTTATTCAAATCAGTTCCATCCATATTAGCTAAGGGGCCAACCATGGCGATGAATAATAAAATTCTGCTTAAAACATGATAACCGCACGATAACCCTTACCACGCCGAGCTATGCAGTTCCCGGCACCTCAGTGTTGCATCTTAGAGGGGTTTTGTGTGCGTTTTCGTTTTTTCAAAGTTAAAAGCCCATTTTGCCACCAACACAGTTCAGTATGGTGCTGCGATGCTGCAGAGCATAAAACGTGCTCGCCATGGACGATTGGCAGGCTAATTGGCGGCCCGGCAAAGGCGTACGGTCGAGAACGGAGACGAGCGTCTCCTTCGGAGCTGTTTCTGGGTTGCCCGGGGAGTCAGACAAGCGGTTCGATGGGAAGAGCAATTCAAAACGACCCAAAGCCTGCGTGGTTGCTCTTCTCTAAGCGTTTATGTAAATAGAGGATCGCGCCGGTTCCGCTCGTCGATGCTCGGAACCCCTCGAAGAAAGTGCTCTTGTCGTCCCTGGAGTCAGGTCTGGAAAGGTTTGTAGGTGAAGCCAATAGTGACTCTGCTGTCGCTGACATCGTCATCGTCGTCATGTAGGACGTGAAAAATCATCTTCCATCATCACGCCAACGACACCAACCCGCGATCGAGCCCCGCGGAACAACGGCGAGAACAGTGTTCCAACACAGTCCGTGCAGTCCGCAAACCGAAACAGGGATTTTGCTTGGAGACACACAACAAAAAAGATACCAAAGCGGTAAAACAGCAACCGCCCATCGCTCCTCGCAAAAAGGGAAGCTTTACACAATCGTTTTACATACATAATCCCAACTCTAATGCTTTGCATAAATTGTGCTCCATCTCGTCCCGTTGGCGGGAAGGAAAGTTGCTTCTGTTTTTGCGCGCGACTTACCATCCCTACGTGAAAATAATATGTTAGGAGGGCACAGAAAAAATGACATCCATTATATGCTTCAGTCGCAGAGTCGTTCCGGGCTGGTGACAGTTTGCTGTACAGCACGACATTATAGAATTTCCAGAACGAGCACTCCATGTTGCCGACAAGTTTAGACATTCGAGAACGTAGCAAATAAATGCTTGTAAACTGATACACTGAACCGTGCTTGGTACGGGTTATCATAATTGAGGTGCTTTCCTGATTTCCTATGAAGAGAAGCATTTTTCCAACTACTTGTAACACAATATTGAGGCTTACAATATACATAGATATTCGTTACGTTAAAACCCGAAGTTTAGGGGACAATAGTTCCAAATTGAGCTTGAAACGAAGCTTGTTACTTAACATACTTAAACCATACAGCCCAAAAATAAAGGATCATCCAAATCCGTTTCACTTACAGATGAGATGACGAACAAAGACGAAAAATAAAAACGACAGCTGCCACCCCGCTTCCCTTGCCTCAATGGATACGTTGCAAAGACGGACATTTTAATTATCGTTATGATGACAACCGACCTTCAAAGGGAACGAAGTGAAACAGTGCTCAACATGCTTCGCTTCCAATATTTCACAGCATTTGTCAACTCGCTCCAGTTCCCCTCTAGCAGAAGAATCATTCCCCTGCAGCAGTGTGAACGAAAATGCGCGCTCCAAAAATGGAAGAAAGAAAAAAGAAACAACTCAAACTTTTCATTCAGGATAGTTAATGTGGCATGCAAAAATTCGGCCGAGATTTTCGTGATTTTTCTCTGCTCCTTTACATCTTTTCTAGGCTCCCAGGTTATTGTTCGGACGCTTCTTTCGGTGAACAAAAGTGCCCCTGAAACGTCCTGGGTACACGCCGTTCATCCAACATCCGAACATTCACATCAGTTTTCAGCCGAAACCCTGAAGGGATCATCTGCTACCCTACGTTCTGCATTGCCCTCCCCCGGTGTACTATCCCTTCGTGCTTTTACTCTCATTTTCCTCTCATCGACACAAACCTTTGTACTTTTGGGGCGCTTTTTTTTTTGGTCATGCCATTGTAATCGTTTCGGAGGTGCCCTTTCGCAAGGCGGAGTTGTCCACGCGACAAAATACTTGCACACACCCTCCCCGAAACCGGTTCTTCTACTCTCTCGGACTGGTGCTTTTGCTGTGGTAGGATTTTATGCTCATATTTCTCGAGCGGGAGTTTGGTTGCAAACCATTCCACAATGGCAACGACGCCACAAGCAGATTGCATGCATCAGGGGGTCAGAAGGGCACGGTGGAACCAGTTGGCAATCCGGAAGGGTAAAGTCGGACGGGGTTCGGAAGATTCCTCCCACATCGGATCGCTTTCTCGGTTTTCTACGAGACAGAATTTCAGCTGACGAAAAGGGCTTCCCCGGTAGCAAAAAAGTAGCTATTCGCTCTCGCGTGTGTGAGTAAAAAGGTGAGTAAATGCTGTGGCACATTTGATACCCCCGCTTTTCCCTTTTCTCTTTTTTCACCGCCCCTCTGCTCGGGACGGATGTTTTCTCCTGCTGGTGGGTCACAAAGTTCCAGCACACACCGGTGGCACATAAAATGGAATGGTTGTATTACATTATGTTTTATATTATGTCAATATCCGCTCTCACGCTGGCTTTTGCGCGGCAACAAACGTGAAGCTAAATTATGTCGCCGCAGACATTCTCCTTCGCGTACGTTTCAATGGAGAGGTGGCTGGTGGAAGAGGATGACCGTGGAGGCAAACTGGGGGGAAATATTTCGCGCCATAGCGCCCTTTTCACTTCGACACTGCTATTTTATTTTATTTTCATGGAAGTTGCACAGCACTGTGCGCTCGGAGGGGTTTTATTTTCCTGCCCCAGGTTTAACGCCCAGCAGTACGAGACCGGTAATGCGATTTTACGGTGTTCTATTCTCATGTCTTTTAAATGAAATTGATGTTTTTTTTAACGATCCGAAATCTCGGCGGATTGCGCTTCAGTTCGGCAGCGCGGCGACACTAACGAGCTGAATGGCAGTGAAGGTTTTTTTTGCGAGGAGTTCGTGCAAAGTAAGTTTACCCAAGCAACGATTTGCTGCCATAGAGTTCGATTGTAGAAACGTAATGTTTGATAAACACATTAGCTATGCAAATGCAAGTATCAAACAAACACACAATCAAACAAATAGTTAAACAAACAAAAAACTCACACGAACTATAGTCCAACGAGATGACATCCTTTAACAAATGGTCTAGTTAATGCCAAGCCATAATTAAAAACTGATGAAATGATGCATTTTGTTTTATTCATCCTTCTCGAATCTGGTTGTTGAAAGAAAAACATTTTATCAATCCTAAAAAGACAGAACTATCTTCCGCAAACAATCAGCACAAACACACACAAAAGTTAGGCCATCATGATTTATAGGGAAGGGAAGGAAAAAAGAAGAAGATATAACTATCATGAAGCTCGTACAGCATTTTATGGGCAAACGGAATACTTTTCTCGTTCTCTTGTTTCTAACCATCATGCTCTCACTTCGTAGGACGCCGCCTTCGGGCTGCTGCTGCCAAGCACTTGTTGTTGCACATTATCCGCCGACAGATAACGGAAACCGGTCGCAATTACCGTACCATACCGATAGACAAATAAACAAACAACCGTGTGATGACAATATTTTGCCAGCGCCAGGATGACGAGCAGGAAGCATTTAAAGGTGCCACCCGGAGGAGTCAAGGCGAGTTGGAGAGGCAACCCCTGGGAAGCAACGGCCGTTCGTTCCGGAACGGGTGACGCGGGAAGCTAAGCAAAACAAAACCCGATGTCACACAGGATAGTGAGGGTGGTGGCGGCGCGACCTCGGGTGCACAACAACCCCGCCGGTCTGGCCTCCGTTGCCGGATGGGAAGAAACACCGTGAAATGCCGTCCTTTCGCCCCGGCACGGAGAATTGGAAGGAAGATAAATGAGTTTAGTATGTAAACAACGTGATTTCAACACAGTCGCTCAGCCGCTTCTGGCTGTTATCGGTGGCAGCCGAAAGCTGCTTCCAAGCGAAGCATGAAATAGTTTTTTCCACCATCGTCTCTGTCATTGTCTGCAATCCTGGTCGGCGAAGAGCGGGGGAGTGTGGACTACGAAGGAATCTAAAAATAAATGTGCACCTCTCCAAATGATGCACAGAAGAAAGATGGCATTTTTTTTTCGCCTTCTTCAGCATTTTAGTTTCTCGCGAGTCTCTGGCTGAGGAGAGTGCACTTTTTGGAATGAAATGCAAAGCAAACACACTTCGTTTTCAACTAAAATATATTAAAATAGAGCTTCTGAGAAGCGTGCGAGGATGTTGAGCAGGGCAAGAACATTAGGAATCTTTTCCAAGGAATAGACACATTTTTATTTCAATCATACCGAATCTGATTTAGTATGATTCTACATCCATTATTCCTACTACTATTTATCTCAAATCGGGAACAATGCATTTAAAACGTAATAGAAATCACATAAGGTAATTTTTCATTTCAGTACAAACTTTAACAATTGTAGAGTTTTGTGAGAAATTAGAGTTTACTCGAATTATTTTTTACCTTCTAGACAAGATCTACTTCCAGTAGATCAGGAGAACAATAGGACACACTTAATCTCGTCTTTTTTCGACTCCATTGCTTCCACGATAAACACATTCTGCGAATGGACCAAAATTTTATGTCCGTGTTGTAACGGTACGACCGGCAAAGGCATATCCATAACAAGGCATATTTTAGTTCTGCCACGATCGATCGCAACAACCATGCTACCACTACCGAACCACCGCATCGTCTACCTTTACCGTTCGCAGGGACCCTTAGGAACACTGGAGGGCACCCCAGCGCTCGATTGTTTCTTCGTAAAATTTCGCAAGACGCAAGAGCGTGCTAGTTATTTTCGTTCCTGCCAGTGATGAACATAAATTATTGCATCAACGGCGAAGGAGATTTTTGTTCGCCGATAAGCAAAACGCACGGCACACTTACGTCATAAGCCGTCAGCCCGTATATCGTCTCGAATCCTGCGAAACTTTCCTGGAGAAAGCAATTCCTAGGGCAATGGAATCGTGTTCGTGCGCGTTGGCCGAAAATTATCTACTAAAAAATTGTGCTTTTGCTAGGGAAAAAAAAGCCAAAAATAAAATGTAACACAATCATTATTTGGGACCGAACGGGACACACAAAGGTCGTTAGTGTAGGGCAAGAACTCGACGTCACTGGTTGTGGTGGTGTTTGGGGTGGTGGTTCTCGGTAAGATTTGAAGGCATTCCAAGCGCTCGTTCGGTAACGAGCCTCACGTTTCGCTAGCAATTTGCTGTGAGTTCAAGTAGTCCCGAACAGAAGCACAGACGTAAGGGATAAAAACAGCTTAAGCCTAAAAACATTAGGGACGGACCTCGCCTCCCTGCGTCGCGCGTAGTCACCGTTGCAGGTCAACACTTTGAGTGCCCAAAAGAACATAGTTTCGACGGCGCCGAACGGTCACACACTGGCAGAGGACGACCATGGTCCGTTTCTAATGGGGAATTATGCCGAATACTTCGTGGTATAGGTCCGATGCTTGCGGGTGGCCTTTTGCGACTTGGCCAGAGGATACAACGAACGAAACTATTGATTTTCACTTCTCACCTCACAGTCTCACTCTCTACCCTCCGGTTTCCTCCTCCGACAAACGATGCCGATCGACGTATTTCAAGGCACTTGGAAAAGCCGAATCCCGACGAGGATTCGTTGGTGTTCGTTTGTCAAAAAGGAAATTGTGGCCAATCGGAACCAGCGCCGACATCGACGATGGCAAAGAATGGACGGACATTAGTGGCATTTGAAATTGTACGGTGGCACGTTTGGGAACCTTTGGCGTTTTCACCGGACACCATTTGATCCGGCTCCTGGGACTCGAGACACTTCGAATTCGAAGTACAGCACACCTAATGGAATGTAGATTGTGACCGGTCTGATATTGTCGAGCTTCTTCTGTGAACCACTTTTGGGTGAGATCTCTTTACCAGGATCCTTTTGAATGCACGAAAAAATAATACAGTTATGTCGTCTTTTTATATAAGGTAGCTCCATTGCTCAACTCTATTTTATATATTGTAAAAAAAAAAAAAAAATCTTCTTCTCCGATCTGCATGAGTCACGTTCCTCAATTTGCATTTTTTCACGCAAAATTATAGGTAGGAAAGGTTGACGAAACAAAGGACTGCTAAATCAGCAAACAAAAAAAAGAAAATTAGTGTACACACCGTTTTTTTAAAGAACTTAGAATAGAATAACTTAGAACTTTTCAGAAGGTGATACGCACGAAGCCACCCTTTTTCGTTCGCTTGCGAAAATGTTACCAACCAAACATCTTTGAAAATAAGATTAACATGTACAAAAGAATAATAAAAGAAATAAATGTACAGTAGTACATTACATTTGTAAGTACAGTTAAAAATTTCAAAAGTGTAACTCATGGATTGATTATTCACGTTTCACAATAAAAAGATTTGTTTAACAACGGGTAGAGTATTTTAACATTCAAATGTGTGTGCACACTGTTTCTGTAAATTTGTTGGCAACTGCGTAAACACGAGGTGGGCGGTCGAGAATTAAATTTCCCGGACACAGCTTATTAATTTGTCTCATCGAGCACATGGAAAATAATTATTGTCCTTATCGTTGCGTCTTATCGTTCGTTTCTACGCACGTGACGATGGCAGCGAGCTGTAGGCTAAACTGTGCGAATAAAAAAAAAACACAGCTTCCCTCATAATATATAGGACGTGGAAAAGGACAAAACGGAAGAAAATTGGCTGCTATCAATGGGTGTGATGGAGTGTAACATCCAATTACTGGCGCTTTTCATGCTGCACGGCAGTGAAACGCGATGCGATGCGCCGTGAGCAAATCGAATTATATTTCGAATCAATTTACCTTTCCGTTAGCACCGACCACCAACACAGCCAGAGGCTACAGAAAGCAGTCGCGCTAGAGGCGGCAAACGACGGTACTCAAAATGGTTAGAAAAAATGGGGACGCACGAGACGCCATTCGCGCGCTAACATTATATTGCGCGGAAAGTCCGCCCCCAACACCGGTCGATCGCTTTTTGCGATCACGGAACGGAAAAGTTCACCCTAACACAAAGTGCTTCCTCCCGGCGGCCCATCTGAACCCGCTGTCCTGTACTCCACACCTGCCTCTGGAGGATGGATTCGTACAAAAAGGACGAGCGAAGGATGCGCGGGCGAGAGCAAGCAACATCATGAGCTATTTAAAAACAATTACACCGACAAAGGGTGAGCCTGAAAATTAAATTAAATGAACAGGAATTAAAAACACGGCGCGGAGATGCTACCTAGCCAGCACAAGCAAAAGGGTGAAGCATCTTTTTGCACTGTCCTAACTGAACCAACGCAGCTTCGAAACAACCGTGTCACTTTAGGCAGCAGGAAACGCTTTGGCCGGATACAGGGGATAGCGTAAAAGCCGGCTTTGGGGCTAAGCCGTGCGAGGTCCACCGTTTTTTAGCGATTTTTCGGTCAATCTAAGAGACACGACAACTGCAAATTGGCAACCATAACTTGCGCCCCGCTGGTTCGTGTGCCCAGCCGTATTTTGTGATCCTTGTGGGCTTCCAACGGCGACGACGGTCCTTTCATCTATGCCCGGTGTCTCACCTGTGAAGTAGAGGGGAAAAGGAAATCGTTTGTAATTGGCGTTTAATTGAAATTTACATTTCAGTTTTTAGAGAAAAAAGTTATGCAGATTTGGAATTTCTTTGATTGCAGTTTATGTTTGCAATCAACAATCGAATCACGATGGTGTGGCAATTTAATTAATAATTCTATATTCCAAAACACCATCAAAGAAAGTCACTCTCAACATGTAAATCCATGTCTACCGGTGACCTTAAACATTAGAGTAATTGTACTTTTTGGTTCCATGTACAATATTACAGCATTTCACAATTGGAGCACTTAAAAGATCCATAGCTTGAGTTTCAAAGTGCCTAAATCCGAGAATACAACATTCGTCATCCTTCCGAGATACAGACGTGTAGCACTTTCGCTCGGTAGCTCGCACCACAAACACATTGATCTTTCATATTTGC
Source organism: Anopheles atroparvus (assembly GCA_914969975.1). NCBI lineage: Eukaryota > Metazoa > Arthropoda > Insecta > Diptera > Culicidae > Anopheles > Anopheles atroparvus. The sequence continues at coordinate 29,019,086 of CAJZCY010000002.1, read as the reverse complement.
TAGTAAAGGACATCAGGAGAATGGATGTCTAGCTTATCGGATGGGCTGTGGAGGTATGTTAGGTAAACAAAATACTCATCCAGCGTGCGAACAAAATGCACCGATGTGTGACAACAGGCTGTGTGGTTGAAGAGGTTGTTAGTCGTTGGCCCTCTCGTATGAACCACCAGTGTAGTGCTTTGGGTTCAAGAGAGCAAATGCGGGACTGCTGGCCTAAATATTTCTCGTAAGTCCTGGCACGGGCTTGCGGTATTGGCACGACTCCTACACCTACAGGCATGTCTCAATGATAGGTAGAGACACTCTGAAAACGCAAGAGCAAGCCTCTCTTCCTCCATCGTACTCACCTAGGTTCCATAGCAACCACCGCATTTGCGTTTATTCGTTTTAATTGCAACGATTCCAATACCAAAGCGTGGGCCCCGCCCGTACACACATGGATCCTGGCCGCAACTGAAGATGCTAGAACCTGGCCACAATGCAACAGTATCCCGTGTATCCTGCCCTCGTCTAATGAAGTGGTAAACAGTTGCAACCGAGCAGCAAATGATGCAACACCATCTTGCGCTCTAATTGGATGCGCAAAGGCCGTTGATGACGTAGAAACGGGTTACATTGCGCGAGCTCGAACCATGGCAGAGTTGCAAGAATGACCGAGCGGAAAGAAGCGTCCGGAACGATGACGTAAGCATGACGAAAAGACGACTAACATAAATGCGTATTGGCTGATTGGTACGCGCCGCACCAGCTTGTGGAAAAACAGACCTGAAACATTGCACCTTCAACAATCGACAAACCACTGTTAAAGAGACAATATAGCTACATTGAAGGAGAGCCCCTGTAAACGCTGATGGGAAAACCCCAAAAACGATAGAATCGGCTGTTGGCAGCGAGACAAGCTGTGCTAACAAGTAGACCAGCTAGGCGACCCGTTCTCACCCGGCAAGAATGTGCGTTTCGTAACTGGTAAGAAAAAAGGGCAAACACTTCAAACGAAACGTCAAATACGATTCACTAATATTCGTCTCGTCTTTCGAAAATTCGAGATCTTCTTACACATTGTTGTTCACGTTCGAGAGCAACCCAAATGAACTGAAGCTCTAACGACTTACAGTTGAATACCTGAACTAAGTTTGTCAACCTCAAGTCAACAAAATACGTTTTATTTGCAGAATATTGCAGAAACCATTTTTTTAAAGCCTTGCAAATACGGTACTAAACCTTCACCTTAAAAAAGAAATCAAACGTTCGAATTTTCGATACATCATTCTCACACTCTCATGTACACATAAACACACTTCATAACAGAATCACTTCATTATTGACGACCGTATACGGCGCGTGTTCAAAATATCCCACCTGCAACGCTCCAAACCGCAAGTGGAAATATGTTCTTTCTCACGCTTTCCTCCTTCCAGTTCGTCTGGCTGCCGCCCTTCGTTCGGTCGCGCAATTTTCCGGGATTCAATAGGCACATCACCGCGTGCAGAGTGCCGGCTTAAACCGCGTTTGAAAGGATTCGCGCGAGTTGAATGGAAATCGGACAACAGGGGGAAAAAAAAAAACAGTCGGTTTCAAATCATTAGGATTAGGTCATGAGCTCACCACCCCACCGCTCTTACGCCCCCTTTTCCACAGAACGTGCAGGGATGGTGGGGGGGGGGGGAGCTCTGGCCATGGCAATACCTTAACCATTCCATTCCAGGGGAACTGGGTGGCTTTGCGTTCGAAATTGCGTCCTTTTTTATGTTCTGTTAAGTACATAAGCACCTAAACACACCGTTTTCGCGCTTTCCTATTGAACACGCGTTTTCTGGAAAAAAAACCCCGCCAAACGGGAAGCGCGGGGCCGTGTTTCCGTAGTGATTATACACAAAAGGATACTGGAGGACGGTGACGTCGGTGCTGGTGTGGGGGTTTGGTCTAGAGTGAGAGCATTATCCCGAAAAACGTTGCGGCTTTAGCAAACAGGGCGAGGAGTAGGTGACCGAAGTCGTTTGCAGTAGAAAAGCTCTATAGCAAGTTGTTTGGCATGGCTGGAGGTATTGAAATAGGTACGACAATAAAGCAATTTTCCATCCTGTTTTTTTTTTTACTTTCTAAGCGCCTCTCGGTCGGTTCACCAAATGATGTTCCAAGGACGATGATGATCACGATGATAGTAAGATAGCATTGCGTCATAACTTCGGGACTGAAGAAGAAAGCTGGGCTTCTACGGGTTTTTTTGCCACTCGTGAATTGACGTTTTTCCAATAATCGTAAGCATGGGAAATTGGAAAAGAAGGCATGCGTGGATATGTGGAATATTGCCGAATCATCACTTTGCTGTTGTTCTATTTACTGAGCGAAAAGGTTGAACAGATGTCAATGAAAATCGATATTCCATCTCTAATCGCGAACCATCGAACCACCCTATTCTTTGCGCCATATTTTCATGGGAGCAACTTCAAGAAAAAGGATAGAAAAACCAACAATTTGTTTCTTCGTTTTTTAGTTAGACAGTGCAATGCTGATTGGCGCTCGAGCAGGAAATGTGTTTCCAAACGCGCTATAAAACCTTGTCGTGAATTAACAATAAGCCGTAATCACCAGAGATTGAGCACCGAGTTCGAGGTGATTTGTTTTTCATTCCACAGCACTCGCTGCCCCTCCTGCCAGGGTAGATGATGCCTTTCCAGATACATCATTTCAAAATGAAAAAAGAAGAAATAATAAACTTCCGAAACGAAAGGGAATCAATGACAATGGCTGCCAGGACACGATTGTGCGGATATGTGCCTGCAGTCGCGAGGCCGAAGGAGAGAGCTTGTCTGTTTTCCGTTCTTTCATCCCACAACGCCGTAATGGGAAGTTTATCTCACGTTGTTCTACCGTTCGTTTCTCAACGGCGCGTCCAAAGGATGGGAGCACCTTTTTTCCACGACGACAACTCGACTGACACCGGACGCCGAGCACACATGAAGGCAAGAAAAGTATCGGCTACCATGACAGCTCGGGTGACGGAAAAAGGCACAAATGGAGAAAAAAGCCCAAGGAGAAGGAAAATAAAGCACGCCATATCGCTTTGCTTGGAGAACGGAAATGCTTTCTTTCTTTCGATCAATCGGGTGACACCTTTCAATAAATGCCTTTCTTACCATCAATCAATGTGGGGTTTAAGCTAGCGAAGCACGGAAATCTGTTTCCGCAGCGGAAAAATCGTCTCCGAGTGGATGGTAAAACGTGTTCTCACACATCCCTGCGGCGGGTTTTGGTTATCCAGAAACAAATCTTATTTTTTTAAAGCGTTGTGAAATGTACTCGTTTCTTAGACATTTATCTTGTGCACCAAACATTTTAATATAACCGTTTTATCTATATGAAAATGATGTAAAACCTGAACTTTTGTAAAATGATTAATTTGAACAATCCGTGCGTTCACATGATTTTATTTTTCCTACTCTGGAGATGATTAAAAATAGAAGTTTTTCCTCTTCCGGGCATCAGTCTTCTGAACTCATTAATCAACCTCACGTCATGCATACTTTCTATGACCTTGTGTGAATTAATCAGGCATAGATACTAGTGTACGTCACGAACTTCGGATTGCAAAAATGGTTGCGAATAGAGTTCCTCTCCTACCATCGTATTGCAAAGGTACAACTTTCGCATACTGGGTTGAAAAAAAAATGAAAAAGCAAAAGAAAACTCTGTACAATATGGGAACCCTAAACTCAATACAGGTTGTGTGGGTGCATTTCCGCGGACAACAACTTCCGTTCGCTCCGCTATCGCCTCTACCGGTCCTCATTTATTACTGCTTGTTGAAACTTTGCCCAATTTTCAAACGATGATCAAGTCCGGAGTTTGGCGCCGAAACACTTTTCACACAGACGATGAAAATGTTGTTCCCCACTTTGCTCACTGGCGGCAATACGCAAAAAAAAAAGGTCGTTGCGATCCTGCATCCGCCGGCGCAGACCTGACGCTGCCAGTCGACGAAATCGGCGCCGAAATGAACGAGCGAATGAAAACAAACTGCACAAAAATACGATAACCATTGAAACAGTAATAAATATACGGCACCAAAGGAGCAAACCGGGAGGAGAAAAACATTGAGCCAGGATGTGGGGAAAGCAAAATAATAAACACGAGCTCCACGGGCTCTCGGAAGCGCAGGATTCGGGTGGAGGATCGACGAAAAATGAAAAACAGACCAAACATAATACAAACAAAACTACACCAACTCAGTCCGAATGCCGAGATTGTTTAACATTCAAAAGCTACTCCGAGGGCTTCTCTGTTCCGGGTTTTCTCCACGTTCCCCGGGGAATCGCTCACGGTTAGTATTTTCGAAATCACAAACTTTCCACCGGAAACCTTTCAACGCTCGGTGGATGGATGTGGATTGAATTTGATTGCAGGCAACCCTATCCGTCACCCGCGACGGCAGGGAACAACCCGAAGGAGGGAGTAACTTTTCCTTTCCGGGACTCGCAAGCCGAGCCGGTAGAAGAAGTTGCTGCCGTGTGGAAAGTTTACATTCTGTGAGGATGCGGTGATGGAAATTTTTTTGTTGCTTTCGAAATTCATTTTTCACCGGTCTTCCGGTGGATAAATGGGTGGTATAAATTATCCTCCCGAGGAACCACACTGCGCCAACGGCACCTCTTCAACCCTGATCAACCGCCCGAAACAGTGGGCGTCTTTCCGCCCTCCGGTTCCAACCGTATCTCTCGTGCGTGAATAATAGTTTGGAAATTTGAAGACAATTTTGAATGCAAAACCGACGCACACCGAAAGCGCAGCCACACGCAGCAACCGGTTGCAGCTGTCGAGGGAACTGGCACAGTTGTTGCCCGAACTTCGCCCCAAAACGAATCTGGGCGAGGAGGAACATAGTTTTCCTCCCGGAAAATAGTTCCCATAACGACCACGAAAGAGATCCTGGATGGGAAAACGTGCTGCCATGGAGTTATATCTTCAGTTCCTCATCAACCCTTGAGAAAATAAAAATGCTCGCAAAGTGGAAGAATGTATAATTAACGTGCTACGGGAACACACCATCCCATCCTTGCGTACATGTCGAAAAAAAAAAACACACGGCCATACACGCTAACGGCATCAATTGGATGGAAGCGGAAAATGTTCTACCGACATTTCATTGCTTCAATAATTTATAATTTCTTCGTTTTCTCTACTACCACCGCTTGATTTTCATCAGAAATTCCCATCGCGACCTGAACATCCCTTTCAGATTCTTGAGCACTATCTGTCTTCGCGCGCTCGAGAAAAGCCCCACAGGAAACAAAAAGGAACCCCTGTCTCGGGAACGACAGTAGAGCCGAGGATCATGCTGACACTGAAGATGCATGCCGCCATTTTTTTTTACCAGCGAGGGTAGGAATATGAACGACCAGCAAACAGGTCACAGTTGCGAAACATCCGTGCCGACAAGTAACAAAGAGGAAAGTTAATTTGAAAAGTTTCTTTCGGTGCTTCTGACGGTTGGACGAAAATGAAGGGCAAACTGGTAATGGAAAAGAAAAATACACACTTAAAGTTTTTCCAATCCAATCCACTTACTTCGGTCGGTTGGAGAAGACAAATTAAAAATTCTTCGCGCACGATCCGCAATCCTTTACTGGAGAAACGTTCCCTTTCCTCGGTTTATGGAATGATGACAAATCGATCAACGAAAATGTGCACAATGTGGCAGGAAGAACCCATCTTGCGTTTGCGGTTTAAATAGGCAGACGAAAACAAACAGAAATCAACTTTCGATCGATGGAGTATTTTTGAGGACACACAGTTTTTGCTTTCAAATGTTTGATTCCAAAAGAATGAACGAAAGTAGCACACCATCTGTGAAAACCAGTCAACATCGTTGGAACCAGGGGAACCAGATAAGAGCTTTTCCATGTTGACGGTTTCACGTCGCTTATGGGTTTTATTAGAAAACAGCTCCATGATGAAAAAAGAGTCTCAAATATAGATGCAATCAATCCAACACCCGCCACGGGCTCATTTATATCAAGCGACGGTCGTGCAGCATACGGCTGACTTTTGTTTATGTTTGTCGTGAAAACGGCGAAAGAAACACCTCATAATACGGATTAATTTGAAAGGAAATCTGCGGTGACGGTTGACGCGCGCCGAAGGGAGAAAACCGCAATGCTTTGCTGAGGGCAATAAATTTAATTGGCAAACATAAACCTAAAAAAAACAAAAACAACCTTTGGCTTACCAGCGGATTGATATAAATTCTTTTACGGTACTAGCAAACCGCAGCGCGCAAATTTAGAGGTCGACGGCGCGACGGTTTAGCGGATCTGGAAGACGGGGCCCGCTGCTGGAGATGACGGATGCCGAAAAGATTGAAGATATTTTTGCCCGAAAAACAAAAAAAAAATTAAAATAAAAAATACCTCCACAATCCAGCACCAGCAGCAGAGCGCAATGCAGCATTGCTTTATGCGCCTTTAGGTTCAAAAAAAAAAAAGGCGAAACCCATAACGCTCCATAAAAAATGATCCAACACCAGCATATTTCAGTGGTAAGCATCGAGGAGGGTTATAAATACACGTAACACAATCTTCCCCCACGGTCAGATGGAAATGGGGCACAGGAAGAAGAAAAAAAAACGTGACGAGGAAATGAGAAAATCCACGTCACGCTTGTTTCCACCTCACCGGTGGAAAGGAGAAAAAAGTTCAGATTCCCAACCCGCCCGCCCCGCTCCCGCTACCGCAGATACGGATCAGATTTTGTTTGCAAACGATTTTAATCTGGCCGAGCCGGTGGGCACGGATTCATGGCTGTGTGTGTGTGCCAGTGTGTGCGCCGGCAAGTTTGTTCGCCATGCGGAGGATATAAAAAAAAAAAAAAACTCCCCCCGTATGCATAAAGTGCCACAAAGCATACCACATTGCATAAACGAGTGGTTCACGGGAGAAAGGGGACCTGGATCGGTGTGTTCTTAAAATAGAGCAAACCCACCGTGCTCCGGATTTAGTTGCATTCCGACGGGGACTGTTTCAGTGTCAACTCACTTTCTAAGTGGCACACTACACGGTGACGCTTTACCTGAGAAGTCGACTCATTCTAGTGCAACCGAAATGAACGGGAAAGCGGGCGGGGGATTCGTAATGGCTGAAGGTTTTCCGAGGTTGCTCTTAGAACGTTGAATAAGGTTATGAATATTCAAGGGCCGTCGGGGGTTTTTCTTGATTGAATGAACTGTCACAAAAATGTAAAAAAATAGATTCGTATCTTTGAAAACACAAAACAAATGGAACATAACACTAAATAAAAAACTGTACACTTTTTTCATCACATTTCAAACTTTACCTACACTTGGGTGTAAGTTTCAATAAAATGAAATTTAAAATGTTCGTAGACAAAATCGATTACAAATTTCAAAAATCGCTCGGAGAATGTTAAAACTCATCAACAAGTCTCAAGTACATACTACTGCTGCCTAAGCCGTGGTCATCAGCAGCAGCATTATTGCCTGTTTCATTCGGGGAGCAAATATCAAATGAACAAGAACAAATTGTGGGCTCGAGGAATAACTGTTCCATGGTACGCAATCACCAGCATTCTTGTTGAAGGAGGTACTCGAGAAGGCAGAAACCAAATTGATCCTGCGTCGTAGTACTATTGCAAGCGACGGTTGCGCAGGAAAACAACGCGCGTTTCCTGTTTGCGATTCGATGGAATTCCGCTAAGGTGTCTTCGTCCTTCCTTCCACATAGTCAATTGACAGGCTGTTCATGCCTGCCAGCGATGGATTTCTGTAATCGATTCCGCATCTGCCAAAAAGGTCATGGAAAGCGCGTGGAAGCTAACGATTCCAGTGCGAATTTCCAATCCGCGTCACACCGCAAGAAAGAAAGCTCCCACCCGCCGCCTTGAAGATGGCTTTCCATGACAGTGTAGCTTTTCCAGAGCAAACCATTGCGCAATGTGACCATTTCCTCGTGAACCTCGGAACAACGTGATGGTGAAGATGAGGGTTTAAAATTGAAACATAAGAAACGGTGACGGGAACCGTCGCTATGCAGGGTCATCAACTCGTATCACGGTTTTATCTTTTACTTCTTCCGCTGTTATTCTCTTCCCCTCCCCTCGCAACACAATAATAGAATGTCGAATGAATTGGAGGTTTGAAACGCGGAGAGCGAGGGCGAAAATAAAAGACGCCGAGGAAACGCGTTTGAAAATGAAAATCGTAAATCCGCATTTTATGTTATTTGAAATGTTTCCCGTCTGTCGTCACCGTTGGCGAACGTTCCTGGGCTAGAGTACATCCACTCCACCGTTTGCAAGTCGACAGTCATCCCCGGTGCGAACGTCCCTGGATGCTCCCCACCTTATTATCCTGGCGTCGATCGCTTCCTGTCAGTGCGGGGAAATTCATGCTTTTTGTTGGCCTGCCAAACCGGCCGACGACCCGTTCCTGCTCACCCATCAATCGGTTCGCGCACAGCATGCACCACAGAGGACAGCGAGGCGAGGGAAAAAAGCGGCCCGTTTTTCTCGCTTTCCCCGACAAACGGAATGAAAAAGCAATCGGGCATTTGTTCCGCAACCGCCGTACCGTGGTTCCAACCACAGGCGTGTGATAGTGAAAAACCGTGAGTGAATGTACCCGAGCGGGGGTGTGTGTGTGTGTGCCAGAAAATGGAAAACCGGGGGAAAAATACGCGAATTCAATGTACACCGGTGCTGAAACTGAACGCCCTGTGTGTGCCCCGCAATGGTGGATGCTTTTTGCTTCACACCTACTAATCTTCCCTGCAGCGCTTCGCTTTTCAAAAATCCCGGCACCATGCAAGGAAAAATCGTTCGCCGGTGCCAAAAACTCCTCTTCCGTTTCTAGGTTTTTGTTTTCGAGCACAAGTTCTCGCATTAGGAGTCACATTTTACCCTTGTTCGACCCGTGTACCGCTGCTTGCAGCGCATGATAGTATGACCGAAAAACAACCGGTTGAACTTTGACACACTTGTACTTGTGCGCCTTTCGCTGGGTAGGCCGGTGAACGCCGGGAAGCGATGCAACATTTGTGGAAAATCCCAAGCTCCGAAAAACGAAGCAGGAAAAGTTATCTAACGAACAATATAATCTAGCAAATGGGAGAGCAGTTTCAATCGCACGTACAGTTGCATACGTGTCACTTTGTCCACAAACAATTTACGACCAGCGCTGGTAGAGGCTTGATTCGCAATTATTTTAAGCTGACCTCGAATGGAAACATGTTTTCCAACTTGTATTTATTAACATTATTTTTCAAAACATAAATGTTTTCAATTATTCACACCTTTATTTGCCATTCGATAGCAGGAGGCCTGTGCCATTTCCAATAAAGAAAGTAATGTAAGCTACGCATTTTAGCGTAATAAAATTGATTCGTTTCAAATGTAAACTGATACGACAAGTTTAAAAACCCCTTCAAACATTTATCCTAACGTCATAAATTAAGAGAGGTTTTTTTTAACGATTCGACATGTTTAAGTTGCCCAACGTGTGCAAGATGCACAACAGTTTATGATAGCCGTCGGACAACGCGGTTATTCCTCTAGATCCTAATGAAACAACAAGAATGTAACCGACTTGTGAAAATAGTCTGAATGCAAGCATCAGGGCTATTACTTTAACACCAGAAACAGATAGCGAGCAGCTGGAAACGTAATCACGGAATAGTTTCAGGCTACCTTGCCTTTTTCCCTGCCACCGAAGCTTACACACAGATAAATTTCCCAGCTATTGACTGGAGTTTGAGGCAAGCAAGGCAGGATGGAAGTAAGCAATCCTTGCGGTAAACCAATCAGCCTTCGAATTGTGTGAAAAGATAGCCAAATGCAATTGAAATCCCTCCCGATGGGTGGTTTGCTTTTACAAGTTCCGTCCGAGTCCGAGAAGGCGCGGCAGTAGGACCGGCGGCAAAACGAATCTCATCACATCGAATGACCATCACACACAAGCACAACTATGCGTACCGACTTGTTTGATATTGTTTTAACCGAGAGGAGCTTGTCAGGACAAAGCAAAGCAACGAGACACGACTAGGAATGCATGCATGTCCTAGCACAACACAACGGAACATGGTGAAACGGTTATGCTTTGCGATGTGATTTGAAGGTGCAGGACTTGTCGGGGCGGTACGAGGGAACCCAGATGGGGATATAATCCCGGATGGTAAAATAAACGTACCGAAAACAGGAAGAAAAAACTGCGTTCCATCGAAGTATTCTTCCTGGTTCCAGAGATAGATGATCTCTGGCCAGATAGGAGAGGGTGACGTTTAAAAAAAGCCCAAATGGATATTTTTGCACTCCTGTGTGCTTAAAAAAAGGATTAAACACAAAACGCTCGACCCATCAGTTGCAGTTTGCCTTGTGTGCGTGTGAATGACTGGCCGGTGCTGTTCCTACTCACCCGGTAGGCGAGATTCCTGAAAGCCTAATATGTCCTTCTTCGATCGTTGAGAGTGTTCTGTACTGTACCGGCACGATGGTACCACCGACAGTTTCATCAAGTTGTACCGGCATTTTCCAGATCTCGACGCCGAGCATGATTGCCATCGGGCCGCAAACGGAGTGGTTGGTTTCCGAGGGGATACAACAAACGACAGTCGGGCAGTCTTCAAACAAACCGACCTCTTTCTTGTCGCCGAGAGTCCGCTCCTGTCGAAACCGTCGAACAGCAGAAAGAGTGGTTCGCACACATCTCCCTTCTGCCGTTGGATTCGTTGGTTTGCCAGTCCCGGGCTTGCTGCTGCTCGAGATGTGATTACAAAAAGTGATTGCCACTGAACGGTTGAGTTTGGATGCATGGTCGATCCGGATGGAAACTTGTCGGGCTCATCCCTCGGACCGATTGTTCGCATAGGGATCGATCGAGACGGGCTCACGCTTTTGGGAGATAAAAAGTCACGATGGAATGTGAAATGTTGGTGACGTTTGGTCAAACCCGCCATTTTTCGCCTTGAGGTTGAGGTGACAGTTAGGCATTAAACGTTTGCATTTTCGATGCAGGAAAATGGAATAGGAAAACATTACACGTTGCAACATCTGCTTGTCATCGAGCGCACCTTCAACGAAGGGTGAGGTGTGAATTTGCTTTCGCTCATGTTATCTGTGTATTTCTTTTTTTTTTTTCAAAGCTGAAAAACCTCGTGTCCACATGAAGTATTGAAATAGAGTAAATAGAAGAAACAACAAAAATGTCCATGATTCAAACCAAAATTTCAATCGTCTGTGATTACTGCCTAAGTTGACGAATGCCCGAATAAAGATGGAGTGATGCAGAATGTTATAATCGTACGCACAGCATCGTAATGCAAGCAACGCAACGTCTTCCACCTTCGTAAAATTAAGTCACAGAAATTAAGCGTGCAATGTTGAAGGTCGATTTGGTTTAATCACCTGGTTTTTTTTTATCGTCCGCACCGGGACTATGTCAAAAGCTGTCATGTTTGTGTGTGTGTGTGTTTACCAACATCGTGATTTGGGCACTTAACGCTTCCCTCTGGGACGCCGGTGAAGAAGTAGATGGCACCGTTATCTAATTTTCGCAGACGGGGTCAGCTTAATCATAGATGAGATGAAGCACCGTGCTCATTTCGGGAAGTCCTGGAAGCCTGCTCTATTACAGTCCAAAGCCGTATGTGACCGGAGCTTTCAGATTATCAGCCCCCCTGGAATCCACCGTACGCGGACGGTCGATATGACTTTCCGGAAGTTCAGAAATTTAATCCTGATTTGCAGAGGAACGCACGGTACGTTCGAGTGCGTGCAGGATGCATCTAGTGACATTCCAATCTGGGCTGCATGTACGCAATTTGCAAGCGCACATTGCGTGCCTCGGGTACATTTGCGTGTTAGCACCAATTTGTCACTTCCTGAGTTGGAACCAATCTCCGGACATTGCCAGCCAATGCTCTATCGCACAGTGAAACCGGGAAATCGTGTTCCAAAATGAGTTTTTGAAACATGGATTTTCATGTCTACGGGTAACAACTATTATACACTAACTTCTCTGTTTCTCTGCTCGTGTGTAGAAAAAACCAATCAGAATTCGTGTTATTTATTTGCTAAGTATTAAAGGAATTGTTAAGTTTGACTTGTTATCGTATGAAGTATGGCAGTTTATTAAAATACTGTTTGTCCATTTATAGATATGTAATCGTAACACTGTGCATCGGGAGAGTTCACACTACCGGGAACCATCCACCCGGGGGGAATAAACCCGTACCGATCTACAGTTCATGTGGCTCTTTATTGTCATGTCTATATTCCAGCCCACGCGGGTATCGAAGACGATGGCTTCCAGCTGACCTAAGGCACTGAGTACAGTGTGGTACCTTACGGCTTGGAAAATTGCCTTCGAGCACATACACTCGGTGGCCAACTAACCTACAAACCCATCACAACACCGGACGACACACAACGGGCGTCCGATCCACAGGCAGCTATTGAATTTAAATTATTGAATTAAGTCCCACAAGAAAACCCCCGACACGGGTGCGTGTTTGCCGTTCGCAGGACATCGAAGGATCAGAGCACAGGGCGAGAGTGTCCACGCGGGCGTCATGCCGGTTGGCAAAGTTTAAAACACATTTCGAACGCCAATTTTAGGCCCTCGTGTAGCGCGTTCTTGTTATCCGACCGTACGGTATGTGTGGCAAATAATGAAGGCACGAGGTCAGCACTAACTAGGCGAGTCCTGGCTGGGTGATAAAATATGTGTTAACCCATCGCTTCCACGCTGTGGCCAGTACCGCCGCCGGATACGCGAAAGGCTGTGCGGTAGCGAAATCGGAAGCCAGGACGGCGGCTGCTTCCGGATGACACTTTGCAGCACACGGAACGAGCGGCGCACAATACCATCACCATGATATCCTGATTGCCCGAGGGTGGCAATATCGGCTGGTTGGAGGACACGAGTCACAGCACACCCGGCAGCCAACATCAATTGAGAGAGTTTAAGCTCGTTTGCGAGGACATGCATGCATACACGCACGGAAAATGAGGATTTTGATGAGCTTGTTCGTTCGCTCGTTCGCCCGCGTCGACTCGAAACGAATAATGCTGAGCCGGTATAATTAAGCGGCTATTCAGAGTGAAATATTCCGATTCGCAACATTAATATGCTTATGGTGAAATGAAATGAAAGGAGCGCTAGGTAGGAATTGAGGTAGGTGAGAGATAATGATGGCACAGTGAAACAGGACAAATTAGGATAGAAAGGAAGACTCTGGATTTAGAATCTAAAAGGAATTCCTTTTTAATCCACCTATTTTTCATCCTTTTAATTAGCGCCTACAGCATACAGTCCGGATTATGATTCGTATGTTGTCAAGCAAGCATCAAGCACCTTCATATGTTCAGATATAAACATCAGCTTTTTTTTCAAGGATTTGAAGCAGATTATGCTCAGTAATGGTGTTGTTTTTCAGTGGATATCAAGTTCCTTAAATATTGTAATATTTCTCGAAACACTTGTGAACCACGATACCAATCTCATAGGAAATCATTAACGTTAAAATCGTGAGCTTAATGTTTTTTTGATTAGAGTTCTCTTCACGAGAGAAGTTTACCGAACAGCAGCTAACGAGTTTTATCGAACGGGTTCGATATCGTTAAAAAAAATGCTACTCTTACACGTTCTTAGAAGAAAACGTACGGCGTTGTACGGTAAAACCGATCGATGTTGGGTAAGTGCTGAGCGAACGACCGGGCCAGCGTTGTAGTAACTGATGAATTGATAATGGGAAAAGGCAAGCATGAAAGTATCGTTTGCTGTCGGTTGTGGAAAGATGTCCGGTGATTCTCTTTTTTTTTTTGCCTTCGTTCTTATCAATATGAACATATTGCTGCAGCCGCTGCTGTCAACCACCGCCTGGCAGCTTGACGTTTGGGAGAGGCGAAAGAGATATTAAACGAACCAACAAACGCCCATCAGCGCACAGATGAAGTACTGGCTCCTCCGCCCTTTTCGCCGTGGTTATACGCAGTGTTGTCTGCCGTTGTGCAAGTCTGAAGCCAGCCAGAGGCAAACCCACCGTAGTTCGTATCAAGTGACGAGCAAATATTTGCCCCAGCACACAACAACACAGCCCGGAAACGCTTATTGGAAAGCGGGTTTACAATGAAAACCACAACGGCAATAACTTAACAACTGGCAACGATGGGAAACACCTTCCAGATCAAGTTATTGGATAGTGGTTTTGGGAAAGGCATGTTCTTAGAGGAAAAGTGGCTCTGTTCCACCTTATGGGTGGAGACACTAAACGATTACTCCCACACACACGCTCCACTTCGCCATTGGGTGCACAGTCTGCAGCAAAAAAAAAAAAAGGGATGCCAAACGAGATTTTAGCTTTCGGTAGTAAATAGTTATTGTCCGGTCTCTCCGTGGGAGGTGACGGTGGGCCATCAACATCATCGTCAAACCCGAACGGCATCATGGGGGAAAACAAAATGTTGCCCTAAATAAAGTAGAGCCAAGACACAAACATTGCAGATCTCAAAAACGAACCCTCGGGGGAAGTTCCATCGCGGGCGGGAGAACAATAAAGAGACCGAAGGTATAAGCGCACGGCTTAGCATTACTTAAGCCCACCCGGGCTTTATGCTCACTCTAATTGGTTCGAAACGTAAACGACTGACGGGACGAGCCTTTGTTTTATTTCGCCCGGCCCGGATTGTTTCCAATGCAAAATGTCGCCGGTATCGAGAGGCAACCAATGATCGTTTGTTAAAGAGCAGCGTTTCTCGAATCGTGTTCCACCGATTGTGTCCAAAAATCAAAGTAACTGAACAGATCACCATCTTTCACATAAAATAAAGTTCTAAAACAATTTAAAAATATTTTTAAGTACACCTCTTTCATCATGATAAGCTCCAGTTTGAGGACGGCTGAACTGAACTTTTGAGGAGGCCTCATTCCTGCCTCCATGCAAAAAAAAAAAAAGAAGCTAGATACAGTTCCAGACCTTTTACCGATTTGCGGACTCGCTCGAGTAACCCAAAGCTCATGCCCATTCTCGGAAGGGAAAGTAATTTTTCCCAAAAGATACTGCCTTTGCTTTTTATTGTGACGAAACCACACCTAAGGCCACGTCGTCGCCGTCGTCGTCTTAGAACGGCTTAACTATTTTAGGACAGCGAAAGTCATCACCCGGGTGTGGCGGTGCAGAATGGAAAGGATCCGGACCAGTTCCTGTTTGCACATCCACAAATTGGATGCGGTGGTGGAGGTAAAAACTATAAACAAAGGGATTGAAAGGTTCTTCATAATTCCCGCAACCGGAGTCGACGCACATACCTGGTTTTTTGTTTGAACGGAACATTGACCGGACCGGCAGAGAACGGATGCTTTGTTACAATTTTCTACTTCTTGTGGACCGGGTGCGTAAAATAGGGATTAAAAGCCCCTCGGCAGCATGGAGAGCGTACGTGCGGAGAAGAATGTCAAGTTTATTATTGTGATTGGCAAAGCAAACGGATACCTTGAGGACCCCGATCATCATCATCATCATCATCATCATCGTCAGCATCATCGTCATCATCATGAGGGTAGCTACACAAATTTAATAAACTCTCCCACTCAAAAGCTGCCTTCCCTTAAAAAAAAAAGGAAGCGAAGGAAGGCCAATTTCGAGTGAACAATTTTACGGTTTCAGTAGCAACACAGCAAGAAAGTAAACCTCGCTTCGCTGAGCAGCCCTTCCGGTTTAAACAATTTACCAGCATCGCTATTAAAATTATTAAAGCTTCCCATCGCATCCTATGCCCCAGTCAATCCCCTCCACCACCAACTACGTTGTTCAGAGAGCTTCCCGAACTCGATCCATAATAAAACAAAAGCTGTCGCCATGAGCCTTCCGTGAGGTCGTTACGTATGGTGAAACATTTAGGTTGATCCTCGCCGCACCCTTTCCACATCTGAGGAAACTTCTCAGGGACCACACCACGGGAGCTTTCCGAAGGAACATTCCGAAGGACAGAAGTGCACACAAAGAGCCCTAGAGCGCTAGGGCCCATCGGAAGAGCGTTTTCCGTTCGGTACGAGAACGCGGCAATAGGAAAATCACTCGAAGGATGAAGTGTGCTGCGGACAAAGCTTTCCCGTTGGCAGTTCGAACGGCGACAGCCAGTCGTGTCCTTATCGGGGCTGTTCCCCTTGGCTGTCTCCCGCAACTGGCCGGACCGGCCTAGTGTCATCATATTCTTGCCCGCAAATTATTGCACCCGCCCAACCGAGGAATGACTTGGTGGTGCTGCTGCTAGCACCGGTGCGCTCCTGAGATGAAACTTCCACTCGATCACGAGCCAATATTCAATGAGAGAAGGGAAAAGTTAGAGACAGTTGAAACACCCCAGTTGACCTGAACAACTGCCATCACCACAAAAGGGATGCTTCTCCTAAGGGATGCCGGCGATGCCACTTGGCGGTGGTGCTTATGACCAGTGCAAAGAAATGCCTCGGTAAAACAGGAGCACAAGAGGGACGTGGTGGTTACAGTGGTGCTGGCAAACGAGAACATTCCCCGGGTGCCAAGGGGTCGGGCCGCTCGGTGGACCAGTTTCAAACGAAAAACCGCATCGTGCTGGATGTGGTGGTGGTTGGTCGTGGTGCACAATGGACATAAATAAAATCGGAAGCAGGTCACTCTCCGACACACCGGAACGAGTGCCTTTTTCTAGCCTCGCATTTGCCGGCTAGATAAAATGAATTGCATAGCGATGGGGAAAAAAAAACGGTTGCATTTATATATAGACAAGACTTGAGGAAATATAATGGAAAAAAAGCACGGCACGAGTGCATACTTGTTTCTTCGGCCTTCTTATCGTCCTCTGAACGCCGACCCACTGCTTTCTACAAACCGAGGCAACACAAAAAAAGGCCAAGTAGGAATGAGCTATTGGATGGAAAAATTGTGGTTGAGCTTTTTGTGCAGTTTTCCCCTTCTGCATCATACCGAAGTGAAGCTCACGGTCTAGCTCGCTAGCTAGCGTGCAAGGACCTTCGGAACCATTGGCATTTGGACACAAATCGGTGAGGTTTTTTCAACAGTGGGCCGAAAGAAAGAAAAACGCTAAATGAAGAAGGCAAACGAGCGATTTTTCTTTTTGTGAAAAGTATTTGTGGCAGGAAGGAGCGATGGTTTTGTACCAATTAGCTTTAGCTCTCCGCGAGGCAAGTCTGAAAACATCCTGGCGCGGGTTCAATGGCAATAAAAAGGTCTGAACAAAATCCTTTTGAAATGGGGGGTGCCACCCTAGTAGAATGGATAGAAAATGGTGGCAAACAAGTAACAACCGTGGAAGCAAAAGGCTTCAATAAACGAGGAAAACTACGCCATCCATCTGCGGTCTGGCTATCTGGTTCAGATGAAGCTGGAATCCTTTCGATTCAGTGCCGATTCCATACCGTTATTCAAATCGATGCTTCAGAAACACCTTTCGGAAAGTGGCTAGCGGAAAACTACGCATTCAAAAACTCTTGTTTAACAGCTCCCAGAAAACATTCCATACCATACTTACATGAAGAACGTTTTTCTACTTCTCAGCTGTGCTGAGTTCGGCTAGGGCCTGGGAAGACACGCATTGACACACCAGCGCACCAGTGGCATGTTTAGCAATATGGTGTCAATTTTCTTCGCGCTAATAAGCAACTGATTAACATAGGCTCTCCTGTGGGGAAGAACGTTCGCCCAACAGCTGGGAGCGACGTTATGCAAATGACACATACAAACATCCGGCGGCGCTTCAGCACGGCACGTACGATTTCCCAGCTGCCATTGATGGATGTTCCGTTCGTCAGACCAAACATGAACAAGCTCTATTCCGGCAGGATTTCTCGTGCCTCTTATTCCATCGCAGCGGTCGGCCTAATGCACAAGATCTGAGAATGAAGTTTTTAAGCAGGCTGATGTGTTATATAACACATTTTACAAAGAACCAACGTGACTTCTAGGAATGAACCAGATTATTCTTCCTTTTTTTGAAATGCATGACGGGAATGACGAAAAGCAATGAATGTTGGTCAGGGCCTCCCAAAAGAGCATTTAAATTATTTTATACGACATAAAATTTCAATCACACCGGATTGTGAATCGAGATGAAAAGATTGTTAAACGAGAAGGCATTCTTGCTTTCCTATCCTGGATCTATTAAAAAGCAGTGACCTTTAAAGATTGAATAGCGCCAACTTCCCACAGGAGAAAGGCTTCGCACCTGCACAATGCGGAACCTTTTCTTCGTCCAACATAGAACATAGGATAGGACGTACAGTCGCATCATCCATCACCCGGGCTCACCCAGCCCGGGTTCAGCACATCCGATCACATCCAACCCCACAAAGAAATTAATAATGGTACCGTCAACAAAAGCTTCTGCCGTGAGCGGACGGACGGGTGGAACATCCGGATGATTGGCAGCGGCCAAAGTAGCCAGAGAGAACGAGTGACCACAGGCCCCAGTACAGCCTATTTTAAATCCTTTTACTGAGGAAGGATAGTGCAGGAAAAAAACAAAAAAAAGCATTCCAAAAAGGACTGCTGCGACCATTCAACACCTGCGAACGGGTCATTAATAGTACAAAACCCACCGACCGGCCCTTTGGTTGGCTAAAGCTGATCCTTGTTCGCAATCATCATCAAGCATCCCTAGGCGGGTGTGGGTCGTTTTCGCACACCACTATCATCAACCACCATTTTTACCCATACAGCATCGCCACACAATGCGATCTCGCACCGGCTCGGGCCATGTGTGTATCCTTCGGAGTTAATTAAAAAGATAACTGAATGCCTGCCAGTGTCGCTTCTGCTCGGCTCCTCTCCAGCGCTCCTTCGCCGAGGGTAATAACTTTTACACAAATGGAACAAGCAAAACGTATGAAGCAGCGAAGCGGGAAGAGGCTAGGAAGGCGGTGGGGGGGAGGGGGGTCAGTTTCGCTGGTAGCGCAATAGATTCGCCAAGTGGCTTTCTACATATGGGCGCCCTGGGAGTTTCGCTCGCCGACAGCAGAAAGTCGCACTTCGAGCTAGTTCCGCACAAAATCCTGACAATGTGCTAAATGGACAAAAGTGTCCCGTCCTGGGACGTCGTCGGAGAGATCTCCGAACGCCATCGCGCGCAAACGAGGACGTAGTTTTTCTTGCTCGTTGCAACAACAACAAAAAAGAACCGAGAAACGCGGTGGAGAGCGACAGAAATAGTACAAGACGGCACTTTCTTCGTCAACCCCCTTCCGAATGCTCGTTATCTTCTCGAATGCTCCCCCGGCTACCGATAGTGTCACCCTTCCCAATCGAGAGCCGCGGTGACAAAGGGGACCCGCCTTGGGAGAATCCAGCCTGCGGTCGCACGTACTCAGCACGCGTAACGGAGAAAACGTAACCACTGCGTCACAGGAGTTTGCGTTATCTATCCACCCCGAGGGGGCTGCAACGGGTGGAGCATTTAACGTCATGGCTAAAAGTAATTAACTTTGCCCCGAGCAACAAGTCCACTCCCTCGGGGCGGTCGGGTGGCAGCACACGACGGAGGATCGTCGTCGCGCTTTTATGTTGACTTCGTTATCCCACGTTACACGTAACGTTATTAGGGGGTGTCGAGTGCAGAACCTTTTCTACAAAAAAGAAAAACAAAGAGCGATAAAGAACGGGCGATAGAGAAGCTGTTTGAGGGGAGCGAGGAATCTCTTTTTCATCCTTTTTTTATAGATATTTTATCAGATCGCTATTCACTAAGCGTTGACTTCGTATGATTCGACATTGCAGATCAGTATGTTCTTGGTAGCAAAATAAATTTTCACCATCACCTACGTAACAAAGCTTCGGAAAAAATATCAAACTATTCTGATTGCATTGAAAATCTAAGAAAAATGATTTTTCCAATTGTTTTTTTCTCCTGTTATGCGTCACATTCATCATACGGCACACGGTCCCGCCAGTTATGGGACCCGAAAGCGAGACGCTGTAGATCGGAGTGGGGGAGACGAACGGGAAAGCGAACCCCCACGCCTAAGAAGCAACCACGCTATGGGTTCAATTTCTCCAAAGTCAGCGCGAAAGAAGCTTACGGTAGAAAATTGTGTCTTTAGCTGAAAATGTCCTCGAGCCTTTCGTTGGGAGAGTGGGAACCAGCATTAGAAAGAGCCTAGCTCAGATCGGGAGTCGGAAGCCAGAGTCGGAAGCCACCAGGACCCAAACGTTGCCCAACCTTAGGACAGGCGGTAAGGCGGAAGGAACGCTAGAGGTCAAGTCACGCGACGAGTACCGGGAAACGAACTCCAGCAGCAAGACGACGGTGTGCGGAGAAGACGATGGCACATCTTCACACGCACGTACACACACCGCTCAACCTCCCGGTACACCCTCCCCCCTTGCGTTCTCATTCGCCTTGTTTTTTTTCTTGTGTCGAACCGTGTTGTTCCTCTTCCAAACCATAGCGTTTGCAAGCGGGCAGGCTCACACACCTCCCCTTTCATACCGTGTGACGCTGTTTGTGTGTGTGTGTTTGTGTGCACGTCTGTACACGTGTCTCCTCCTGCTAATGCATCGGTTGCCGCTACTGGATCTGATACGAAAATAACGAGATATATTTTTCCATCTATAAACAAGCCATGCGGAGGGCGGATGGACGCCGACGGGGGGCACCGATGGTGACAGTCTTCTAGTTACACTCCAACGCTCCGCTGCTTTGGTCCGGGACGGTTCGGATCATGTGCTCTTCAAGCTCTTATCACCAAGCAGCACCAACCTGCTGCTCCTACTTCTCCTGCAACAATGGAAACCGAGTGGACCGAGTTTGCGAAGCCCTAGAAAGAGCCAGCAGTCAGCCAACTCCCCATTGGACGGGATGATGCGATATTGTGGCAAAGAAGGGAAAAGAAATGTCAGGAAATACCGGTCGGATGAGCAAGTCGTTACACACACACACACACACACTAGCACAAATGCGACGGTGCACAAACTAGACGGAATGTCGAATGATAGTAGTTGCTCCTTTCACCTGCAAGTTTACCACCAACGTCACGATTGAGATACACCATCGTGGTTCGAGAACGTATGCGATGTTACCGGGCGAACGGTTATATCGCAAGGATTGCTGGAGCTACCAGTGTTCTAAACTCAACGGGATTTCTTTTTCCGAAGAGAAGACGAGTAGGTTGATAGGCGGCTATGGTAGATTAATTCCTAAAAAATTAAGAACTGTTTTCACAACCCTTTAGTAAACTGATTTTTGAAACTAAACAAATTGTACCCAGAATTCGAACAGCTCTTTAAAATCGCGTTAACGTGTCATTCTGCAAAATATTTCGTTATTTGTCAGGGAATGCGTCCAACAGTTCAGGCGATTGAACCCTTTTTCCCGGTGCAACATCAAAGAAGTGCAACCTGCTCGATACCCGATCGGACTGGACACATGAAATTGCCATCGGCTGGAAATTCAACGCATCCAATACCCATCATTGAAGGGCGTTTTACGGGAAACAAGCAGCCTTCCGAGCAGCATAAAATAAAAGCAAACATACAAGAGGCATAAAAGGTAAAAACAAGCACAAGTGAACGAGCAAACCCGTAGAGAAGCAAAACGATCGCTCGAGCGGGGAAGAGTTGGAGAAAAATGGAGTGTCTCTGGAAGGATGAAGCAAACGGGACGGTCGAACGTGCAAAAGGGCAGGGATGGGAGGCTGGTGAGGGTTGGAATAAAAACCGTGCCGAAGTGGAATCTGTTACCATTACGGAGGATGAAATCAGTGCACCAGGAAAATGGGCACACAGAAGCGTCCGAGCGTTCCGTCGCACGCCATCATCGTGTCGTCGTCCGACCGGTCGGCCATTAAGGGGCAGGATTCTGTAAGTAGCGCCTAAACCGCTTAACGCTCTCGCTCACACGTTCGTCAACTTACAAACGGAGTAAGGTTTTGCGTTAAAAGCCAAAGCTTTAAAAATAGGCAGCAGATTTAGAAGTTAACGTGCGCCACACCGCATCCTATCCTGCAATGCCTTCGTTAGTGCCTCGCAATGACGATTACCTGTATAAGGGACTTCCTAGCTACGAGAAAAAACAATGGTAGGTTTGAGTTGAATTAAAACAGAGGTTTGTAACTTGTACCAACGAGAAAAATAGTTGTCAAAAGAGAAGTGGACGGCTAGTTCGAAAATGCTCCGGGAACTTAAAACTAAAGCTTACAAATGCATTCTAACAAACCATTACCACACCACCACCAGCTTACAAAACGTTGCACACGGTAACACACGTTTCCTTTTGAGGTAACTCCAACCAAATCGCACCAAAACCGGTCTTTTGGCAATGCTCCCGGTAAGAACCTTTTACCCGTGCATCAAATGGTGGCCATCAGCGTTTTTAATAAAGCCTTCCGGGATTGTTCCACGAGCGGGAAAACGGGAACCAGATACTTCTGGACGGATTTACATTGAATTATGGAGGACGAGAGCAGCTGCGAGTGAAAGCATACCGCATAAAGCTTGCTTCATTTGGCCTTTTTTTCCTCGCCCGAACAGGACAGGACGGTACAGCTTTCCGTGTTTCCCAAAGGCAGCCATTCGAATGCATGAGTTTAGCGCGGGGGGATGGTGAGTCGCTCGCTTACGAAAGGATGTTACTGTTCTGTGTTGATTTAATCTCAGATAACCTTTGCCTCATCCCGATTCCCGGAGAGGAGCCTGATTCGCCTTTGTTCGCAGAAGTCGCAAAATCCCGAACGGGGAGAAAAAAAAACAGGAGAGACAGACACCAAAGCATTCCATCCAGGTGTCGTACCGCAGGGAGAGTATTATACTTTTTCTTATCTTTCTTGTTTTTAATTTTTATTACAGCCCATTTCGAGGAAACTGGTCTTCCAATACGAGCACGCGCCTTTGTGTGTGCGCATGGACACATCCCAAAGGATGCCAGAATACCTTCTGCAAATGGCTCAAACGTAACCCTGTTTCGCCATATTCTTTGCTGGTCTTTTACTCTTTATACCACTTTTTACTTCGTCTTTGAAATGATTTATTTTCATCCTCGAGACCCCATTCGCAGCTCTCGATTTATTATACCGCAGCCGAGTTTATGGAGCAAGGCTCCGCCAGCAGACACTGGATCGGGGCTGGAATGCTGGTGGATGCGATAAGTTAAATTACCTTTTCACCCCGCTACGAACACGCTGCTCCACAAAATGGCTATTAACTTCTTTGTTACCCTTTTTTTGGTTTTAAATCTACCTTTCGAAGGGTTACTTAACGTAACCGTATAGTTTTCTTCCCGCCACGCGTTTGCTTGACGTTGAAATGAAGTTTTGTATGCGAGTTAATGGAGAAATAGTGTTGCCAAGGTTGCCAACTTGCTTATCAAATACTCGCCGTAACGAGTTTCGCGCAGGACACCTGCAGGCACAAAACTAATATCAAACAACGATAAAGTTACCTCCCACCGACCGGCGATAAGAATGCAGTTTTCTACGAAACGGCGCGGGGGCTAAAGACCATCGATAAGGATCGTTCAAGAAGCATACAAGCAACGCTTCTTACACACCGAGGCTAACGAAGAGGTCTGCGAAAGGGAACGAATAAAAAGGGATGAAAAATTCAATGACTTGCGCCAGCCCCCTTCACAAAACCCACCTTTTTTTTTCTTTTTCATTTTTACCCCCGTAGGATGGTTTGGCGGTAAGATGTCTTTGCTCCCCCTTCGGCAAACTTAAATGACAAGTTTTCGTCCGTTTAACGTTTCGCATGCTGGCCCGGAGGGAGCGGCGTGCGGAAAGGGTCACTTACCAAAGTTTGCAAGCCCCAAATGAACACAGCAACCGCGTGGACTAAGCTCGGGGGTTGCCAAGAGGAGGTGGGGCAGAAGGCGACGCGAGAGAGTGCAAAGATGCCGTTGCATCTTTGCTTCGAATGGTGACGTTTACTTCGAGGCCAACTTCTCCCGTGAGCAAATGCCAGCAAGAGTCGACCAGAGGGGCACGAGGGAAAAAGTTCGTTAGAAGTACGGACGTCCAGGACACACACACACATACTCGAGCACACATACAACATGTTACTCTATCTTAAGAGCAGCTTTTGATATCAAACTTTAAACAAAAAGTAAAGAAAAGATCAACTTGCAACGAATGCACGCGGAACGGAAGTGGCGCGGAGATGACAACTTTCCCTCGGGCTGTTGCTCATTTTTTTTTTAATGCTGTCTTTCTTCCTCATTCACCAGCTTTCAGGGTAGAAAAAAAGGGCCCCAAGAAGATCCAATCTTCCCAATCTGGGGACAACACTGGCGGTGGGGGGGATGTGTGCATCACGCCGTTTCATTCCTCTAGAACATAAAGTGGACTTAACACGATAATGTACAACAAGATTAGCTCTACCGTACCGTGTGTTCAAGCATGCTGCATTCGACATGTCCTCTATGACATGTAGTTACATTAAAATGTTCTACCATATCCACCACTCTTCCCGATCGTTGCTCTTCGTAGCTGTCTCAACTAATTGATTCCTGCTTCTAGCTATCTTTAACTTTACCGAAAGGCCTGATCACGATGCAGTAAATGCTGAAACCTTCTGCTCCAGATGGCTCTCTAATGCCCTTTCGATCCTCCCCAGAGTCAACGATCTGGTAGTGCGACCGTTCTACTTTCATTTCCATCTCTTCTACCTCCGAGCGAACGAGAGGATTGCATTTTCGGAAAAGAACCTTCAACTCGAGTTTGTGTTGAAGTTTCCTATTACCTCACTGGCAAGCCACGCCGAGTTTCCGAGATGTATCTGAGGTCCGCCTCAGGAGCGTATCTTCCGAGTCCGGTACGGGAGTGGCTACGGGATGCGAGTGCGAGGCGAACGCACTCTCTAGGCTGTTTTCGGAAAGTTTTGTGGGAGAGAAAAACTTTCTCCGAATTGCACTTTACAACAACGACCAAGTGGGAAGGAAACTTGAAACTTGCGCTTTGCTGCTCTCCGGCGCGCCCCTGACAACGTCGGTGTTGCCCCAGCAACTACCATTTTCAGGGGTCCAAAGAACTTAGCTGATATACACAGTTTTCTGCCGCAGGGCAAATGCCGAGATTAATCGGTTTCATAAACACGCGGGAAATGAACGGAAAGCTTTCAGGCAGTCGAAAGCAGCAGGACTTTGCGAGAGTGATTTTCTCCTCCCAGGGCCAGGGGACATCTTTCCCGGAATATTTCCCACGGAACGTTTTCATGAGTTTAATTACAAGAAAGTGAAAAAAATCACAAAAGAAAGGAATATAGTACAAGGGAATATACTTGACGCAAACATGTTTGGAAACATTTCGTGTTGATGGCATCCTACTATGGACGCTTTAATGCGATATAGAAGATGAGTAAGGGAATGGAATCTAATTATTACGACGAAACTTTGAGTATGGAAAATGTCCCATGGAAAATTCAGTCCCAACTGACACTTTTTATTATGCAGCGTACAGAGTTGGCGCTCATATTCTAGGACAGCGTTTGGCAATGGATTTTTCACTCCAACGAAACACTTTCGGATCCTGTTGGGCTCCGTGGGGATCGCCCCACGGGGGATGTGGCATTGAAACTCTGGTTAGTTTTCTTTCACTTCGCCAACAAAACTTTGCACAACGGCGACGAAGCCGCAAAATGGGAAATTGATGCAAATAGGAAACCGTTGCACTTTAGGGAAAACTTTTGCCCCACCAAAGCGCACGAACTGGGCGGAGCTGCCCGATCCTGACCGAAAACATCAAAAGCTGTCGAAGATAAAATAAGAAATATGTATGAGAGTATGAGAGGGAACGGGATGGCACTTTTTGTTGTTTACGACAGCAATTATCGACATACCGTCCCATCCTGCCAGGGACGATCCTGACCCCAGCGGGGATAAAGACTCGTCAGATCAAGAGGAATACCGAGAATTACGCCAACACTCCAATACCGCAAAAATTACACGACGACAGCGCCTTACCCTCGGGGACCTTAGTTACCTTACCGTCCCCGGGGGTATCGTTTAACTTTCGTCAGAGTGGCAGGACTTGCAGAGAAAGTTTAGGCGATCACGAGCTCTACCGTCGTCTCAAGCCATCTCAGCGGGGCTTAGGATTAAAGGCTGACAAAAATGTTGTCAAGTAACGCTTTTTTTTTTCGCTAGGCTCTAGGGCAAGCTCGGCGGAGCGGCGCCTGAGGCGAAACAGCGTTGCTATGCTTTCGTCGCCGGCGTTTCGGAGGTTTCACCTCCTGCTTACAGCAAAAGCACTAGAATCGCGTTGGAGTTTGTAATTAAAATTTTAATCGTTACAGCAACGAGGCCCCCTGCTGCATGCAGCGGAAGTCACGAGTTTGGTGTGCAAGAGAAAAAGAAGAAGTGAGCGCTCCGGTTTCGTCTTTGTGCCATGAAGCACTTTCATCAAGAGACAAGCAAGTCGTAAAAGAAGAGAGTCGTGTCGTTCGCTAGAATCTTAATCACATTTTGCTGCCTTGACCGTCACGGAAACGCAGCAGCATGCTATGTGGTTCGCACTCCTTCCGTTCCCGAGTGATGCTTATCGGGAACAACGAGGAAAGAATGCAGAATCTGACCTTGCACGCTCGTTATTCTGGTAGGCTGAAAGAAGCATCTCTCACCCAGACCATGCGAGATGCTAATTTTGCATTTTAACAGGACTCACGTAATTCCTTACAGAAAAGACGAATGACGTACGTCCATACCAGTAGAGCACTGGCGAAAACGTCGTCCGCAAAACGTGACTAATCTGTGGGCCATACACACGCTATCGAACCGGCTGCTAATCCAAGTTCTAAGGGTTTCTCACTCAGGATACCCCGCATCAGCTCGTTTGGATGGATAGGTCGACCTTTGGCTTATCCAACCTCTTCAGCTGTCCCAACCGATAGGCCAAGGATACGCTGCCAGGGACGGCGATAGGTATCATCCCGGACGATGGAGTGCGGTTTAAAGCAACGAGCACCTACAACGAAGCTCTACATTTCTCCGTTCGAAACGTTGCGGTGGTATCGCACAATGTTGCCACCAATTGCCCTCAATGCAAGGGTGACGACACTGTCACTAGGGCTTGTGCGCAAAAGCATGGTGGGTGATGCGTGTTGATCCACGCAAAAGGTTAGTGTTGTTTGTTGTAATGTCGACCACATTTACAAGACCGGATAATGGAACAGACGGTCTGTTATGACGTTTTATGTCATTTTAACTATCTATACTATTTTTGTCGTATTGGAGATGGAGGGGAGTAATTAAAAAAGAATTTGCTAAAAACAAAGTTCAATTACCATAACATCAATTTGGCTATATCTGAAAAAAAAAATGTTTACATAAATTGATTGATCACAGAATTTCCACCGTAACAGGTCCAATATTCATTCGAATGAACAAGAAACACTATGTTGGATTATATAACACCGACAAAAACGACATGTGAATGCTGAGGAACTATCCAAAAAAGGTTCCTTGCGAAAACCATCGTAAACGCGCTGCTGGTTTTGGTTGTGTCCATTCGAATCAAACTTGGGCGCCTACCCAGCGTAGGTCGTAGGCTGACGCTCCAAACAAGGGAAGAGGACCGCCTGCGGTTCGCGGTTCAACCTTCCATAAATAGAAGAACTTCCGCAGAGCAGACGCAGAAGCAGTAGCGTCATCGTGGCGAAAAGCTAGTGATTTAAGCTAAGCCTCTCCAAAGCTTGGCATGGGTATTTCTTCCATTGCAGAGGAAGAGGCAGCGGACGATGCCTTCATTTAAGGAGTTAAGTCGATGATCTAAGGCAGAAGGGAATCTCCTAAAATTGGGTGACTGCTGCGAAACATCAACAATACGATTTTATTACACAACCCGCCAGCTTTAGAGCAGATTCGAGAGAACTATGATAACAAACCGCCTGGGAATCATCGTTTTTATCGAATCAATAATTTTGAATTTAACCATTCGACTCGGGACCCGAAGGAATTGCGGCACAATATTTGCCCTGATTTGCAAGTGCACTGCACTTTGTGGGTTCGAAAATATTTCCTCCTGCCGGCCACGGAAAGGAAATATTCCGCTAAACCAGACCAGGCTGCTCGAAGAAATGAAGCCACAACAATAGACCGGAAAAGGGCCGGCGCGTTGTCGATGCGGTTATGATGAAAAAAACAAAAAAACCGGAGTGAGTGAATGCGAAGGTCTTTGGCGGTTTTGTTTCACAGCATGAATATTCAGCAGCCATCTGTTGGCCCAACAAATGCCAGCTGTTTGTCCGATGATCCCTGATTGCATACTGGTTGTGGTGTCGTCCTTTTGCCGAGCACCACCGGTAGTAAGTGGCGAGCGGACTTCGACTTCGAAGGGATGCGAAATGCGATTCCCAAAACGCAAATTCTCGGCAAAAAGGAAGTGAGGAAAAAGGAGGCTGGCTGGTGGGAGGTTAAAAATAAACCGCCCTTTGGGTGCAGCAGCCCGCTTCTTTCCACTGGGAAGGAATAATCAACCTTTCGTCGCCCGGCCGCCGTTATGCCTTCCCTTGCCGTTCGTTGGCTGCCGGAGCATAATAAGATGGCGTAAAGTCGGGTCTGGTTCGTAGTGGATTTGTGCAGCCGCGTCGGAACCTTTTTGTCGTTGTTCATGCAATTTGGTAATTCCTAATGCGTTCCCTTTTTTCGTTCAGGCTACAAAGAAAAAAATAAAGCAAAACCTTCGATGCACATTAAGATAAGAATATAGAACACAAACACGATGGCACCATGGGAGGAAGGAAAATCGAACGAAAGATAGAGAAATACTAAACAAAAACTTGCAGGAAAATCCTTGGTACCGTTGGAAAGAGTAAAGGAAAAAGATGTTACAAAAGATCCTACAGCACCAGTAGTATTCGTTGTCAGTTTCGATCTTAATCCCTTTTGCTGCGATTCTTGTGCGCGCCAGCTCAAACTTTTTAGTCCATTTGTACTTTTCTGCTTGAAACGTTTTTCCACTTCGGTGTTCATTTCCCACCGGGAAGCATGGTTATTGCACCATTTTTGGGGTTGGAGGAATGCATAATATTGCTTTGCATACGCTTTTAAGAGCAGTGGCCATTGCACTTGGATTAGAATTGTTTTTTGTTACGTTTTAAGCACCTGGTGAGCATTTTTTGTTATTGCTTCTATCCTCGTTTGTGCTAGATAATCATGGTAAATGTATTGTCGTTACGGCAAAGAAAGTACATTTTAAATGTACAACGGGGCTTACACAAAATAATATGCCAGCGTTAACATTGTAAATGGGCTTCAAATCTATATTAACTATTTCCACGATGCATCGTCAGATGCATTTTTTACTATCTAAATCACAGCTATGATGAGGAATAATACCATGGAAAGAACAAGCGCTGAACGGAAGGTGTGGACAAATAATCAGAAACCCATTCCATTCCATATCAGTCATCGTTTCTCGATGACGAGCGTGTTGATGGGGATGTTAATTTATGCACGGATCGCAATTTGTTTAAAAATTAAAACACGTATCTCACAAACACCAGCGGCCAAGGCAAAGCATTAACAAACCATCATCCCGCCAGGGGTGGTTTGGTGTGGCGGAACGAGCTGAGATCACGCCATCGAAGGTGCTGAACGCCACTAATGGAACCTGGTCTCGGCCTCACACACCTAGGCTGAACACCTCTCTCGAAAGGGGACCAAGCCCCGCAGGTGAGTCCTTGAACGGGCTGCACAAAGACAGCGTTATTCGAGAAAAAAAAGGAATGAAATCCGGTGCGATAGGTGCATTCGTCGTGGACTTGCGGACCGCAAGGGAATCGATGCGGATAAAGGGGGAAAGGGAAGATTACTGCAGATTAAGGGTTGAACGCGTAGATTCAATGGTGGTGCATGACTGCAATTGCGGTACGCTTTGGAGCGCCTTTTGCAGTCACCTTCTTCGGGCACGAATGCAAATGAATGGAGCACAACGCTTGCTGCCAAACTAGAAAAGCACTTACACCGATTTTTTTGTTCGCCAAACTATATTCATTCCCCTTGGATGCAGGTTGTAATTCGCGGCACGTACCGGGACTAGGATCAACGGTCAAATTCAGCACCAACATGCCTAGAGTGCCTACGCAATTTCTCCTCGATTGTTGGGAAGGCTCTCACTTTCGTGTTCGCTTCAATTTTTCAGCCCTTGCCCTTATGGCACCACCGTGACTTGTCGCGATCGATACAAACAATCCGACGGGGACGACGGCACGAAACTTACTCAGCAATAAACGTCACACCTCCTGGTGTGCTCAATTTGTCACAAAGCTTACTTTTATTGCTGTTCAAATAAAGCAAGTCGACAAAAATGAAGAGGAAGAAAGAAACTAGTTCCAACGCCAACTCCCGATGCCTGGATGCTTCGATACATACTAACAAGCAGTGGATGAGCTATCTCGCGAGTCGTTTTGCGATGAGCACATCATCGTTCCGCGGCAAAGCGCACTCAACAATCCCCTCAACTCCAACCCAATCAATGCAGAGGACTGCCGGTGGACCAGAGTCGCCACCAGCTAACGAGGAGAATCGTTCAAACCACACTGGGGCTGCAGTGCAAATCTTGCGTGCTTCGGTGACTTTTGTAAACTCCTTGAAGGCCAGAGGAGTTGGTGTAGCCAAGCGCAAGGGGAATCGAAGGAAGAAGAGACCTTTTACATGCGGGACAATATAGAAATCGGGATGGTATTTGCAGACGGTGCAAGTGAAGGTTCATTCGAAAGCGTTCCACAGAGCCCTTGGAGGTCTCCGCTAACCCATTATGAAATGCCGACTCGCAGATGGCGATGCAGCACACTCCTCCATAGACACACACACACAGATACATTCTCTTGTGGCACGACATCGCTAAACGTCGTGATTCTCGAGGATGGTGGGTGCCATTTTGATTGTAACCCTAGGGAAGGAGGAAGAGCGTGCGTTAAGGATCCATTGTTTGACTTCTCGAAGAAGCAAACCAGACCCATTTCCACCCTTGCGGTGTTCACGGTCGTGCTGGCAAGATTCGAACACGTCCCAGCGATGCAATTATTGGTGCTTTGATGGATTACGGATCATGAGACGCAATCGTGATCCTGCCAAGTTCGTGCCGAACGAATTCGAGAGCAGGCACACGTAAAAGCTTCGTTATCCTTCCCATCGGAACAGTTGAGCAAAAGGGAGCAAAGTGTTGGTAACACCCGGCCGACTCGAAGCCAATCCATTAATCCCGATTGAGGCGCTTCGATTTAAATAAGCGTATTATCGGAAGGCAGCAATGATCGGCTTTCGTGGCATAATGAGCGTTGCCAACCCAACCACCACAGACTGAACCATTTACTGCTGAATTGGATCGGATTTTAATGCTCGAGAACATCACCGCAAACTACCACACAACGCAACCTAGTTTCGGGTGAGTATTTTAACAACAAGGTATATAAATCTATTTGATTTGGTAATGGTTAGAAAAAAGCAGTCGTCTCTTTGCAAAATCAACACGAAAGTCTCCTCGACTCGAAAAGTAATTGCAAAACGCCAGCGCTAAAATCAATCTGGGCTTGTCGTGCACTGGGGCCACAGAAAAAAAACCGTGGACCTGTCCTGACTTGCTGACGGGAGGGAAAAAAAAGATCAATCTGTTATTTCTACTAACGAGACAGCGGAGAGACGGCAACTGGGCGACATCAAAGAACGGCAACGGGTGAAAACCCTGCGACACGAATCCAGCGACTCGCTAAAAGTAACACACAGCATGGGTCGAAAAAGCTTGGGGCAAGGGTCAGACAGGGCGGACCATTCGCCCCATTTCTCCCGCACTCCGAGTCGGTGGAATTTCAATTTAGTTGACTGAATTTAGATTACGAATAAATAGAACGCCACTTCACCAAGAGCATCGCCAGAGAGTGACAGGGTAGTGTAGAAAATTAAAAAAAAAAAAAGGAAACAGATCCAATCTCGCTTGAGGCCGAGTTGTCAAAAAGTTATACAGTTTTTAGATTGTGACTTCCAAGAAGAAAGTTTCCTGATAAGATGGCTGGTCCAGAAGAAAGTTTCCTGATAAGATGCCTGGTCCAGGTGACCATCAACTAACACGAATATAGCGCTTATCTTTCGGCCATCGCTGCCATGTGCACACACTCTAGTGGACGTTCGCAAAACGACATTTGCCCAATAAAGTAGCACTGTATTTTGTTGCGAAATGTACTGGAGATTAATTAGCGAGTAAAGCTGGTCCACGTGCGGGACGACCGCCATGGTATGCTGCTATACAGCAACAACTAAAAATAAAAAAAGAAACCCGCGGCAAAAAGTCGGTTCTTTTGGCAGGGAAGCGTGGCAAAAATTTAAATTCCCGGAAGAGTATAAATCTAACGAGCGTCCCTACGAGACCCTAAGGTAATTACCGCCGTATTTTACGCATTTTTTCCCCCCTATTTGCAACCAGGCAACCTATTTCCTATGGCAAGCGCTAATGAGACGTACAACTGGAGCAGTTTTTGCATTTCGCGAAAAGCTATAATCACACTGCAAGAAAAGCTTTCGGGAACAGAAAAGTAGGAAAACCTTGCTGACGAGGTAAGATGAATTCGTTAAATATCCACATTTGAAGCGATTGGAGTTTTCTTCTTCCATAAATATGATTTAAAACAATATTTTAATGTTCGATCAGATTTGAAAAACGATCAAGATAGAAAGTAACGATCCAAAAAAAGGAACAAAAATGAATTTAAAAAGAAAATATGAACGTTGCTTTTTGCTACTCGTTGTTCGTTGGTTCGCTGGTTCTGGTCCTTTCTTCAAAACCAACGCGACAAATCGTTTGCTAGAAAATCATCGCTTACTATATTGCGTCTGGGGTAACATTAGTTTCATATTGTGCTTCATCCGGATGAGAATAATCGGGCTCAAATGAGGCAAAGGTACTTGGTTGCGCTACGATTAGCCACAACACACAGCTGTGCAGAAGCCTTGGGAAAACTACGCTGGAAAAGCTCGGTACACCTACCTCGCGAATCGTAGTAGTCGTCCTCGTCCTCGTACTTCTCGCCCTTCACCTGGTGATGCCCGTGGAAGCTGCTACTGGCAACCAGCACCAGCAGCGTCAGCAGGAAACCCTTCGCCGGCACCATCGTTTCTCGCCGCACGCACACACTTACGCACAGGCCAAAAACCTTGGGACAAATCAAATCACTCACTGCACCGCCTCACAGGTAGAAGTACCGTCTGGCTTTGGGTGCGATTTTACGCACGCAAATTGCCAAATTTCCCGCAACCGGAACAACAATTTCCGCACACACTCGCACTGGCGTTAGCGCACACAACTCACACACACACGCGCACACAGGACACACTATTCGCACACTGTCGTCTTCCCGTTTACTACACGCACGCACTTATTCCATGCTGTCAGCGCTGACACACCACCGCCACCGCCTCCCTCGGATCTGGTACGAGGCGCACCCGGTCGGCTAAGGAGAAGTGTTTGTCTGCCGGCCAGGACCTTTTGCTTGCCGCCCTTTTGGTAGAGAGGAGGGGAGGAAATTAAACGCGACACAACTCAACACTTGGCTGCGCACCGGGGAGCTGCTGGAACGGACTGCTGCCTACTGCAAATAAGAATGGGTGAAGAAAATGAATCGGAAATTGCACGTACAAGTAAGTACACCACGACGGTAAGCCACGGTAGAACACAGCAAACTTCTTAAGTGATTAAAACGGAGAACAATTGACGCGGCGAGGCTGGGAGCACTTTTTAAATTTGCGAATTGCGAATCCTGGCTCCAGCCAATGGTTTACTGCTGGTGCACGGGCTGCTTCGGCTTGCGTTTCGACACAACATCAACATCAAAGTAGCACTGAATACACCCTCCATCGACACGAAACCACCACAGCACAGCGTGCCTCTGCACGACGAGCAGCGCTCTCTCTATCCCTCTCTCTCTCTCACTATCTCCCGTTCCTTCCCGAATCCTTGACTCTTGGAGACTGGAAAAAAGGACCTTCAGTCGCTCTCGCTCGTGCACATGCTCACTTCCACCGTAAGCACACCAAACGTGCGCGGCATGTACACCAACACAGCGGCACCTGCAGGGTCCGCGCACGCACGCACACACCAACAGCAGCCGTGGCAAACAGCAGAACAACAACAACAACAACAACAACAACAACGTGAAGCAAGTGAATTGCAAGAGCGAGCCTTTGGAATCCTTTTGTTCGTCTCTAGTGAGATGTGTTGCCTGCTTCGATGGTTTATTGTCGTTGTTGCCGCACGTAGTGTGTATTGTTTCGGTTTCGTACTCATTTGTTAATTACGCGGTTTACGCCTCCAACGACCAACGTGTTTCGAACACGATAAGACTCCATTGGAGTTGGTAGGACGTAACTATCTCCAGTTACACTCTCTATGCGTGCTTTTTCGCTTATCAAAATTATCTGACGAGAAATAGTTTATTCTCAGATAAGCTGTGTAAGCTAGGCATTGAGGCAACTTGTTATCACGTTATCTAAGCCATAGTAATGTGATAAAAATACACTTTCGACGAATTGCGTACACTTGCGTTCGGTCGCAGATCCGTCGTACTCTATATGATTTTCACCTCCAATTGAAGAATAAAAAAAAAACGGGAAAGAGAAACGCTTGCACCAGTGTGGCACCCGAAGATGCTGTGAATTGTGCACCACGGAGAGCACTTACACACGTTCGTCTTACTTTCGGCAGGTGTTAGTAGAAAAAGGCAACACAAGTGCTTCGCTATCCGCTGTTTTGCTAAATCGAAAGCCGCAAGACGGCCGCCACTTTTTTGGCTGGTTCAGGCGGCGGCTTCAAATCCCAAAACCTACACGCTGTGCATCAACCACCTTTTTTTGTAGAGGGTAATAATTCTCGGAAGCAAAACCGAATGTGGGGAATGGAGACACGCAAACAAATGAAGAAAAAAAAAACAGGACGAAAACAAAACATCGACAGCACGGCTCGAAGAAGAACAAAACGGCATGATGCAGAGATCCTAAAACAACAAATTTCCTGTCTGATGAGTCACTCGACCCGCACACGCACGGTCATTCTATCTCTGTTTATCTTTGCTCCGTATCGAGCATCTCATCATTCTTTCTATCACCAGTCCCGCTATCGTGTACTCTATCTTGCACGGATCATTGAGATTCTTTTCTTTTTGCGCATGCATCACCCCCCGTTTCACGCGTGGATTGACTTTTTATTTTAATTTTATTTTTGCTTCTTCAGTGCCAGCAGGTTACTGCGAGGATTTGTCACGATACACGCGATGCGTTTTTTTTTCTTCTACTTGCAGTCACTTTATTTAACCCGTTACGAGCGCAAGATGTACGCGGAGATAGAACGAAATGCTCGGCCAGATGCGTCGAGCGTGTCGGATGGAAAGAGATGCATCATGCAGTTAAAAAAAAAAAGCAAGCACACACGGTGTAGGCAGCGAAGGTTGCTTTAATTTCCTTCTTCTACTGCGTTTCTTCGGCACACCACTGTCCCTCTAGCGTACTGCTGCGCCGTGGTCCTGACGCGAATCCAGTTTCGGGATAATGTTTCACGTTCGAAATCAACCTTGCACTCCACACCTGGGCACACTTTCGAGACCACCTTTTGGTCGAGTGCCGCAGAAGGTGGCGTTTGTGACACTTTTCACGGCGCAAACCAACGAAAACGTACCGTTTTGCACGAAAAACCTGCGAGCTGAACGCGAAGCGAACGTACACCGTCCGTGATCGATTGACGATTGAAAAAATGCTGGTGCCAGCATCGAAAAGCTTTCGTTTCGGACCGCTAGTCGGCCCACTCTGGCTCGTGGCCGCGTCGGTGTTTTGCCGTTTGCACCTGGTGCGATCTCTTTTTCACACCTTTCCGCTTCTGATGATATCTCTGTCAACGGAGAAAAGCTATCGTTTTTATCGTTTTATCGCGTTTTGACACCTACGTAGGTCAAGTGACAAGTTTCAAAATTCTATCAATGGATCGTTAAAAATATGAATGAAGAGTACTGTGAAACAACCACCAATTACTTCGAGCTATCTGATTTATTAAAAACTTTCAAACAGTAAAATCGTACGGTTTGAAACTTTCCCGGAAGTTCTTGACCATCTCGTCCTCCTCTTCTTTCGAAACATTACACTGCCGCCAATCCGCCTTTTCCTCGCAGTTCAGCAAGTTGTCCGCACAGATGATTTCTCGACCGAAGTGCAACGGAAAGCCCTTCATCTGCCTAGTCAGCATAACCGTGTCGTCGGGTAGTTCCGCCACAAAATACGGT
This sequence comes from Anopheles atroparvus, assembly GCA_914969975.1. Taxonomy (NCBI): domain Eukaryota; kingdom Metazoa; phylum Arthropoda; class Insecta; order Diptera; family Culicidae; genus Anopheles; species Anopheles atroparvus. The sequence continues at coordinate 28,982,844 of CAJZCY010000002.1, read as the reverse complement.
CCCCGCTCGGGCAAATCCGATGGTGCGTTCAGCTTTGGGACCTTCTCCATCTGGATGCTGTACTCCTCGGACTTGTCCTCCAGCACGTGCTGAATTTTCCACGCAACATTATCGTCGATCCCGATGGCGTTGATTTGCAGGTGGCCCGTTTTAAAGTTGCGCTCGTAGAAGAATACCTTTTGCGTGCGATCGTTGTAAAACTGGGCGAGGGCTTGCTTAAACTTGACCAATTCTGCCCACTGCGCCTCGGAGAGAAGCGCCGCGCACTGGATGTGCGTAATCGAGAGGATCAGTATGTGGGCCTCGTTGATGGGGCCTTTGGCCAGCGCGAGGTAGAAGTGCTCACCGACCGAAATGATCAGGTGCTTCTCGATGCTGCCCGCCGACAGACAGAACCAGCACTTCTCCTGATCGAACGTAGGCCTAGGACGCTTTTGACCCTGGTTGGGGTCGTTGCTTTTGCGTTTGAATCGACGATTGTCGTCGTACGTGTTCATGTCGTAAAAGTACTGTCCATCGGGTTTATCTCCACGTGCACCTTTATCGTCTGATCCTTGGAGGAAAGACATGCCCTGGTACGGAGACGGTATCTCGTCGGTGGTTTTTTGAATCAATTCTAAAATACGCATCTTTTCCACCGGTGTGATATTCAGTGCATAGATATGCTTTTTCTTTTCCGCATTTCCAAAGCTGGCCAGTCCGACGAAGCGAGTCGCGAGCTCCATCTGGGTGGCTTGATCCGCAGGATTGCTGAAAGAAAAGACATACAACAAAATTCAACAACATTCCATGCAAGGAAAGCGGTATAACTTACCGATAGGGAGGTGATTCGTAAAAATCATCGTTCGTGCCACAGAAATGGTATCGTGGTTTAACGGCGTTCGTTAACCAGGAAACTAGTTTACAACCGTCCTTTACATCCTCCCGTACACCCATAGGCCACTGGGAAGTAAGGAGGATGTCAATTCCCCTAAAGTCTCCCATGTTTCCTTTGCTTGCGAGACAAGAGTCACGCACCGCAATCACATCTGCCTTCGTGTAAGTCCAGTCTTTCGCTTCGTTGGATTCTTGTGCACTTGGAACGCCGCTAAGGTAAGCGATCTTCAGACCACCAGCGGTAGTATAGACGCCTCGGTTTCCCAGATAGCTAAGATTTGTACATATGTCCCCATCCTTCGTTTCGCGGTAGTGCCGTGCAAGCTCGTTGCTGGTTGGACCAAGAATGTAAACAGGAGCGGCAACTGCGCACAGAAATAGATCGGTTAGTTTAGAATACAATCCTTGGTAAGACAGACTAGTAAATTACCTGGCTTTATGTTCCTTGTGTACTCCTGCAGTGCCTCCATTTCGGCGTTTTGACCGAAAAAATCCCCCACGCACAGTACCAAATCGAACGGCCCGCTCTTTTTGTTGACATTCTCAATGCGCGCGAAAAAAGACTTCAACTTTCCACGGACATCGCCGCACACTAACCTGAGGTAAAAACGAAGAAATAAATCTCAGGGCTTCATCACAAAATACACAAAAGACGTTTTGCTACTTACAGTTTCAGTTTTTGCTCCATTTTCTTTAAATAAAGACAAATAACTTGACCGGAGTCGTCGGTGGTTTTGTTTATCTGACGCTGCGGCTTCGAGCGATTACACCACCAGATGAACTTGTATATACACCACCGTTCATCCAATGAACTGATCCGTTTTTGCTTGTCAAATTGGAATTTACACCGCTCTCACATCTTGTCGAACCGAATAAAACACTTCAAGCACCATAATTGGGAACTTTTCATTATTATTTGATTGATTGTTATAATTTTATTGAGCTTCTTGCGCAGATATGTATCATTTAGACATTGTAAAAAAGTATGAAGGTTCAACAAACGAACCCATAAAACGAGTCCGGTTCTTTTGCGCGGAGCGTGGTGAACCGGTTTTGGTCCCAGTTTGAACCGATTTTTGTATACACCAGAATCGGTTCTTATCAGTTCAGCGGCGGATCGATGAAAACGATAAATTTTTGCCCACGTGTTGATTGTTTGAATTTTTTGTAAGCAAAAATTAGTAAATAGATATCGCATTTTTAAATTTCCAGTGTTTCCACAATTCAATTTTATTTACCACTTGAATACATTCAAATTGTTCGTCTGGTATTCCGAGCATTGCATAGAATAGATATAATAAATAGCATTCAATGTCAATTGATGCGTGCTAAAAAGCTTCAGCATTATCCTTTTGTACAATGTCCTGCAAGGGCTCCGGTGTAGTCGTGGACAAATCATAACTGAACGCTGTTCGATATTCCGTCGCGTACGCCTCAAAGATATAATTAAACGGATGGTCCAACGAGAGATGTATGTTTATAGTCGGTGCTGGTTCGGCCGAAGTTTTGGTGGGTGCATCTTGCCACTTTGTAAGTTTTAGCGTATATCCGAGGATTTCCAGGTATCCATTTACACTCAGCTTCTGGCCGTTGCACACAATTTCTCCATCCTTATCAGCGCTGCAGTCGATCTCAACTGCATTCCAAGCCGAGGGAGGATCAGCAGTATTTCGCTCATCTGCAGGGAAATTCGAATATTCCGGCTGAGACGATGTTGTTGATTCGATACTGTTTGTAAATTCATTTAAATTTTCTACCGGAGAAAATCCCTTGGAATAAATTTCTGTTTGTGCGATGTATAAATCGTCAGTTGGATTATTTGCTGTAGTGCCATTTTCTAACGTGTACGTTACAGATTCCCAAGCGACTCCAGTTGGAGATGTACCGTATGGAAAGGTGGTTGAAAAATCCTCGAGACGATGATCGGGCAGGCCGGTGGAGTTAGACACATTTAGTGGTTCAGTTTCATTGCCATTGCTGGATGGCGTAGGGCTTGCTTTCGTACGATCTGGAATCACCCAAGCACCACTGTCCCATTCCATTTCATCGTAGTTAAACTCAAATCGACGGCTCGTTGTATCTGAGGCGGTTCCGTTGTCTATTTCATCTCCGGTAGGCCTCACAGAGGAGCCAGTTGATGGTAATATTAGTTCATCGGGCTCGGTATATGTTTGACTGCTTTCGGTTGGCTCTACAATGTCGAGGTTGTGATCTGATATTTCTTCAGGCGCTGTTTCATCAATATCCTTGAGCAGAAGATCATAATCATCAACATAAACGGCATTTTCCTCGGTGACAAGCGATTTTTGGCTCATTGCGACCACATCGGTATTGCGCCCTTCTTCTAGGGATGTACTACCACCGTTAGTATCTGTTGTAACTTCAAATTCTTTGTATGGATCTTGATTTTGTTCGGTAGGAAAATAAACATTCCCACTACCATACTCGGTAGTGTGCGGTGGGTCTTCCTTCATTATTTCGATGGTGTTCGTAGCCTGATCAGTGCCAGGGATGCTCTCGCTTAACCCCTGAACCAACGACCTTGAACCAGTTACATCCATTGGCTGAGTCGAGTCCCGGTATACTGGTATGCTGGATGTAATCTCGGTATTGATGGCACAGATAGCAGTTGTCGGATAAGCTGCTAGTGTGCTAGCATCTAGACTGTGTTGCCGTTTGTAGTCTTGTACGATTCGTTCATGCGGAATATAGTCACAGCTGTGGAACACCTCCGGCATGCAGGTTTCTTTCTCGATGTTGTAGTACATTTTGTAAGGACATCTGGAAAATGCACTTGTTTTAACTTTGATCCACATTTTGTTCCCTTCGCAATACTTACTCATAGCGAATTTGATAAAAAGAACCGTCCATGTTCGGCACGCAGCGATAGTAGAGAGAGCAGTCCTTTGCCGTGCGAAACAGTCCCAAAATATAACACTCGGGGAAGTAGTCCTTATTGAAGTTGTTTAGAATATCCTCCTACAACGGCAACCGGATGAAAAACCATATAGAACAACTTTCAGAGTTTTACCAACCATGCTATTAACACGTACGTGCCCGTCGTAGCATTTGTTGGATGAGGAACACCTCAAGAGATCCGGGTGGAAAACTTTTCCCGGTGGACACTGATAGATGTACTGATAGAAGTCGTAGTTATGCTCCTGGCACTTGAAGTAGAAGGAGCAGTTCGAAGGGATTGGGAAGAGTCCTGAATGAAATTATTTAAAAAATATACCCATGGAACATGATTCTTTTTCAAGACACTTGACTGTTTGACGTACCAACTCCATTGCAATCGGGCACGATAATGTTGCAGTTCTGAGACTCATCGTGCACCTTAATTGTGGAAGGAGGATTATTTGTTTGCATAATGCACCGCTTTTCCGTGTCGCTGAACACCTGGAACACGGGGAATAGAGAAACCGTAAAGATGTATTCTGTACCATATTCACGGTATTTACAACCGCACTTACCGTACTATCCGGACAAAGGCCAATCATCACGCCTTCGGGATGACAAACGTAGTAATAGTCCCGTCGACTAAACGTATGCAAACCGCTATCACCGTGGGCACATTTGGTAGACTTAAATGTGAAAGAAACAAAATGTGGACAGAGCATTAGATATGACATTGATTTGACACTCCCATCACTTGACACTCACATGGTCCATTATGACGAGAATTCCTCCGCCAGGAAAGTCACGACACTTTTGCTTCAGTTTGTCGTAATATTCGAGCCTCGAGCAGATGCGCTGTTTGGAAATTCGAAGAGGTTTAGCGGATTTCACGAGGGATATTTTAATAAACTGTCTATAATTTATTAATTTTTAAATATATAGTTGAAAGTACACTTGACGCGTTCGTTAAAATGTCCTCTTCGAGCAATACTCGTTTTGAAAAGTTGCATGACCTTCGAATTTACTTGTTGTAAATCTATTTTAAGCACATTACTTACCGTGTCACATACACTACTATCGTTCGATTTTAACTCAGATGATTTCACTCGGATTTCAACCGACTTGGAGTCCTCTGTACCGGAACAAACGAGGGCTGTGCCGGCCAGCAGCAAGCCGAAAACCACTTGTTTAGCTTCGATCAGCATCATCAGTACAGCATATCACGTATGAAGTCAATTGATTCTTTGAAAGCTCTCGCGACTCGTGGCGTTAATGATCCGATGAACAATTTCAGCGCTCAACAACTATGCTCGATGGTAATAGAAAAATAAACGAGCGCAATGTGCGGCAAATGAAAGAAAAAGTCCACCAAGATAAGCAAGCGTTTGGACACTACTGTTCTCCGCGTGGGCCGGCTAGCTTTTCCGAAAACTTTGCAACCCGCACCACCTTCTTGCCGGTGACGTTCGGAAGTTTTTCATGGCCCGATGATGGGGCCGATATGTTGTGAGTTGCGGTTGTGGTCGTTGGCAGTTTGTTTGTTTTTTTTGTTTTCCCTTTCACGTCCCGGCGTGACTTTGTCACCGTTATTTGTGGAACGATGGAAGTTCTTATGTACGATATCGACACGTTCTTAGGTGCCTTTCTTAACGAGCAGCATCTTTACATGTTGAACGTGATTTCGCTGCGGTTCTACAAATCAAACGCTGTTCTTCTTATAACATTTTCATTGAAAAAGTTATTTATTAAGAAAGATTATTTCTCAAACGCCGACTTAACTACATCGGAAGGTACAAAAAAAAACCCATCATCAAATGAGAAAACGTAATGTTCTGATTTGCTTATTTATTCAATTTTCTTCATAGAAAGCCTAGCGGTTAAAAAAACATAGTGCCAAGGCAAATGTTAGCTCCTGTCGGTTCTTTACGCACTACGGTTACGCTCTTTCCGATTGAAAGTAGTCGCTTAAGCCTAGGACAGAAAAGGGGGGAAAAGGGTTTCAATAATTCATAAGTCGAATAAATAGAAAAGAAGCACATTCGCATCGCAACCTTCCTCCTTATATCATACACGGACACGACAGCGCATGAGGAAGCGGGTGGAACGCACATCCTCCGTCCCGTATACAGTATCCCTCCAGTATTGAAGTTACAGATTAATGATTCATATATTTAAAAAAAACTAAGCCTATCCTTTTCCCTCTTCCACCTTCCTGTATGATCCGCGAAGGATCTTCGCTCTCCTACACGTCTGCTTATATGCCTGCGATTGTAAAGTGATCATGCGCTTCGAGTTTTTCGAGGCATCTGCTATGTTGCTTCAATCACAGTACTTAACATTATGAGCTTCAGTTTGGTCTAGCTGTTTTACTTCGTTTAATCACACTGTATCTGTACTTTGGTGAGAACAAATGCTGGCTGCCTGTGGTTTGCTTCCTTTTCAGATTATTCTGTGCGTCAATGGCTTCCCCGACGATTTCTCCTAGTTTCCAATCTGATCGTTATTATTTCATTTGTGCTTCGGTGCCGTTCAGTGTAGTTCAAAATGAGCTCACAGAGTACAGCTGTCCCATAGTCCTATCGAATAAATATTTAGCGGCACGAAACTCCGTCCTTTCGTCCACTTCAAATTGAATGTTGATAATTTTCATGTAGGAAAAGTATAAGGGCGCACTTTGCTCATTGGGTGCGTTTGAAAAAAAAAAGCGAATTACATTCCTGGGGCAATCGGTACAACCACTGAGTGTGGTGCTGGTGTTTTGGGTTCGCGCTGTAGAAAAGAAGTGAAATCCTTTCGCTTCGATTAACGATGGTTAAACATTGTTACCATCCTCTGTTTGGTCGACGGCTATGCTGCGTAGGGATCTGAAATAGAGTTTAAGTGGATGATGTTATATTCTGCAATTGCAAGAAAGGCAAAAAAAAAAAAGAAAGAAAGAGAGTGTGTGAGAAAGAGTGTGAATGATTGAGAGACAAGATTTACTTTTAGGAAAGTGCAATGAAAATCAAGGAAAAAGGTCCCGATAGCAGCAGGGAGTAAATTTAAGGACCACTGAGAACTTCCCAAGGACCTTACCTAGATCTTTCGAAGAGTGATGGATCGGTGTAGATCGGTTCACTGGGATCGTCAAACTCGCTCTTGGCTGCACCATTCCTGGAGAGAGGGTTCATCACCGGTATCTGACACATCCGGGACAGATTGCTAAAAGGAGCATTGGGGGCAAATGGGGGGGGTTTCGATTAATAGATGGTACTTATTGGAGATAAAGAAATCCTGTTTGGAGCGACTGTGCGTACCCTGTGGCGAAAGTCTTCTGCAGTCCACTGCCGAACAGTGACACACCCGGCGAGCGCACTTGCGGTCCACGGCTCGTGGTAGAGTGCGTCCTGCCGGACGCCTCAAACTGACTGCCGGAAACGTTGTGCAGGGCCGACGGGCTGAACGAGTTGACCGGCGAGTTGCGATCGAGCGTGCGGTTCTTCGCGAACACCTTCCAGTAGCTGCGGTACACGATGCCGGCCGCAAACGTGATGCTGATCAGCAGAATGACCAGCAGTATGACCGCACTGATCAGCCCGTAGTACTCGGCGTGCGTCAGGCAGACCGACTCGATCGGTGCCACCATCTTGCGCGCCACCGTGTCCTGCTGCATCTCCTCGCGCGACTGGAACACCTGCAGGGTGTGATAGGATCGGGACTTTGAATTACTTTTTGCACCGTCAACCTATCGGGGGAGGGTCACGCGCGCTGCCATACCTCAATCATTTCGCGCACTTGCTCCGGCATTTCGCTCGAGCTGGTCGATTCACCTCCGCTGGCTTGGCCGATTACCGGTGTGCCACTTGCCGAGCCCGTGTCCTTCGCACTGGTTGCGTTCTCGTTCACCATGGTCGCGTTAACGATCGACACCTCGTCGTCGTTGTCCTCGTCGAGGTCTTTCATGGCGACCAGTGGCTCCGCAGTCCCGGCGAAGTCCGTTCCGTTCTCGATCGATCGCTTTCGGCGACCGAACGAGGGTTCCGAGCGTCCACTTGGCCCCGGACAGTAAGCCTATATCCGTGGCACACGTTAGACGCAATAGAATATCAGTACATGGTCACGAGAAATCAGCCGAAAAGTAATGGAAGGGATAACGTAGTAACACCTACCGGTTGACAGCCACCGCGGCATGTTCTAACGGTCGCTTCGAACACGAGGAAGTTCGATTCTGGTATCTTGAACGCATTGAAGCGTGCCTCCAGAGCGTCGTTGTCACGTGATCTGCCGAGTTCCGGGAATACTAAACTATCCACCGGACATCTGAAACAAAAAGAAAGCATGAGTCATTCGCCACTACCACAGCCAGCCCGCCAGCTTGAGACTTACCCATAGTTATCGATCAGCTGAACACTTCGTCCCGAGTACGGATCCCTGGCGACGACGTTGGTGGCGAAAATGTCCGTCGCGTGACTGTAGCCGTCCTGTGACTCCAGCCGGAACGTAAGCGGATCGCCAACGGCAATCGTCGTCGTTGGCCGGCCCTGGTAGAGGATCATCAGCCGCACCTTGTTGCTCATGGAGTTCTCCGCCGGCAGGTACTCGATCGGGATGGGGCTGCCGGATCTGTCGATGGTTTGAACGCTACGCTTAAGAACCATGCATTGAATGTCCTCTGTCTGCGAGCCATGTTGCGAGACGGACGCGGTCGGTGGCGTCATGTTGCCTTTTCGGGAAGCCTCCCTCCCACCTTATCCCTCCCGTGCCGTTCTCACAACATGATCGTAGCAAAGTTTCGGTCTTCTGTACGGCAATGTTTGGTTAGTAGCTATTCTAGGCAACCGTGAGGTCGTGAGGCTACTTCTGGTTTATCGGTAGTCAAGTTGCAAGGATGGAAGGGTCATGCGGGAAAATGCACACATGCACATGCAACACAAGTTGTTCGAAGGCAGCTACTGGAAGCGTGGGAGATCTTTACTTACCCTGCACCGATGTAGCCGGAGGTGACTACGGCTTCTCCGGGTCCACGGAACATGCACGTCAGGTTAAAGCGCTTGTCGCGACCGGTCTGTACGTTATCCGAGAACTGGACCACTATGATGTTCGTCATGGTATCACCATACTAAAGACACAAACAAAAAAATTGTTACTCATACATTCTTGTTTCTCTTGTCACATAAAAGTCCGCTAACTAAACGAGGTATGGAGCACTTCCAAAAGTAACTCACATAAATGGCCTAAAATCTTTCTTCACTTACTCTCTGTGTGCCACACTCTGGATACCCCTGAGGTCCACTGATTCTCAGCACGTTCACGGTGCCACCATTTCCGCGGAAGAAGCAACGATCGTAGAACCCGTACGCATAGATCCGTCCGACGAATCCTTCCGGTGTGCGCAGCGTAAACTCCATGCCGTCTTCGTTACATACCTGCCCGACTGTTGGCGGAGGGAAAATGAAATTGAAACCATTGCCGAGATAAGGGATAGGAGGTCAATTTTATTCTTAAACATTTAGACATTCCGTGACTGTTGAGAAGGTACATTCTGATTGTGACTTTGACATCAATTTTGTGCGTTTAGGAATGTCTCCGCGCATCCTCATCGCAGATGGAAGCGACCGGCGTCCAGGTCTTCTCAATTGCCACGCAATGCCTTTGGAAGTATGCGGTAGCGCCTACCATCGAGACACTCCTCCTGCGGGCCGCCGCGGCCCGGCGTACGCTCGTAGTAGTCCCCGCTGTCGCTCTCGAACATCTGCGCACTCGGCACCTCCAGGTCGCGCGAGTCCCGATCGCTCAGCTCGCAGTTGCCCTCCGTCTCGTACGGGGCCGCGTCGTGGTAGTTGAAGCTGCGGCACATGAAGTCCCGCGCCCCGGCACACTCCTGCTGGCAGATGCCGAGCGAGGGCGCACTGATCACGCGCCGGATGTACTGCTTGCGCATCTTGCGCTTCGAGCCGACCTGCTTGAACACGTCCGCGTTGTCGCAGCGCGTCTCGTACGGGCGCTGGGGTCCATACCCTCCGAACCCGTCGCCACCGCCGAGCGTATTGTCGTACCCGGTGCCGGACGGTGGCCCGTACGGAATCTCGAAGGGATAGCCGCCTCCGTCCGGCGCCATACCGACGACCGGCCGCCGATAGCCCCGGTCACGGTCGGGAAAGGCGGGCATCGGCGGGGGAATACGTCCACCGGCGGCACTGGGATAGTAGCCCCCGCCGTACCGATCATCCATGTAACCTCGCTGCGGCTCGTAGGGGCCCATGTAGTGATTATAACCTAGAAAGAAAAAAAGAAAGAAACGTGAGTACCGACACCCCCGGAATGACTTTCGTACAGTTGAATTGCATTGAACGTGACAGAATTGTTATCAACATGTGGTGACACATCGAGAGAGGGAAACATAAATACCCGCGGGAGGGTTAATATTTACCCGGCTGAGGATTGGGCCCACGGCTTGGGTTGTGGAACGGCGAAAGGTTCGGTGTGGTCTGCGGCGGATAGCGTCCCTGGGCGCCAATCGGTTCCAGTGGGTAGCGTGTTTCCGGCGCAGGGTACCGATTGCTGTCGACCGGTCGCATCGGTGCGGGGTACGGATCGGGTGGGTAGCCCCGGTTCGGCGGAGCCCTGGACGGACCCACCGGGTAGATGGCCGAGCCGTACATGTGCGGCATGTACTGAGGCGGTGGGTAGCGTGTGGCTGGTGGGCCCATCATCGGATAGCGCGAGTCGGGCCGCGATCCCGAGTGGACCGGAGGGGGATAGCGGGCGTCTGGCGCCGGACCGGGCGGATATCGACCGGCATCCGGTTGGGTGGGTGGGTAGCGCGCGTCCGGTGGATACCGGGAGTCGGGAGGATAGCGAGGGGCGGGTGGATAGCGTGAGTCGGTCGGGGAAGGATAGCGTGAGTCGGGCGGGGGAGGATAGCGATCCATCGGATAGCGTGTGTCCGGTGCGGAGGGATAGCGCGAGTCGGGTGGGGGAAGCGGTGGCGGATATCGCATCGGACCGCCCGGCCCCGCAGGGTACATGGGGTCCGGGTCGCGGTCCGGATAGCGATCCGTCGGGCCGTAACGGTCGCCGGGGAACCGGTTGTCGTAGACCGGTGGATAGCGTCCATCGTAGTCGCCGCCTCCGGTAGGATATCGATCCGTGCCGGGGCCGAGCGGGTAGCGGTCGGTCGAGCCCGGGTAGCGATCCGTCGGCGGATAGCCACCGGGGAAAGATTCACCTGTAAGGGTGGGAAGGATGAAAGGTGCTTAGGGCGGTTTTGTTCCAGCACGGTTCACAGTGCCTTTTGGTGTCCATTAAACGGCGTAATGGGATTGCAAGAGCATTGGCAAACGGATGGAACGTTCGACTATCAAGCGTCATTTATTCGTTGCAACTTTTATAAACTGTTCAAGCAGGATTTTATATTCGATCATCACGAATTTGTTCCAGAAAGCATCAACTTTGTTCAAAAGAATGAATATATTTAAATGGGGAAAGGATTAATTACGCTTTAAATTACTTGTCCCTTATTGCGGACATACAACTCCTCTCGTCTTGTTTTCCCAGAGGTCTCGTAAAATTTTTGAATACTTAGTCTCGCTTTCTTTCCGATAAGTAAACTATAATTTTTTTTCTTAGTCGTGCATTTTTAAAAATTAAATCAATCGAACCATAAGTCCATTCCTTTTCCTTTTGCCATGCCTTTCTGGTTAGAAGTTCACAGATGAAATATTACACATTAGTTTTTACTCCTTTGTTTTCTATTATTGACAAGGTGCAACGAAGGTAATAGAGTGAGTATAGAACAACCTACCTCCATAGTCCGGCCGTGGTCCCATCGGATACCGATCCCCCGGAGGATAACGTCCCGGGGGAAGCCTATCGTCCGGCACACGATCCCGATCGCGGTCTGAAAGAAAATGGAGGTGTTGGAAAATGCACTTCTTCGTCAGAATGCCTGGCCTTTGCTGGGAATTTCAGTCGCCTGCACAGTAACGTACCTCCTCCACCTCCGTAGGGTGGCCGCCAGTCGGTCGGATCCGGTCGTCCATTGGTCGTGTCCGGTTCGCCCCCAACTAGGTGCGCTTTGAAAGATTTCAATGAGTATCGAGATTTGCATCGGTACGCAGCAAATAAAGCCCATGGGATGGAAAAAGGGTGGATGAGGGTGGATGTGGAAGAGATGGGTGTGAAAAGCGAAGCGGCAAAATACCGGCCAACACATGGCCCGGAAGGCTATACTCACGCATCAAATTCTCATAGTAATCGTAATCGGCATCGTAGATGATGCGCATTCCGTCCCGCTGGTTGTAGCGGCTGAGACGACAGGTGCGGAACCGGTCGCTGTAGACGGCCGAGCGGCACTGAAAGCTCGTCTGCCGCAGGCATTCGTCGAGACACTCGCTGAGCGATCTGCCAGTGATTTCCGAGTGAAACTCGCCGCCCAGTCTCGAGTTGCGATAGCGCTGGAAGGCGGTATCGGGCCGGCGGCCACTCGAGAACAGATGGGACGTCACGGAGTTGTCCGGATATTCGGACCCACGCTCTGGCGGAAAGGAACAGTTGGGCACGGATTTTGAGTTGCTGGTCTATCGATACTCGTTGCTTTTCGCCGCTTGTTTGCGACCTGGGTGGCGTGGCGTGTCTACGTTCGCTTTGCGGTACGGTGGCGCCTTAAGCGTTCAGTGGTTGGGGGTAAGAAAAAGGGGCCCATTGGATTCCCGAGGGGTGGTTCCTCGCCGGTTGGCAACTAGCTGTTTTTTTTTGGTTGGTTTAATTCCTTTTTTGTTAGAGGTTAGCGCAATGCCAAAGCAAAGCAATCGATCCGGCAGACCGAAACGTTAACAGATAACACCGGATTAGGTGTTCGTAATTGAGGCTCCTACTGAGCTCTAATCCGCAGGAGGCCGGGACTTGCAGATGGAGTGTCAGAAGTTCCCCAAAAGGACCGGAAATCGCTGACAGTGCACTCAGCAAACGCGACGACCCCGCGTCTCAGCAAACCACAACAGGGGGTGGTAGGGGGAATGCGAATCAAACGAGCACACGAGAAGGTGGACAAGCCGCCCCGGCACCACGCATGGAAGCAGGACGCTGCGGCAAGAGGAATCTGGAGGATTTCATGCGGCGTATGAACTACGTAGGCGCACTAGTGGAAAAGCAAGCGATGGATATGGGGGTTGTCCATGGCGAAAGCGTGCCTTGGGGAAGTTGGTTGAGGTTACTACGTAAGCTTGTTGCGCGTTTTTTTTTTGCGTGCGGATTAGTTTCTCGAGTTCTAGACTGTCATGTTTTTTTGTTCTTGTTTTTTTTTTTGTGACTCGGTGGTTCTTGGTCAGCCAGGGAAAGAGCGGAACCGTACGGGGGAATCCAATGAGCTCCAACGCATCTCCCTATCGGAAGATCGATGTCGACGGGGGTGAAAAGCGAAGCGCAAAGCGAGCGAACCTGCCACCTGCCGCGGGTCGAGTACTTACGATTGTCCAGACAGACGAGATCGTAGAAGTGGTGAGTCGGGCTCGAGCTGATGCTGAGGTCGTCCTTCTGCGACACCGAGTCCTCCTCAGAGAGGATGCACTGCTTGGTCTGATCGTCGAATTCGATCGAGCGGCAGAAGTACTTCTCCGCCCGCAGGCACAGCGACTGGCACTCCTCCAGCGTCATGTTGTTGAAGATCTCCACCTCGAACGGGCCGCCGAGGCGCTTGTTTTCCTCCTTCACGTACACTATCAGCCCGTCGCAGCGCCGTTCCGCGTTCAGGCAGGTGTTCTCGAGATAGTCCGAGTTCGGATCGTCCTCTAGCAGTTCCGGGTGTGTCCGGCGTGTGAATCGCGACATGGCGCAGCTGCGCAGTGTCGAGTCAAAGTTCGCCGAGCGGCACACGAACGAGAACTCGTTCAGACACTTGTCCTCGCAATCGGAGCGGTTGGCGGCGGTCACTTCCTTGATGTCGGACACGGGCAGCTTCAGCTTCTTTCTCGGGTGACGCTCGAACACGTACCGCCGGCTGGGACATTCACGGTCCGGGCGACTAGCTGTTTAAATGGGGAAGTGCGAAATGGCCAAGATTCAACGGGGTCCGGTTCGCCGAGGCAGTTCGGGAGGGGGGGTTTTTGTTTTTACTTACAGGTAATACAGACTTCGGTAAAGTGCACACTGTTCGGCACCAGCATCAGGTTGCCGATGCCCTCGGGCGCAGCCTGCTCCCGCGTCAGATAGCACGTCGACTCCTCGTACTCCACGCTGCCGCTAAACGACGCGATCCGGCTTCCGGGCTGGAAGTCGAAGCTCGTACAGGCCCTCCCCAGGTTGGTGGAGGCGGTCCGGTCGCGCAGACAGAGGTCCTGGCACTTTTCCAGCACCCGAAACGGTGGCGCCGAATCACGCACGACGTCATCGTCGAAGCCCTGCAGCTGCTGGTTCGGCAGGCGCTCGTACAGCACGCGCCCCTGGCCGTTGTTGCAGGTCGTCTGGGCGACCACCAGCGCGAGCCGGGCGAGCAGCACCAGTACCGTGAAGTCGGAGAGCCCCGGCAGGAGCTTCTGCTTCTTACGCATTGCAAACACGGGCAGCTTCCGGGGCTGCCAACGCTTCCAATTCTCCCGAACGAGCAGAGAGATAGAGGGAGTGGCTGACTGTGGTTCCGGGCAGACTGGACAGTGGGGAAACCACACCGGAACACGGAACGGATCCGTGAATTGGAAAGGAGCGGTGGGAAGGACGCTCGGTTAGGTCTCGCTCGATGGTGCTGGCCTAAATAGAAAATGTTTTCTGCACCTTTCATGCATGTCACCACCTCATAGTTTCCACTGATCTGAAAAAAATGTGCAATACAAAGATTATCCTGGATTTGTTCTACTTTTGTTTAATTTTGAATGACTTTTGACTATTTGAAGCTATCAAAAAAAGTATTCCATTATGTTATTTTGTTATTCGGTTATTCACTGTACACATCTTAAAATATTGAAAAAATACAAAAGTTGTCTTTAGATTATTGCTATTTTTAAGTATTTTTTATGAAGTTTAAAATTAAACTTGATGAAAAAGCATTAAGTTTAATCATTTTTTCTGATATTCATTCATTTTTTTTTATTATAAGCCAATGAAAACATTTGTCACGGCCATTTTCTTGCTTCAGAATAATGAGTTTTTTCATCCCGCCTTGACAAAACATATTTTAAAAAGCATGTGCATCTATTCGGCCATTGTCAATCAAGTAATTTTGCACGCAGGTGACTCAATCTGCGATCGGCACCAGCCTGTCCGAAGTGAAATCCTTGCCTCAACGTTGACCTCCATTTCGTGCAAATTTGGAGAGTTTGCGAAACAAAGAAGCACAGAATTAAAAAAAAAAAAGCCATCCGCAAATGGAAAGCAACCACACATCGGCACAGAGTACGCCAGCGTTGGCCGGCGGTCAAAGGTTTTGAAAATAATGTAGAAACCATCCAACAGAAGCATCCACCCACGCGAAGGCTGCCCGTTTCGGTGGAGAAATTCATTTCACCACATGTCTGCGGTGGTTCGGTTAGTTCTATTTTTTCTCATTTAAATTCTAGCAGGTCTAACTCATTTGGGGGAACGCGTTTGGGGTGGAAAACGGTGCCGGAGACGCGGGTAAATTACGCGGGGTAGCCCTTGGGCGGGTAGTGGATTGTGCACTGAATTGTGCTGCGGTCGCGATGTGCGTTACGAGGCATGGGTCGGCAGAACGGAGGAGAAAAAAAAACCGGAACCAACTTCCGCTTGCTGATCGGAACAGTTGATTTGTTACGGTTTATGATTTTCAAAAAAACGTGGAGGTGGATCAGCATGAGAAGAAAACCGCGATCGCACTTGTCCGAGGGTCCGAGCCAGAATGCGTGTGTAGGTGTGCAAGGGGAGAGGAAAAGGAATGTGGAATGTAATTATTCTGTTCATATGGCTTCAGCTACGTTCGGTAGAGGCGAGGCCAACCCCGTGGTGGCCCGAAGGCCCTTTGGGAAAACCCAAAACGAGACGCGATCATTTGGAGGCCTCTACATTGTGAGGTGACCCACTCGAGCGTGATCTTTGCGATCAAACCAGCCCGAGCACGTACGGCGGGACCCTCGAGCGATGCGTTATCAAAGTGATACGTGATTTGAGGCACACCAAACGCCAAACGCCACCCGAGCCCACCGGGCGAAGGCGAGGGTGATTTAGCTGCTTTGATTGAGGTCAGAAGCATTACGGCCAGCTCGACTGTGACGCGAGTTTCCCGACGAGCGGTCACCTCGTTAATGGAGCGATCGTGCCGTACCATCGTTGTGGTTACGGGTTGCAGGCAGAACTTACCCTCCCACCCCACCACCACCTCCCTCAGGTTCTAACCGCTAGGGGTGTTTTTGTGGTTTTCTATTTTATTTTTCCACACCTGCAGGCGTTCCGGTTACGGTCGCATCACTTTCCCGATTTCGTCCACGTCATTTCGGGTTTAGGTGTGATCAAATTGGCCCAAAAGGTGTAGTGGTTGAATCACACACACGCACACACACCCGCCCAGACACACGCCGGAGGACAAACAATCGAAACTAACGCATCAAATGATGATTCGTCACCCTATCGAACGATTTTGTCACCTTCCGCTTTTTATTAGCGGTTACTTTTGGGGGGTGACGCAGGAACTCTAGGAAAATCGACACGTGTAGGTTATGTTAGCCTGCACGCATGAATAAGCTGGGATCGAAAACTGGGTGTTAGAAAAAAATGATGCGGAAAATAACCATTGATTAACACTTTAGAAGTTACGCTGCATGAAATTATCTGCCTTCTACTTATTTAATTTCAAAAGAGATGCTCAAATTGTCAGGTCATATTTCTGGTAGCATTTTGTTTAGTATCCAAAAAGAAATAAGTAACTCTACTAAGTGCCAAGGTTATACTGTGTAGACTGTACGTTCAAATTCTACTAGCCTAGTTTGAACATTCGTTTTTCAATTGTACTCCATAATCTTCAAGCATCAGCCTAACGATAAATTTGAACTAGAAATTGAAGCTCTACAGCTATTTCCAAAGGCTTTTTCAAAGGCAAAGAAACATCTAACTGTTTTCAAATGTATCGTTGAAGTTGAGGAACTGTTCACTTGATCGCTCACTCTTTTAGTACTGTGAAAATTAAATGATTCTAGAATTTCTCTATAAACATAATGCATTAGCTCGATTGCTTAGGGATAATTTCATTCTTTGAAGATCAATCTGTGTGAACTATCTTCTTCAGCTCATTACAAAGTGATACTTCTGTTGATCAAGCCTACATAGAATCGCCTATCAGTTGCCAACATATTGAAAGTCCACTGAAATTTAACTACTAAGTGATTTTTCAAACGATTCACTCACCTGTGAAATGGGCGACACGATCAAGAATAAAAACCACTGCTGATTTCCTCTGTTATTCCAACAGCAATGGTTATCGCTCAGATACGTGTTTGGCAAACAATCCACTAAAGGTTCACAGCTTCACAGCAATTTCGCGGGCCCAGCAATGCCACAAACTTTTTTAACAAGCAATCGGTCACGTTAAATACACCACCATTAGCTAGATCCGATCGACACTACAGCTTTGTGCACTGCAAAATTCTGCACTTCGAGCTGAAAAACTTTCTAACCGTTGTTTCCCGTCGGTTCACTTGGGATGGATTATGCAAGCACGATTGTGTAACGCACGGTGAATCGCACTACTGGCCAGGCGAATGGACGCTGCTCCGTCAAGAGTCCGTAGTGTTTGATCCGGGCTCTTATATTTGCAGTCCGAGCTAACCGTTCGCAGCGAGATCTCGTAAACTACTGAATATCAAACGGCGGAATATTCTGCCTATAATGTCCCCATTTTTTTCCCATTCTACCCCTGCCGGGGCTAATTAAGCGGCGACCCGACTGGTGATAGCGTGCGGACGAGTGAGAGCGAAATATGCGGGTGCGGGAAAAGTGCTTTATGCTGCAAAACAGCGACGCACTTTTTTCCAGCCCTTCCCGCGGTCCGGCGAGGGGCGATCGCACACTTTTGTCACACTGCGAGTGTGGGGGTTGATTTTGATTTTTTCCCCTGCTCGGGGTCGGTGGAAATTCTGAATAGAATCCACCTGGCTGCTGCTGACGGTATGTGGTAAATGTGGGTGCACGTGTGTGCGTACCCTGGCCCGTGATGGTGAAGATGTGTATGATCAATTGTAGATCCATCTCGCGGCAAGTTGAACGCTTCGCTGACCCAAACCGACCTGCGGACTTGGGGACACTTTAACCCCGCGATCGAACATTTTCCTTTGCCCCGGGGGGAGGGAGACAGCCCGAGCGACCCACGCGCGCAGTGGAGGTGATGAAATGGAAATGCGACTTTTCATGGGGGGGCATGCGGCGTGGGGGGGAAGGAGGCCCTCGGCGGTGGACGGGTGCGCTTGGACAGTAAAGCGGAAGTTCTTTTGTCAAGCGCATCCGGAAAGCGGTGTGTGAGAATGGCTGCGTACCTGTGTGCGAGCGGTGCCGGAGAGAACGCGACTCTATGACCGTATGGAAAACGGACTTCGCAGCAGACGATGTCGGCGGCGCATTTCTGGATGGAACATTTTCACGAGCAGCTCGGAACCGGGTGAGTATGGGTGTGCTGTGTGCATGGCGAGTGAAAAAATCGTCAATAGACAAAGAGCACGATTTTCGCCAACCCCAGCATCATCGTCGTCATGGTTAAATTGCTAGAATTATATTATTCAGCATGATGAGTTCGGCTATGACGAATCGCTGCAGATCATAATGGGCATGTCTGCTTGCACCACTGATCATCAATCAATGGTAAGAAACGTTGAGAAATATAAAAGAGTCTGTTGTCACTAACCACATCCAATGACTGTAAATGTTCCTTGTTATGATGACTCCTTTTGATGATTTAAAAAAAATTAAAAATAGATTAAATTAAACAGCTTGATCCGAGTTGGGATTCATGGAGGAGTCATAATAGTCGATCTTAAAGTTTTTTTTTTTAATTTAAAGAATTGTGGCTATTACTAAGTGTTATTAATGATGAAATAAAAAGAGAATTAATTGTTATTCCCATAAATAAGTAGATAACAGATTTCTTTTATTTTCGAATAATCTAATTTTTCCTCGAATAAAAAAAATCTATTTAGACCAATGATCATCAAGGACTCAAAGGGCTCAAAACGACGGCATGTTTTCACATAGAAACGCCACAATTCTTGCCCCGAACATTTTAACCACAGTAGATGCTCATGTAATACATTTTCCATGCCGGCAGCGTGAAGCAAGTGCGTTCCTTCGCTGGAATAAACCAGTTCTATCTGTTTCATTACATTCTTTTTTCCTGCCTTAGTTGCACCTCATCAAACACTGGAAAAGTGGAAGTCTAGTGGATAAAAGAAGAGCAGGGAAATTAATAAAAAAAAAAACCAGCTAACGCATTACATTCCTTTCCCGAAGGGAGGCGGCTATGTTCTAGCACAGGAAGTGTGCCCGAGCTACAAGGCACTTGCTGCGCACCGGTCCTGCAACAAGTTGTGGATTTGTGGAGAATTTAATTAGCATTTCCCTCGCCGCGCTGCCTTTTCCCCCCGTTGATCGGCATCAAGCTTAGCGGAGGTTCACGATAGCGACAACGAAAGGTGGTTCTATTTTTCATCGCTAAGACAGAAGGTTTCGCTAAGACGCGAACGTCTATCCGCACCGGGAGACGGGTGGCCATAAATCTGCTGCCGTCGAATGTGGATGCAGTTGCAGGTACGATTGTAATCATTTGTGCGCGTCGTCGGGGTGAAAATCGTGAACGAATCACGGACCGACTGCTTGCCCGTTTCTTAATCTCCCGCAAGGCGGTTGGAAAAAGGGCAGCTGGAATCTCCGCACGAAAAGATTGTATGTTTTTGCACCCTGTCACTGGGCGCGCTCCGAAGGGCTTCCGCATTTCCACTCACACCGATCGTAGATCATGACAGTTTGATAGCTTACTCCATGCATTGACCGCCGCGGATCAGGGCCAGCGAGCATCCATTTTGATCCTTACAGCCGCGCCGGAGCAGGCCCCTTTGGCAGTGTATTTCTTTGTATGCAGGAGCTCTTAGGGTTTATGTTAATTTCATGCTCGCCCGTCCGAGTTTATGTCAGTGTTTCGCAAGGAGGAGGGTTGAAGATCAGCATCTGGATCTCAGCAGAAAAAAAAAGCCTGAAACGATCATCTGTTCAATTGGATCTGTGATTTCAATGGCGTCGTCGAGCCGGGTCTATCCGCGAGCCGGTGAAGCCTCATTTGAATGTCGCTCACTAAAACACGCGGAATGTGGAGCAAGATCATCCAAAGGCTAGAATTAAGCTCCAATGCGGTGGACAAGGCTGGAGAACGGGAGGTCTACGGACCAGACGGTTCTGCGCACAACAGCTTTATTGAAGTTCCAAACGGGTGACGGTCAAATGCATTTGCCTTCGGGCCTTTGATGGCATCGATGGCCGTGTTCCGGGCGGGGAAGGGGATTCCATCGCATTGAAATGGGTGGTTTTTTTTTTTGTCCTAACCGCGTAGGTTTCGGTTTGCGGTTTGGTTTGTTCGCCGCATTTTCGGATCCACGCATCGATCGCTATCAATTGGAGGGTAACGCGAAACCTCATCGTCGACCAAACATTACGCCCGGGTCACCGGGTCTGGTGGTAATGTTTATGCAGCGTTTTCGCTGAGGGCGCTGTTTCTGGCCAGTCAGCTGCGAAGGTCACCGTCACCGCAGGGGTTTGTTAGCAGCATCGCCCCCGAAAGACCGCGCTCTCGATGGCGCTCGAGGTTTTCATGAGGTGACAAATGGCATCACACCCGCCGGGCCGCCATGGTGCGATGTGTGGTGGGATCCGAAAACCAAAAAATAAAATAAAACTCTTCGCAAGCCACCTTCCAGCCAACCATCCAGTTGTGACAACGCGGCACAAAAGAGTAAACTGAGCTGATTTGCATTTTAGAATCCAATTGGAATTTTTCTTTTTGTCAAACAAACGGATGAACTCAACTTATTCAAACCCTGAACCCTGAAATGATTTATGTGGTGTAAAATAAAATAAACGAAGTACAAAATTCACCCACAGAGATAGAAAAAAAGGCACGCCTGTTGAATCTATCGCGTCCCCGGAGCTCCAGCTTCACTTCATGCGAGTAGATGATAGTAACAACAAAAACCAAATTCCTGTTATCTAAGATCTTCCAAAATCAAGTAGATTATCCATTTAGTTCTACTTTGCAGAATCACGCGAAATTTCATTTGAATTGCTGAAGCTGAAGCCAAAGGGGCCATTTGGCTAGAGTTCATGGACCTTTCGATCGTTGAAAAACATGATAGTGAAGGCCATTTCGATTAGAGCAATAAAAGAATTTAAAAAAAACCTCACACGTCTCGTTGTTCGGAAAGCAAACATTTCCGGGTCCTTTAATTGTGAACTTTGAATACAGTTGATTGTTTAAAATGCTTTATATTGAAAAGGGAATTGTAATGAAATACAAGCTTTGCAAATCATCATTTTCAATTGTATTTTGATCACTCTGCATGTATTTTTTCTTCTTGTGAATTGAAAGACAATTGAAGGTGGAAGAGTAAAAATTTAAAATCAAAAGAGTTTTCTATAAGAGATTATTTTAAATACATTAAATATTTCTCAAATCCAAACCCTTTCTCAGAGATGTACAACACATTTAATTACTTTTGTTTGAAAAAAATAAAGTTGGGCGCCTTCAGCTAGAGCTTTCATGTTTCATTTAATGTCAGCATTTATCAGTTCATCCTATTTGCGAATAAATACCTTCCGCAATCAATCCGTGCAATGTCGGTAAATAGAACGTTCGGCCGAACCAGCTGAAAAACATCCATTAGCGTGAACTGTCTACCGCCGAAGCTTTTTCCGAGCGACGAACGGTAACATCAATCAACGGGTGGTGTTAAATTTACCACATCAGGTCGAGGCACAAAAACTCATCACCGGCCGGAAGTGCCGGATGCCTGAAGACGCCGAAGCGGCATGGTTTTCGGTTTGTTTGTTAAGATTTTCAATTATTTTTCCCGCGGGGCTGCAGCATACTTCCAAACGGGATAAAACTGGAGTAGCTCCCTTATTCACCTCTTTTCGGCCGGGTGGGCTTTGGCCGTTGGACGAGTGCGGTTTTCGCGAAAAGGGTTACCCTTGTTTTTCCCCCGAAGGTTAATCGACACTAATTCCAGGTATGTTACTGTCCGGTAAAGCGACGCTAACGAACAGCATTTGTTAGCGAAATGTTAGCTGTCCTTCGTGAACGGGTTCCCAACACTGAGACTGGAATAAAACTTGAAGAATTTTGTTGAAATTATGCTTAGCACAAACCGTCAAACCTTGATAATTCTATTTTGCCACTTCTCACCAGATCCAAGATCAATTTACATGCTGCGTCGTTGGAGCTATCTAATCCAATGATCTACTTTTTAGTGGCTCCAACACTTGCCTTTGCACCGTTAGGTGTGTTTTCCTTCGACGCTACTTTTACGGTACAGAACGAATCACCTCGCTCCTCGGCGAAACCCGCCCTCGAATCCGGGCCGGTCAAGTTTTCCTTCGCCCCGATGCCGGTAAAACCGAAGACGAGCACGACGCCGACAAGGGCAAACATTATTAACAAATAAATTATGATCAACACACGCGCCGAACGCGGCCTCTCGAAGTAAACGCTCGGTCGAGGAAGCCCCCGGAGTCCGGTCGAAGTTTAGTACGGCATAATAAACGGGCGTAATGTGTGTTTAATAACGTCCCGGTGGACGGCGCGAAAGGGGGGGCCAAAGTGGAAAATCAAGTCAAGTGAAGGGGCATTTTTGCGCACCACGGTTCCTCCAGAGAGCCGAAAAGTCTCGAACATCGTTCGTTGAAGATGATACACGGCCCGGTCCTGCCGAGGGAAATCTCTTTTCGCGAAACATGGACTCCAGAAATGGCACAAGTGGACACACCGGGCAGGCTAGCCCTAGCCGAACGTAGGTCCAGGGAGAGGTCCAAATATGCCAGGAACCGGTCGGGAGTCGTCGATAGGAGGTTTTCCAGTGGCTCGTTATTTGCATGCCAACGCTTGGGAAGAGCACCAAGTGGCAGGACTACTTTTGGCCATGCCTTCCGTTGGATTCATCGTTTGCAACGCTCTATGCGTTCGGTCGTGTTAACCGTTAATTAGCCCATGTAAATGCGATAAGCTCGGGAAGTAATCCAAAGGGTCGTTAGCTAAAAAGAGATAATTTTATGTGATCTTCATTGCCAGAGGAAGGTAGTTTTGCTTCAGAGCAATCCAATTCTAGGTCATGTCCACGCGGGGTGCTCATATTTTACCAGATAAAAATATGCTAAAGAGGTGATCCAAATCATATTTAAAAATTTATATAAATCTGTTTTTATTTTGCAGCCAATTTAAATTTGTCATTGATAAAAGTAAATTTTTTTTCAACCTACTTTAAACCTTCTTTGCCCCTACCCTGCCCTTTTAACCTACTTTGCTAATCTATCTTTATTATTATGTCATAAGATGTGACACTGCACCAAAGCTTATGTTAATAAATACTGATAAAAATATGCTAATGTATGCTGTTTGTCAACATGTTTGTTCCATTATACCATCTTATCTTTCACCATCGTACCATATTTACGACTTTCGTTGGGTACTTTTTTCCACAATCTTAGAGAAAAAGAGGTAAAAGGGTTTTCCCACATTTATTTACTCGTAGTAGAATGGAGCGACGCACTTTAACAATGGGACGCAACGTAACGCCAAGAATGACTAATAAATTTTGCGTTGCGCTAACGATTAAGGCGCTCCATCGACATAAGGTACACAGTCCAATGAAGCCGCCGGTCCCGACCCGGGAAAATTCATTGGCCAGTGATGGTTCTTTTCGAGAATTTCAATCATCATCAGCGAGCAAAGGGAAAAGCGACTGTGAGAACGCTCATAAAAAGCCAATCAATAAATTGGCATCGAATGAAGATGATAGTTATTTTCCGTTCGTTCGTTCGTTTTTCTTATTTCGTCTTGTCGTCGTCGTGCGCCATGAAAACTATAAAATCACACACGGGAGGGAATCAACCTGCCCGGTCGAGGACATTTACCTATTCTTCTGGAGGACATTACGCGCGATCGTTGGCAAAGAAGCGAAGAAAAAAAAAACCCTATAGTCGGCGTGAGGAGGAAAATGGAAAAGAAAACCCCCTATTCGTCTGTTGGTGGAAACCGATTCCCAGGGGACACAATAAATTACTCTGATTGCTCATTGAATGAATTACGGCCACGAGCGTTGTCGGTTGCATCGTTTCTGTGCAGCCTGCCAACTGGAAAAGGGATGCCACTGCCCCCCCCCCTCCCCTCTCCCCTGCCAAGACGCGACCACTCCATCGCTGCCGAAATAGGCGACGTTCCACGAATGAAATATGTATGAAGTTTTCAATTTCTTCAATTGTCCAACCCGACGCCTCGGCCGAGCGGAGCGAAAGGCACCGTGGCAGCACCCGTGCCCTAATGTCGCATGGTCGTCATGCAACCGGTTCCCGCCCGGAGTGGGGACACTACTGGCGGGAAAACGCAGCGCAACCCGCCCCGCGTGCGTACCTTATGGTGCGTAGGGAATTTTCTTTCGGCCTTTCGGGTCCAGCGCGTCCATCACGGCGTCGGGGTGTCCATCGGTGCGGTTACGCTCGGTACCTGTTACCTAGGACGGACTCTTTTACCTTCCTTTTCTCTCTTTCCCGCCTGCGTATCTGCGTTTGCAGCCGCCGTCGTTGTAACTAATTTCCACATTAAGTAGCTGCTCGGGTGAGTGACAGTCGCGGGATGCCTTTTTTGCATTTTTTTCGAAACGGCGTGTGCAGACCCAAGACTGGCCGTGCAGCGGATGGTGCGCAATGGTTTTCCATGCTAGGAAAATGTGTGTGTTTTAACACGAACCCCTCATCATCGGTAGGGCAATGATCTTCTCTCAAATGGACGACAGACGTAGATACTAACTGCAGATGTGAGAAAACGATTTAAAAACAAATTTAAAACTGCCGATGGAGTGATGATCGATCTTTGACTGAGGATTTTCCGGACTTATGCACTTCACAGATAAATACTAATATTGATCATAATCACAGGGAAGTGTTCAGTGAGGGACAGTTAAGTTTGGTTTAATTACTCCCTGTTTTGCAGAACGGACACAACACAACGACAATATATAGAGGCAGCATTATTGTTTGAGTTTAAAATTTTCCAACGCGCTAATTCACATGATTTCTCAAGAATGTTAATTTAAAAATTAATTTTGATCAAATGGAAAACATACCGTTACACAATATCAAACCTGGAAGAAGCATGACTGCAAGTTTTATATTTCCTTCCTGACATACTTGATCCACATATCATGTCCCTTAAGTGTGCCACAAGCAAGTACCAGGATTATACTCCCTCTCCGCTACTTTGTCCGGCAATCCATTCCAATTCCCTCTCACGGAAGACTAACGGTTTTGGGCTGAAGTTTAGCATTACATTTTTGCATCCATTTGCGATGCTCCCCCGGTCCGGTGAAGATGGCTCAAGAATTTTGTTCCGATCACCCGCGTACCCACGGCGGAAAAATGTGGTCCGGAACCTGTTCGGCGCGGTTCAGGTTGTCGGTTGGTGGGCAATCGTATGGGAAGCGAGTTTGTTGAAGGGAGAGCGACGAGAGGCACGTTAGGAAAACAGGAAAACTATAGAGATTGTATGAAATAAATTTGCCTGCCGGATTGCACTGGCCGGCCAGGATCGGTTCGCCGCCGTGAGGGAAGAGATTCGGTTTTCCTGTTCTCGAATTTCCGGTTTGGTGTTAGTGGGCCACGTACGGATGAACAACGCGTCCCACAAGTACGCGGGCCTCAACTCAGCTCGCAGGACCGGCTTAGATTGCATGCTGTTAGATCAATTGGATCCGAGGCAGGCTTGTTTTTTAAAGGAAAAAGAGACGTCATTTTTCTTCCACGCTGGATTTTCCCGTTAAATAACCCGACGCCGGGGCTGGTGACGCTTCGGTTCCAGAACGTGCCGTTGCGTGAGCGGCGGCAGTGATGACATAATTACAGACCGGTAAGATGAAAAAGTGGACCAATTCGCTGGTGGGCTTTCTTTTGGCCGTAGGAAGTAGCCAGTTGGTGAAAATAGCTGATGAGAAGGGGGTTTGGTTGCGGCGAAGTTTAATCGGCCATTTCTGGATGATTTGCTACAAAGTGTGATTTGAAAATAGAAACGATAGATATTGTAAAATGTGTTACCAACCATAAGATTTGCTTCAAGCCGAATAGAATTTAAATTTTCATTCTTTTTTGTGAAATTTATTACGAGGCAAATCAACGTTCTGGATCATGTAATGGTTTTTCTTTGTTTTCCAAAATATTGCTATGACGCAAGTTCTTCTGACGCCCGTTACCCTCAGTACTTGGAGTCGCAATTACATCAAAAGTACTTCCTCCCGAAAATAAAAGAAAGTAATGCCAATTCGTAAGGTCGGTCTCGCATTCATCCCTTTTTACCGGAAGCCGCGGGCCGAAACACATTTTCCTTCTGTTTTTGCTCATCGATTAATCAGCCGTACGGCGGTTGGGTTTCGCAACGAAATCTTTTTTGCCGCTCGCGCACAATCTTCCATACGATCCCGTGCTCGCGAATCATATGCCCCATTCTGTTGTTATTCCAGAGCTATTAAAAAGTGGGCATGTACTCTCCCGCAAGGTTTCGGATGCAGAAGCTTTCCTATGCCGCAAATCGACGGTACAATCGACGGCAGACAATGAACGAAGCGCAATGCGATCGTTTGAATCGCATAGAAATGTTTCCACGCCACACGAGGGTTGAACCATACCCTTTTCGGTGTGCGCTGGCTTCGGCATTTTGGACCCTCTTTCCTCGCACGATGGATTGGAGTGGCCGGAGCGGCGTGAATTACATCGAAATAACTTGCTACTTACCCATTTATTTCATTTCTTTCCTGAACAATTGGGATTCTGGTAGGTAATCAAAGGGTTGGTGTAATAAAAGTTAATAAGCATACCGGTATTCATTATAAATGGTTAATGTGAGTTATGGCGTTCCATACGGTTTGACCACTTTGCTGTATGGTTATTGTGCGGATGGTGATTCAACGAGGCACTTTACTTCACGTAAACGTATCGGGTGCTTTAATTTTATTTCATTGTGCGCTTGTTCATATTTTAAGTCACATAATTTTAAAAAATCTCAGTCTTTGGACAATAACAAACACTTCAAACTATCCTGCTCAGTAGCTCGTTTTTGGTGATAATTTATCTTCATTTTTCTAAAATATGATATGATTCGGTATGATAACGAGAAACTTATCTGTAGTGAAAAAAATGTTCCAATGAGCCAGCACACCTACGAGCCAAGCAATGCCATTGACGCTGATGTCCGTCGTACGCAGGCGTTATGTCGTTATCAGGTTGCATAACGACTGGATAAATTAAATCATTCCAAATTGCTTTCTATCCTCCACCGTATCTACGCCACACTCACAGGTGCTCTCTAACGTCTTGCGAACAAGTTGGCAGCATATACGGTGGTCTCTTTCTGTTGCCGGTACTCATCATGTGGCGATCTTCGTGCAGCACTCACGAGCATCGTTGCGTGTCTAGGAGCATTCGCGGGATCGTATCCATTCTATGCTGTTATTATGAACGCGAAAGGCGTCGTAAGCGGACGTGTCGATCCGCGACCAAATAGTGGTCCAGGGAACGGTTTGCAAGGAATGTTATGCTGTGGTAAACATTCTATATTAAATCTTTGCTCATGGCGTTGCACTACTAATTTGATTTTGTAAGCTGCCAAACTACAGAAACATTAATATGTTGATTGGAATTGACTGAACATTTATAATTCTAAATTTAAAATATTGTTTGACGAAAACATATATTAAAATTAAGGGAAAAAATGGTTGTAATTTTTTATTTATTTATCTCTATTTGATAATTTATGCATGAACCAAGACATATTAGATTACTTCTAATCAACGAAATAATATTTACATTCTATCCTGCCTCTTGAAAAAAAAAATAAGATTATGAGTATGCATAATTGAATAGAAGCAGAATCATAACAAAATTAACAAAAAAATATAAATTAAAAATTATAAACAAAAATTATAGAATAATCCGCAAAAATTAAATTTCAAACAAGGTTCGTGTCTTATCAGTCGTTGAAGTCTTTTGATTCATTTGAAGCCATCGTATCGCTTCTTGTTCCCCAGTGGTAAGCGGTAAAGGCAAGGAGAAAAAAAAAGCAGATGGCACTCAGTGCGAACGAACGAACAAAACAGACCGAACGAAAGCAGCAAAGCGCAAAGAAGTGCGGAGAAATGAGAAATCATCACGGTTTTTCCTTCTTACACCTTCAGCGCCTTCAATCTCACCCAGTGGCCCCGCGGTTTCCCCAACAACGCGACGGTGGCACTCTCGGGCACTGCCTTTTGCCTTTCTTTCTTCTCTTTTCTACCCATGGCCGACGTGGGGCAGCCCCGGGGAGCCCGGGAGCCGAGCCGGCCGGCAGGAAACCAACCGTTTGGTGGTTACCTTCTTCGGTATCGTCTTAGCGCACCGTCTGCATTCGCCGTTCGACCAGCGGCCTTGACGGACTTTTTTGCTTTTTCCCGGTCTCTTTTGGGCGGCCCGCCAGCGCCCTCCTGGTGCGTTCGTACCGGTCCGGGACACGAAATACCTTCCTTTTTCACTTCATCATTTCGCGATCGTTGCGGACGTTTCTGCACGTGAACACTCTACTTCCGCGAGCGGGGTTTGTGCTTCCGCTTGAGCTGCGTGTTTTGGTGCGTGTGTGTGTTTTTGGGTTTGTGTACTGTTCCGGCGCTGCTCGACCGCATACATTTGGCAGCATTTCACGATCCCGGCGCAAGTTTGGTGATTTATTGATCGCCGAGAAAGGCGATCCGGAGCAAACGGAGGAAAGCGAACGGAGCAAACGGGCGAAATAAACAAATTTGTCGCGAAGCGTGCCTTCATTTGAATATCCAAAGAGTGAAACGACGATCGCGCAAAAGTTTCACTCAGTGACTCGACTTTTAGTGTGCAGAAATCAAGCAGCTTGGTGACAATTGAAGAGAAAAGAAAAGTAAAATTTTTGAAAAGTGTTTTATCTTTGAAATCGTTTGCCTGTCTGAAAGTTTCCCTGCAGCCAGTTTCTGTGCGCGAAAGAAACCGAAAGTAAACGCTAAAGTAAAAGAACTCCCAGTTAAAGAACAAAATCATGTGGGAAGCGCCGGCAGCGATCCGTTTCAGTTTCACCCGACACTAAACACTTCATCTTTTCCGGTGACGGCCGCCGACGACGACGTGAGTTTTTTCTCAGCTTAGTCCAACCCCCCTGAGAAAATCGACGTATTTTCCGCACGCACCATTGTCACGGGTGGGGTGGGATGGGAGCCAAAAAGTTCTCCCAGTTGCTCTGAAGTGAGGTCCAGCTTCTTGCGTCTCCTGCTCCCGCTTTTCACCACTAACTCGCCGATCTTCCGCTCGCCGGTTGCTTGCTGACGAGCTTGTTGAGGTTGTCAAGAAGGAGGCATTAAAAGTAAAGCAGAAGGTGTGGAAAACACAGTGGAAAAAGAATCGCCACCGGAGGAAAGCAAAAGTCAACCTGTGTCTTGTGGCCGTACGTAAAGTTTCCCCGGGACGCCCTTTGGAGAAAGCGAAAGGAAGACGTTTTGCTGAATGTGTGATCTAGTTGGCGAGTCAACCACAACAGTCGCTGTGCGTCATTTCTCTTCTCTATGTTCGTGCGGGGTATCTGTGTCTCTGTGTGTGTCTATCGTGTGTCGTCGCCAGCTAAGAATACAATGCATTAATTAGTTTTCCCACCTGGCCTTGAATTTCCCCGGGCGTCGCACAGTGGAGGTAAGTGAAAAAAAAGCAGCGAGAAATAAAACATCTCCTATAATGCGTGCCCTGCGG
Source organism: Anopheles atroparvus (assembly GCA_914969975.1). Classification (NCBI taxonomy): domain Eukaryota; kingdom Metazoa; phylum Arthropoda; class Insecta; order Diptera; family Culicidae; genus Anopheles; species Anopheles atroparvus. The sequence goes on along the minus strand of CAJZCY010000002.1, from coordinate 28,953,120 downwards.
CTCCCATCGTCTCCGGTTGGAAGTTCCCCTGCTTCAGTAGAATGCTCGTAGAAATTCACCCGAGTCGATGAAGAAAAGGAAACTATTCGCAGCGATGCGCTGCATCTCGTGCCGTTTTGCCCTTTCAGTGTCAGTTTTTTTTTTCAGCATTCACCTACCACTGACATTTTGCTGCACCAGACCGCATCCGACGCGTTGGAAGAATGATCGCATACCTGGAGGGTCTTATGCTGCCCTTCTCACGTTGCCGCCGGAACAGAGGCTCCGTGTGTTGTTCCGTGTCTTATGTTTGATGCGAAGCGAAGGTTTTTTGCGTTCCCGGCAGCACTTAGACTGCCAACAATAAGGGACCAATTTTTGCACTCCGTAGCATGAGAAAGTAAAAAAAAATGTGTGAACATTGCAATCATGGCTAAATTCACACCTGTACAACTGGTACAAACTTGGGGCTTGGGGCGTGGGCAGTTTTCACTTTTCTCGCACGCTCAGTGATCGATAGGATTATTGCAAAATCGTGACGACTAATCGCGCTCTTCCATGCCCAAGACGAACATTGCAGAAGGTCGATCGTGTCTGAGATTATGTCGCATGATCAAAGACAGGAATGATAGCATCTATGTTCTTGAAGCTTTCTTCGCCCTCTTCAGTATCTAAATTAAGTGAACAAAGTGAAAATTTGAAACTGAATTCGATTGACTGCTAAGAAACCTGTCAAAAGAAATTGATAACCAAAGGAACGAGCGGTGGAGGGCGAGAAAAAAAAAGTTCACCAGCAGGTTGACCATTGAGTCAATGCAACTGGCTTTTGTGGTATTTTGATTGGACAAATATTTTCGATCACCGTGGGTCGTTGGTTTTTTTTTCTCCCCCAAAGTAAAGCAAACGCGTTCAACGGATTATGATGGTATTACCTTTTCCTTCATCAAGCCCGAGTGCAACACAATTCCTGCAACGTCTCTTTTGAAGGGAAAATATGTAATGCTTTTTGAAAGGTTGTGGTCAGCATCCGGAAACCCTTAGGCCCGGTTCGATTATGTGTTGCACTGTTGTGAAAGTGATCTTTTTCTCACGTTTCTTTTTGAAATATTTTCTTCGAAGGCCTCGCCGAGGGTTTCCCGGGTTTCTTAGTGCGTGGGGTGATCCAGCTTTCAGAGGATAAAGAAATGGATAGTGAGCAGTTTGAAATGTATGATGGACAAGTGGTTTGGAAGGGTGTAAAGCAATACTATCCCTTTTGGGTGACAATGTTGAAAAATGGAAATTTTATTGTTTCATCATCATTACCTCCGGGTTAAAGTTGCGTTTGACGTAACCCTTTGTAAATCACTGCAATAGTCATAATTTTAATTTAATGTGACTCTATTAAGTTGATACAAATATTTTTTAATCGAATTACGTTGGATGGGAAACCTATTGCAGTTTATTCATATAATATGTTTAATGTCATAAATTTCAATAAATTGAGGCACCAAAATAATACTCAGCTTTTTATTTCCCTTAAACCAATCACAGAAAATGAATGTGACAAAATAAGTTTCGATGCTTCAAACGATAGCTCCTGTTGCTATCTTTCGCACTAATTTAGCATCGGTTTCGCAGCGGGGCCAAACTGGGAGCCAACAAGATCGGACCCCCGATTAGCGTTGCTGTGGCTCATAAACGTTTCACTTGTCGATAAACTTTCAATTTAGCGCCGTCCAGGACGTATCGGACTCGGCGAGATAAAATAAGCGCGCGAACTAAACGCAACCGAAAGCTTTCCACCCCTGCGCGCCGTCGACAGAGAGGTGCCGAGTCGTGTTTGGTCGGAGCACGAGAACCGGGTTCGCCGCCCGTTTTACGGCTCAATCAAATCTTTCGTCTCGATGCTCGGACGGAACTGTCTCCCGGATTGTGAAGGGCACGGTCATTTGCATACGGCTGGAGAAAATTTGTTTCTTTCAAGCAGTGTGTCAAGTCGATTTCGGCTTAAAATAGGAGCAAAAAGTATTTGTTTACTTTAAATAGGGTATCGAATTGAAACAACGATTTCCGAGGTGAATAAGGTGTAGAATAAGTAAAAAGTAAGGCGGCAAGCATTATTAGCAACTTTTCATATTCGAATCAAACCGGTAGGGGAATAAAACGAACCGCAAAATGCATAAAATAACTAACAATCGCATTTACATTCGTTCAAAGTCAATTAGAAAAAGCTCCCGCTGGATGTTATTCTTATAATAGTTCCTGTGAGGAAGGGGTTTTTGCTTCTAATCATGCTCTCCACATGCAGCATTAACAATCTCTGTGTCGCTTGGTTGAGCGCACATCGTACAATTGTTCCGTAACTTTGTTTGGTTGATTCAACCTCACCACATCGCTGCACATGATGTGAGACTTCCACGGCAGTTGAGATGCGCCGCGATTAAATCAACAATAAGCATCGTAACATATTCCTCCTCGAGATGAGTGCGCCAGCTGCTAAACGAGATATTGGTTTTTTGCAGTGGGCATCGATGAATTCACAACACTCATCCCATCCACGCTTCCGTCTCTCGTTGGGCCAACATTCGTGTGACGAGGCAAAAAAAAAGCCACATACTCGCACACGCACGGAAACACACCTACTAGGACGGGGGCCATTAGCCACGATTTAGCCGCTTAAGTGCGCTTGTTTTAAGCTCATCGCTTGCTTAGGCTTCGATCCCGCGCGCGCTTCCTTTGTTGCTCTTTCCGTCTTGAGCGCCGGCAACAACTTCATCGTTTAAGTAGAAATCGAACACAATCAACACCACACGCCACCGCTGGAGCTCATCAGTGCGGTGGCAGGCTCATCTGAAAATGTGGCGGTTCCAATTCGCACAATAAGCTAACGATGTTGCCGATCGTGATGATCGCACCGATCGATGCTGGGGACGATGGCGGATGCGTATGGATGTTTCTGCACCATCCCCTCGAGATGGGCTAGCTTTTCTTCGCTTCGTTTCACTTGCTGCTGTCCGCACGTCCACCCACCGACGGCCTGACCGGGCCGTCGAAGTGTCGAGATGGAAATGCCTTCATCGACGGCGATGCCCCGATCGCATGCGCGGCCCCGGCCGGTTGTGCAATATTTGGAGCGTAGCGAATTACTTCATTATATTTTAATAATTATTTGCTTATCATTACCACGCCGCGCCCCTCCTTCCCACGCGCCCCATTTCCGCGGGGGTTTTGTTTGGTTATCTTGAGTACGTTGTTTTATTATTACCGCGGCGCTAGAGTTGATCGGGCTGTAATGCACGGGTGAAACATAATGCTCAACACCGTGTTGGCTCGTCACCTTGTTGGGAGTGTTGCCGCCGGCCAATGGTTGTAGGCTTTTCGCTGGGGCCGGGGTTGAAAGACGTTTTTCGCGACTAGGTCGATGATCGACATCCCAAAATCTCAAAGGAAGGCTTGATTAACGGTGCTTTTTTTTCCTGGATGGATCTTATAGATGGTCTCATTTCGTTCAAGACAAATCACGCTATGTTTTACTCATTTGAATGGTTATTTTCAACTATATGTACCGTTAGTAAGCTTCAACCTCCAGACATGCAAAAAGACAGCGAAATGCCACGATTTTTCGTATATCTAAAAACGTTAGGACATTTTGAAGAAAATATTAAAACAAGCTTTGAAAAGTTGCAATCATTTACATGGAATTAAAATACAGTCTGCGGTGTACAAATGAAAGATGATCCTGCAGTTTGTGTCGCTTTTCAAATAAAGTATGTAGCTAGTTCTAGCGCAGAATTGATCGCGTGATCGACGACAACCGCGTGGAATGTAGGTTTCGTTTCAGGCGACGGCAAATACTGCCCTGTACTCAATGGCTTGCGTACCACGAACCAACCGATTGCATGCGTAAACTAAGAACAAAGCATGTGGGAGCAAAATTGAAAAAATAAAACACAAATTAAGATAAACACTTTCCAAAGTAGACCCCACGAGGGACACCACGGCTCGCAGGAGGGAAACTGCTGAGCCGCGTAGAACGTGAGGCGTTTCGTAGCGCTAATTCATTCTCTTCATTCAATTAGCCGCAAATAGGGACGCGATTGGGCGAGCAGGGGGGAGCGTCGAGGGAGGCTCATCAAGTCAGGCGAACCTCAAGATGATCATGCCGTGCCGATCGGTTGCCCCGGGTGTTACCGAATACACCGCGGAGCCATTAGCGGCCCGTAAATAAAACGCCGTGAAAGAATGCGGGACATGTTCTAATCCAGGCGACAAGTTCTTTGGCCCCTTTTCGGTTCTTCCACGCCGCAAGCTGGACTTCAATGAGTTGTAGAGAGGGGTAGGCGGTTCGACGATCGATTCTGTTCGTCCAAAATGGAGCGGAACTGTGGCCTATTCGCCGGGGGATCGAGCACCTCGTTCGAGCCTGGGGGAGATTGTTCCATTAGAAGTAATGAACAAATGAGACGTTGCGGGTGTCGCCTATCTTACGTTGGTGTCGAGTAATTACTTTGCCCTCTCCAGTGGGTGACTTCGACTTCTTTTTGATGGCTCCATCTGAAGAACGTGGCCTCCGTTTCTATTCTGGACATGGTCTGTGATGTTTCACCTCGTCGCGTTTTTTTTTTTAGTTTGATCCAATCGGTCATCCGTGTGGAGGAGGGAAGAAAAAACGAGAATTGAAAATAGTTTAATTTAATTTGTTCTACGATTGCTCTACGGTTGGTTTGTTTTTCTATTACTTCGATAATTACCGTTTGAGGGCTAATAATGTTTGCTGGTCGTTCTAGGTGAGTGATTGTATGCTTCCTTCTGTTGTTTGTAGGATTTGTTTGGAGAAATTACATCATGTTTTGCTTGATGGCATTCAAACCCTTAATTACAACAATAACTGTGTCTCTGGTCGTGCAATTGCAATTGTTTTTCTAAACTTTTTTTAATTAACTAACATTGAAACATTATGTTCTTTCTTAAATAAATATGTGGTAACTCGCAACAACGGAGCGCAATTACTTTCACGCAGGAGGAACAAAACTTGTATAGATTGCGTCTTTCTTCCGGTAATGATCAGGTTTTTTCTTCTTCAATTGTCGACATATTTTGATAGCTCTATTGTGTAGTCATTTTTTCCGATGATAAGGGTCCCGCGATTCGCTATGCAGCGGACAGCATAAATCGGTCAACTGCATGAGCGGCGTTTTCCTACCACCTTTGGGCCACAATTCGACCCGGTTCAAGTGAGGCGGCGTTTTTATGCTGACTCAACCATATTGTGCGCTTCCAGGAAAGGACTAACGGTGGACAACGGCAATATGGAATCAATACAAACTGCACCAAAATAGACATCCTCCAAAACAACCGAACGGTGCCGTCGGGATTGTTCCACCATCGAAGAGGAGGGGAGAGGGGCGGTTATAACAAAAGCCTCCACAAAACATTACCGCATGCGTATAACCTTGGCCTTCGCCTTGCCGATGGGTGGTTATGGGTGTTTTCGAAAATCATGACGAGCTTTCCCTTGAATGGATTTCCTTCTTTTTCTTGTGTTGTTCGACGTCTTCTTTTCAGCACCAGGCCGGTTGAAGAACGTGACACTCTCGAGTGGTACCTAAACGGGCACGGCAAGGATTCGTGGTGCCAAGGAAGCTGGAAGAAAGGCGAGTGATTGAGGCCGTCATAATTACCACGACGCAAAGTATTTAAAACGGGAGGAGCTCTTTAACGTTCCGCAATTATGGGATAGCACATATGAATTATCTAATTTTTCCAACGTGCTACGTGGAAAGAAGGCAGAAATTGAAACCCTGACAGGGAAGATGTTTGGAAGAAGAAAACAAAACCAGGGCCCTCGCGGCACGTGTGGGGTTACACAAGATCAGTGGGCAGCTCGGGGAAGTGGGAAAGCGACCGAGAACGTCGTTGAACGCAGGGAGGGGGAGTGGAGGCTTCTAAGAAGGAACCAACACAAAACCGTGCCGCCATCGGGCGTCGGTGCCGCGATCGGTTAATAACTCCGCTTCGCAGTTTGCCAAACGGCTTTCGGCGGACGAACAGAACAGTCTTCCAGAGAAAACGCTGAACTGCGGCACAAGATCTCCGCAGCAGCACGATACACGTTTAATTAGTGCTGCTCGAAGGTGGCCTATTCTGTCGGCGCGAACGATATCAAGTTACGCACTTTCAGAGCGATCCGGAGATTGGGCTCATACACCGGAAGATTAGTATGACAGACAGTGCCGGGCACAAGTGGGCCTCAGACGGTTCTGGGTTATTATTTGATTTTTCGCGTGCCAACTCGTGCCGCCCTCACCATCCACGCTTTGACAAGGTTGTTTGCACCGAATGTATTATCCGTCTTTCTCGGCTAGACCTGAAACTTGTTTCCAAACGGCCGAATGTGGTGTAACAAAATTAGGCCAATGAACTATAGGCGACACAGTAGATTCCAGCGAGTGCGTAGGAAACGAATCCAAAATTCCTGCGGACAAATGACAAAAATGTATGTATTAGCCAAGAAAGGCATGAATCGGTGATCGATTTTTGGTTGGAAACAAATGAGTAAAGTGAAGCTGGAAAAAAGCATCTACAAGTAGACCATCGGTTTCATATTTCATCTGAAGGGTGCCTCAATTGAGTCTGCTCTCTGTACGCAGGTGGAGCTCACAAAGGGCTAACGATGCGGATTTATGGATAGCTTTCCAAGCATCACTTTCTTGATAAGAAATTAAATCCACTGGTTTTGACCCTCATCTCGCGCGGGTATGCTAATGTGGTTGAACGGTTCAAAAGCAAGCCCCAAAAAAAACTAGCCCATGTATTGATTGGTCTCAATGTGTCATTGGTCGGGAGACGATGCGCATCGTCAAAATATCGGTCATCGGTTTGGCTCCGTGCCGTGGTTTCCGTATTTATCTTCAAAAAGGGCACGGCAGCAATCCAGCAATCGTTTCGTAGCGATTCTTACATTATAAAGGTCAGGCACGTGTGTACCAAACGGCGAGACAGTCCTTGGACTTGTCCACCACGAACCTGATATATGCGTTGGTTTTGTTTGTCGAAACTTTCTTCGCCCGGATTCCCGCTGCTCGCCAGACGGTTTTCACAGAAACCTGTCCTCAGCAAGGGACGAAAAAGACAAAAGCTAGTTGATATTAATCACGGCATCTGTCAATCATCATTTAGCATCGCATTAAACTTTCTTAGAGCATTCTAAAGGAGGTGAGTCTTTTTAAGAGGGCGTTCGCTAGGGAGATCTTGTTTTAGGGTTGACCTGGTTTATTTTTTTCACAACGAAGTCTGCCGTTGTCTAGCCGTTGATTAAGGATTGCAAAACGTGGACGGGAATTTGGCAAAAGCAGGTTTGATTTGTCCTACGTCGGGCAGAGGAGTTGTATTTAAATTAGGACAGCCAAACGAAGGTAGTCTGCTGTCTTGAGAAACCTGCTGCGACAAATGACCTCACGCGTTGGGGGAACGGTTTCCACACGCGAGAACCGAGAGGTCGTGTTTATCATGTGTGAAACCGCAATGTTCGGTTGGAACATTTCAATCACCCGTGGCGCTCATCAATGCAATCGCTAGAAAGCGACACCATATCGCGCGTGATTAGGGGCAACATTATGCTGAAATTTTATCACCGCGTGGAGAAAAAAAAAGGTAGTTTCTCCTTCAATTCAATCAGGTACGCTCTCGCTAATCTCGGTTCGGTTTTCCTCTCCGCTCGCTAGCTTCCATCGCGTGACAATTTCCCACACGGGTATTGGTTTCACTTTTGCTCGCTGTAAGTGGTAGTCACCGAAATTAATATGCAATGCATGCCACGTTTGCGCACGTGGAGGGCACGCTCGTGCTGAAGAAAAGAGTGCTTTTAGGAGCCAATGAGCGATATACATTTTAGTTTGCCTTTGCAGCTAATCACTGTAAAGATGAAGATACGCGTGAAAGAAAGCTTCATATAGAACCAACAAATTCACGCAGTTGTTTGGTAGTTGATTTTGTTTTTAACTGTTTTCGGGATAAATAATTTGATTTATACCAACGAAGACGTTCCCTCATTTCGCAACCAAAATTTTAAATTCAGTTCGTATTAACAGAGGATGGCGAGAGAAAAGGTACCGTACCGAAAATTAAAAAGTAAAGTATTAAACTCAGACCAAGTTCTACAGAATCACCGTTACAACACAGATCGCAGATCGTTCATAACTTCCCCCATCTTGCTGCACGTGCGCGCGATCACCGCAAGTGTAACCTTTTCTCCGAGCGCGATTTTAATTAATTTAAGCGTCATGTTTCATATTTATCGTACACCGCACCGTTCCTGGTCAAACCCCACAGCGAAGAGGGAAAAACATGAAGACATCCGTCCTTTCTATGTTCCATAAGAAAAAAAAACCACGCCTCGCGAAAGAACATATTTTCTGGAAGCGCCGAGTAGATCGGTGAGTTTGCACTCGAATGCAGCGCGAAACGAGGCGCGAGTGTTAGACGGGAAGTTGATGTATATTTCACCCTCATGTATGTATGTTTTATACATGATCTTTCCCTGCTCGCCTCCTACACCTGGTTTCGCGGAGGTCTTACCTGCAGCCAAGCTGAACGAACCCATGTCCTCGGTTGGATGGCCGAACGGGGTCGGATGGACCTGCGGCCGGATGAATTATGAATCAGAACCCGCGGAAGGAAAAATGAAGGTTCTGGTGGGTAAGTTTTGTGATTTTCTAATCGTCGCCAGCTTTCCACAGCCGGTACGGCACGACGCTTTCTTTTGTCCAACTGTTTTCTTTTCGAAGCTCCTGTTGCTTGAAACAAAGCACAGTTAACGAACTGCGAAATGAATTATGACCCATCGCCGGTCTCTTCTAGCGCCGGTGCAGGCTCACGATAAGCCCCATCGCAGACGACTTACATTTCCGCGCTCGGAAATGCTTACAGTGCGCATCGACTGGCCAGAAGTCCGTGTAATGCCATTCACTTTTCGAGCGAGAACGCGAATGGGCGCGGAAATAGAAACAAACACAAAACCCCATTTTCCTGGCGTTGTTTCATTTCTTTCACTTTTTTTACACTCTTCCAGATGTGATTGTGAGCAGGAGTATTGCATATTAAATTTCAACTAATTGGACTGCTGGTCAACGGGTAACGGGAAGCCAGACGGTCGGTGATGTCTTGTTCCTGTTGTTAATGTTTGTGTTGCAAAAGAAGCCAAATTGAAGACAACTGGACCACTATCGAAATCTGATAAGTGGTGGTTTGAGTCTGGCAAGAGGCACGCCAACGCAAGTGGGATTGTACAGTACGTCATCTGAGAACGCTCATATAATTACAGTTCTCCCGGACAGCACTAATTTCAGGAGGGGAAAAATGGTGTTTAACCTTGTTCCTACTTTTTGTGTGTCAACTAGCCGGTCGGAAGTAATTAGGATAGCGCGCAAAAACTATCGTAATGCACACCGAACGAAACCGAAACACAATGTGTACCAAAAGCTACCTCCAGCTAATTATCGGACCGACCTGATCGCCTCCCTTGCGCACCAACCGCACCAACGATCTTGATTTAAATCTTCCGACCAACGAGCAGCACCTTGAAACACCTTGATGACTTCACTGACCGACTAGCCCGGACGGTGGTTTTCCGAAATCTTTTATCTGCCCCGGGTCTCATCATCGACCCCGAGACGCCCCGGGTTCGGGCCTTGGCTAGGAAAAAAAAAAAAAAAAATGGAACAATTTTCTCCGGGAAATCGTCCAAAATTTCGCCCAGAGTAGACTTATACACTACTAACCCGCAATGCAGCTGGGCTGGGTGAGCTGCAGCTGGCCAGCCTGTTTTTCCCCGCTCCGGTTGGGTGGTGTTGTTGTGTTCTTTTAGTTTTTTTTTGTTGTGGCCGTGGTGGTGCGGCATTTTCTTCTTTCACTTTAATTCACGTGCTTAATTCAAGTGCTAATTTTCCCGCGCGCTCGCTCCGGAGCGGCGGAGATAGATGCGGGTCACGATAGTGAAAATTAAATACATAATTAATTGCATGCGTGAGAAAATAAGGGAAAAGCCTCGATGCTGCACATCGCCTAAACGATCTCGGGCGAACGCAGCCAAGTTCGGTGTGCAGCATCAAGGGTACAGGGTGTTACACGCATACAGGGGCATATTGGGTTTGCAGGAGATTCGTGGCGTGGAATAGGCGGCATTAGGTTCCTGTGTCTGCGCAGTTTGGAGCAACATTTTATTTCACTCAGGATGAGGAGACAAGCTTTTTACTAAAAATTTGTAAAAATGGGCAAGGTTTTGCTCGAAATATTTGATTTTACCAAACGTATGTAACTATATAACCTGGTAAATGTTTAAAACAGTAAAGGCCTTTATTGTTCGAAAACGAATTCGAATTGTTCGAAAACACTTTGAGTTTAAAATTTTTTCTGCATATGAAAGTAATCTAATATGGTTAAATCAGTTTTTTCTGGATAGAAAACGGTCGATCGGTGCAAACTTTCCATAAACGCGGGTCAATCATGCGCAAGCAGCTTAAGTTACCATGAGGGATGGCCAAGTATTGAAGCAGACAAAGTTACCCTACGATTTCCGAGGTGTACTCACATAATCATTAGAATTTATACAACCACTCCAGGAGCTATGTTTTTCGATGGGTTTGCATCGTTAAGACTGCTTGATATGAACTCTCTTCATTGTTGAACGACCCTTTCGGAAGAGGTTCTTCCCAGCGCGAGATTCGGTCGATCCCGTTTCTCCCCTGACGAGTGTGTACAGGCAAATACAAAAAAAAACCTGATTACAGATTCGCAGTATGCTCGAATCGATTAGAAGAGCATCTTTCATTTGCATTCTACTTCACAGTGGGCTTCGCTTTCCCATTCCCATCGGCCACCTGTTGCCATTTCGGATGCCTTCGGATTTTCGTTCAATTTATTTATTTGCTCTATGTAGTTCTATCACGAACCCTCGTCCACTCGTACGCCTTCCAGGGCGTACCTCGTTCAAAAAAACCTCCACCAAACGGCTCCATTCTAACCATTTCGTCTATCTCCCGAACGGGGCCTGCTCGGTGGGAGCTCGGAGCCGCCCGGGTGTTCTACCGGCGCTGCTTGAGCATGAACAACATGCGCACATCGTTCATTAAACCCTCGGGCTCGGAATTATTATTTCGCCTTCCGATTATTATTCTATTTACTTGAGCTCAAAGCGGGAATTATTTCACACAATGCTGATCTTTTCGTGTGTGTGTGTGTGTGCTGCTCTTTTTTTCCCTTCACAAACAACATAGCACACAGTAGGCGTCCCCCCCCCCCCCCTTACCCATTCGGTTCGTAACCCTCCACCCCTTGGAAGAGCATGATGACGAGCTCTAGTGTTTCGCTTTCTGATCAGTGGCCATCTGTTTCGCGCTTCGGCGGCGGCTGGACAGTGGGCCTAAAGCGGGGGTACTTGTGGTTAAAAACAAAGGCAAAAAGAAAAGCTTAGCCCACAAGTATCATCTTCATTAGTTCGGGAGCCTCCTTTTTTGTTGTTGCCCCCGAGTGCAATGCAAGAGTGCGTCCACTAAATAGAACTTGAGCGTGGTTTTCTCCGAACAACACATTTTGCGCTGTCTTATTCCATTTGCTCACCATCAATTTCTTGGTGTTTGTTTTTCCATCCCACAGTTTGTATTTCTATTTTTGTTAGGCTTGGAACTTATTACGATTGAATGTTTTATTCATAGAAGAAGCGAAATGAAAAGCCAAGTCGGATGGATGGATGCGATGGATCGTGTTAATACTGGGGTTAGGCAAAAAACGGCAATGTGCAATTTGCGGATGGAGTGTACCTTATGATGCAACATGAGTTTTACTTTCAAAATTTAATCATTGTTGTCGGTTGGTTTGTTTGATCAAATGGTTTTTAATGTTTTCCATTATTTATTAAATTAAACCTCAAATTAAATTCAAAATCAAAGCTGCTAAAATGGCTTACTCGAATCGATCGTGGAACTTCCCATTTTGTCCTTCATCAAGAACCGCTAGTCCAGTGTTCACCAGCAAAATCCATGTGTTACCGATCTAGTACGCTAGATCTTCAATCTACAGTCTCACGGCTCAGTACCCATCGCTGGGCTCGGAAGGCCAAAGCTTCAGCTTCACGGTACAACATCACAAACACACACACACACACACGCACACCTATGGCCTCATACATATGGCCCTGCACGGTCACAGGAGGTGCATGCTCAGCCATTTGGAACCGCATTCTCGCTCTTCTCCCACCGTCAGGTGTCAATGATCGCCGTTCCATCCGTATCGGCACCATTTCACCATATTGTGCCGGAGCCGGGAACGGCACGATTTTCCCCGGGGGCCGTGCAGCACCATTTTACCCGACCCCGCGCAGTTCCACCCGCTCTTTTCATCAGATTATCAATCCGGCGATCCGAAAGTGTGATCCCGGGTGAAAGGAGGCGATGGGTGATGAACTATTGTGTGTGTACGTTTCGTTTGATTGTTTCGTCTTCCTCCTCCCGTTAAAACCCGGTAGTTTTGGTAGAACAACATTCTCCGGAGGGTTCACCTATCAGACTATTTCATTGTGACCAGTGAGGCTCCACCTCTCCCACCCGTTGCTTTTTCTTTTGTCCATCAACATCTCTCCATTTGCGCATGGTCCCGTTCTTCCAACCGGGAATGTGCGAGTATGTTTATTATGCAATCCCCGGGCTCGGATCGCAGGGAAAATCGATCAAAATTAACCGTTCGGTACCGCTTCTCCTCCACCTGAGGCAACAGCTTTGTTCGGGTGACAAAGTAAACCTTTATCTAGGCCCATCCCATAGTCCACTGCAATTTGCTTTCCTTCTGGGAAAAGTGTGCGATGTTAATTTTTTTGCACTTTTTGATGTGCTGCTCAACCTGTTCGCCAAATGATAGATAATGGGCGCGACGGGTCGATACCGAGTGATGAAATGCATCGCTGATTTTCCAGCTAGCTTTCTTTCCCGATGAACCCAATTATTCCCATGAGGACCAACGTGGCGGGATTTGTTCTGGCTAGGTCACGGATCGGTGGAGTTATAGTTACCCTGGGCAGGTCCCCTATTAACTGTAAAACTGTGCAACCGGAAGTTCCCGCGATGTTTATCACGCCACGATCGCTTCCCCGATTTTTGTCTCGTCCACCTCCACATGGGACGCGGGTTGGTAATAGATTTAGCAAAATTCTAACGGTACTCTCGGAGGAGAATTTCCACCGGGTAGAAATGAATAATGGACGGTGCTTTACCCGGTGCTGCGCGGGGGTAACTTTTTGTTCCGCAGTGACTGCCGGTTGCACTTGACAGGTGGAGCGTGCTCTTGGCAAGGCTTGAGCTGTCAACGTCATCCAGCGAGCCGAGCGCCGCCGTGGTTGAGGGGATTAGACCAACAAGTTAATACAATTTAAAAGCGATCGACGCGGCGTTATACCTCGCGGCTGCAGTTGCACTCCGCTGCACTCGTTCAATAAACCAATAAAATGGCCAATCAGTGGGAGTTGTTGGCCAAGGCAAGAGGGAGACCTCAAGTTGCGTGGTGCTTCCAGGATCCACTCGCAACTGTTGCGTAAAGCGTTAGCTTACGGGGGAAGCAAAGAACGTTGGTCCGCAAGGAGATTAGCCGTCTTTGACCGGCGTTCCATTAGCAAACTGCGGGTGGAAAAGCACACATTGTTAGATGTGCAGCATAATCCGCTCGTAACAGCGCATCAGTTACGGTGGGCATTAAGGCGGACGTAAAGCTCCCCGGGACGACAGGCCTTCCCGGAGTGGTGGTTGCCGATGGGGAATTACTTTGATGCGCTGTAAATCATACACCTCCAGCCGAGAAAGGGTGGAAAAGTGTTCCCCTTTATTTTCCGTTTTGCCCTGGAAGCGCACCAGTTTAACGACTGCACCGAGTCCTTTTAAAGGGCACACGCAAACGGGTTTTAACGGGCCGGCAGTGGATCCGTTCCGTTCGGGGAAGCTTCGCGTCCCGCACTGACAGGAGGCGCATACGAAATAAATTTAAAAGAAAACGCAGCTCTCTCGTTCACTTAGCACAAGTCCGTCCACTGGACCACATGTGATCGTGTTACGGGATCAACTTGCTTCTGCGTCGAGGCCCATTCTTTGATTCCAGGGGAGGGGGCAGGGCAGAAGGTATTGCCATTTTCCAGCACAATGCAACGGTGGCAGCTTGCGCAGGGTTCGACCGCCCGTCGTCGCCTGACAAGAAGAGCAGCAAGAAAACTGTCGGAATGTGGAGTCCGGTACGTCCCATCCCCTTCTGTGGGAGGTGGTTATGTCTAAATTTAATCAAACGTTTAATTAGCCTCCGCACAGACACCTCCCTTTTATGGCGCCTTTCCAAGCAGTGGACGCGTACTAGCTTTCAACAATTTCAACTAGCGCGTTCGGCTCGATGGATGAATGAACGCGAAGAAACTCTTATATTTTATTGGCACGTCGATCATGGTGGTGATGAAATGATCCAAACCAACAATGTTCGATTGAATGCGTTGTAATGTGTTTTGTTTGAGCAGTTCTGAACCAGAGGGGCGATTTGATGCTATTAAGAGCCCCCGCAATTCGCCCAGAAAGTCATCGGAAGAAGGGAAGGAACGCGGTTGGGGTGGGGTATCGGAAACAGAATCTAATGAATGCTTCCTTCGTGCGGCGCTCAAGAACTTTTGTGCCATCTGTTGTTGTTATTAGTTCAATTTTCCATTAATGTTTCGGCTACGCTCAATTATTTCATTCCCAGTAAAGCTTCCTCCATTAGAAAGCTTTTCCTGGCTGGTGCATTGACTAGAGAAGATTCTCCTTTGCGTTTCTTTTTTTTTAATATTTTCCTTCCTCTTCTCCACCACACCCGGAAGTGTTTAGATTTGGCTCGTAAAGTACGCATTTCGTTTGGGTTTATTCCTCAGTTCGATGAACTGCCCATTTTCTTTTCTACCATCCCGTATGGTTCTTTTTTCTCACTCTTTTTTCAACTCGCTTCGATTCGATCATAGATTTCTCTGGATTGATTTTAACCACCACAAGCCGATACCACGGCGGACGTTCAATCGCTTCTTTTTTTTTCGCGTATCCAAGCGCATCGAAAAATTCTTCCCGAGCACATTGAACCCTGGTCCGCTTGGAAAAGCGATCGATCGATCGCCGAGGGTGGAAAACCGAACGTGAATTTAAGAACGCTACCGACCCCGGCGAAAGGGGCTGGATGCTGCGCGTCGAAATCAGTTCGGGGGGGTTTTCGTTTCGTTTCCAGCGGAATAATTGTAGCTCTTTCCGGTCCGGCGCGGTTGCAAGAGGTCGAGGAATCGTGCGCCATCGTTCGGTTATGGCGTGCGAAGGGAATCTTTACCACATCTAGAAGGTTGACGCCAATTTTCTCCAAACAAAAGAGCGTAGGTTGAGATGGAGGAGTTTTTTTTTGCTCTTCTCCTAGAAAATTACCGGTTAGTTGTGCACTTGGAGTATCTGGAGCTGCCATGGGTGGCATCAACGACACGTCCCTTGGGCATAATGTGCGGCAGAGTGCGCCAAAGAGATAGCAATCTTTGCGCAATGCGGAGGCGCAATCCCCGGATTCGCCACGACCCGATCGAGGGCACACAATGGTCCCGATGGTCGCCGATCGGGGCTTTGCATCGAACATTATTTGCATACTATAAAATAATAGTGCGGAATTATCCCGTTCGGTGAGCTGCGCAGAGGAAACGCGCCCTCTTTTTCTTCCGGGCAGCAGGATGAAGGGATGCGGACTCTTAACGGTGTTTAGTACGACCTCCGAGCGAAAATCGATAAATCTGGCGAAGCTTGCGCCGAACCTGTAGAATGCGGTCCGATCGGTTCGGCCCGAAGACAGCGGTCGGTGCGCTTGTGATGCTCGAGTCAATCGGCCGAACAGGGAAGTTAATTTTCCCAATAGAATGCTGGCACAGGTTTCTTATCGCTCATCGGGCCAGGCTCGTACCGGAAAACCGAGCGACTTGGCAGCACATAAAATTAGAAACCAATTGTCTTCATCTTATCGATTCACTTGAGGCGACGGAGATTTTCACATCTAGATACGCCATTTATAACTCATTTTAAAAATATTCACATCAGGATGCATGCAACGAAAACTATAAGGAGATTCTTTATATTATTCAGTTTTTTTAAATAAGGGTTTTTATTTACTTTTGACTCAATTTATATTTTTGTCAAAACCATCTTATCGATCTTTCGAACTATTCCTCTTAGAATCTTCGAAATTATCAACTCATAACCTTGATTGCAATTGATTAGCATTCAGAAAAAGAGGCATATATTAGCTTCAATAGTCTTTCCTTTCGAAGAGAACTCAACCTCCCGGAGCTAGGGCGAGGAAAAAACCATCATCCGGAACTAATTGAAATCGATTAGAGTATGATTACCGCACGGCTCTTTACTACGCGTGTCGAGGAGCAGCCCTGCCGCCTCCTTTGTTTTCCAACCACACCGACCACAACCAATCGTCTCGGGCGCTTCCTCTTAACGTCGGCGGAAGGAAACGCTTTCCTCGACCGGGGTGGGAAACAAAAAAAACATGGGCAGACAAACGGGACAAGAGCAGAGCGTTGGTTGGTGAAAGAATTGGCATCGATCGATCGAGCGGCAATGAAATGACGTAATCGCTCCTCGATCAGGCTCATCCGGTGTGCGTGCGGGTTTTTCGTGCGGCGTAATTTTATTTTCCATTCGCTACCTTTTTGCCTACCTCGCAGCATCCGGTCGCACCGTTTGTTCTGGCGGATTCCAACGCAGCCTTGTTGAAAAGCTCGTGTTAGCGACGGTTGCTTAGTAAATTCCAACCACTGCCGCTGCTGCTTCTGCCCCTGAGATTTGCTGAATTGCGATGATGCGGGAACTTGTAGATGATAGGAAGCCATCACCTCGCGTCTGTCACCTGATTATTAATGACAGCAATGGGGATCCCTTTCAGACCCGGTTTTTTGAGCTGCTGTCCCTCCCAGCGTTTGATCGAGCAAGCGTGTGCAGCAGGCCATAATTAACACCGCATTCGTCGCCGACATCCTCCGGAGATGACGCGATGGGCCACGGATGTCTTCCGGATCAGTTGGAAACGTCTACGCGTAAGCCATCGCCATCGCGCATCGTACGGGGACGAGCAGCAGACGGTGGGCCCGTTTATGCATGTCCATTTTATTCCATGCACAAATCAGTGCAACTCGTCTGCATCCCGAATGCATGCGTTTGCATGTGATTACGCCGGAGTCAGGAGGCGCACCGGAGGGGAGAGAAAAATACACGAAGGTCGTCGACTAACGGAAATGAAATGCTTAAGAAATGCGAGCATTGCTATGGCGCACAATGGGACGGTGGACGGTTGTAATCCAAGACATCGAGAAGTATCATAGCATTGCATTGGGAGAAACTTGATGAAACTATGAATAAATTGACGCAACTAACTTTGTGATACAAATATTTTTACCAGTGGAAAAAAAATGGAATAAATGCTAGATAAAATAAAAAAAAACCACGTTTATTACATTAAATTGATCCATAACCACCTTTGTCATAAAGCTTGTAAAGCAAATATTGTATGCGACTGCATCCACTGCGCTGGTGTTTGTAACGTAGATTTCCTCCCAGCTAGGGCGAAAAAGCGCAAGATAGTTTTTGCGTAAGGAATCCTGCTTTCGGCAGGCAAGAATGCTGTTCAGCGTCGAGGTCTTCTCCACGGGATGAAAACATACCTTCCGCAGATGCAGTTGGTGCGCCGACTGATGATTCCATTCCACTGGCCAGAGTCCGGCAGGCGGAAGAGATGCGCTTCGGAGACGTCCGCAGCCTTAGACGCAGCACTTGGAAGCGTGTCTGCGAGGGTTTGATTTATTTAACGGCCTAGGAGAATTTATACGCCCCTAGTGTTCGGTGGCTGGACGACGCGTTGAAAAGCGGAAAAACTGGTCCATCTTCACCGCTCGGAGCAGAGCAGGCCGCATTAGACGACCCGGTTTTCCCCCGGCAGGCAGTCCTTCTTTGCATGGCAGATGCACCAGAAGCCCGCACTTCCCGGTTATGCCCATTGCACTCGTTGGCCGTTTAATAAATGGTACGAATTTGTTACGACAATTATGGGAAGGCTCTCTAGGGTGTACGATTTTCTGCGCCCTCGAGACTGCAGCGATGGACGGTGCTTTTTCTCCCGAGCCCTGACAGGTGGTGTAGAACCTTGCTCCAGATCGGTGAAGTCAGGGTGGCGGTTCTTTACGAGCAAAAGCATAAAGTAAAGTTCTAAATGACGGGTGTCCGTCTCATAGCCCAGCTGCGGCAGCAGCAACAAATGACAGCGTCGTTAGTGAAAGGAGAATATACTATGGGGAGGTTGCAGGAAATGCTAGAGATCGGGTTCACTTGCTCCTTAGGAATTGTTTTCTAATGGAGTGAACCATTTAAAATGTTGATTTACGAGACAAGGCACGCGACCATGTAGCAAACTAAGTTCTTCTAACTCGCTATCTGATTTAGTGATGAGCTTTCTATTTTTTTATAAACTAAATTCTTTTTAGTGCAATTTGGATAGAGAAAACTCTTTTAATGTATTGACGAACTAACTGTTCCACAGATGGATGGCTGAGAAGATAATATTATAAAATGGTAAACGGTGGTTTAGGCCAATACAATGTTGCTAGAAAAACCGTCCAGCAGCTCCGCATATTTCTGCATATCTAGATAAAGAGGAATCGATGGTTGAAGTAAAGAAATAATTACAGCTCTATGAATAGTTTACATTGCCTTCCCTTTAATCTCTGCCGATAACCCATTAGGGCTTCTTCGGTTAAGAATGCAAGCAAGATTCTTATGCTTTAGAAGAAATGCATCTACCAATGCGCATACCATCGTCGGCCGAAACGAGGAAGCTCTTTTGCCGCCCAGATCGATGCTCATTAGTCAGCTGACATTCCCAACACCTTCCAGCACTGTCCCAATGTTTGGGAAAAAAAACCCTCAATACGCTGGTCATAGTCCAACCACAGAACGGGAAGATAAGGTCGTGAAGAAAAATCAGATGTTTAAATAATGTTAATAGCCCCCATCGCTAACCGGAGGCGGTGCAAGCATCTGAGCATTGCCGGCTTTGATTCGAACGCTCCGCGCGGATGCATACCGGGTGCGACCTTGATCGCCGAAGCCATCGTCCTTACGTAAGCCACCTCGCGCGGTGTTGTAATCTTCCCGCAACGAACCGCTACGAAGGATTCATTTTGTCGATTAACGTGTGCAGGTTGGTTTTTTGACAGGGGGGGAAAAGGTACTGCTTTTCTCCGGTGGCGATTTTGCCAAGCTCAGTCTCGTTCGCATGCCCATTTCGCTCCTCCCAAGTGGCACCCGGGACCGCACAAGAATGGATGCTAGATGATATTTTAATGATAATTATACGTGCTCTCTTCGGGCCACGCGGATCGACGTGGATGCATATTTATAAGTGCACCGATACTCGCGCAAAACGCGCAAACGACGCACCAGCTCGCGGGCCGTGAAGAAATTGCATATTAATTGGCCATTTGTCAACCGACCGGTGCCGTCCCGGTGCAGGCACGATGAACATTTTTGCTCCTCATGCATCCATTTTCTTCTGACCCTCCTGCTGTAAACCGGGGTTTACATTTTTATCGCGAGTAAAAACGAGGACGTATTTTGGCGGTAAACGTGTGCAGGCGTGAAATGTTGCACAGAAGCCACGGTTGGCGGTTTTGCTTTCCTTCTCATCTCATGCTCAGTGGTGACTTGGATAAGATTAAGATAATTTGTACCGAAAAAGCGTAGCAGGATGGAAGAAAGGCCTTTTAAGTTTTCTTGGATAAGCTGCTGATTAATGGTTTCAGTGTGAAACGGGAAATTTAATGCTTTTGACTCCAGTTAACATGATTTGATTGAACGCCGAGACTTACAAATGTTATACAAACAATATGAACAAAAACCATTTGTTTCGGTAGAGAAATCGGCCAGGCTATTTTTCATCCTTAAAACTGATAATGACTGCGGAATATTGCATACATGTTTGTCACTATCAAACTGAATCAACAAGCTACGTTTCCTATTGGGGACGAGTTGCTCGTGTCTTCATCCTAACGAGGAACCTCCTTCATCTAAGTAGCTGGTGTGAAAGGAAAGATATCTTAGCGTGCGGTGACATTTCGTAACTGCACTTCAATTCAACTGTCAGCGCGCGATGATTAACTCTGCACTATTTTCTCCATTTTCAGCTGCACACGGACGTGCTGGAAAAAGTGTTCCCGCTTAGCCCGCTTAAGAGAATCTCCGAAGGCACAGAAAAACAAACCCGGGACCGAAGACGACGCGTTTGGATCGTTCGCAGCTCGTCACTTGACGCAGGTAAGACAGCCTCTAGGAATTGATTTCGTTACCGATCCGTCAGCCATTGGGCGATCGCGACCCCAAATCGGTCCCCGATCGATAAACTATTACGCATGACATATGCTGGAGCGACAGCATCTGCGCGAGGAGATACAGTGAGGTAGCGGTCCCGATTGGATTCTTAAGGACGTGTCTTTGCGGGCAGAGCAGTAATCTGATTTCAGCTAGAAGAGAGAAAAAAAACCAATATGCCTCCAAGCGCAATCAAGAGCGTATACGCGTTCGACGTACGTGCGTAGAATGTACAGGATGCGCAAAACAAACTGTAGGCCCTTCGAGCCAAAAGAAAGCTAGACAAGCCCCACACAACCCACTTGTATGCCAGTGAAGTGCGTTAATGGCCTTCGCATCAAGAATCTTACCTTTTTCACTGCATCAAACAAGTAGAGAATGGAGGAAAAAGAATCAAACTCTAGTAAACGAGCCAAGAAGCCCGACATACAGCGGATGCCCCGAGGGCGCCCTTTAGTAGGGAAGGATAGCATTTCCACTTTTTCTACAATGTGACCAGCTCTAGGGGAAACTAGGCAAGTTAGGGAATGCACGGAAGCTCGATCAGATTCGCAGCGGTGCATCATAAATATTCATAATTGATAAGGGTTATTAATTTGCGTCCTCGCCGCACCCGAAGCGACTTGCCTCCTGCGCTCGTTTGCCTCCATTGCTAGGGATGCCATGCAATCCGAATGCATTCGACGGGTGAGAAGATTTGAAAGAAGAATCACACAGAGTTAATGAATGGTCAATGTTTGAGCAAACATGATTCGTTCCAAGAATTACTTAATGCATTAGCCTCGACTAGCTAATAGACACTGCTCGTCTAAGAGCGATATTGCAAGCATGAGTTGAAACGTTGCGCAAGGTTTCAACGAGTGCAAATTAAATTTGCATTTTTATTTCCATTAACATGAATCAACAAACAATAGGTTGTTTAATGCAAGATTCTGCGAAATGGTCATCAAATGGTCAACTTCTTAAATATTGTCACTACATCTATGATGAGGCTTTTACTGTACTGCTACTGAAATTAAAAAAAAAAAATCCATCATGCAACAGTTCGGTCGATGTTGTGGAAGAAGGCCAAAGCCTGCCGAATGCAAGCTTTATTAGAATACGAAAGCT
This sequence comes from Anopheles atroparvus, assembly GCA_914969975.1. Lineage (NCBI taxonomy): Eukaryota > Metazoa > Arthropoda > Insecta > Diptera > Culicidae > Anopheles > Anopheles atroparvus. Next base: position 28,931,608 of record CAJZCY010000002.1, on the reverse strand, counting down.
TTGCAAAGGCAAAAAATCATTCCTTGACGATGTTAAACGTGAACTAAAAGTAGAAAGAACTGAACATCATTGCGTGTTTCGGGAAATCAACGGCAGTGCAGTGGCAAACTGGGTGTCGTTCTGTTCCGCATTCCGTAACCTCGTAGTCTGCAGACGTTTTCTCTAAACGCGATCATAGGAAAAGAAGGTGTCAATAGGGGGCAGCTAGAACGAAACCCGGGGAAGCTTGTAGAACACCGATCGGACTGGCACTGTGTGTTTGTGTTGCGTTTAATGTTTTGCAAACAAATAATGCCGTATCCTATTTCATGTCTGCACGCAACATTTTTCTTCTCGCCATGCGATGCACGCTGGCAGACCTGCGCGTTCGTAGGGTTTCCCCCTAGAAAACCTGTGCCAGGTCATATGCCAGGGCCCGCTCCTTAGCGCAAGGCCACCGAAGTTCACCGGCCGGTTCACCAGGGGCCTCCTGCCGCGAAGTACATCACTCTTGTGGTGTATTTCGTTTAATTTTATTTAAGCTACGAACCACTCTTTCCCTTCTTACCTTCGTTCAGCATGTGAAAAGTTCATCTAACATTCCTGTAAATTACTTTTAGCACACCGGAGCGCGCGTTGGGAAAAAAGAGAGAGAGAAAAGGGTGAGCGAGTTCAACCTCGACAAACTGGAAAAACTGGCCGAAAGGTGCTCGGGCCCACACGAAACAAATCAAACGTCCACTGGAACCGATCCGGGCGCGGGTTTGAAATATTTGCGTTGGCTAATCCGAATGGCAGGGATACATTTTCTTCCTTCACGCTGGGAAGGTCTGAGATTTGAGACTTGTTTTTCATGTTTTTCCCCTTGCGGAAACGCTCGCTAGTGATGAAGATACACGTATGAGCCGATCGAAAAAGTATCATGCGATCGAGAGGTGGGAGACACATTTCCCACCGTAGCAAAAAGGGCCAAGAGAGGGTGGGAGGAAGGGAACGGACAGTAAAATTGATTTATTGTTTCACTGTAGGACGTTACGTTTGCAGACGTGCGCACTCGCGCTTCGATTCGCGCCCGATGCGTGCGCCGGGCAAAGGGTTTTTATTTGTTTTCCAATTACGCCCAGTTCGTTTGGAGGCGGAGATTCTTAGAGGGGGAAACAAAGGGAAGAAAACGAAAAATGGCAAACCTGCGCCCGCTCGGAAACTCATAAAGCTTGGGCCGTTGGTTCGGGGTGCGGAGTTGTTTGCCCAGCGGTTTTTCAGCCGCTTTTCCAACCTTCCGCGAGGGTTGGACGCTTCGGGGGGCTCGTCGAAGGAATGGGTCGTTAATTTCTTAATTTATTCTTTCACCCGAGCGGCACTGACTAATCGCTGGTGGTTATCGCTGGCTTGTTTTTTTTTTTGTGTGTGCGCCCGTTTGGGGGCCACGCGAGTCTTCGGTAACGTCTTAATTTTCGTACGTGTGCGTTCGGGAGGGAAATTATGCGTGCCTTTTCTCCGCGAGCTTTATGAGCAGCAGCAGCGAAGACGGTATGATCCGCCGATAGCGCAGGAAGAAGGCGCAACTGTTCTCCGCTGGGTCCGCGCGCCGTTCGGGCGGAAGTGACCATTATTTTTCCGTTATGCGCGAGCCGGGCTGCGCTTTGATTTTTGCAACCTGGCTTCGGGGCCTCTAGGTCCTCTAGCGGTACACGAAACCTCCCCCAGCGGAACCGTATCTGCCGGGAAATGAGGCTGTTTTGCATAAAACAAACACGCGCTACAAACATTAATTAGGCGAGCATTTGCAAAAGGGATACAATTACCCGCTGTTCCGAGGGTGGATGGGGGGCTGAGCCTGAAGCAATTTATTAAGGGACAATTCAGAGCAGAAGGCAAACATCTAAAGGTGTACATCAAACGTGTATTTAATGAGAAGGAATTAAGGAACCTCTTAAATGCTGCGCTTGAGGGCATATTTTAGTTTATGTTTTATGATGTTAGTTATTATTAGGATTATATTCACTTAGGCCTGAGGTTCTTGTTATAATTCTGATATAAAAAGAAGAAGCAAAGATAAGAAAGATGGTAATAATTTCATTGTTCATTCATTACCTATGTATACACTTCATTTCTTTCTTCCTTTTTTTCGAATATTAAGCTTGTTTTTCCTACATTTCCTTCGCACTGTGATCGGAAGCGATCATCGCCTGAGTCGCCGTCGTCAAAACGATGACAATTAACAAGTTCCGAGCAGCCGCTTCTCTGCAACCCATTTTCCGTCATCTTCCGATCGGATGCACGAACCAGTTTTAGTTTCTTCATTATTCAGTCCTTAACTAAACGCCGATCGTAATCGCGGCGTCGTCTGTTCGCGTCGATCGAATCAATCCCTCCATGCGGCTGACCTCCTCCGGAAGGAATGTGCAATCATTACGGTGGAGCAAGAGAAGATCTAAAGAAAAAAACAAAATGCTGGATGGATGCTGGAGATATATGCATTCAGCACCTTGTTGTCCGTTGTCATCCGCCGGTAAAAAGCTGCAAACCGGTGCTGACAGTCACGACGTTGGGTGACGGGCTTGTCGAGCAGGGACCGATCCCGGGGCAGCTAAATTGACAATCAATTTCCAGAGAATCTATGGAAATGGGGAAATTATGAGAGTTGGGTGGCATGAGGGAAGTCTAATCGGCCTACGGACCGGGGCAAGGGAAGGGGTTTTGTTACATGCAAAAAAGTTATTAACCATCCATTTTGTTCGCAATTCTCGGGGTGGTTCTTCCTGTTTCTCACCAGCATGGTCAGGACGTCCGGATGGGACGAGCGATCCGTTGCTTTCCCGGCCGACGAGAGCGCAAAACAATAAAATCGTAACGTTACATAAATTATGACCTTCTTCCGACGACGACAGGTTCGATTTGGCTTCGAGGAAGAAGGTTGATCCACCCGGGACAATCAAGTGAAAAGAGCAGGCTGGAAAAAGGACGCACGATCGTAGGATGTGTGTGATCTGGGTTGACTATTTTTCTTCTTTGCCGGAAGGGGCCGAGTTGTGGTGCATTGTCGCCCTGTCATTGCGCGAAATACGGGTGAGCGAGGAAAAAGTAGGAGCATCGTTTTGCTGCAGGGAACTCAAACCGGACCAGATTTATCGTCCCTAGGGATCTCAACGTAAGTGCCCCGTACGAAACGAACCTCGTCGCTGGAGGAGCGAAATAAAACCGGGCGAAGAAAAGTACAACCATCCTTCCTGAAATCCGATCATCCGTATATGCGAATATGTGTCCGTGGCCAAGGTTCCAATGCTCGGCTGGTGAAGGGGTGAAGGCTGAAGACGGTAACGGAAGATAATTTAATTTACATAATGGCTTCGATCGCGGGGGAGACGGTGATACAATTTAGCCCCGGCTCGCATGCGGAAAACGTTCCGACCGGGGGTCGTTACGTAAACGAGCCATCTTGTCCCGCACTGCCTCTTCCTCCCTATCGCCCACGCGGACAACCGACGATGGGCCATTCTTTTAAGGCGTTGGAGGTCGTCCATTCGATTGAAATATTGATCTGGGGCAACATAATTTGTACGCCGGTGCGCTGCTGCGTGTTATCTGGCGAGGGCTCGAGGAAAACCGCCGTCGTAGGAGGATAACAGTAACAGGATCTCGGCCATCGGATGACTATATACCGAGCCCGCACGAATGGCACCAGTACGTACGCGTCTATGCAAGGCAACTTTTCCAACCTCCGATCGATTGGCGAACACATAGGTGGACATTCGGGATGGGGAGAGCGGGAAAACATTGAACTTCGTTCGCTGCGTTTGCCAATTTCAAATCTGGTTTTTATCATCCAACCTCGGGCTTCCCGGCTGGAGATGGGAGTAGAAAACCGGGCCCGTTTGAAGTTGCAGCATCGCAGTGCATCACGTACGGACGAGCGGATGGACTTCCACGGAGTGCAGTTATCTGGCGTCCCCCATCCGGACGCTCGCTTTGCCGTTGGCATGCCCGTCGGAAGATGGAACTTGTTTCACAAAACTCGTTGCACTTGTTGTCGATAGTTGCGGATCTCGAAAGGAAGAGGAAAAAAATACCTCGCTTTGCCCGTTTGGTCTATGCCAAGACTGGCTAGCAAACATTAAAAAAAAAAGTTGCTGCGTAGGATTGCGTTCGCTATCAGCGTTTGAGACTGAAGGGAGGGTAATATTTTTATAAATTTATATGGTGTCCGTGCGTGTGCGTGTATTTGTCCCAACCCGATCGACACGACACGTCACTGGTGAAGGGCACACACGGCGTTGGCCAGACCAGCAGTTGTCCGCAGTAAAGAAATGGTTTGGTATCGCGCTACGGCAGGGAGACCATTAAGAGAAAACCCTTTTAAAACTGCCTTTCTATTAGGAAAAACTGCCCACACCCAAGCGGGACATTAGGGCCCCAAGGGACTCGGATTTAATTTGTGCCAATTGCACCGCCTGCGGACAAAGGAAGATAGAAAGAAGAAACAAAAAAGAAACTGTATAAATCGAAATGAACAGAGACAAAACAGCGGGTTCGTCGCTTGGTAAAATTTCGCGAGTCTTTTGAACCCATGTTCGCCTAACACGCTCATAATCGAGTGGGTAGCGAACGTCCATAGTGAAATCCTCACGGGTAGAAAGTGTCAACAATTTGTGGCATTAATCGGCACACAGGACGAGGGATTTAGATTCTTCTATTACTCAAAATAAAAGAAAAAAGTGGATGTGTCAGAAATCGACAGAGGAACAGACATTGTGCCGATGAGTCTCTGAACTAGAACCTAAGTTTAAGCAACATAGTACATCGAGCCTGGAGCCAATTCTTCGGCAAAAATGAAACGATAGATCCGTAAATCCGTAAATTGAGTGATTTACTGTTATTGCACACACCAATTACTCATCCACGCTAATGCAAACCGGTCGCCGTCTAGACGATAAGCTGCAAAAAATGAAAGGTCTAGAACGATTCAATGATTTGAAGGAAGATCAGGAGGCAGCATCGTAAAAAAAAAATCCCCCCGTCAAAACGGTACACGGGGGCACTGGCATCATCAACTACTCCATAATAATAATAATAATTCTAATGGGCCCCCCTTGCGAACTCCCACCGATCCTGTTCGAGCTCCCGGATCCAACGACTAGGCGAGGATAATCGCTCGCCAAACTTCCTCCGCCACGCGGGTGTAAATCCAGCGGCAGATAGCCCGGCCTAAGCCGGCAAAGCACCTGCTGCTTCGTGCAAAAGCTTCACCTTGATCCTTCTACCGATCGCCACCGATCTCCACCCGAGCCGGCGCTCGCTTCCATGAAACGGATCGCTAACGATACTGGATTTAGATAATCAACACAATTACCGACAGTACCTTTCAATGAATCGCTCAAATTACCGCCATTCGGTAGTCGTTTCGCAGTTTGAATTCCGCTCGCGCTGCTGCTGCGCTGACTCTGCGCCGTCTTTAGGGTGGATTATCGTTCGGCAAACATTGCACTTGATCCTCGCCACCGTTGAGGGACGGTGGCCGCGAAATGGGGCCAGCGATCTTGGTGCGATCGTGTGGTGAAACGATGCGAACGAAGTTAAAAAAAAAAACCACAAAACTGAACCTCCATGGAAACACATCGACATGGACTATTATCGCATGTAGCCGCTCAGTATTGTCGGCACTTCACTCCGATAGGTGACGATAATCGTAAACTGGAAAGGAACAACTAATTTGTTGTTTTATGCTCCGTCGCGAAGGGCGGGAGAGTTCCCTTCGGTGGACGGGAGCGCGAAGGCGGCGAAAAACAAGACACCGTTAATAGCACCGGTGCCGGCCCGACGACGACGGCCGGGATTATGCAGGCAGATCTCTTCGGAAGGTCGTTTCGGCGGCCGGTGATTCGTGCAAGTGGCCAATCATTCCGTCGCAATGATCGTACACTTTATTTCTCATAATCTCACCCGACGGTCGAATGAAATAATAATATCATCCCATCGAACGGGGAACGCATTTCCCTCAGTGGGGGAAAACCCGCCGTGCACCGTTCACTTGCCCGGTGCACATTCAATTCGGTTCTCGGGGAAAGAGTCGCTAAGAATGTTGTACAATTGGCTGCTTCACGAACGAAGGAACGATCGAGTGCTGCTTGGTGCGATGCCGTTCGGACGCATGCTTTTCAAGGAAGTTCAAGGCTGGTAGTCAACGGGTTCGCGATCGTTTATTGGCTTTAAGCGTGAGTGTGCTAACTTCATCCGCTGGCACCTGTACATACTGAGGGTTCTAACCTCGAGGGTCAATGGTGAGCAGCGGGTGATTCCAAGTTCAAGCGCCATCGAAGTGTTCAAGAAAGGTTGTTACGGTACCGTGAAGGTCTTGCCCTTGCGTCGCTGGGAAAAACCACCAATAGGCAAGGTACAGAAGCAAGTGTTTGGGTGAACATAACGACCCATAACTTTCTTCGGTAAATGATGGCTAAACACGATTGCTACGGGATGGGTGTATTAGGATCATCGAAGTTCGTGGGAGGGGGCCTGCGGGATTTGAGTATGTTGTTCAGAGGAGACGAATTTTCCTTCACCTGTTTAAGTGATGAATATTTTGGAAAACAATGTTTTCTTCCAGGAGGCTTTATGAGTTGTTCACACGAATTCTTACGTCATACTTAACATCCTCTTGAAAAAGCGAGGCGCAACTTCTTCATGGCTCGCTCTTGAGTGCGTAACATCTTAATAAGCAGTTCATTCTAGCTATTTTATGGGAGTTTCTCAGAAGCCTTTTCCAAAAAGAAAGCCCGGATGCCTCGATAGAATTGTCAATACCAAAAAGCACGAACGAAAGCATTTTAAGTCTTTTAAGTATCTCCGCTTGTTCCTGCTTGTTCCTTGATCCGAGATCCGTTTGGAAAGTTGAAATATAGAGACCCACCGAATCTGCATATAAACAAATGCTTTGTGGCGTAACACAACCCACTGATTCGCATTAGTCTTTCCTTTCCAGTCAAACGGCCTCGTTTATCCGCCCCACCGGCTAATCAACGTCACTTGTGCCGAGGAAACAGCTTGCTGGCTGCACAAAGAGAATTATTAGCGAAGCTTTCTGCTTTCCCCTCACCGGGAAATGGTTGAGAGCATCCTTACGAGCATGCCGCATGGGTGGAGTCGTTCACGCATTCCACGGTTGTCACTATCGAAGAAATGAAAACTGCTGCCAAACTGCTCCACTTGCTCCAAAACGCCTCGCCTAGCGTTGGCGGCACGTTTGCGGACGGTTTGCAAAGCTCCAAAGCCCCAAACCGAACCCCATCCACTCGCTACGCGGGCTCATTTGCATACGAACGAGCGAACGAAAGAACGAACGTGTGGAATGCGTTTAGGTTGGTTACAAATTGATAATGCCGGTCGTGACGCTGCCCAAAATGGCAGTTTCGGTAGCGAGCTGCCCGAACACGAACAAATTAGCCTAATGGGGTCCGCTGGTAGCTAGCGATCCCTGTACGATGAATGCCAATGGCACGCACTGGGGTTTCTATTCTGGTTTTTCGTTGATTTCGCTCTGTTTGGTTTTTTTTTTTCTTTCTGCGATCGATGAACGATTTTGCTATCCTTGGAGTACTTTGTCGTTCTGCAGGAACTGCTGTGGGTACTGTAAGCCACGGTGTCGTGATTCTGTGAAGAGTACCGTTTCCTTCGGTGCTTTTTATCACCCCCATCACACCATGGCGGTACCTGTGTCCTAGGAGTGTAAAACACAATTTTCCCGTGCAAAAAACCATCCTGCACCGACAAATGAAAAACTGTTCCCGTTTGTTCTGGTGTCCAAGGCAGCCGCAAGAAACCGGCCCACGGTGGGTCTTCATTAGCAGTTCGATAAAACTAGGAAGTGTACTTGTGCTCGATGGGGAAAAAAAACAAGAAAGAGGAAAACTACACAAAAATGGACATTCAATAGGTGCAGGTTGCAGCAACACACGACGTGTCGTCCTGCCAAGGAGGGGAAAAGGGATGCAAACGTTCCTGTGAAACGTGAACGAGATGAGCGGGATGGCTTCGATAGTAGGCCGACCGCCCGATAGCGAGACGATAGTTCGGTAGGACTGTTCCGAACCGAAACCGGTAAATCTGGAACTGCTCCGGTGCTCGATTACTTCGGGGCGTAAATTCCCCCTCCTCGCCACAGGCGTCTCCCGGGGTTCGGAAATGCAGGGTAATAGAAAAAAAAAACACAACAACAAGGAACCAGCGGTGGAACTGAGAAAACTCGTCCTATATACTCACTCAACGCGATGAAGCGGAAGAAGGACAGGGTGGAGAAAAAGAGTCACTACAAAAAAGGGTTAATATATGGCCGTATGTTGGAGCAGGTACTGTTCAATGGTCGTTCCGTGCTCCCCGTGGTCCTGAACAACGGGCTTCTCGCGTAGCGACTCCTTTGGACTCCACGTAGCAAGACGATACGATGATATCATACAGCGGTAATTGTTTGAGATTAGAAACGTTCGATACGTGGCGGCCCTGCGAAGTACCGCGTGTACGGGATAATTATTGACCACGGGCTGGTCATGGCTGGATGCTTGCACCCGAATACTGAAGCCCTCCTTGGCGAGCGGTGCGTTCGCAGTTCGTGGCGGTTAATACAAAAGAACCAAAGGGAGGCCTAGCAACGGGGCATCGGCCAGAAGACGTTCCAATGTTCTACGTGGTACGCAGAGGGGGTTGATTATTATCACGGCAGGAACGCGCTGCGTCGATGGACGCCCGGAACTTGGAACGCGCCGTGTTCAAATTGCTCCACGCGTGCTCTGCCACTTATCGATATAATATTTTAATCTTTCAATAAACCAGATAAACATAGGTTTTCGTCTTCACGTAATCCCTTTCTGGTAAAGATTTTTTTTCTTCTCCTCACTTCTGACATCGTAAATTCTTTCCCTACCGATGCAATCAACAAACCGTTGCTTAATGTGATAAATCTTGGCAAATTCATAAATAAAGGGGTATGATAGGATAATATGATAGCACGAGAACGCATCGCGTAGTAAGCCATTAACGATGCATGTTGATTATAAAATAGCTAAATCTGTACTTTCATAACAAAAGAGACTTGCAAGAGACAATTTATTACTCTATTCCTATATACACCAATTGGTAAACTGGTATATTTAAGGAAAATAAGTAGTTTCAAATGATTGAATTTTTCTGTTAAAACACCAGAAACATTATAGAAAGCATTTGATGTAAAATTTGAAGCAAAAATATTTCTGGTATATTTTCCTCCTTCCTCCGCAGAATCCTAACCGATTGCATGTCGAACCGATGAAACATTTCGTTTAAAGTCGACAGGAAATTGGCGCTCTACAGCGTGCCATCCGATCCATTCTTCAAATGTTTCTTTCGCAACTGGCGAAAAATCGATTTGCTACCGGCTTGCGAGATATTTTATTTTCCCGACCGAAGGAATGGGCCACAATTAATAACAATTACTTTTAATTACGGGCCCACCGCGGCTAACGGGATAATCGCTGTTTGAAGATCCAATAAAACCGACCCGATAGTTCCTCGCGCGTTCGTGTCGCCTAGCCGCAATCGGTACGGTACGTTCCGCGGGAGAGTCTTACCATGTCTACAGGAGCATGGCGAGGTATCTGTTTCTTCCGATGGAAGCTTAGCTTTTTCCACTCGTCCGTTTGCCGTTCACCAATGGAGCACGATAAAACCATCCGTCCACTAAATCGTCGATCGGTTGCTTCCCCTGTCACCGGCCGTAAGAATTGACCGATTTGCGGCCAAGAGACGTGTCGAGATTCAATCGTTTGTCTGTGCGTTCACCCGTTCGTTCGTTCGTTCGTCAGATCGTCCGATCGTAAGCTTCATGGCAGTGTCGGCCACAAACGGTACAGTGAAATACCAATCAGTGGCACAAGCGGAAAATCGCAGCCGCAGACGTGAAATACACGGGCCTCACCTGCAGCTAGACGCGGGAACCTGTTCCACCCAGGCCACGTCCTCGTTTGATCTAATTAACTTCATTCGACGGGAAATGCAGCGACCATCAGGCGAAACGAAGACAACCGACGGCCGGCAAACAAGACGTCGAGGTTGATCGATGTCACAGAAGATTTCATTCTATGCCATTTTTTTTTAAGTTCTATTTTCGCTAGACTTTGGGATGTCTATCCAGTATAATCACCTGTGATGGGCTGCTGACATGCGAAGAAGATTGGAAAGGTATTATTTTTGCGAGTTTCGCCAAGGGAACGATGAAGTCGATGCAGATAATTCTAGTAACTTAGCTCGAGGAACGTACGTAGAGCGTGTTGAAAAAAGGGAGATAGACAAATCAGGATTATTTCCCCGTCTTAAGTCATGTTTGATTTTACCATCAAGATTTAATCAAAGAATTTGCTATGAATATTCAAAGAGATTTCTTCAGTTTGGATTTTTTTTTTGACTAGCCAAGTTCCTCTGCGGATTATTCATCCCTTTTGCTCATGTGTCCAGTATCATTTTATGCACAAGGATTTCAAAGCGATCGTTATTGTGGATAATGCAACTCATAAAATTCACATAAACAACGCGTCGTTCTGCCTTCGTGCTTAACGACAGTTACCGACCGCAATGCTGGCATCAACCCTGGAGATAAACTCTAAGATGGACGGGGCGTTTCGAGCTCCACGGGATTGATGCCTGCCCGGACCGTGGACGTGTCGCTCGGAGCGGGTGACTTAATTATGCAAAACTAGTCTTCAATATTGCTCATTACCTCGGCGCAAAGTCAGTGCTTCGGAGCAGCGTCCCTTGGAATGAACGGGTGAAACGGTACTCGGCTGAGGTCCCCCACAGGGCGGGACATTTTTTTTTTCTCATAATTGCCACGGAAATTGGCTCGTGCGGGCAAAACATGCATTTCTACCGCCAGTAATCAACCGCGCTCGGGGAGACCGGAAGGAATGTTTAATTGCAGTTTATAGGAAGGTGATTACGATGATCAAGCGATTGATTCTTTTTTCCCCAGCCAGTCGAAGGCACCCTACTTTTATCGGCCGAGAGTAAGACGGGTGGGTAATTTTCACTGAATTTAATTCGTTCGCGTAACATAATATCGTGTTAATTTGACGCAGCTATCGATGCCAGTTGGTCACTCCCGGGAGGACGCGAGCTAGAACTGGTATTTTTTCCTCCCCTCCGCTGGCCAGCAAAGGAATGTTGGCTGGAGAAGACATACGAGCATGCCAGGGACGTTTTAACACACAAAAGCGCTCAATCGCCATGTTCGGTGACAGCATAATGGACACAACTGCATTCGAAATGCATTGATTGGCGATGGGCGGATGACAAATGTATGCATTGTTGCTGTCAATTCTCGGTTACTGTACAGCTTTCTTCAGCTCAATCATTTTTATCTCAATCTTTATGTGGGAAAACAATAAGAAACATCGTGTTCTACAGTCTTTCTTACTCTGCTAACAAAACCGTTTCAATTCTCAAGTCATACCAAATGCACAACGAGCTTTTTTTTTGCTTCGTGGAATGATGAGCGGGAGGAAGGAGTCCGTAGCATTGAAATACAAAAAGACTTCATTCGTTTTGCTCTACATCCTCGCAGGAGCCCGTTCGTGTTTCACCTATCTCTTCAGACTTCCACAGTTCAATCTACGAACGATCAAGCTTTTTGTTTTTTGTTTCTTTGGGCCATAGTTCGACCATTCGCAATATTTTTTTACCATGTCCTACACCATTGCAAAACTTATTGCCTTACGTTCCCACCGTATGAACCGTCGTTCTCAAAAGAATGGAATAAAATTAATGACTTCAGTCGATATCGATCGAACAATTTTAGGATGTAAATTAGACCGTATGTGTTCGGAATGGTTAACTCAAACATGGAGTGCCTTTTACCAATCGTAAAAATAGCAATTTGAATTTTTGTTAAATTTTCTTTAAATTTTATTTGTGCAAGAGAGGTACAGTTGTTAAAAAGAAATCTTTTTGTTTAATAGCAATATTTTTCTTTAGAACCAGTTATGCAACATGAAAAAGTGATCGTGAATATTTCCCCCGCCGCCAAGGTTCTTCTACTCAAGCTGAATTTAGTTAGCTTTCCAAAGCTTCCCATGCTTCGCAAAGGATCTGCCCATTCTTACATTGCAAAATGTCCTCGAGGGTATTCAAAACATAATCATCATTTCGGTTTATGTTTATGAGCCTGAGAAATAAGAGCTCATTATGATTGCCCTTCCGAACGCTCCGGCTCTCGATCGTAAACGTGGTGCAGTGGAAGATAAACAGCCGCAGGATACGACGTGCACCCGAGTGCAATCGAGATACGAAGCCCACCGGTTTGCTCACACGGCCACAACGGAAGCTACAGTAAGAAACATTCGACCACGGCGGATATAAATCGCCAAGCTTCCCAATCCCGGGCGCCGCCGTCGGCTACCGCTGGCCAAAAATTCATTACCTCGGACGTTAACGCGGACGGGGCAGCTTTCTTTTTTCGCACGCCTTCGATCGATCGCCGCTCGAATGGAAATTGAAAGATGCAACCGATTGGAATCACTTAACGCGTTGCCCCGGGATTGGGGAACGAATACGAAGCAAATGGAATTGTGGCTAACTCTGGACCGCGCATTTCGGTTTCTCACACTTCAACACCCCAAACCGTCCAGAACAACAGCAGCTCATTTGCTTGCCCTTTGTGTTAATCAGCGCACTGGGCTGTAAAGTGCTGAGCGGACGCCGAGAACGCCCAAAAGATCTCTCAAATGCGTTATAATCAGATGAGATCCAATTTAAATTATGACCGCGCGGTGGCTGCGATTGTTTCCCGCCCCAAAAGGGACCGAAGCGCATGGGATGAAGACGCCCCAAAAGACGATGTCTTGGTCATGCTGCCGTGGAATACTAATTAATTATGCCTGGTGCTTGTTGCGGGAACTACAGGTGAAATCTAGCCGTTGGCGATGGCGCTGTAGCACGACGAATTCGATCTTCGGAACGTCCGAAATGATCGGTTGCGGCTGGAAAGCTATGTTCAAGCTCCCAGCCCCATCCGGAGATGTCAGTGTTGCTGATTGCTCACGCGACCAGCACGCTACGATCTCCCGTGACGTGCCTCACGACATAATCAGAGTACGAGGCGTCATCAAGATGGGGCAGGGATGGTTCGTTTCTCCTTCCGACCGGAGCCGTTTCGTGTGAGGTTTGACATATATTTTAATGCCTTCCCTTATCGTGCAGTCCGGCATCTGGCGGTCGTCTCATTAACGTTTCACGGCGAGTCGTCACCTGACGCAGTAGGAGGTTGCACCTTTTTCGAACGTCCACATCCTTCTTTGTTTTTATTAACCTTCCACCGTTTTTGCTTATCGGAATGAATTTGTCCCCCTATCGTCCACTACAAATGGGGAGCGGGAAGCTATTACGCCAAAGTAAATTATCACATGATAAAATCATGTTCACAACGCTTTACATGCTTTCCTTCGGGATGAATAATTATGGCCCGTTTATGGGACGCAGCATGTAAACCGTTCCGACGACATTTATTGCATTTCTTAATCATGGAACAGCGAACAACGGGTACAGAAAGTAACCTTTAACTTAATGCGATTGCTTATCTTAACATTTGCTTTGCCGTGTAGCTGTTTTACATATTTACAAGTATTGTTTAAGATTGTTTTTTAAACATCGCTAAGGTTCACAATCTCATTGTTTACGAGCAACCAACCAAATAAAATAATGATAATGCCAAAATCTGGCTTACTTAAAACACGTTTCTACAAACATCACAGCTTCTAGTGTGAAAAGTGAAGCCAATATGTCATTTCTGTGCTTCAGATAAACATTCGGGAGCACACACATTCTGAGTGTAAAACCAGGTTGAACAAAAAAGACGGACGATAGAAACAATAAGAAAAGTTAGCCACTCGAATTTCTCCTCGAACCAGGAAGCAAACAAAAAAACGTTTACTCTCGTGTTGTGTTCTTGTTTTATTTTCCCCCGGTAAACCGCAACGCTGACACCAAAAAGCTGGTGTTGGCAAGAACAAAAAGGGTCCCAATTGGAAGTGACCTGTTGTGCCGCAAGCTAACTGTACCACTTGTTTGCCCGAGCCGCCCTGGGCAGTTCGAACGTGGTTCGAGACGACACATAACACGCGCATTTGATCAACTCATCGAACCTCCGCTTCGTTTGCTCATTAATCAAGCCTGATTCGCCAATCGTTTGGGATTTTGGAATCTACTCCTGGGATTCCTAATTTAATATTTACATAATCTTAATTGATCTAGATTGTCCAGATCGATTCATCGGTCTGGGGATCGAGAGGGGCGTCGGGTTCAGGCGACATTTTAATGTCGCCTCGTAGACAACTTTCCTATCGGCGTCAAATCGATCATTTGGAGAACAGGGAAGCAGCAGGAAAGATGCTGCCCTGCTCGTGGGATGGGAGAAGCCACGAAGAGATGGAGGGATAACATTTACAAGTTCATCAAGAAATTCCCTTCGGATCGGGGCGGAACCGGCGTCCGTTTACGAAGGAAAATTGATGGTTTCCTAAAGAGAAACCATTTTGCCTTAGAAGGCCTTTTTTTGTTTGGCACCTTACTTCCTTGGTCCAGAAAGGGAAGCTGTTACAGGAGCATAAGAAGCTCTCGGCCAGAAGCTGGACGCATTGTTGCCAAATCATTCGACTAATTATCAAAGGTTACAGGCCGAGTGAGGCTCCGAACGGCTCGGAAAGGGAACAAGGCTGAGTAAATTAGGGATCTACACAACTCCATCTAATCGCGGTGTGTTTTGGGCCGAGCGAAAGGTTCACGTCATTAATCAACCGAACCTACGGTAATGCAGTTGAACTTGGCCCCCAACCGCAATCCATCGGTGTGACCTGCGGCACCGTTGTGCGTTCCCGACGTCTAAATTATCTTCTCAAACAGTGTTTAGCTGCTGCTTGGTGTTTCCTCTATTTTTTTTTCTTCTCTGCTCTGACTTAAGGCGTTTCTGCTTTGTTTGACTTATTTCACTCCTTTCTACGCTCCCCTTCTTCCCGCTCGATTGCAATCGATTGCGTGAATTAAAAAGCTGTTATGAAATAACATATGTACGAAAATTTATTTGTTTCCCACTCCATTCTGATCGGGTTATTCTTCGTTTCATTTTTCAGGTTTTCGAGGTTCGTCGCTTGCGTCGTGCGCCAGTCTTTTGATGCTGTCAGAATCCGAGGTGGCGCTCAGAACGGAACAGACCAGAAATGCCCCTGCCAGCCGCGGCACGCTTAGATGAATGAACCCTGGCGACAGCGACATCCCAAAAGCAGGGCCAGCATGCTACAGCCTCCACCGCCGGCAGCGAACCGTTGCTGACAGAAGCATGGCCGCGAGGTGGAGGAGCAAGATTGCGCCGCCCTACAGGAGGATCCGTCTTGCGGGCCGCCAGCCGGAAGCGGCGTCGGACCAGTTGCTGCCCGCAGGACGGTCTCGCTTTCGACGTGATAATTACGATGCATTACCGACACGTACCGATTCGTCCCACCGGGCGCTTGGTGATGGCCTCTGGCGGCGGTGGCTAGCGGTTGCGGTGGTGACGGTGGCAGCGGTAATGATCGCCCGTTTTCCCGCAACCGAATCGGCCGCCGCTCCGCTCGCGAAGAGTCCCCCGGGCGGCTATGGCCGCGGGCATCCGATGCTCAAGCGGATGGGCGGGATGGCCGATTCGACAAGGATCTCGAACCTGACGCGTCTGCACAGCGGTGATCTGTTTTATACATTTGGTAAGTCATCCATACCGTTGGCGTGGCGTAACCGCGCTGGTCAACATTTACCCGATACCCACCCCCTTCCGTTGCGTTGGCCAGCACGTCGTTCCGAGGTGTTTTGTTTAGTTCCAATTGGCTCATCTGCTAAAGTGCGCACGCGACGCAGCTCGAAACGCTGGTGTCACGCAAACCGCAGACCTTCTGTCTCTTCAGCTCTGTTAGTCGTAAAAGCAATGGTCCAGTTTTAAAACTTAACGTGCTTCAATTTCAATGTATTTGCGCACGGCAATGCTGGAAAACGTAAAGTAAACTGATTTATCTTTAACGCAGCATTCCCCGGCCATTTCACACGCGATGTGGATGATGATGAACCGCAAAGGTGTGTCTCCGAGCCACGTCATTTCAATAATGATTTTGCTCTGTGTCCTCGTTCCAGATAGATTTACTTATCCAAATAATACCTAGTACAATGCAGCGTGATAGAAGTAAACCAAGATATGTTAAAGTAAAATTAAAACTTCGTTTCATTTATCGTGGAAGAAACTTAATTACGAATGAATTAAAACTTAATAAAATTATGCTTCATATGAAATCGAAGCTGGACATTGCATACGATATCTGATACTGAGCATATCTGGAACGCAATTAAATAACATGTTCGACATTTCGACACGTGAAAACTTATCAACATTTTAAATTAATACAAAGACTTGAACAGTTCAATGCAATATAACAGTAGTTAACATTCCTACCATCTCATTCACAGAGTCGGAAAAATGTGATACAGATACCTGCGTGGGGCTGTCGAGCGGCACGGCGGAACTATCGATCGGGGGCGACCGGACCGGCGGTACCGGAAGCGGTTCCCCGCGAGTCCCCGGAAGCACGGACCACATCAAAGAAATCGGTAAGTTGCCCGGGCGACGGCAAATGACAGTTTAATTAACTCCTGCCGTGCCGGAATAATGGTGAAACGAAACGCGCCCCGAAATCGTCCCGTTAGCTGTGATCTATCCGGTCTAGTTTATATTGGAATTTCGGAGGGTTTTTTTTATGTTGTCCCGTTGTTTGCTTTTGTGTGTGTTAGAAGCTGCCATGATTGTACACCCCGAGTGTGTTATTATTTTAAATTAATTTTTAATTCTCTTCTCCCGTCCCTCCGGTAGACATGTCCGCGGACACCGGCATCGAGTGCAAGTGCCAGTGTCTGCCGCACCTCAGCACGTACCGGGAAGATTTGGGGATCTGTGTGGACGACATTAGAGGTAAGTGTGCGCGTCGAATCCCGCAAAATTGGTCCCAACCGAAGGCAGCAGGGGGAGAAATGGCTTCCACCAAATGAATGCCACCAATTAGAGGGGTTCTACCAAACCGATCATTTCTGCTCAAATGTTGTCGCTCCGTCCATAACGATAATCGTTTTCGCTGTATGCTACCCCTGTTGGTCGGCCTTTAACAGGGTCCGTATGCTTGGACTCGGGGAGGAACACAATAATTGCCTCCACGCTTGCTTTCCCCACCAGTGGAAAATATGGCCGTGCAATCTGCATCGGAATTCCACCGAGCGCATGTGGAATGTAGCATCATGTTGCAACGGTCAGGTGCATGAGGGCACGCTTTGGGAGGTAAGCAAAGGAGGGAAAAAGAGAGTAACATAGAAACAACGCCTATGAAAGGCTCATAGCGAAAGCCGGCATCGGCACAGGGTGATTATAATCGCACGGTGCGCATTTCAATTTGAAAGCTTACCGAGCGCAACGCCCGAGCCGCGGTTAGAACCGCCGGGTTCTAGAAATCAATTACAAACCCGCCCGGGCAGCCTCCATTGCGCAAAGTTCACTCACTCGCGAGCATTCGAAATGGTCATTACTCCGGCGCAGGTGTTCGCCGTTCGACAGCGCAATCTAACAAAAAGAAGCACACACTGGAGCAACAAACGGATCGGAAAACTGTGAACCATGAAGTCGAGCATCATCAGCAACACGCCCGCACATGATTGCATTCGAGTTGCAGGAACACGAGCAGCATAACGCCACGTATGTGCTCACGGTGTGTGGGGGGAGGGTCCTCCATTACCTTCTCCATTAAGGCACGCAATACATGTTCCATACAGCACCAGCACCGGAGCCATACGGCGCTGTTGCACGAACGTGCCGAGAATGATCTTCACTTCGGAAGCGAAAGGCAAGAAACTCGAGTCTCGCGACTCCTCCCCGCGATCGGCGATCGATCTGCGGTTAATCAGCGAAATGGGCTCGTAATTTATTTCCAATTTGCGTTCCTAATTCAGCGCGGCGTCTTCTGGATCTGGACCGGATGGATCTGGAGGATGTCCGTGGCGCTAAAACGGTGGCAAACGTCGGCAACTCTATCTAAGATAGGCCGGGCGTTTGCTAATAGGTGGAAGTTAGCGACCACGAGAGCGTCCTATAATGCTTCTGTGTGGTGTGTTCTTGTGGATTTATGTTTTATTAGATTTGTTTCAATTAATGCGCCGAGATGATCCACATTGGAAAGCTTAAGTTTTGCTCGAATTAATGAAGTAAAATACACCACGAGTTAAACAGAACTTTCTCTAGGTTGTAATTTATGAATCAACTTACTCTAGGTTGTCAGACTCTTGGTCTGAAAGCAATATCAAACAGTAAATGAAAAGAGGCTTTAGCTTCTCCAAAAAATCGAAGTTTTCGGTTAGCTTCCCAAATAAAGCACTAGCAATGCCTAGGCTAGGCCTTTTAAACCAGTCACTGTACCTTGCGACCGGAACGAACCATATCCCACCGAGCAGGACATTAAATCCGGATCGTTAAGCGCACCGGATTGTCGAGACAACGGACCACGAAATTCCCTTAAGCAACCAGTCGCGCATGCGATGCGCACCAGCTGCCCGATCGTCTCAAGCTCCAAGCCAGCCACTTCACATCCGGAACGGGTGAAATTTGAACGGGCGCGAGTTGTTGGGGGTGGGGTAGGTTTTCGGCTGCAGCCGAAACGAAAAACGGCGACGGAACGAATCTCACACCAGTTTCGGCCAGTACGGTACCGGTATGAAAGATAGCTTAAGGAGCATTAATTGCCACATTACACCGTATTACCGGACAAAGTTGTTTTATTTCGGTAGAAGGCAAGAAAACGGAGTTCCACTCCTCGCCGAAACCCCCGCCTTCGTTTGGTTGAAAAAAAAGCCCGCGGAAAACGAAACCGCTGATTCCCGTCGTGGTCTTCAGGCAAAGGCCCAGCGGGGCTTGTTTTGGAGAACAGAAAATCACCATCAAAAGACAACTAAACTGTGACGGATTGTACTGGAAGCTTAAGCAAACCAAATCCAACAAAATTCTTCACAATGGAATCGCCGGGTGGCTGTAATTGTGGTACGTTTATGCGGTTTATTGTTCTTAATTCAATTGTGTTGCATGTAGTGCGCGTCAAATGCAGAAGGAAACATTCAGCGATGCTCGGGAAAGTTGTTGAACCAGCTGCCTGACAAGATATTCCACATGAGCTTGCGAGATCTTCCGGTACTTGGGGCACAGTACACACAACCAACATACACGACCATAGAAGCGTAATTAATGACTCCACTTGGAGCACCTTTGGACTGCGTTATCTTCGCTTGGTTGTTTCCTTTTTTCTTTTGCTCAGAGTCTTTTTGCTCTCTCCGATTCGAGCAACTTTAAACAACACCCGTACCGAAACGGTGTTCAGTTTTCGGCAGATGCGCTCCCCGTATCGGAAAGGGCTGCGAACAATAAGCGCACTGATTGGGTTAATTATGTTATCATTTTGATTACCTTTCCCACTTTCAAACGGGTTTTACGGTTAAGGTTCAACGTTTGCCGGGAATTTGCCGTGTGTGCACTCGATAATCCTCCTATAAATTAAAGGCTTTGATTATCCGCACAGGTCCGTTAGCGATCGCGGCATGTCCGTTGCGGGTTTGAGTGGCCTCGCGTTGGCCAGCCGGTATTTTGCAATTTTTAATTCCCGCTTCGCTAGACCAAAGGTGGTTCGCTGTTAGTTGCCCGTCTAATGACTCGTAGGTTCAACGGTGAGGACGAGGAAACTCTAGGGAGGGCCACAATTCCAGGCCATCATACACTGAGAGTAAGCGTGGTCCAAGACCATAAACTTCTCGCAAAAGTCCTTAGACCGACTCCACGCCGGTGCGTTCAGTTGGCAGAAAAGAAAGAATAAACCGCCGGTCCGACGTAGAGCTTTATAAATTCCCTCTTGTCACTTGGTGGGGAAATTTATTAATTGAGATAATGTACAAGCATTACACGCACCGGTGGAGCGTGGTGCGCATCCACTGACCTTGCGTTCCGCGAAAAGCCGCAGGACTTCCATGCGCGATGGATCGTTGCGAAGGTTCCAATGTTGCCCGGGCCACTACTTCACGCCAGATCGCCTTCCAGCGAGAGATACTTGATCGAGTGGGCACTTGTACTGACCTCGGGTCCCCTTCCTCGACTCACTTGACCACGGTTGAAAGATATGAATTATGAAGCCCCTATCGTCCCGGGACGAACCATGTGCTCATGTACGACGCGGATTAAGAGGGTAGGAATGTAGCACTATCTGTCCAAGTCCCCCATCGGAACTGGCGCATCGTTCTAATAGGCAGTGTAACACATAATTTTATCGTAAATTTATTCCCCCAACACCTTTAGGCTGGGTTTCGCGGGTTCCCTACACCCGGACTGTAGCGAGCCCAAGTCCCTTAAGAGCCACAGTTGTGATCTTCTCACACATTGCGCTGGGAGCGTTGCGGCCGATAAATGTGTGTTGATATAAGGTTCCGTTGCCACTGGAGGGGACCCTGGATGGGGCACGTTTGTGGCCCGAGATTATTGCCTCCCCCGCCGCAAGGATTCGACTCTTATCGGCTGCCGTGTGCGAAATTTCTGATGGCTTCATTTTCTGCGCCGATGATTTATGTGGCCATCATCTACTTAGTGCCACGCACCCGAGGCCCACATTCCGCGCAGGTGCTTGCATAAGTGACGACCGTTTGCCCCCGTACCCCAGGTGTCATTCATCTGGAGCAATAAATTTGTTTACACTGCGAAGGAGGCGACGGATTGCCGCACCCCAGCGTTTCGCGGAACCAGATGATCGTCCATCGATTTATGGCCTGCCGTATGGAAAACGATTGCGCCTTTATAAACCGATAATTGCGGTCGCCGAAACCGTCGCTTTGGAAATCTGTGTTTACGGCGCCATTTATGGACGCAGTATTACACGCTTGAATGGTAACTCCAAACGGCGCTTACGAGCCCCCGGCCTGCGCGGGTGTAGCCTTTCCACACTCGATGCCTCGCTGAGTGAGGCCAACGCTTCCCGCAATTGGTGTTCAATCGCTTGCACAATCGTCTTGCGGGAGGATGGCAAACAGAGGCAATGTTGACCAAACACAGCCGCTCAGGCTACCGGGGTATCGATAATAAAGAGCGGCAAGTGCTGCTCCGTTTGATAGCTTCATAATCTATCGAGCACAGTGAACTCTGCTGCTCCTCTCCACCGGTGGTCGATCAGAAGCCGTGTCAATCGACGCAAAGCTCATCGCGAGTTGCGGTTACGAGTCAACGCGTCACCATCTCGGAACCCCAAGCCTGTCATTTTGAGTCATTTGCAGAATCCCGTTCAGCTGGAAAAGACGAAGCGCGTCATTTCTTTGGCGTCCGAACTCCGTGCCAGCACGCCAACAGCTTGGCTGCTTCTTCGGGGAGGAATATTTGCTACTCCCAGGCAACGATGCGTGGCGCACATGTTCACGCATGCCGCCCCGGTTCACTGGAGCGTGTGCGCCGACGGTTCTCGTCTGCTGCGGGCTTATAATGAATTCAATTTATTAAGCATTTCGAGCCGCCCTTTTCCGCGCGCACGCTGATGGACGTCTGCAAGGGGGGAATGTTCTGAGAAGTGGAAGCAGAAGTCCGACCCTTTGCGCGCGCGAAGTGCAGAAGGCAAATCATCGCCCCGTCGGTGTCGGAGTAGAACCGACGCGTGAAGGCGGATGGAAATCTGGTGCCATGGTCAGGGGCAAAAAGATCATCGGGTCGGTTAAGTGGGCATTACCGCAAACACACGATATGAAACGTCCGCGTGAGATAGCGCTGGCTGTGTCTGCTGCTGACTCTAGACACGTCCATCGGTGCCAATTCAAACGAGTGCAACCTCACCGAAGGAAGGACCTGAAGTCGTATCAAGCCGGGCGAAGACGCCACCACGCCTGTTATCGGTTGCGGTTTGGACCTCGGAAGGAGCAGTTATAGCAGGTCACAACTTTACTGCTCCATTGGTCGTCCGATCGAGTTGATCGCGTGCTCGTAATTGCCGGTGGTGGAAGCTTTTTCTCCGCGGTAGTTCCCGATTCGATTCCCGTCAGTGCGCTGGGGCCAGTCGGTGGAGGTATTTATTTAATCTTCCCTTTCCGCAACCATGAATGAATGCTGGCTCTTCCGGAGCGACATGCGAGCCCGCTGAGCACCGGTTGAAGATCAAGGCGTATCAGTAAAAACACTACCATTAACCTTCACCCGAACTGCCAATCACCTGCTGAAGGGCGCGAGAATGCGATCGGTCGGGTGATCTTCGCCAAGGCAAACAGGCGGAATGGATGCACCACGGCGGATGCTGGTCTGCAGCCTTTTAAACACACTGGGGATATCAATCAATTTGTAACCCGTCGGTTCTTGCGCACGTGAAGCCTCTCGGAAGTCGAACGCCATTGATGTGCACCCGACGTCGATGGAAATCCTGACCACGCGATGGCAACATAAGAGTGGTGGATAGTTTGTATGCATATGCTAATTAACAGTGCGGAACGCAGCTCCTGGAAGGGATTAATCATACGTTGCGTCGATGCTTTGGATGGGTTTGGCGTGCGCCAGCCATCGATTCCGTACGATCGTGCTGTGATTAACACCATCTCCGGGGCACCGATAGGTTGACGTGGGGCGAGACAAGACATTTCGCCTCGCGAGCACCGCTGATGATCTATATTTAATTGCTTTCGAACTAGATCACAGAGACACATTAGCAAGCAGCAAGTGGATCGAAGATAAGGGCGCCCAAAAAGCATCCAAAAGCATCGTTAGTCGCCGTTCTCTAAAAACGAAAAGTGGACTCGTTAGCAAAGCAGTTGGCTAAACCAGCAACAGTTAAGAAATTCATCGAAACCCCGAACAAAACCCTTCCCGATTAGCGACGAAACGGATGAAGTTATTGAATCGCCGCCATGGGGTTTAACTAGCTGAACATTAAGACGTTTGAGACAACACCAGGGCTGTAATCAAACAATCGTCTAACAAAGTTCAAATACTTTCGAACGGGCAAAATGCCTGCCGGCGGACCTGTCCCAGAAGCGGTTCGGTTGGTTCTCACTAATGTGCGATCGGGATTCACACATTATAAAATCCCCTCGACCTTCCTCTTCCCTCGGACGCGGATGAGACCTCTTTCCGAGGTTAAATGGAGAAATGCTGCCGAAGCGAAGCGTCACAAACAAGGGGTAAACAATTGCTAACCAGCTTCATCTTCCCGTCGAACGCAAACGCAAAGGCGGGTTGTTGGGTGACATTGTGGCATGGAGATCACAGTCTTAGCACCTGCCGTTTACAACGCAATAACGCGTCATCATATGGGAATGCCGTTAAGGCAACAAAAGGGACACACATTTTCTCCTCACAAGCGAACCTCATCTCCAGTGGCCTTTGAAGTGTATAACTTAAGGAGAGTTTCTTTTGCTAGTACAGGTTTCTAGCACTTTGCATCTAAACGATCTCCATGGATTTTGCGGATCAAAAAAGAGTCCCATTAAACTAATAGGGGAGGAGGCATTTTTCATTTGTTAATACTCCGTTTAACCTGAACAATAATCATTAGACCGAATTAATAAATCCTTTCATTGTAACATCGCTCATTTACATTACAAGCCCCAGGAGGTTATCACAAGAGATTAAAAAGAATGGCCCTGGAAAGCCCCCATCGAACGGTCCATGCAGAAGGAGGACGTAGACATTCCAAAGCTCACCATCACCGCAGCAACCGATCGATCTAAGCTTACTTTAGCACCGGAAAAATGCCGCAGCTGCCTTTGTTGACTTCGGTACACAGCTGTGCAACCGCATATTGCCTTTAATTACATCCTCCGATCGCTTGTTTGTTTTCACATGTCTTCACTAGTTTTTTTTTTATTTTTCCCTGCTGAAACAATCCGTGGCATCATCGATCGCTGCAGTTGATGTAATCGATGATGAAAAGTTTTTCCGTCGTCTTAGCGTCAAGCATCAGCAAACAGCAAACTGGGTTGAAAATGGTGAAAAAGAAACACAATCTGTTCATTTCTTTTGGGAAGGAAGTAGTAGAAGATGCTGCAGAGATTGTTGTTTTTTTTTCGTATGTATTAAAACACATCATGGCCACAACTGTTTACCTTGGCTTTCAGGAACGAAGCTGGCACAGTTTATCCAATTGTTGATCAAGCTAGAATTGAAATGGATGCAATATTAACCCACTTACCCGATTGAGCCTATTTATTTATAAACTTACTTTTTTGCTGACCACCAATGCCAGCAAGCACGTCTTCATCGCGTGTTGTTGCAAAGAAAATAGACGGAAAACATGTTCCTAGGTGATGCAAAAGTGGAGTAATGTGTCCCGTACAAGCAGAAACATGATCCCCAAGCCTAACCCCACCTTTTCGAGGGGTTATGCAGATGTACTCAGTTTCTTTCCTGCATTGGTTCTACTTCTTCTGCTTCGTCCCGGAAAAGCGTTCCTAGGCGCAATCCACCAGTGCTGTACCACAGTGTTGTTGCGTTCGTGGTCGACAACAAAGAGCGAACCTGGTTGTACTTAGCTAATGTGTAAAATATGTATCGCCATGCAGGAGGGCTACGGTGACTCTACTAGCGGCTACTTTTTAACGGACGTCGCCCAGCCATCGATGCGACCTACGCGCGCCATTCCCTGCAGCATCCACCAGCGCTGTGGAACGTTTTGACTGCTGTGACTTTGAAATTCGATCCCCCCCCCCCAGAGCAGACGGACAGGAGGAGAAGTCCGCACACACGGCACGCTATCCTGGACTAGTCCTCTAGGCTCGGAAGCCCTCAGCAGCAGTCGGGACGGTCCCTGGGGTTTCCTTTATGTCAGCAGAACGGTTAGCATGCCAAAGTGCTATTATTCGGGACCGGGCCATTGGCAAACGCAATTTATTCCGGCCGATCACGAGATAGTTGGCCACGGGGCAGCAGAAGCCTCCCGGTCGGTCCTAGAAGTGGCAGTTGCGGAACGATTTGCGTTGTTAATGCGATCGTAAATGGTTCCGATCACGATATTCGACGCGACGCGGCCATCTTGCCGGTGCCGGTTCCGTGCCAATTTCCCTAGATCTAACACAAAATCGAACGTCTGGCCTAAAATGTTGCGCACCTCGATGACCCATTCAATACGGGGATACACCAAGGCACGAAACAAAACGTTTCTTTTCTCTTCGTCCCCGCGCGGAGATGCAGCCCCACCGTCTCCCAGAGGGGCAAGCGAATGTTGTTTATTGGAAATTGATGCGTGTAAAATGACTAGTTTATTTGACTACCCCCATGTTTGTATCTGCCGTTGCTAGGTGTGTGTGCTACATCCGAGCGTACACTCAGGGAGGAAAGGTAGAGTTCCATTTCCCGGTAGGCACAGCGTATAATCGAACAATCAGAGCCGAACAGCACCTCGCGTACGGCGGGATCATCCGGCGTGATCATACGAGTTAATCTGGTTTACTTCGATCGGCATTAAAGAAGGTGAACGAATGCGAACGCCGTAACCGGCCAGCGGAAGGATTCTCGTACGGTTCGCGGGATGCAAAACGTGCCACGCGAGCATCGATGTAGCGCGAGCCCATGCACATGTATAATTGCACATAATGCAATCGACACAGGTGGTGGTGTATAATATTCACCCGGGGCCGCACAGCTTGTGGTCGAAAGTTCAGCCAACTTCTTCCGATTTCTCCGGCTCGGGAACGTGCCACCGTACCGTACCAGGCCGGGGATATAGAGAAGATGGTGAGAAGACTGAGGATCGGACTGGGATTGCTGTGTCTTGCGAACGTCCGCACAATCCGAACCGCGGACGACCTTGTTTACACTGCGAACCGCATAATAATCCGCGAAATGGCGAATAGATACATAAGCTCGGCAATCTGCGAAATGCGCGAACACAATCGCGCGGGACGTGTTTCTCGCGGGCGTACTTGGAAATTGATTTCCGACAGCCCCACAAACCGTTGGCTTTGCTTCATACGGGAGGCTGCGTGAGGAACTCGGCGTACACTCGTTGCTGCCCTCAGGGGCGAGTTCTGGAGGCATCGAGCGCAAATGAGATGTGCCTAATGCAAATAAGGGGTCTATCTCTGACAGGACGAAAGATAGAGAGTAGCGTAGGGAAAGCCAGATTGAGCGTGTCGCATAATTGCAACCTGATGATAAATGGAACTTTTCCCAACCGTTGGCGTCCCTGATTGACGTTACATTAAGTGCGGGGTTGGAAGGATAGATGCCGCAGGGAAATGTTTGTGACTTCTCGTGAACGAGAGCGAAGTGTCAGTTTCCTTCCTGGCGTCAAATTAGCGTCCGGCGGAGTTGAGGGAAGGAGGCCGAGAACGTACGCCCTAAATTACAACCTTACCTGCACTCATTAGACCATTTTAAACATGCATGCGCACCCCGTAAAGAAGACATTTCCTGCGAAATTATGCAATCAATCGCTGCGACTCAAAGTCAGGCGGCTAATAAGAAGATCCAGGACAAGTTGGTTCCTAAAGCTAAGTTTTAATGGAAGAATCTTTCCAGCAATATTCAAGACGGATGGTATCACACAATAGCCCACAAGAAGCAGTCAAATTGGTCTTTAAAGGGCATTACTTCTTATGTTCTTAACATCAATCAACCGGCTGGCCGTACCGTTACGCTCATTACTGCAACAAATCGCTTAACAAATAATTGTCCTAGAAGCCAAAAGAAGATTCACGGAACAACAAATTGTTGCGTTCAATAAATCAACACCTTCTTGTTCCTATCGAGCGTCTTCTCCTTCCGTAGCCTTCTATCAGCGAGCGATCGGCACCCCATACAGGCGCCGGCCAAACGTTACAGGTGTTTTCCCGCACTTCACCTGACCCTCGAGAGTGCACTCAAACGTAGGTTTCAACCTGAGCCGATAATTCTATCCAATTTTCGAAACCTCTCTGGATAAGGGCTGCCCCGTTGCACAGCGCGATGGTTTCTCACCCGAACCCGAACCTCGCGCTCTAATGATGTGAGACAATATGCTCCAATTACTTTCGAGAAGCTGCCACTTCCCGCAAGCCGTTGATCCGTGTTGAAGTTGATGAAGTCCATATCGGGTACGGGGTTGGGGTGAGAAGATGAGCTGCGCTCCGGTCAAAATTACACTTCACCTTGTTAGCTCCGGGGCCGATCATTGCGGCTGCCGAAACGATATGTTAGCAGATGCCACTCGAAAACCCGCGCAATCATAGCCCAATCCTAGGGGGAATTCTGACTTCTCGCCTTTCTGGGTGGAAGTGGAATGAGAAATCAACGATGTGAAGGAAAAAAAGAACCCGTTCATTACAAGTGCGTCGAAGATCATAAGAACCACTCGAAGAACTAGACCCAGGGGTGATCAACCTGCTGCGTTTTTAAGCTCACTTGATTTTCCAACGTAAAGAAATTATTTGCTTGTGGTTTTTCAAAATTTGATAATGGTTCCTAGTAAAAACAAAACGGTTAAACATCGACCTTTTTCAAAACAGAATAGCATAAAATAAGTTATTCTCAATACCAATTGACTAATTGTTCAGATACAGGTTTTTTTTATGTTACTAAAAGGTTGCTAACCCCTGAATTTTGGCGGGCTAGCAAGCGTGCTGGAAGAAAACACCCAATTGTTATTTTAATGTTTCACACGTTTATTAAATCGATCGGTGACGGCCATATTGGGCGGGAAGAAGCTCGCCTTCCGGGGGCACGCACGAGGAGTGTACCGAGCAGCAACCTGGACCACATTCAACTAGCCGCGAACCGAACATCACTGACGCCGCGACTAGATCCGAAAGCGACAGGTGATTCGGAGGCATTGCCACTCCAAACCGATGTTCGCCGGGACCGAGAACAAAGCCACGCTCCGGCAGCAGCACCGTCGATTTAAGCATGGCTAACGATTGCCAGATGCCCGGGATTGGCATTTGATCTGGGCATTTTTTTTTCTCCCTAAATCTCTTCTCCTTCATCAGCTTGTTCGCGAGCTGTTTATGCCACTGAAGTCTGGCTGAAGAAGTAATAGACAACAGCAAAAACATACACATAGACCGGAGCCGGACACAAAAAAAAACGAAACGAAACGAAACCCTCCCGTTTGGATGAGGTCATGAGAAAACATTTATAACCCGCGAGCGAAACCGTTTAAAGTGTGAATTTTCAATGATTACTGCGATTTGGACACATGTTCCGGGGGCCGGCATTCGGCCTCCTGCATAATGTGCCGGGCGGCTGGTGAAAACTAGTCACCACCATGATGATTAAACAGTTATTACAGCCGAGAGGAGAAAATAAAACCGAAATGAAACAATCCCAAAACGCATCGAAGGGAAAAGAAACGAAAAAAAAAAAGGCAAACCGATTTCTCCACGCCTCACTTTTGGGCGAGGCGTTGTTTTGCCGCCTTAGTTTTTTTTCTGGTGGCGTTTTTGAGTCCGGTTCGTTCGACATCTACCGTCCGTTCAAACGGGCGAGTCGCCCAGTTCCTATAGCTTCTGAGGGATATTTGGGAAACGAAGTCGAAACAATTTTGCATCAATTGCCGTGCTACAATTGTGTGTAATTCACCGGACTGTGTGCGCCGCCATGCGCGGTCGATTTGTAGTTCTATTTGGAGCGTGGACTAAACGGAGCGGCCGGGTTTGACAATGCGTTACCGAAAATATGGTACGGTTGACAAATTGGGTCAATCACACAGGCCCTTGGAATAAAGAAAAAAAAAACAACCCTCGATGTTCCCAAAGTGGCCGCCCCGAAAATGGTGCGGGTTGTACCAGGAAATGAGTGTAAGTGGGGGGAAAAAAACGCGACGAAAAACTTCACTCTCCATTATTATTTTTGTAGTAATTCAATTTTCCTCCCTTCGTTGGACACCCACCAGCCGGCCAGTTGCCACACCTGCCGTCCCGGGAATGCGTCCCTTATGGACGGAAAAGAAGGGGGAAAAACATTGGGTCCTAAGTCGAACACGTTCGTTCGTTTTGCTCGTGTCAGTATTCGCGTCGGACCAGAAATGGATCAGCGTGTTGTGTACGCGATGTTGCGCATTACCGTTCGCTTGGCTTCGGAGGGAAACACATTTTCTCGTTAGTTGCTCTACCGCCAGCGTTACTTGGCACGAGATTCAACACAGAAAACGGCTTAATTATGCAGAGAAGCGTAAATTCGGCGCCAGTTGCCGCGCGGTCACTTCGTGGTGGCCTGCGCGCAGTACCGGAGGTGTCCATCTTCCCTGAGGAATGCCTAGAGTTTGCTTACGACTCATCCAGCTGGGCACATAAGGTTCACGGGCTGCCGGAAGGCCGGCACGTCTTCCCATCCTCGGCCACCTAGCGGTGCTTTCGCGAGGCTCATTAAAGCGAACTGTGCGAGAAGTGCGGGTGAGGAAATGAGATTTGGTTTCGCATTTACGCTTTCTTTTGCCTAGATTTGGTGATTAATCCAAATGCATTGCCCGGGCGCAAGGAAAATCCCATTTCCTTTCCCTACCGTTCCTGTCCGAACCCCGAAAACACGCTGAACGCTAAAACACGTACACTTTGCGCCGGTGAAGGTTAAACTAGTTGGTGCTCTTGAGGGAGGCTCCTCCGAGGGGTTGCCCTCCATCCGAACCGACTCCATTGTTTATGGAGTACGAAATTAATGCCAATCATTTCGCAACCTGGCTTTCGGCCACACGGGTTCGCCGCGGTACGAATCGGTTGAGCGGCGTAAACGATCGTTCAACGGTAGCCGGAGAATTTTTGAAGTTTAAGGTTATGGCCGGCGCTTTAGTGGTGTAAATTGAAGGAACAGTGCGCCACCTCGGGTGGGTTGTGGGTTTGTCAACGTGCCACATTTTACTGCGTGATAGCGCAATAAAGTTTAGCTCCAATTAGTGGAGAAGCAAACCTCATGAACCTCTAATTCAGGTCGTCAATTTATCTTGCCGTAATTAGGTTTTGAGCAGCTCTGTTCATGGCCCTAATAATAGTTAAATCAGAGAAAAATGTTCGTTTTGGTATAAAGAAGATTGAAGGAATAGGTCAAACGTTCATTTGATGAAATTTGAGCCATTTCAACCCACCTGCAGACCCTATTCATTTTAATTGAATATTTTAAAACTCATGCCGATTGACCATATGCTACAATCAATATTTTCAAATCCAATGGAACATAAAACAGGCATTTTTTGCATTCAATTTGACCATACAATCTTTCCGGTTCGTCGCTTATTCCATTAAGTCTTTTGTTGTTAAAATAATCTTACTAGCTGCAGCAGCTAGAAAGAGTTATTTTATAGAACAATATGGCAAACAAATTTAAGGACCAGGTTCCAACAGGAGGGATTAAGCACGAAGAGGAATTACCCCAAACACAAATGAAAATGCAAATCTTGAACATTGGATCGAAGGAAAATGATCAAAAAAGAAAACTTTTGCAATACTATCCTAAACTATTCGCCGCAGCCCAGAGATGCCAAAAGGTGACCGATGTTCAAATCCGGGAAACCCTTCGGGCCCAACTTCGTGGCGAGACCGATTGGCGCAACGATTTCCCGTGTGCGGGAACGGATTTAAATAGCTCTCCAGTGCAAACAACCGACCGGCTGTGGCAACCTCTACCGCACAGCGAGTTTCCGCGATCACTTTCCGGCCGGTCGGTTGAATATTGATTCAATTCACCGTGAACCGGATCGAAGCGAACGTCGGAGAGCTCGCGGCGGTTCCAGCCCGCCCAGACGATGGCAAACCGAGGCAAACGGATCCCGAATCCTCCCGCCGACCGGCACCGGTACGGAACGAATATCGAACCGTACGTTGTGGGCTGCGATCTGGTTCGCGTTCAAAATCGACCGTGGCGCGATCTCGCGGGTTGTGGTCCCCTCCCCCCTCCTCCCTCCCCAAATTTCTCCCCGAGCCGGAATGGGCAGATGGGCCGGAGCTCGTTTACATTGGATGATTTTATTCTGCTCATCACTTTGTGTTGATTTTTGCTAGCCAGAGCCTCCGCCCGCCGGAGCGCTCCATTTTCATCCTCTTTCCATATTTCCCACCAACGACAGATGCCTTTTCTACGGTGAAGCCATTCATCCCCGTTGGACGACGGTTCGGTCGCCTTGCGGGCTGTGCAACAAATTTGTGTGGGAAAATTAGTTCCCACACAGTAGCCAAGCCCTCCGGCAGACGGCTACGGTGTGCTACCGATTTGCTTCCCTCCACCCGATCTCTTTCCCTCCCTCCGACGCTCTCTTTCTATTGCTCTTTCACCGTCTATTTGTTTAGTACTAGCATTTGTCCGGCTCGATGATCTACCGGCCGTTTGGGAATGGCACAAGTATGAGAAAATAAAGTAGAAATATGTACATTTCATTTGATTAAATGCCCCCCAACGCTGGAGGGAAGCGCGAATCACGTTCACCCCCCTTTTGGCACTTCCGGGATTTCGGCAGAGGTTTACCCCGGGGCTCTTTTTTCGAACTGGTCGTTCGAAGTTTGAATTCATTTTTAGCCGCACGAAAACTGACACTGACATCGTCCAACCTCGAACAATGGACGCTGAAATGGAAAGTCTACAGTGCGACAAACGCTCACAAACGAACGATTAGTGGTGTGGCCCTGGAAACTACGTGAAAAGCGCATTTGACCCTACCCCGGGAAAGACCTAAACCTTCAAAGCGGGTTCATATTTTATTCTTTTTTTTACCTCGAAATAGGAATTTAATGTCCAATTTATTCTAATGTGCCTAAGGTACCCCATTTAGTGTGTAAAATACGTTCAGTTTCGTGGTGTTTTATAAACAACAACGTTTTTAGACATTGAATACATTGTGTTGCAAATGGAAAACCTAAATCTCTTTTCCTTTCTTTTCCCCCCACAATCTAGAATGCACTCTAGCGCCGTTCATCAGCGGATCGAGCTCGGAAAAGATCCCGTTCGTCTTTTTGCCGCACCGTGGCCAAATCGTTCATCCGAGTCGCGAGATTGGCTTTCCCGGTAAGTCCACTTTCAAGGTGAAAATAATTTTGAAAAAAAAGACACAACTATCTATTCGTCTTCACTCCCTTAAAACCCGTTTTTGTTTTTTGCATTCGATCTTGGCATCTGCAACATCCGTCGGGCTGATGGTGCACCCGGAGGCCCTTAGGGCAACCCCTTGGGGCCAGGGAGGAAGATCCTCCAACGGTGCGCTGACCGTTGCGTTTTAATTTCGCAAACAATTACCAGCACCTTTTTCTGCCGCGATCCGGGAGGCGAATGTTCTGCCTACTGCCATTCTCACTGCAGGAGATCCTTCGTTTGATGCGCTTGAAAAGGAGCGATTTATTAGAAGTTCCCGTTTCAGCGCACCTGCACCAGCAGCAGCAGCAATCTCGTAGGGGTCGCAGGGAAGGCTAACCTTTAGCTCGACCAAACCCGGTACGCACGCTGTTTGCTGTAGACAAATTTGCTAATGGTTTGTAGCACTCGAGCTCGCCGTGTAGACCGAGGAGGGCGAAAGGTACACACGTCCGCGGAACAGGTGTGAAATGTCGAGGAGCAAAAGTGTCGGATGGAAAATGGAACTTTCAACCCCCTTGGACGAGCGCTGCAGTTTGTCCGAGTGCCAAGTACATTGCGAAGAAGCGTCGTGTGGTCACTAGTTAATGTTTTTTGTGCCGTTTTCTACAGACACCGAAATCCAACCGAATTGTTCTGCTACCGTTATTCCAAGCACTGGCGGGAGCATTAATTTTGTGTTTCGCGCTCGCGCTGTCCTTTTTTGCGTATGCGTGGCAAGACACGCGCACTTAAACGAACAAATGGACAGATAAACACGAGCTTGTTTGCGCCAACCTGCTCCATTCCAGGAGCATACAGGCAACGCTCCCGAAAGCCACGACCCCCCTCGTTGCAAACCTTTCATTCCGAGGATAAAGAGAGGCAGGAAACCGCAGAAAAGTCATATTCGATGGTCTCTTAATTCATGTCCACACTCTGTGCAAGCACGGCAAATAAGTACGTGTGGCCTATGCGTCCAATACCTTCCTGGAGCCTTGCTCCGGCGCACAATGTATAGTGCCGGGAATGACCCCATTAGGCGGGTCAGTAGCCGGGAACGCCGGGAAAAAACATATTACACCGGCGATATCGTGGCTCGTTTGCCGGCTAAAGTGCACGGTGCATAAAATTGCGCAGAACGTGGCTTCCGTAGCTTCCGTGAGGGCTGTCGATCCAGAAGCAACATAAAGCAGCATCGCTGAGTCGATCGTAATGATGAAGAGGCGACGGAGAGTAAACTGCAATGGACCGACATTATGCGTCATTAACAGCGGGAACGCTTGTTCGATGTTATCTCCATCAGATCGAAAATTATACTCACCATTTAATTACATTTTCATTATTGTACTGTGCATCATGCTGTGAATGTATTTGCAAAATTAGAAAACAGTTTTCAAACATGGTGAATTGAGTCTTTTATCCTAAAAATCAGGAAATTAAAGAC
The DNA here is from genome assembly GCA_914969975.1 of Anopheles atroparvus. Taxonomy (NCBI): domain Eukaryota; kingdom Metazoa; phylum Arthropoda; class Insecta; order Diptera; family Culicidae; genus Anopheles; species Anopheles atroparvus. Next base: position 28,898,114 of record CAJZCY010000002.1, on the reverse strand, counting down.
ACCGAATCAATGACAATTAAACTCGGGGATATGGTAGTATTTGTAAGCTAACAAACCTGCCTTCCATTTCAGTTTTAATCGATCGATAATGATTGACTGGCTCTTCGTGGCAGTAAAAGGTGGAATTAAGAGTTTATGGTTTTTTGGTTGTGCATCATGACCTCTCAATAACCCTATGCGAAAAACAATCAACTGTTATTGCTGGTTGAGAAACAATACCCTTTTACTTCGAGCTCTAATCGAGCTCAAGTCGCAAGAACATGCAAATTGCTTTCAATCAGAAACTTGCATTCAACTAACGATTCGCCGATTCCGGCCGACGACCGACGTTAAGGGAGAAAGAAGCTGGCGATGCACGAGTTGTCGGAGAAACGTTTATGGACGTATCTTAATTTTATGCACTCCCATAGGAAATCCGCTCGATGGCGCATGTGTTTCGCCACAATTTAGAGTTGCCGCTGAAATGGCCGCACCGTAGCATGTGCAGCTACAAATCGTTTGGAAGGAACTGCCTTCCCGGTTCATATTGTGCCGCAAAAATTAGCAACAACAAAAAAATCGCAAAAAGATAAATAAGAAAACCACGATCTGCCATCGTTATAAAATCAAAACACATTTTAACGAACGCATCGGGTTCGACTAAGGCTCCCGTCCAACTCAAAGTCTGCCAAATTTAAGCGCGTTTCACATAAATTAACGGTGTTCGAGCACGGTGCGCCCGAGGGACCGGTTCGGGCACAAATAAAACGATCAGTGGTCAATAAAACGCTGCAAACCTTCCAGATGCCTTCCAAATGCTAGCCTCTACCGACGTCAAGCGTACGGGATAAACAGATGTTACGATCCCTGGTGAAGAGCCGATCAAAAGGATCCGCAACCGCCGGGATCGACGCCGAAATCGGCGACAAATCGACACAATCTGGTTTTCACACAAACTCATCCGTTTTCTATGTTTGCTGCCATTTTTCACAGGGCCTTCCGTAGAGAAAGGACGGCTTTCGTGAAGTCTTTTGTTGTGGCTAAAAGTTCCGGCGGTAGGAATAAGTTATGTTGATCCCTGTTTGCTACAAACTAAACAGATTTCTGCCATTGCATTGTAATGCTAACTAGGCTAGGATAAGCTTTGATAAACAGGTCCACCAAAAGGCGGAGAAGAGAGACCTTTATTTACAACGTTCAACATAAAAAGAAGCGCATAAAACTCTGCCATGATTTATGTAAGCTAATTCTTCTATCCAAACAGCCTCAAAGTCGAAGCTCCTTTCTGGATCAATATAAATGAATTCGCTAAAACTTTGACGAGCACGAGTTCTCTTCAAACCATCTCCCAGGAGGAATAATTTTCATCGGAATTTTACAATACCGCTTGAGTGCATATATTGGACTATCGTTTCGCTACGAAGTCCACCTCCCGATTTACATCACAATGGCAACTAAAAGAATGGGAATAAAATCCAGACCACTATGCAGACCACTTGTGAGATGATCTTAACTGGGATAACCAGACGGAGCCGGCTGATTCTGGTTCATTTATCGACTGCCCTAAATTAAGGGAAAGTGAGCACCTGATCCTGCCGCAAATAACGAAAGCCCAAACCCTTCAAAAACCAGGAATGTTTCTTCTCATTTTGGTTCGATGAGAGAACGCGAACGGGACTCAACAAGTTCGAATGCAAATTGAGATTGCTGTATCCGAGGTGGGAACTTCATAGTCTGAAGGCGCTTGAAGATCTCTTCACCAACAACATGATACCACAGTCGCAACACCACCACCCTCCCCCAAACTCGCCCCCCTCCCCCCACTCCTTTACCACATTCCACCGGACACCGAAGACAAGAGCGGTGACTAATACAATAATAACAACGTTTCTTGCGCGGCTCGTGATGTTATAATAACAATAATCAAAGGTAAGCTCAGTTATAATCTATGAAAACCCTTCAGGCCTGCTCACAAGTTAAGGTTAATTTATCAAAGACAGTCGAGAAAAGAGGAACGGATAGAGAGCCGATCGTTGTTTGTTTGCTTGATCGCCGACGTCATGCTTTAACCGTTGTTTCGAACAGTCAGGTGTTTGTTTCAAGGGCCTTTCCTTTGGCTTCTCTTATTCGAAGCGGGAATTAAAGTAAATCATGAAACACCTGACGATTCCGGCGCGATTCCAGCGTATTCCGATACGACACTTAAGAATGTTGTGCCAGCTTACAATGGCCGCCTCCTATCGCATAACAATAGGATGCGCAGAGTCCCACTCGTCGGCTGAAATCTTGTTCCATCGACACTCGATCGTGGTCCTTCGCGCGAGACTTAATGAAGACTTCAACTAGCCGTGTGCGGTACCGCATGGTTGATGGAGGCATGGAGGTCAGCTGCGGGATTTCACAATTTGCGAAGCAGTGGAGGGCTATCAAACGAGACCACGAGCAACCACAACAGAAAACAATTCGTGTTTGTTTCTTCCCAACAACTTGTTGCTTCGTTTTCAACATTGACATTCCGTTCCGAGATTTTAACGGGATTTGGAAAGGCGTTTGGAAACAGGATCAGATTTTGATTTCCCTTCAGCCTTGGTAAGACACTTAAACAGGTTTAATAAAATCCCTCAGAAATGTAAACTTAATAAACACATAATCTGAACTTTAATGTACAAATATGTCTTTAAAAAAGGAAGAACTAAATCTGGACCAAACCTTTTTTTTTGTTTAACTTTTCGCCATTTCCACACGTTGCAAAAAACTCACAAAGGAAAGACCTTGCTCAATGCTGCTACGTAAATTGGGCTCATAAAATGGATAACGAACGCAACCACGAGCGTTTTGTCGGTTGCGTAGTGCTGGAAGTGAATAAAATTCCATTCCTTCGGCGAGTTACCACGTTTGCTGTTTTGCTTTTATGTTATTGCAATACGTTCAGAATCGATAATCGAAAGTAAACAGGAAAGAAGCAATAAAGAAAAAAAAGCACCGAAAGCAAGAAACAATCTCACCAAAAAATAGAAGGGCGACTCTCCGGAACTGGCTAAGCTGATAAAGACATCTTTTCGGATCGTTAATAAGCCACTCGGCGCACGGGTGACGCAGGGGAATGACAGTTTTCACACATCCCGTGTCGTATGGCATTATTTCGGAAAGTGCACTTCCCATTTTTAACTACTCACCGCTTCCAGCGACGGAGATTGCAATGCTGCCGAATAATGGCCGAGCGCACGGTTCGCCGACGGATTAAGCGAGTTCATTCTTTCTTCTGGAACATTGGTAAAATCTGCACTTCGTTTGTAATCATTTGAAACTGTTTTTTTTTTTTTTAGTTTGGTTCAACCCATGCAAGAGAGCAAGGGATCAATAAAAATGCATTCGAATTCGAAACTGAGGCGAAAGGCGCACTTGGTGTTTGCTTGGCATTTTCAATTAACAGCGGTGCAGTATGATTTGAATTTTTATGTCTCTGTTTAACAGAGCTAAGAACGTACCAATTTATGGAACAAGGCCGGAGATAAATTTCAACACAAGAGAGGAAGGTTATGGGTATACGAACAAATGGATTTTGCTTCCAACGCCGATTGAGGGATAAAATGGCACACGAAATGGTGTTGAAAAGAGCCTAATGATTGCAAAAGTAACGAGCGAAAAAAAAAAACAATCATTTACCATAAACTACCAACAAGTTTATGATTCGTAATGCAAACTCTTCAATGCCCACAACAGTTCGCTGTTTGTGAATGTATAAAAAAGTGCTTGATTAACATAATTTAATTTAATAATTAAACTAAATTAAATTTAACTCAAATTCAGTTTTCATTCATGGCGAATTATAAACTTTAGATTATTATAGAGAAATATAAATCAGAGAAGCTGGTTATAAATTTCGTAACGGTTTGTTTTAAATATTTTCTATCAAAAATGCCTCTGCGAGGATGTGTAACCAAATACGAAGGAAAGTATATTCTAAAACATCGAATAAATTTCACATCTTTATCGTCAACTTGCACGTTACTTTATCTCCCAAAGTAAAATAGAATATCAGACATAATTCTGTCATTTTGTTTTTATAATTCAAGCAAAGTTTAAAAACTAAACACCATTTCCCGTTGCAGGCGTCAAGATGCCGATGTGCGCGGTGTCGGCCGCCCAGTACCTCACCACCAACGGCTGGGCCGAGCTGCGCAACCCGATCGACACGGACGTCCCGTTCCGGCTGTTCCGCGACGAGGGCCGCATCTACCTTCAGTGGCTCGGTGAGCCGGAGCTGCGCCAGCGGATGCAGGGCCGGCTCGTGCTGGTGCACCTGATGTGCCGCGACATGACGCCCCGCCTGCTGCTCCCGGACGGCCGAACCGCCCCGCACCACGGTAAGTCCCTTTTCCTTCGCTCTTTCCCGTTTTTCTTAATTCTTGAGCTCCCCATCCGTGTTTCTGGTGTCATGCTCCGCTAGAGCCGTACCGATGTCGGCGGTTTGCAGTCAGCGACTCCGGCGAACACGGCGTGTTACAATATCGCACGCTCGATGCGCAAACTCGCGGGCGCGCGCCAGGGCGGGAATAATTAGAACCGCCGGTGCTTTTTCCACGGATACGGAGACGGAGCTGCAGAACTGACGCAAAACAAAAAAAAAATGAGCCATTCGAATAACTGGACCTCGCTCCTCTAGTTCATGTTTTTATTCATTATACTTTTCTTGCATCGTGCCTTGCAAGGCGAATTCACGTAACTCACCATCGACGTCTTCGCCGTGCGCACCCGCGTGTCAAACTTTTTATCTTGGACAATGAACCCGTCACCGGGCACGGGGGGGGGGGGGGGGGCGGCAAAGAAGCGCGATAAATTTATGATGAATCACCGCGACGCGCAAGGGGTCGAGACTGTGGATCAACAATGGAACGCCAACAGGGTTTCACGGGCGTCAAGGGGGCGCATGGCACCTGCCCTGCCTTTCAACGAGTGAGGCTATTATTTTGGTCAAAGTGCTAGCTTATTTTGTGGGCTCATAAATTCATTAGATGGTTGGCATTTGGAGGAAAGGCGAATAAGATAGGCAGCAAGCAAGGCTGCTTCATAATTCCTCCGCATCACAAGCTCGGTGGTGGACGTCCACTGGCCAAGATTTCAACGTTCACCTATTTATTTGCCTTATCTTACTTCGCTTTACTTCGCCTGCAAACCACGTGCCATATCCGTGAAATAGCATCATTTTTAATTTACCTCTTTTTTTTTGTTGGTATGTTGATCGACTTCTATTATACACGAGGTCATGCCGCACTGAATCCCCGGTTATACTTCCACTCCCCTGGGAGATTTACCAGGTTTGATAAGGCGAACACTAGGGGTCTTACTTTGCTTTCCCTTGTTGTTGGCTTTTCTACCGATTCGAGAGCGCGCATAATTGTTCTGACCAGATCGGGACGGGACGCGTTAAATAGATGTGTTACCGACGAGGCTCGACGTGTGGAGCTGCAACGCTAGACGGACCAATGGATACAAGTGATGACCCCTCTCGGTGCTCGAAGAGAAGGTCTCGTAACGGGCGCGCTTTTCACAGCCCCAGAAAAAAAGGCCACCGGACGCGCGATAAACATCTTCCTCGCGCAATTCACCCAGCAAACTGTTCCATATTTCACTCATCGGTTCATGACCTTATGGACTTATGGTTGCCCCTTTTTTTTTGTGTGGGATGAAAATATAATTTGGAAGAAGCGACTCCGGCAGGCGTACCCGGAAGCGCTCAGAATGGGAAGATTGATGTCGATAGATTGGCTCGTTTTTAGGAAAAGAAGCTTTTGTGAAGCCTTCTAGAGTGAATAATTAGCTAATCGATCATTTTCTGATCTGCTGCATAGATAACAACACTATTTTCTAGGTGCACCTTCATGCGATTACGTCCGACTATATTACCGTCTATGAAGTACTCAGCGTAAACTAATCTAATACAAATTATAATAGGCAGAAATTTAAACAGTTTCAATATATAAATATGTGCATTACATTATGTTTAGCAATGGTGTTATTAAACGAATATTCGATTGAATAGCAACAAGTGAAGAGCGATTGGACGCCATTCTAGGAAACAAATCTTGCACTGGGGAATATTTGTCCTGCCATCTTTCCCCCATGGGCAGTGCAATTCTTCAGCAATAGACGAGCCATTACTTTCGTCCCCTTTTTGCCACGCACGACAAATGGTGCGATAAAAACGAATGACACCGTTGATATTTTGTAATCAGAGAGCCGGTTATTTACGATGCCCTCTACTACAGCATCACTCAGTCGGGAAAAAAAAAGAAATAAACGATACCCCGAGGCCGTTGAGACGAGACACTACTGGTACGATGACTTTGTCTCGGGCGGCCCACATGGAATCCCTTGCCCTGGGGCTTTCATCGAGATTCCTTGCTAGCCTTTGCTAGCTGCTGCTGATGCCGATGATGCCGATGATGATGATGATGAAGGATGCAACGATATTCTAGCCCAGCAAGTATCGGGCCCTGTAGCAAGTTCTTAAACATTCATGCAAATTTAGCATCATATATGTTGGCATGATTTCTTTCGTTTCTCTCTCCTTGGGCTTCCCCTGGTCGCAGGCGGGCCACCATTTCCTTGAGGCGATGCAATCTATACCGAGTGGTTAATGTATTGCGTGCTTGTTTTCTCCGGTTCCTTTTATACTGCCAGCGTCGTCCCTTCTGTTTCATTCATGTGTGGCACGGTTTGTGTGAAGCCTCCGCGATAGCATAATGTTCATCGTTTTTTTTTTCTTTCATCAACCTCTCCCGAGGCTTACAATCAGAGCAACATCACCCAGGAGGGTGTTTGTTTGTGTGGGAGAAGAACAAGTACACGCTCTCCGTCCCGGTGCTGGATGTGGAGCAGTGAGCAATAAAGCAAAATTACTCCCCCTAGTTAGGAAGATATTAATTTTGCTCTATTTATTATCGGTCGTGTACGTCTTCTTCTGCCGGCGGTGTTGGCATCAACATTCTTTTCTCTCACTCTTGATTAACCTTAACCGATGCACTTCCATCGCTTGGAAGGAAGAAAGGCGATGCTCGCGAGGACGCACAGCTTCGTGTCGTGCAGGACTCCTGTGGGTCCGGCACACTTCGGAGGTACGAGATCGTTCGTTGGCGATCTATGATTTATGATGTGCAGTGCCAGCCCCCCCGCATCGAAATTTGCCGCTGAAGCGACCCGTGCTCAACAAATCGTGATCTTGCCTTGGTAACGCAAAAAAGGTTAGCAGCGGAACAGGAGCATCCCGTGCTTTTTCTCCACCTTTTTTTTATTACTATTTCAATTATTGCCATGTAGCACCCGGACCCTCCCACACGCTTGATTGCGCGTAAATTAGGGAAATTTATAGCGACGATGAGGAAAATGGTTATTTATGCGTTCTATCGCCGACCGAAAATCGCGCGCCACGGCTGTCCAAAAGGGAAGCGTTTTGCTAATGGCCGGGCAGCCGAGATAGTTGATCTGTTTATTACATCGTTAGGCTTTTCCTTCTCGTTTCGTCTCCTGCAAAACGGGAACATTGAAATGGAAATAAATAAAAAAACGTACGGTACGGAAGAAGTGCACGGGATCGATGGGATTGATTGGTGTGGCGCACGCGAAACGGTGGAAAACAAAACCACGGCACAATTAATAAAACATCGACGATGTCGGCCGAGGACGGCTGTGGTCATAAATTCTACTCCGTACACACCACCACCCAAATCGGCGGCGATGATCAGATTTCGCGAGTAGGCGCGGACGCTTTCATGCCACCCATTTCCCTCTTTCCTTTTTGCTCAACCGCCGATGGTTTGCTCACCCTTTTTGCTCATTTGTTTTTTTGCTTCTTCTCGCCTCTCCTTCCAGATGACATGCAGATGCCGATGAATCAAAACATCTTCACGCCGTGCATCGCCTTCCGCGTCGTCGGGACACCCATTAAATACGTCAACAGTAAGTAGTCGCCCTTGTGTTTACGATACGGTCTTATTCTGGCTTTGTTTTGCGTTTTGTCCCGATTTAAGGAAGCAGTCGGAGTTTCCCAGCTCTCTTTCTACCATTTCATCTTGATTCCTCCACCTGTTTCCCATTTACACTTCGCCTCAATTGTGCAGGCTTTATTTGGCAAAAAAAACTAAAATTGCATGTTGGTTTCATACGTGTCCGTTTATATTATTTTTTCTGTGAATTGCAAACACGATAAAAGGAGAGCTCATTAAGCTTCAGCAGCTGTTCCACGGTGGGTGAGCAAAATTATTTACTTGTCGTAATCATAGCAATTGAGGAAACATAAATCCAAACAGCATGTTTTCTTTTCCTCTAAAATTACATACCGTGTGAGTAAAAGGAGAAGGGAAACATAACCCATTAAATGCATCAAATCATAGCTGAATGATGTTTATTACACAAATATTGCATTTTGTTTAAAATAAGCATAAAGTACAAGCTTCATTCATGATCAATTACAGAAAACAAACCATTGATTGGCAAATATTCGTACGCTTGCGTTTCACACGATTATAACTTTGAAAAAGTTTTGAAACATTAAAAAAATAATAATTTCAAAACTGAATCGTCCAAACCGCCGATGAACGCATCTAACGGAAGCATAAATCAATCGCTCAAAATAAAACACCACTCCACACTCCACTCGGTACACACTCGGGGTGATGAAAACGAAAGTCGCAACCAGTGGAGCCACTGAATCTTTGAGCCGTTTGACGAACACGACGGCACCAACGCACGCCCACGCCACCTACGAAGAAATAATCACTTCCTGCACAGAGTAAGCGAGCAATCGAGGGGAAGCATCAACTACAACAACACACACAAAAAAACCCCCAGCAAAACACATAATAATCATTCATAAAAGTTCATCGGACGCCTCGGTGGCCACCGCGAGCGCACTGGAACGTGTAATTGATATATTTGCCTTAGCTGCTCGCGCTTCGGGCGTCAAGAGCATCTTCAGCGGAGGCGAAGGTGGCACACGTCTTTGGTGGCGGCGTGAAGAAAAGAAGAAAAAAAAAGCGTACGCAAACAAGCGGCAGTACAAACATTGTATGCAAATCCGGCCACGTTCGTTTCGGCGACGAAGAGGCGGAAATGGAAGTAGGAACAAAAAAAGCTGCAGCCTCTTTGTGTGCAGGAAAGGAATATATTTAGTTCAGTTGCACAGATGGGTTGCACATTAAAAGGGCAGCCCATCAGCATCTCATCAGCCACATGGCATGGCACACAGGCAGTGTGTTGGCTGGCGGCGTCGTTACACATGTTTTTCCTCCGTTTTCCTCATTTACTTTTTCTTTCTTAGCTAAGCGCCACTTTACCAGCGATCGGTCCAAAAACGCACACGCCGGCGAGCGCGAAATGAAAGCGAAAAAATCGAAGCCCCAATTAAGGGAGAAAGGTCGTAATTACGGGCGGACCGAATTGTGGTAGAACTAAGCCTAAGAGCGACTAAAGCCGAACCGGGCGTACGTACGTGTTGCTTCGAAGTTGGCAGCACAAGAAAGTGCTTCGTTTGCTCGATTTTCGCGCTCGCTACTAATGTTGCACATTTTCGAAGACCGTTTTAGAAATCGTGGCAGCGTAATTAAAGTGCCCTTGGTCAAAAACGGATTTCACTTATATTTTCAATTTCTAGCTCACAACCTCCACGGGAGGTTACTTCCTCCAATCCCAGCACTATTTAGGCTAGCAGTGGTGGGCGGTGGCTCCGAGGAAGCTTCGCCGACCCAAATCGAACGGAAGATTTTAAATTAAAACATGAACTCCGGTTAATGGTATCTTCCCCCATCAGAAAAAGTCACTCTTACGGTCAGCAGTATGGCCAACAATGGTCCATTTATTTCACTAAGCATCCTCAGCGTTCCCCGGAGGAAGGGAAAGTGGCGAAACTTGGTGACCGTGCGAAGGAAAAGTGCGTCTGGTGCTGACAAAATGGAAACGAACTATCGGCAAATGGGCAAACTACGGGCAAAGGGCACGACACTGCTCCACCCCTTGGACCGGGTGATCGTAAATTATGCATTCCTCCCCCGCAAACCTTCCCGTTTAAATCTCTCGGTTCTTCTCATGAAGAACAAGACACACAAAAAAACAACCTACACGATCCGGATGAAACCTCTCCGGGTAGAAAAAATGGTAGATCGTTTATAGAAGTACACAGCCATACCGCCAACCAGCGTCAGGGAGCCCCATGAAGCATTACTGCAATGGGGGAAGCAATAAAGCCGACCTAAAGCGCCATTCCATCGTGACAAAGCTGGCGATTGAGCCGGACCAAACAAGACGCCCGTTGCTGGCGACCGCAAAAGGGCTCAATTTTTCCATCCCGACACATTTTATTGGTTTGTTCTTATTCATTTCCTCCACCTCCTTCCCGGGGTCCAAACGGGCGGGGAAACGTGCAGCAAGCGACGAACCCCCGTTGTAGCACCTAACGTGAGAGGCGATTTGTTTTTATGATTGTTTCTCATTTGGTGACTTTATGAGACGTCTTACTCAATCGGTATGATTCGTTGCGGTGTGTTCTTGGCGCGGCACTTTTCAGAAGGTTCTAGCACGGGTTCTGATGGAGGCACACCATGAGATGGCAAAATTGGTAGCAAACTCTGCAGACGGTGGGGATAGAAAACATCCATCAACGAATCGAATGAACCTGGTGAGCTTGACGAAATCAACCCAACAGCCGAATAATTGTCTTTCTGGCGCCCCTTGTCTGATCGGTTGGTCTCATTTGAAACGAAATAATTTAAAGTCACGTTTAATATTGTCGTTTTTTGTATGTAGTTTTGCTATTCAAGGGATTACAAATATTACGACATCCCAAATAGACACATTTTTTTTGCAAAAGGGCAGTGTAATTAGAAGTAGAAGAAAATTCAAAGCGAGTAGGTCAAAATCTTCCTATTATAAGAAAGTAACAGAGCTCACGGAATAGATAGAATGGCATCGTTCCGTCATGAATTTCACCATTTACAGGCATTTATTGAGTAACGTCAATTATACTATCGTTACAGACGCGCCTGCATCGACGAGAACTCCCCCGGATCGTAAATTCATGCAATAAACTGCACTATTAATTTATGGTATCACATTGCCATTTCTCATCGGCGCAAAGGGGCGGGACGCATGCAGGGCGATCCTTTTTCGCCCGTTAAAACGCTCATAAACGCGGGTCATTTGACGAAGTCCCGGCAGTGTTTTATTCGCAATCCATCGTGTAAAATACCACCTACTTAGGGGCGTACGGGATCGTATAAATCTCGCATCGATCCTGCCGTCAGTCGGCAAAGCGGCACGCACCCCCTTTTTTCAAGGCAATTGTGGCGAGTCGAGGTGCTCACGATGATCCCATCGTGAAAATCCACCGTAATCCCGTCAAGCCGGCGGTTTTCGAGCGATCGCTCATTAGCGACGCGCAACAAGTGTGCCATAAAGAAATTCATGCTGAACTGGTTTAAATCAACCGTCTTGTGGTGGATTCGACGATCGGTAAAAATTCCTTACTTCAACACCTGGAAAGGAAACACACATATTGAACATAAAATTCAGATCAAGGGAATATCCCTGGATTGTCTATCCATTCTTCTCCACTCCTTTTTCTTTTTACGACCGCAACAATGAAATGGTGCGTTGAAAGTGTTATAAACCAGGGGGGCTTCCAAAAAACCACGCAACCAATTATGTTCCTGCTCGAGTGCGTACCAGCCCTTGCCAGCTAAGACGCATACTTCCCCGGGAGCAGATGGGGAACGAAAGGAGACATTAATAAATAACTCGTCTACTCCAAATCCAACGAGCGACCGACAGCCCAACCCCACTAGAGACGGGCAATTAATTACATCTAGCCCAGCTCAAACGATCGTGGCTTTTCCGATTCCAGAAGCTTATGGGAAAATTGATCTTGGAATACACCGGACGGCATCGTGATTATGCAACCAGCGGGGATTATTATACCATCCCGTTCGACCTGAATCCGGAGCAATTCCAGGCAGGAGCATAAAACGATTGTAGAATTGCATTTGCATCGTACAAATTGGTGCATCGCGTTCTCTCTACTTTGTCTTCCCGCGGGCTTCCGACCGAGTGTCCTGTACAGAAGTTGTCGTACAAGTGTTAGATGGAGCGACGTTCACCGTTCGAACGAGTTCGACAAGGTTCTTCACATAAATTAAATCCCCCTGGCCGGGAACGAATGGAAAACTTTTATGGCTCAATCCGGGACCTATTTCTTAGGGATTTATTTGTTTATTGATCAGGTCGGAAATTTAATTATTACACAATGGAATCCACCCTGCGACCCATTCTAGCCGAAGCGCGGGATTATGCTAATTTCGCCTGCGAGGAAGGAGAACATGAAGTTGTTTGGATGTCGCGCCTAGCAAGATTACAGTTGCTGGATGTTCTCCAATATGAAACAAAACAAGAATGTTTCTTTTTATATCTTTAATTGTGCCGTTGTATTCCGCAAACAAGCGATTGATCGCTAATGATCCCATTTTGTTAATTCTGTTTCGATGTATGCAGTTTTTTTTCTTGTTTTTCTGCTTTCGCAAATGGATACCAGCCTGGAGGCGATGGTGATCACTGATCATCAGCTGTCGGTGCGTTGTTCTGGAATCTATTTCGGGGTGGCCACTAAAGCTGCTTTATTGGAGCGCTGTTATTTTCTGCCTATTCAACCGAGGCAGAGCGGCTTTGTCTAGTAAAACGTTTTTAATTTATCAACAGAATAACCGGCATCATTTCGTTTGCATTTCATCTAAGATCGGCAAAGTGATCTTGTATAATGGCCAAAATCTCAGCAGCAGATCGCGGTAGAAACACATGGAAAACACTAAGCAGTTTAAAAGCGCACCGTGATGCAACCGATCCACGCGATCGGGGTGGTCTTTTCACCGGCTCGTGTTAAACGTAACGCTTCCCAAAAAAAAAACTTAAACAAAAACTTCCGCTCCCCGAGTCGCTTTCGTTTGAATATTCCAATAGGTCTTTGTGGCAAAAGCACCACAATGCCATATGAAAAATGAAAAATCACAACAAACCACCAAGCGGCGGCTGGAGATCTCTTTCGGGCGTGCTGCCGTTCCCACCATTAAGTCATAGCTACACAACATGCCACGAAAAAAAATAGTCACTTCACCTCACCAACACGCTGCATATTTCACGCGCAATCGGAGAAGCCCGGCGAGCATATTTATGTTGCCCTCCGAGAAGAACACCGTCACATCGGGCGGCAAAGACGCGTTTCACTTTCGAGACCGTTCAAGGCGTTCAAAGCAAACGGGCCCGACGTGTGAGAAAACAAAGCGAGGCGGCAAAACGGAACCGAACCGATCCGGTGTCACAACAAGGAGGATGATCGTTTTCCGCTATTTCCCGCTTTCCCTGCGACCGTACGTGTGTGGCAATTATTTAACGAGCGAGGGATCCCGCGCAACGACAGCAACAAGTGTCATAATTCATACCGGCAATCAGGTGTTTTGGCGCCGTCCAACCGTCCGTCCGATGGTGGACAGCGAGAGGGAAGAGAAAAAAAATGGACCAACCCACCCGACATGTGAGGCCACTGTAAATCACAGATTATGCTAATTGTGAGAGGGTTTTTCTCTTTCTAAGGCTCGAGGATGAACGGAAAGTCCATCGGTTGTCTGCAATTTTCACGTCCAAGAGCAGGGATGAACAACTTGGCTATAAATCGTTTTGTTTTGTAAAAATTCATTTTGTTTAAACACGTTCTGAATGTTTGAATAAGTATGCTTGAAAATGATATGTGGTACACCGGATTGAGGAGGGTAGAAGAATCTCCTTTTTAGCTCCGAAGACACAGGAACATGAAAGCGGTTAAAAACGTTATGTTAAAAAAAAGTGCAATCAAAGTTGTATTTAAAAATAAATAAAAAATTTCAACTTGCTTCACCGCTGTCGCAGTTCATCACCCCACGAGAAAGCCGTCGACAAACCGATTTGCGATCGTAAATCACGCGGTCGTAAAGTGTGTACCGTTTCTGGTTTTTGTTTCTTTTCGCACCGCATCTTTCACCGGTCAAATGGTTTTCCTGCCCAGCTGCCAGTGTCTAGCCGGGCCAGGTGAGACACCTAGGGTGGCGAGAATGATGAAATAAGTCGAGCAACTTTGCAGCAATCCCGCAACACACTGTTACGTGTTGGAAAAGGGCACCACGTAGATTTGTCTCCAATCTCTTCCACCTTTGCCACTTGTCCCGCGGAAAATGGACAAACACTTGCCGACGGGCGGAGGTTTCCAGGTGTCATTTAACTACCCGGCCGAAGGCGAAAGGTGTCTCTCGCACCCCGAACCGGATGAAAATGAACCCCGCCCAACCTGACCCGGGTTTAGGTATTATCACACAATTATGAATATTATCCAACCGCTGGCCGGTGTCGGTCGAGAAGACTTTCTCTTTTCTGACCACTACGGCGCGATAACGTTCGGCGGCATTATGGGTGCCCCCGTCTTATCGGTCGTCTTATGCCATGCGGCACCGACGGTGGAATGGTGGAAAAATCACCCAACCCAAACCTCGCGTCCGCGCGGAAATGCGTGTGATAAGGTGATGCAACGCACCGGGCCGTGGAACGCGTTTGGCTTCTCTTTTTTTTTTTTTTTATTCGGTGCACGATGGAAAGCTTTCCGATTTTCCAAGCCAAGCAGCAAGTGACTGGAGAAAAGCGCGCCGGCGGGCGTCTTATCTCACACCGTTCCGCAATCGCTGGCCGGTCGGTCGCACGCACAAGGTGAGGCATCCATAATGAACCCGTCGGCGTGCCCAAACTCATCTGCAATGGAAAACGGCTTGGAAAACGCCCCCCGTGAAACAGGGAATAATATCAACTGAAATATCAATCGTCCATAAACTCCCTCCGGACCTATGAACCGGCAACAAAGGGAAGCCACTCCCTTCCTGTGATAGGGGATGTGCAACCGACAAGGTGTTGAAGGTGATCACCGTGCACCGAGAAGGCGTTCGGATTTTTAGGAAAAGGGCCTTTCTGACGAATGTTTTCCACGCCACATTCCGGGTCGCATCCGAGTTTCCCTTGATTAGCCGTTAATGAGCGGCACGTAATTCCGATGCGGATGATTATTGGGCGACGACGAGTTGCATTATTTTACGGTTGACTGAAAACAACGGTGCTGACATAAGGTTTCATAAGGCAACGGATATCAATCAAAACAATGGGATGGAGGTACGGAAAGGTGGTTCCGTTTTTACCGGGCAATTTGTGGATGTTATAAATATTTTGAAGCTTTAAGCTCTAATCAAAATAATTGCGTCTCTGTGATGTAATATGTCATGGGTCCTTCTTGAAAAATTGAGTTTAAAAAAATGACCTGGATGTTCCTCAACTTAAAATACAATACCAATCGAGGTACAAATGTTTAACCAAATCGATACCTTTTCCTCTAGATGTCACGGAGGTAACGTTCGCCTCAGAGACGCACGTCGAGCAGCAGTCCGGCCTGTCCACGAAGGAGTACATCGTGATCGCGGTGTGCAGCCTCTGCCTGGGCCTGATCTACATCGCGTCGGTTTTTCTCTACATCCACATGAAGAAACGGAAGAGTAGGGCGGGCTCAGACGACGACGCGAACGCGATGAAGAACGACTACTCCACATACCAGCAGAACGACCAGGTCACATTTGGTGTCGGCATGGGAGCCGCCGTCAGCCCGTTCGGTGGACAGGCGCGGGCCAGCTTCATCGGACGAAATGCGCTAGGGGGCAGCCAGCGGCAGGGCGGTGGGCCAGCGGTCGGGGGCCACCGTGGGCTCGGGAACAACGTGGGCCTGCACGCGGAGGAGATGGGCATCGTGAAGAGCAACCCGCTGCTGAAGCACTTCCCCAACCTGAGCGACAACTCGGGCTTCATGAGTGACAATTCCAATTCGGTGTCGGAGTTTGAGGATGATCTGACGACCGACGTTGAGAAGCAGGTAGGACACTGACAGCGGCAGTCTCCGGTTTGCTTGCGAGCCCTCACCGTTCCACTTTATCCTCCAAACCAGATGCAAACCGGCAAACATCAGCCAAAAAACTACTCAGGGCGTACCGAAATGGATGGCGAACTTCGCCTTCAGCAGCAGCCGCACCCGCACCAGCAGCAGTCGGCCCTGCTGCTCCACCACCACCACCACCACCATCTGCAGCAACAGCATCAGCAACAGCAGGATCCGCTGAGTTCCGGTGGCCAGGATACGGAGTGCCTTCCCGAGGAAAATGTATCCATTGTCGAAGAACTGAACAACGAAGAAAAACTCGAAAGCATGAAGTCCATCGTGAACGGTACGATGCGCCGGAAGCTGTACTTCAACCCGGCCTACTTCGAGCCGCATCTTTTAGTGGTGAGTGTGATAACTGTTGTAGAATTTCCTAGCAGAGAGAAAGATAAATGAAAAGCTTTGTATTTCCTCAATTATGATTCCCAAACATTTTTTAAAAAAAATGTTTTCGATATGGGAAATCGTTAAAAATGTCTTCCTTCCATTTATCTCTTTCCCAATTTTCAGTCCCCTCCACCGGCAGCTATCGAGTTTCTCAATAAGATCCGCGAGGTGATCACGATCGCAAAGTACAAGATGTCGTCGAAGCGTTTCCAGCCGTCGCTGAACATCATCCCGGAGGAGCTGCAGCAGGCGGCCGGTTCGGAAACGTACGCCGCCGTCCAGACGGCTCCGGCCAGCCGGCGCAGTTCGCTAATCAGCTCGCGCAAGGATAGCTCCCGCAAGAGCGTCTGCTCGGGATGTCCCGGGTGCGAGAAGAAACCGGGCGGCAGCGAGTCGGTGATGGTCCCGTCGAGCAACTGCCGCAACTGTGGTGACAAGCAGAACAGCATCCGGAAGTGGCTGGAGGACGTCTCGTCGACGCACGGTGATGGTGTCGCCGAGGCAGACATTTACGACAGCAAGACGAATCTGCTTGCCGCGGACGGGGCGGAAACTGGCGGTAAAAGTGAGCCCGCTCGTGGTGCGGAGGAAGGGCCCAAGGGGGATGAAGGTGGAATCACGAACATGGCGTTTGTTGGCGATCAACCAATGGAGTCATTGAAATCGATCGATGAACGAGCACCGCCAGAGTCGTTGCCGATCCGGCCGGAAATCAAAAAGCAACCGAAAGCCCTCCGGCAGTCTAAGCAAACCGGGAGTTTACACAGCGACAGTTCGTCTACGTCGGACAACGAGACGATCGTAGCGAACAGCGTGAAGGAACAGCGGGCCGCGGCCGTGGTGCGCGTCCCTTCCGCGAGCAAGTCGATACGTTCGGATACAAGCTCGGCGCCGAAGATTGTGTCGCACAGTCTGAAGTCAGAGGTGGCGGGGAAGTCGGGCAAGTTTAGCCCGAAATCGGATGGTCCCGGGGCGCTGATGAAGAACAGCAGCTTCATCTATGAAGAGACTCAGAAACCGTCCCAAAGCAACCAGGACCTGTACATCCGGAACACGAACAACTCGGTCGCGAACCTGGACACGAACAAAGTGTACGATAAGCGTGACCTATACAGCATCACCGGTAGTGAAATCTATAACAATCCGCAATTCGAGACGTCCCCACTGATGCCGCACAAGCAACTGCAGGTGTCGGCTCATTCGGCGCACCACCATCACCATCACGGGAAGAAGTTCCCCGGGATCGGAGGGAAGGTCCACGCAGCTGTAACGGGTGCTCTTGGGGTGGCCTCAGGCAAACGCCATCACGAGGTGCACGATCAGTACGCCAACGTAAAACCAATGAAGCTGCGCAACATCAGCGAGATGCCGGACATGGTGTACGAGGCGCTGGCAATGGACCAGCGCAAGATCAAGTCGTGGTCGGAGCGGAACGCGGACCGGCTTCTAGCGGCCGAGTCGGCCGAGTACCACCTGGACTCGTCCGACAGTCGCTTCAGCAGCATCGATCGGCACGAGCGCTACCGGAACGAGAAGTTCTTTCACGACTTCCTAAACTCCGACCAGGAGTGCAACACGCTCGGGAACCGCTCGGGCAAGAACTCGTTCAGCAAGTACCAGCCTGACTCGCCCATCTACTCGCGCAAATCGCCCCACTACCTGATCGTCGACTACGAAACGGACAGCCTCGAGCGGGTCACCTCGAAGACGCCGATGAGCTTCAACACCTCCACCACGAACAGCAGCGACCTCGGCTCGCAGCCGTCGCCCTCGCTCAGCACGGCCCTGCCACTTGAGGAGGAGGTCGAGATCCGCAACGCCATATACGACCGGGTGGAGGGTTTTAGAAAGGATACTGACACGATCAAGACGGAACGCGAAGCCGTCAGTATCCGGTCCGAAGAGTACGAAGACGTTCCGCAAGCTTCGGCAAAAAAGGCGCCAAAGATCAAGTGCGACACGCCCTTTCAGGGCAGCATCACGATCGAGGTCGAGCACAGCCCGGACGAGTGCGACCTGTCGACGGACAGCGACCAGTTCGAGCCGGACACGCTCGACCGGAAGCCGAAGAGGGGCGGCCAGTCGGTGGCCGTGAGCCGCCATCGGAGCAACGTTTGGGAGAGCGATCGGGGGCGCTCGGTGGTGGACTCGTCGAACCTGACGTCGCTTCCGGCCGACCTGAACACCCACTTTGTGCTGAAGTCGTCCGGTTCGTTCAAGCACGAGACCACCTTTGGCAGCCTCCGGGAGATCTACGAGTCAAAGAACGGGAAAGTTAACGTCGGCAACGCTCCGGTCCGTAGTTCCTTCAACAATCTGGCGGAGCTGGACGTGAAGACCGGGAAGCTGCTGACGCTCGAAACGCGCCACTCGCGGCGTCAGCGAACGAACGCCTTAGATCCGCTGATACCCGCACCGAAGCTGATGCCACCGGATCTCATACCCCCGGAGAGCGCAGTGCCGACGGGTCGTCCGACCGGACTCTACGATCACCCGCGGCTGCAGCCGCGGAAGATTGAAGACTACGGTGTGTCCCCGAAGAATCTGGCCTGCTGGAGCAACAGCGATAAGCTGTCGAACCAACCGACCGGACCGGCTCCGAAGCCCAACTTCTGCACGGGGGAAAACTACGAGTCGATCAACAGTCTCACGGCGGAGAGCGATTCGACGCAGTTCACGGGCATCTCCGACCACGACCACTCTACGGGTTCGAGCAGCACGGGGAAGACTCGGCCGGCCGGTAAGCTGAACTACAGCCACGTGCAGAAGGGCCCAACTGGCGATCAGTCGCCGCTGTACATCACCGAAAAGTCGGATTACGCGCGGATCGACGAGAAGTCGGGCCAGGACGTCGGAGGCATCCTTGGGAGCTATATGTCGCTGGGCGAGATGAACAGCAAAAACTTCCTGCAGCAGGTGGACAGTAAGATCTACGATTTGCGGAACCGCCAGTCGGCCCAGCTTGCGAGCAAGGCGAAGTTTATCGAGGACATAGACAAGATCGAGGTGCTGTCGACGAAGACACTCTCCAACTACAGCTATCCGATTAGCCGTAACGGCACCCCGTCGATCAACCCGAAAGACGGTGACGACGAGAAGCCGATCTACGACATCAGTGCACCGATACCGCTCGACACCTCGGCCACGAGCTCGACGAAGGTGTTCCGGGTGGAGCTGAACCAGTCCTCGAACGGGATGCAGATCGCGATGGGACTGCGCGATCGCGTCAAGAAGTCGAAGGATCTCAAGAACGCGTGGAAGAAATTCATCGGTATCGCCACGTCCAAGTTCAACGGGAAGCCGGGAGCCGTCGGCGGTGACTCGGAGCTGGAGAAGACGTCCGACTCTTCGGACATCCTCGAGAAGGACGAGGGCATCTCGTCGCTCATTGACGACTCGTCGGGAAGTGGCGCGTACGGAGGAGTGCAAGCGTTGCGCCATCATCATCATCACTATCGCAAACGGCCATCGCCACCGCCGACGGTCGAGGACGGAGAGAAACCATCGACTTCGCGCACGATCACCGTCGTGCGGAGTAGCTCGAGATCGAGTGCCAAGGAGCAGGACAGTGGCTACATGAGTGCCGACTCGAGCGAATCGAAGCTGAACGGGAAGAAGATTTACGAGCGGTTCAACTTTAGCACGCAGCCACCGGAAGGAAGCATTGAGGGTACGATCGCCGAGGAGAACAAGTACGAGGTGTGTGCCGCGCAGGACTCGAACTCCGGCAGCAGCGGACCAGCCAACGCCACCGAATCGACGGATACAACCGGCACGAACCGAAGCGGTTCGTCCTCGGGAGGTGGGTCCAGTGTAGGACGAACGGATAAATCGTCGATCGCGCGTCCTCGTTCACCGCCACCACCGTTACCACCACCGAACCCACCACCGCCACCGCCTCCCACGGCCACCATCCCCACGAAGAAGGCTCCGGGGAGCACCGTGAAGGTGCTCGAAAAGCCCCACTCCAAGCCGCCACCACCGCCATCTCCACCCGCCACCATGACCACGATCGGGCAGATTTCGCGGAATGAAGCGGGTCCCTCCTCCCGGTTGCACGGTTCCTCCAACGGGGTATTCTTCAACACGTCCGATGCCATCAGTGTGCGCGTTTACTCGTCCGATGACGAAAAGTTCGACGGCAGCGACGACGCGTCCTGCATCTCCGACGATGACGATCTAGACTCGCACCTGGACGACATCTCCGAGTCCGGTGCGGAAAGTGTCGAGACGCACTCGGTGTTTTTCAAGAACATACGCAAACCGTCGCATCTCTCGGTGGCATCCAACGGCGATCGAGCACTGGCTACCGCCGTTCACTGATCCACCCAGGCCAATCCTATAAAACGTGCAACTTTCTCTAGCTCATAAGAATCTACAATGTCTCCCACAATCCTAGCCGTAAAGCAATCCTAGGTCAAGTGCAATGAAAAAAAAAGAAGCATTCCTGTAAATTTTTGTCCCCGCGCGTCGGGAGCACACCTCACGAGATTGAGTTAAATGTACCTCCACAAGTATTGAGCTATCCGAGGGCTCCGGAAGGTGGAGGAGTCGGGTAGCGGATTAGATTTGTAAGTGTAGCAACGTAACGTGCAATGTGGCAACTGTGCAATTAGAAACTAACGTACGTGCAATCGTTCTTAAGGGTATACTTTAAGCATCCATATTTATTTCTCCTTCCTAGTAGAATTTGTCCCGAGGAGGTTTGTTGAATGAATGAGGAAGCGTGTTCGAAAAGTGTGCTTGCGTTACTGTGTGCGGTTAGAAGTGCATTTCTTCGTTTATTATTGTTGAGTTTACTGCTACGGCTTAATTTTTCGGGTCATTTGAATATTTCTTGATTCTTTGTCCATGCTTCTCTGTTCCGATCTGCTATCATTTGATTCAATAACTGATTTAAAACGGAGACCCTTAATGATCCGTAATAACTAACCGTTATGTTGTTTAAAATATGTCGTTCCCTTCTGGGAGTTAGTTTTTCACGCTCTATCCTTTTTCCCTTGAATTGCAATTGATGAAATGATTCAACCTCGAAAAACTAAGTTGTGTGCAACGAATGTGATATGCGACCAATCGTATTGTGTCGTTTATATTAGTTGGCAATATTACTGTTAAGTAGTTAAAATAAAAAACTATTCTTACTTATACGTAATTGAAGTGTGGCAATATTCCTCCACAGGAATGCTCACAGCAATACATTAGGCCGGATATGTGCAATACAATACAACAATCCGTTAAGGCTTTAGAATTAGACAGCAATAGAGTTTAAGAGTGTGGATCGATGCAATATTACTCCAACAATGTTAGGGTTAAGCAGTAGGTCAACCGTTAAGTCTTAAGTTAAGCCGATTCGGTATGGTAGTTGTAGCTTAGATACAGCTATGATACCAAAAATTCTTACACTTTTGGCTATCGTTACATTGACTAGGGGCGGAATTTCCCTAACTAGGAATAAGTAAATTATCAGATCAGATAGTTTTATGAGTTTTAATCCATTTATGATTTTTTTTTTGTTTAGTCGAGTTGGATTTTTTATGATTTGTTATTAAATAAAACTGAACTCTAATCGTTCAGGCGACGATAGCTTCATAAGTACCTGCCAAAAACAAGGAAGTAGTGAATTGCGCCCAAAGCGGTTCACGTTCCGGTATATATATATTTTTTTAAGTAAACGTTTGCTGTGCGACAAACATGGTTAAGTTATATTTATTAGAATCCTTCTTTTGTGCAACGGTTTTCCGCACGTATGTTTCCTGTTGTTCATAATAGTTTTTCATTTTTGTTACTTTCGTTGTCAACGTGTTTAGCGTGATATTAATAACGATATGGATTATAGTTTAATTATTAAATTAATTATTGCATTTTAGTTTGTTAGTCGGTTGAAAAAAAACTTGCAATTTTAGCGTTAACAATAGTAGGAATAATGTTTGAAGCGACAACGACATTCTCCCAATAGAAATTAAGAAATAGAGGAATATTTTTAGTAAATATAGCACGATGCCTGAAGTTGCTCATCATTTTGAAATTCGTATCCGTAGAGCTATGTACAGAACTGACTCGAGAACGAACGAAAGTTAAAAAAAAGAAATGTTATTTTGTTATTTTGCGATACAGTTTATACGGTAGTGTAGACCATTTTCTTTCGACCTAGGATTTTATATTACAGAGACAAATAAAGAACAGTTTTTAATTACAACCAAATGTCGGCCTGTTTTTCCCTTTCCCGCTAGTGTATAGGAAAACGCTTCTGTTTTCTTAAAAAAAGTAACTTACGTTTATTCGACCCAATCACAAACATTTTACTCACGTTCTTAAATTTTGGGCTTCTTTGGTAACGATCCGAATGCCGATATGACCGTCCCTTTCGTCCCGGTGGCAGTAGTCGTCAAGGTTTGCTGAATGATGCCGGCTGGCTTTAACGCATTGACTACAGCAACTGCAGCCGCCGCTC
The DNA here is from genome assembly GCA_914969975.1 of Anopheles atroparvus. Taxonomy (NCBI): domain Eukaryota; kingdom Metazoa; phylum Arthropoda; class Insecta; order Diptera; family Culicidae; genus Anopheles; species Anopheles atroparvus. Next base: position 28,875,261 of record CAJZCY010000002.1, on the reverse strand, counting down.
CGAGCATGCCGGGTGCCGCTCCCAGAACGCCCGGTTGGTCCCATTTCGATTTTCGTTTCTTCGATTCATCGGGATCCATCCGCTTCACGCCGGTCTGAATTTCCGTTTTCGTCGCTTCCTTGCGTGCCTTCTCAACCTTCTCCATTTCGATCTTTTGCGCCTTCGCCAGCTCTTCGTAGTACGATTCCTTGCCCCACTGGAAGGGATCGAACACTTCCGGCGGATAGTTGGTGCCGAGCTCGTTGATATCGCAGAACTGAATGAGCTTCTCGTAGATGCTGGGATTGCGGAATTCCTTCCGCTCCTGAATGATGCGGTTGGTGTCCATGTTGGAGTTCTTCATCCGCTCGTGCAGTGCGGCTATTTTATCCTGTAACTCCTGTGAGCACTTTCCCTTCGGTTCCGGCGGCAAGCTGAACCCGTACAGCTTCGATCGGTCCATCTTCTGCGGCGAGGGGCTTCGGTCAGGCGCTGGTTCCTCTTCCTCCTCCTCGGCCGATTCGTGCTCGTCGTGCTCCGGAGAGTTGTTCTCATCGTCGGACACGATAGTGTCGTCGATGTAGCTGACCAAGCGCAACGCTTTCTTTCGCGGTGGTCCTGGCGTACCGTTGTCGCTGGCGCCACTCGGATCAGCTGATTTGTTCATCACGCTTGCAAAATTGTTGACTTGTGCGACCGGTGTGCCCGAGCTTTCCGACATATCTCTTAGCGGTGTTTGCTGGCGGGAACGGATCTACAATAGGGACACAATTTCTATTTAAACCGGGCTTTTAATCTGAACGAAAAGACACCCACCTGCGACACGGAACTCTCTCCGTCCGATTGCTGGGATTCATCGTCCGACCGATGTTCTCCCTCATTTTCGGAATCTGTGTAGGTGGCGGTAAGCGATGCTAGAGCAGAATTCTTCGAGCTCATCTTTTTGCACCTGCAATGCAGAGAATTCAATTGTTTTAAGGTAAAACACTACAGGAAAATAGAAACACACTTGTTGTTTTGATCAAATACTATTTTGTTATGACAGCTGTTGTCTAGAGTTCCTACCTGCATCAAACAGGTTCGTATCGTTCCTCTTTTTGGAACGCTGGACCGTCATCTTGCGAATGGTTATATGAACCTTGGCCACCGAAAATATAAAACAATGCAGAACTTGAAATGATGAAATTAATTCTATTTAGGTAATTAAATTAGCCGGCGGAAAGCTAGAAACGAGTTTATCAAAAAACCCACCTGGCTCTCAGTCGCTGTCGAATACCTTTATAAATTTAAACAATCTTATCCGGATATCCACGAAAGATAGAAAAATTGCATTTAAATCTTTATTGATGTCCACCGTTAACAAAACAGATCAGAAGAGGATCCATGATACCTAATCTAGTTTTATTCTGAGTCAAACCAGTTGGAAAAGCATTAAACGCTGCGTTTTCAAAGTTGATTATCTTCCGGATGGTACAGTTCGCTAATGAGACGGTAAATGTACGATGGTGCGTTTGTGCCGCTGTGAAAGAAAGAAGATATTCAAATGATAAAACCTTTCGATACAAATTCCTATACATCTAATTCTTACTTGTTGGTGATAAATAGTGTGACGAGTTCCGGTGGAACATAGTCAAATAGCGGATTGTAGGCTTTGGTAAATCGTGCTGCAGGACACTTGAAGGGCAGCACCGCTTCCGTGTTGTTCAGAATGTTGAAATCACCCTGCTCGTAGCTGCACAGATGCACCGGGGTCAACTTGTACGTCGGGGCCAACACAATCACCGGCACCGAAAAGTGTTTCGCCGACAGAGCTAAGCTATACGTTCCGCACAAAGCTTGCAAGCCACCATTTGCCAAGACCGAGTGCGTACCGATAATGATCTTATGAATGCGCGACATAATCGCGAAGATAGCAGCATCCGATATGAGGGTGGTTTGAATCTTGGCGCGTCCCAAATTCGCCGCCAGCTGCTGACCTAGACAGTCCGGAGCGCACTCCACCACGACCACCTCGATGGGTCGGCTCTCGGCTGCCTTTTTGAGAAACTTTTCCACGGCACGGGAATACCCGATGGTCATGATCAGTTCCGCCGAATGGATGTGCTCCGCCGCTTGCGCAGAAATGCTTTCCGCAGTCGTCTCCAGTTCGGTGCCAATCTCAGAAAGGTGATCTATAAGCGCATTCTTCAGCCCTGGCATCGGTTTCGAGTAGTTACCCCGCTCCGGGTCAGCTCCTTGCGTGACCAGTTTGTGAAGTGAAAGTATGCTTTGCGTGTCATCGAAGTGTACCACTCGGGAGGAGTCGTATTCTTCGCGCACTATCTTCATGATTCGTCGGATCGTATTGGCTATGACGATGTCGTGAGGTAAAGCCTCGGCCAGGAAACTTCCCTGCGCACGGATTAAGGCCAGAAGTTCTTCCGCAGTATTCCATGGTTCTTTGCCAATCAGATCCGTCACCAACGCAAGGGTCTTCGAAGTCAGCTTGTGAGAGCCGGATATTTTCCTGCAATCGGACAGCACATTATCAACACGCAATCTTGCAGAAGTTCTAGTAATGCCTTACCGCAAGCGAACTTCTTGAATAAAAGCAGAAATACTCTCATGCGGATAAGTTTTTTGTGCAATCTCCTTCATGTTGATAGTATTCCAGCTGTTTCATCAAAACAAACAAATAACATAAACGTGACAAATCAACAACGTATTTCCGAAGAAAAACCGATTCCGAGTTTGAACCGGTTTTGGGCCAAATTTACCGATTTTGGTCCAAAAATACCGCCTCCGCAACGGAATCGGTAAACTTTGGACCAGAATCGGTTCGCTTTCCTAGAGTTGAGAGTTTAGTTAAGTACCTATCACCATAACCAATCCGTTCCTTGTAACCCGTACGGCGTTGTCAATGAGTGTGTTCCTCTAACCCGTCTCATGGTGCATTTGAATGTTACCTAAAATTAGGTAATAATATGCCAATGTTTAACATTGCAAAACGTTCAGCAGAACTATCTTGAGGATGTTTCAACATTTCTCTCAATTCTTGTATTTCCATTTCTTCTTTCAATCATAATTCTTTTACAGGAACCTAATACACCGTTCCAAATAGGAGAACCAACATAGATGCAGCACGGAACATTTCTGAGACACCAACTGTCACAACAAAACTGCCTTCGATCAAAACAAAAAGTGCGTTTCTATTCTCGCAATTACACGGTTAGAAGTTTAAGCTTCGCTATCTTAGTTTAATTTAATTAATAAGCGCCGTGCAGGAGAGTACAAGGTTCTTTCCGGAGCGTTTGTCGACAGTCGGGAAGTAGCACAAGGAACGCAGAAGAAAGAAAAATGTCCAGCACCCGCAATCCGACTTCGCTGATAACAACGAATGGCGATGAATCTTTCGATTTTCTTTTCAAAATTGTACTGATTGGAGACTGCGGTACGGGAAAGACATGCATCGTGCAGAGGTTCAAGTCCGGTAACTTCATCGAAAGCCACGGCAACACGATCGGAGTGGACTTTTCGATGAAGGCCGTAACAGTGGATGGAAAGAAAGTAAAGGTAAGCCAGATTGGTCAGAGCCAGAGTACATTTAAGGAACAAAGGATATCCTTCTTTATGGTGCGTTTTTTTTTTTTACCTTCAGCTTCAAATCTGGGACACTGCAGGCCAGGAACGCTTCCGCACCATCACGCAAAGCTATTACAGATCAGCTAACGGTGTCATAATCGGTTCGTACCGATGCGAATTGTTACGTAGCCTACGGGAATTGGCGAGTCATTTAATCTTTGCTTTTTTCCCATGTCATGCCTTCAGTGTACGACATCACAAAACGCTCCTCATTCCTGAGCTTACAGCGATGGATCGACGAAGTGCGAAGGTATACGGCGTCGAACGTAATGATCTTCGTGATAGGCAACAAATCGGACTTGGACTCGATCCGGGAGGTGGAGTTCTCCGAGGCTCAGAACTTGTGCCAGTACATCCCGGAGGTGATGTTTGTGATGGAAACGTCGGCGAAAGATAATCGCTTCATTGAAGATGCGTTCATGACTCTGGCAACCGAATTGAAGGTTCGTTTACCTTGACCCCTGTAGACCTTTATTTTCATCCTAACCATGTTATCAACGTGCACATGTTTGCTTGCCGTTCAACAGCGACGCCACGACGGAGTCACAGCGGCCGCAGAGGAAGAAGCCATCACGCTGGGCCAAAGCAAAAGCCTATCAACCAACGGATGCAACGCGGTGTGCAATTTAACGTGAAGCCTGGCGTTTCGACAGGGTGCTACAGATACCTGTACAGGACCACGAAAGATAGCGAATGAGTGGAGCGTACCGAACAGAAGTATGGCACATTAGAAGGTATTTTCCCTACCCTCGATGGAGAAATGTGTCCAAATGTCGCCATAGTCTTAAGCAATTTTAACAACAACTTAACATTGTTGCATTAGTGTTAAGATTTAGCATAATCCATCACAAAAGTGTTTTCTGGCAGCAAACAAAACTTATTTAAAGCTCGATTGCGTCTATTGCTTATCATAATACCCCTTAAAATGAAGTGGTTCGAAACCATTGTAAATACTAAGAGAGTCAAATATGACACGAATACTGGTGTGTTAACTAATGTCTAGAGGCAATCAGCATCTTTCAGAAGCATGTGTACTACATTTAACGAGGCTCGATTTTGTAGGATTAAATAAGGTTCAAAGGACCTTTGTGACCCATCACTCGAAAATTAATCCAAAGTTCAGCAATGAGCGGTTAATCAATCAATGCGTAGAGGAGAGTTATTGACATATTTTATAGGGGCTATTTATTTAATTGTGGAACTAAAGGAATATTTTAACTAGCAGTTGTAAATATAGCACTACATTGCAACGCTCTTTGAATAAAGTGTTTTAATCGTGGAAAGCATTCGATCGATAGGACTTGAATTTCTTTTCTTAACAACTTACGGTCTTTAGGTTTTCAAAAAATAAGCTGCACTGCGTGATTTTTGTAGTCGCTCACAACAATTTCCCAATCCTTGCTGATGCAAATACCTGATATCCAGTTAAATTTCCCCGCCGAATCACCCCGCGATCCCAGCGCCGTCACAAACTGTCCATTCGGGCGATAGACCAGCACTTTAGCGTTTCCCCCGTCGCCCACGAGGATGAATCCGGCCGGATCCACCCCTATCACCTCCGGGTATTGAAACTGCCCGTTGATCGTTCCGGTTTGGCCAAACTCTAGCAGCTGCTCGCCAAACTTGTTGAACATTTTCACCCGACGGTTTCCCGCGTCCAGCACCAGTACGGTCGAGTCCTTCTGCAGGGCGATGTCGGTGGGGTTCTTTAGGTCCACCATGCGAGCGGCTGTTTTGGTTTGCGAAGCCTTGATAAGCTGATCCTTCGTGAGCCGTCCGAACTGGGAATGGATCTTTCCATCGCTGGCACTGAGACACTGAGGAAAAGAGGGAAATGTTCATCGTGGGATGTAGATCACTGGAGCGTCAGCGTCTCTAGGCATACCTGTATCCTATCGTTTCCCGTATCGCATATGAAAATACAATCACCCGAGCTGAATGCGATTCCTTGAGGCGACCTGCAATGGAGATATCGTAATGCAATCAGAACTGTTTGCCACAAGTGTCTTGGTAAAACTCATACCGTAATTGTCCCGCTTGATCCCCCTTGGTGCAGAGCTTACGCAACAAGTTGCCATCGTGCGAGAACACGAAAATACAATGATTCCACGTGTCCGAAACGAACAGCTCTTTCCGCTCAGCATCGAACGCTAGTCCTTGCGGATAACTGAGGTCTTCGTGCGTTATTTTCTGCATGATTTGACCATTTGCTCTAAGAAAAGGAGAAGAGAAGAGAATTTAAAATGAAAGGAATGCATTTTTGTACGTGGCCTTTGACCGTCTCACTTGTTGATTCCAAAAACGATACGGCATTCGGATCCTGCCACGTAGAGCAACGGTTTTTCGAGAGTATCGTGATTCCAGGGAGCAAAACTCACTCCGGACGGACGCTGGCAGTGATTCCACATCAGTCTGGGCTTGTAGACGTGATTCCTTAGGGGGGAAAGAATGCACCAAACTATTATTTATAATATAAGAGAAGTGTAAATTTACTCTAAATTCTACAACCACATTGCATTTTTGAGTTTCGTTTAGATTTTTCACTTTCACATTGTCCATGTCTTAGAATATATTTAACATTTTGTGTGTGTAGAACAAACAGAATTCACAATGAAAATACCATGTAGAAAGAATTTAAATAAACCTTTGACATACTTGTAAAAATGCGCCACCGATGTTTCGGACGAGTTCGGGTGAAGCTGGTGTTTGGTGGGGGTGTGCCGGGAACTGGTGCTCCGCTTAACGGTTGCCTGAGACGGTGCTCCGAACACAGTTTCTACCTTCAGTGTTTCCTGCAAGGCATTGAAGTGGCCATGTTAATTGAAGCACGTTTCATCGGGCAAACCGAGACACCAAAGAATCGCCACGAAACGCACCCGATTGAAAAGGATTCGTTCCTGGCCCCACAGGGACACCTCCTCCAGGATGATCGACATGTCTTTGTGCAGCTTAAGGTACAGCTGGACCGGATCCAGCGAACCCACGATCGGTCGGCGGAGCGACACCAGCAGCACCTCGATTTTCTCCCTCACCACCTCGTGCGAGCAGATCGCGTCATTAAGTATTCCTTGCGAGACGTCTGGCGAGGCGATGTTGGCGCAAGGGGCACCCGTGTCAGCCATGGTCACATGCCGCGGCACATGATGGCAGGGTGATGAATTCGGTGCAGTGGTCGTCATCGCGTCGCGTTGAAAAGAGAATTTGAGAAAATGGGAAGCTAATAAGCTCAAAGCAGAGTAGAACGTGCTCAGCATACATATGAATTGGCGCGCGGAACGCGGTGGTCAAACGCGAGCAAATTCCGGTAGCGATACGCCCACTTGCTACCGGGCTTTTTGTTCACTGTTTGAAGAGGTGCGAAACAATCATTGAAGAAAGTTCAATAAATTTCACCTAATAGCTCCGATTGTTGGCGCTGAAGCGCCAGGATTTTTTCACGAAAGCAGCCGTTTATCTCGTCGTTGATCTCCGAAAAACGGCTCTGAAATAACAAAAAAAGGAATCGTAATACAGATTTTATGAAAATATGTAAACAAACGAGAACAGTAGCATCGGCCTAATGTTAGGTTATTTTTCAAACAATGTAAAACTAGTTTTAAATAATTGCATTTTTTTCTACCAATTTCCTATAAATAAATGTACAGGAGACATTGAAACAAGAGTTCTGCAGACATTGAATTATCGTGTTGATGCTGATTGGATCCATGCATACAATAATATATATTTTTCCCAACTAAATCTTATATGTTTGGTTGATTTCTACAAGCAACATTATTTTATATTAAACAAATTGATTAACATATGCTACGCGGGAAGAAATTTGGAGGCCTCAAAAAAAAAACAAAAGCTAACCCAAATTCCGCACAACCACCGAAAACGGCGTGCCTTCAAAGTGGGGGACAACAATTTAACATTCTGCCGTTGCATCCATTTCCACGGATCGAACGGATTTCACCGCGAGACAATCGATCGACCCGCGATACTTTCGTTTGGCTAAAAATTTGTTTGGTTTTGCAACTTTTACCTAGCACCGACTTAGCAGACGGGGATGTGTCCCGGCGCGGGTGGACGTGGTTTGCCTCTTGTGCATGCGCAATGAGCAAAAACTCTACGCTGTCCCGAACGGAAGCGAGGCGCACCGGAAAAATTATCAATTCCCGGCACGTGGCACGTGGTTCAAATAAAGCTACACCGTGTCCGTTCCGTGTTCGACGGTTCGGAGTTTGATAGTTATTCCTGGGCGTGCCACTGTAGACAGCTGCATCCCCAAACGGGCCGAATATGAAGACGTATTAATTTCTTACATAAAATAACCATTTGCGCGGCCGCTCGGTATCCGCCAACTTGCGGACGACCTGTCTGCGATTACTCTCCGGGCGGGAAGTCGTGGCTGTACTTCACCGGCAAATTGAAATTATAAGAAGTGCTACAAATCCGTCAATCCGTCACTTTCCTCCTGGCAGTACGCTGTACGTACGATGCGGATCAACGATAATCTTCACGTCGCGGCCGTTTGGAGTTTTGCGATGTAATTGAGTGATAAGGGAATTTTGCCATTTTGCCGCGACCTAATTTTCACTCTCGTTCGCAACACGGATGGCGCTTTTCTTCCGCTTCAACTGTCACGAAAGAATCACGTGCCCTCCCGGAGGGGATGATGGAATCAGTTTTTGATCGCTGAAAACCCGCCCCATTAGCGGACAAACACGCGTCATCTCGATTGAGCCGCGCGCCGACCTGTCTTATCTCGCCGACCCGCCCGTGATTGGAAGCCTTACCTTGTATTCGATCATTTTGTGGTCCATTTTTTCGATGGCCGACTTTAGCTGCCCCTCGAGCAGCCCCACCTGTCGCGCGAGCTCGTCCACGTGCGCCAGCCAGCAGATCGCGCAGAGCATCTGCGAACGAAAGCGACAAATTGTGTGTGAGTTCATTTTTCGCGTGCGACCCCCAATCAGCCCCCGGGTTTGGCCCGCGTGCTGCTCCTGGTGTGCTTTCTTCATTTTGTATTTGCTTCATTAGCGAATGACGTTTATGTTGCACGTTTTTGGCTAATTCTCGTCAGGAATACCGGTTCTTTAAATTCCCACTTTTGTGTGTGAAAGTCCAACATCAATGATTAACGCAAAGCAGGTCAGTATTACCTTTTTTTGATAATTGCATCGGGAGTTTATAACAGGAGTCTTTTGAACATCTATAGCAGGATTGTTAAACATTTCTTTAAATGACTTTGGGAAAGAAGGAGAATGTCAAAATTACACTGAGCAAAAAAAAAAAACTTGAGCAGACTATAAACACAAATGCAATAAATTTAAATACTTGGTGATCGCCATGATCTTATTAATCCTAAGTTGCACTGTGATATGCGTAAAGAAGTATTGATAAAAGTTACACGGCAAGTACTTACCGACATGCAGTGGTCACATTTGTGCATGGGCGTCTCGGACACGGTCTCGCACTTAGAACATTGCAGTGTTGGCGAAAGATTCTGAAAGCGCAGTTAAAAAAAAAGGTAGAACAAACAAATTCCACGAACCTCATTTCGCTAGTGACATTGGAGGAAAAAAGATGCAACAAAAAAGCAATCAAATGTGTCTCTCGCCAGGCGATAAGTGACCAGTGAAGAAAAAAACTCCGAAGGGTGATAAGACCGTTTGAGGAAAAATTGTGTAAGTGTACGTTACATTTTCCAGCTGATAGCTGCTAACGGGCGACAGGTGCGCCGAGGATTGGGTTGGCATGGGGTGCATCATGAGCAGCATGCTGTCGATGTGAAGATTTGAAGGGAGAGAAGACAAATCGGCTTCCTTCAGGAGCTGCTTGGCACCGCATGTGTAGCAGCCCAAATATGCTAGGGACGAAGCAAAGGAGTTCCATTCACGTCCAGGTGCTTGGATTTGTCCGTGCATTACACTCACTTTTATCGGGCTGCTTCTGGAGACACGCCTCCAGGCACACGAGACAGAACGTGTGCTGGCAGTTAAGCATCTTCGGTGCCGTCAGACGAAGTTCGCACAACCCACAGATAAGCAGCTGTTCAATGTTCTTCGATATAACATCCCTGGAAGGCACACTCAGCGCACGTTAGTTCCCGGAAAGGATTCCTTAGAGATCGCGCGTCTGCTTCCGAAACCTTACCGCTTGCCACCCTCGTAGGAACTCCGCTGACCGGACACATCCGAATGTCTGCTCCTCAGCGGTATCGACATCGGGGGGCTTCTGGCGGTGTCATCGTACGAAATTAGTCTACTGCTGCGTATTCCTCGGTTCATCTCGTTGGTTTCACTCGCGGTCGTCTTTCAAGCTACTCACTCGACTCCACCTTGAAACGATACTGAACCGAACTGGACCAGGAACTGACCGAAAGTTGGCGGTCCCGGTCGTTCGATTACAATCTTATCGCGCGGAAGCATTCGTCCATGTTTTCATCCAAGAGGAGTTTTGATCGTGCGGAAGATATCCATGTTTACCGTAACAGGGCCAGTCTCCAGTTCTCGTTCATTTGTAGTGTCGTCACGAGGAGTTTTAACTTACAACGAGGTGCGATTCAGAAGGGTGACATTCTTGGAAATCAACAGCATATTCTTGCTCATGTCTATTGCATTCTTTACGCTGATTATTCCCATTGATTTGTTTCATAGTTGATCTTCTTTTTTTTAGCTAATTAATAACGGCCACCAAAGCAAATTTTATTTGCGCACCTTAAAGGATTACTAAAAACTAATTTTCTCTCTCTTCTGAATGAAAACTCATAAGGACAATTTTAGCCATAGAATTAAATCAATAGTCTGGTCTTGTCAATTAGTACATTAACTAGAAAACGAGACATTGTAGTGCATTAGTTTTCTGTGTAAATATTCCACATTATACCAATTTTAGGACAGAGAAAAATCTTCCTCACGTATCTGCCCTTAACCGTTTATTTTATCATCTTTTAATGGAAAAGTTCTGGCATGCATTTAATTCCCAAATTAAAAAGCGACACCGTTTGGATACTTTCACTTATCATCTCATCCACCAAAACAAAATAATAAAACCCCCCGGAGCCATGTGCGGAAGGATTCTGACTCGGCTGCTGTCGTCAGCAAATGCAACCTCTCGTTTTTTCCCACCTTCCTCCCTCTACGCTGCGCTTGCAAAGATGCACCCTTTGAGGGCAAGGTGTCGCGAAGATGGTGCTTCGAACGAGAGGAGCAAAAAAGAAAAGAAGTTCGGCACGAGAGTGATGCGCGCTTCATCCAACCCAACCAGTTCCCCGGCAACAAGATTGCGCGGTGGCGTGCGAGGCTCACTCTCTTCGGTTCACTCGTTCGTTCGATCGCTCTACCTCGCGTTACCACCAGATACCCTCCCCCCTCCCCCCCATCGACAATCCGTCCGATCATGCCCCACCAATCGAGCAGGACGATTCTGGCGGCAGCGTTTCCCGTTTTGCCATTTCTCCTCCAGTCCCTGGGTTTGCGCCGTCCGCGGGGAGCCTATTCACTTAAACCGTATTTTCGCGCTGCCAGCCGCTTTAGTCGAGCTCGGAGCGCACAGTGAAGCGGTAGCCCGGTGGCCGTCGACAAGTTTGCTACGATTACTTTGCGGCAGCACGCAGTTTGTGGTTAGAAGGTTCGCGTGGTCCCACCGGGGCTTGTGTCTTCTGCTGTCGTGTCGTTGAGGTTTCTTTGGGGTGCAACCGAATTGAACCGAGCCCGTTGTTGCGCGGCCCCGCGATTGATTACCTATCGGCCATGATCCGTGGTGCCAATTGGGATCGTGTTTGCTTTCAGTGAGAAAATACACACCATTTCATCGGGCAGTAATTGGCGCACGTGTGACACAGTTTGATCTGTGCGGTGTGCGGATTACCTGAACCAAAAAGGCAGATAAACTGATCGACGTGGATTTGATTTGGACAACTTTAGCGGACGCCCCCTTATCAACGCCGTCTGAAACAGTTCCTAGTGACCCAGTTAGGGAAGCAGAGACATCATCGGATTGGTTTTGCGTTTCGATCAAAGGCTTTAAATGTTCCAAGTCCAATGTTAAACAGTGTCTCGAGTACAGTAAACCTCATCGAGCAGCCGTCTGATAGTGTCTTCAGCCGAGTTCTAGCAGTACCAACCAAGAAACCAGCGAGTGTAAGTGTGCTCTTCCCCTCGGAAGTGAAAACGTACCCTTCGATAAGCTCCGATCCGATGACGGTTGATAGGTGAAGTGTCTTTGCAAGTGACGCTACGCCATCTCGAAAGCAATTGGAGCAGGTCCTCTGCGTCGATTTGGAGCACTCCCCAAAAGTCAAGAGACAGGCGCAAGGTGTGTTTTGCGATATCTGCCAAACTAGCTGTAAGGTGTCATGTACGCAGCCGCCTTTGCGCCTTTGCAATCCAGGCCACACCGGTTCAGAGCCGATTGAAGGGAGGGATGTTACTTTTCGTGCGAGGTTTTCCGGACGGAGATTTTCCCGCAGTCCCGTGCGTGAGATGGCGGCGTGCGCGTGTGGCGTGCAGATGAAGATGGATCGCCCACCGTGGGCAGAGCCTTCGGGGGCAGAGGGCCGGTAGATGAAATTAAAAGTAGAATAGCGCCAGCTAGACACTCGCGGAGAGGCCCGCTTTTTCCCCCCCGACGACCCAGGATCGGACCACATTTTACCAAGATAGGGTAGGACGGTTGGTCCAATTATTCTCCGGTTTGTGCGACGAGAGTGAAACCCCAATGTCGGCCACACGGATGACGCGCGGTCGCTTTCGTTTGGTCGCGTTGATTGTCTCCGTCGCAGTGAAAACGTACGGCGTACGCTTCAGCTGATAGCGACCCGATCGAGGAAGCTCTCGAGCCGTGTTCACGTTCGGACATGCATATCGCGTTAAGTCATTTCGAGCTGTCGCGAATGATTTGCAGCACAGATTGACGGCCGCAAAGTTCGCTTTCCGCTGAAAACCGAGATGAACGATAAAGGGGGTACACGAAGCATGTAGCAAAATTGTGCGCGCGATGAAGAAATTTACACGATGGCATGTTTGAGCGAAGAATTCGATACTGGAGAACATGTAGGAGTGCTGCATATCTCAGGACGTTTTCTAGTTATTTCGACCCATAGTTAGGGTCATGGAAATTAATAGGTTGTATGTCTAAATGTATGTCCTAAGTGAACTGTCAAGATTCATTTATTACAAGAGGATTAAAACAACATGAGTAAATAATTTAGGAGCAGGTGTTGGATCATTTAATGATTATAAAAATTAATTTTAAAATGTGGGGTCAACAGATAGCAACCTATCTGCAAATCTCGGAACTTTTATAGCAAAGTCGTGGTTCATAAGAATCAAAGATGAAGTAGATAACAATAGCTAGATAAATTAGATGTAATATTTTCTTAAAGGTTTGGTCTAAAAAGATCATGAGTACAAATTGTTTCATTTAACATAGTTTTTTTTCTTCCTAAAATGCTTTTTTCCGCATAGGCAAATGTGAAATTATTGTGTTTTTTCATCTTTCTTTTGATCCAACTATCATTCATTTCATCTCTTCCTCCTCTTTTGAGTGTAAATTGAATTTAAAAAAATCCGTTGAACAAATATCTGCCTGGACAGAAGATTTAGGAAGGCTCTTCAGAAGCTGGATTGTAAATCAAACTGCAACCAGGTGGTTGAAATAAAATGGACAGACAGTGAGGGGGAATGGGTTTTATGCAGACCCTGCTCATCCCTGCTGCGGGGTAATTTTCTCTCTCCACTGCCCGGGCGCTCTCACCCTTTCGGAGCAAGTGCAAGTCCACGGTGTAAAAAGCCCGTCGGATGCGTGGAAAAACTCGTTTCCGCCCCGGTCCGCGCACTGGCACACGCAATGCATTTGCTGGGCTCGCATGCACTTACCCCAAGCTTCCCCAAGGTGCATGCTTCCCCTCACTGGCCACTGCCGATAAGTACCGGAGCCCTCCCGTGCGAGCCTCCCCGCCGCAAGCGCCTCTCTTCCGGCTTCCGGCGATCGTTAGTCACTTTCCTTCGCATCATTTCCCTCGAAACCTTGACCCATCTCGGTGGCCGTGGTCGTTGAGCCAGTGACTTGGCGTACACCGCCAGTGCCGTCGGACAAGATTGAGCACTCCTCACGCACGCACACACACGATCGATGTAACGATCGACGGTCAGGCACACGGCGGGGGTCCCCCTTGGGACATATTTTGTTGACCGTCCTGGCGCTGCCCGAAACGCCATTCTGAGACGGCGATATGGGCGAACGCCGTGAAAGTGGAAGGCGCACCGTTGTCGAATTGCATTCGGAAATTATGCGTGTGCCAGTTGCAGCTGGGGTCGCAGTGCGGCCTGATGACGACGATTCGGCGTCGGGTAATGTTTGGCTTCATTAGCGAAGAAATTGTCTACCGACAGGTGCGATGCCGGCTAATGCAGCTTTGCGCATCGATTCCGATGATTAACAGCGTGATTAGCAGCACGTTGTATCTTTTCAATTAAATGCACCTCACTGACCTAGCGGCTTGTGCCATATTTTATGATGATTTGAGTGAGAGTGAGCCTTTTGCGTATAAGGAATTCACAGACATTTTTTTTTAAACTTCATCGTTGAAAACTTCACATTATTTAAAAGTTTTCAAATAATAGTTTCTTTTGCTACCATTTTATTAAAATTTCAACCTGTAGTTTTTTTTCTGAATCCAAATAAAAGAACGATTTATTTAATCGATCATACGTAGGCTGTTTAACTTAAAAAAAAAACGTTACGATATTTATCAAACTAACCATGTTATGGCTGTTTTTTTACATGCGAATTAATGTGTTTGACTAAATCAATCTTCAGTCTGTGTTTAAGCAAAGTAATGTGAGCAAAAGTACTATATGGTACATCTATTTACAAGATGTGTACGTTCGGCAAGTATTTTAAGGTATTGATGTTGAAGACAAATCAGCTTCCCACTATTTATTGCATATTACCGAACAGATCTCAGGGAAATTTTTTTACAACTAGGATCCACCAGGTATCTGGTTTCTCCAGCAGCCGAAAAAGACGTATTGACACAAAAACGAGCTCGCCGAGGAGGTCAAGGGATGCGAAAACATATTTACCGGACGTCTGTTCTTGCCTTTTTGTTTTGCTGTCCCCTTTTTTCAAGGAATGTATCCACACACGATCGCACGATTTATCGTCTCATTTCACGCTCAATCGGATTAAATGGGTATCGGCCGGGGGACAATGGAGTGGTCGGAAGTTTCTCTTTTTTCCCTCGCGTCATATCGCAACGTTGATGGGACGTACAAGGCGATCCCGGCATGCTGAGAACACAAGTCGTCGTCGTTGCACCGACGATGAACATTGCGAACGTCCGGCGATGTGTCGTTCCGCTATTACAAGCATTTTTAAATTATCCTTAATTCATGGGTAGCCACAAATTTATTGCCGGGAAAATAAAATTACAAGGTGAAATCGCAAGTGCATCTTTGGGACAATAAAAAAACATATTATTCGCGTGTGTGAAGAGAATGAGGTACATTCAAATTATTATCTTCCGTGCAAATTATTTACCCCCTCCGGTTGGCGGAGATAATAATTCCTCCGCTCGAATTTCCGTCCGGTGACCAAAACAGGGGGAAAATAAAAAGCCCTTTTAAGGTGTCAATACAGCTCGGGCCAAGTTCAAGGTCGAAGAGCGTTTTT